>CM018048.1:26894634-28094634 GCA_008638375.1 Nyssa sinensis
TAGTGTGGTTTGAGCACTTGGTGCTGTGCATTATGAGGGTGTAGATCCTGTGGTGAAAAACCCAAAATTAGCCATTGGTTCTCATGCCAACGGGGACGTACCGTGAAGTGAGACATACGATTGGTACTCATGCCAGCGAGGAAGGACCGTAAAGTGAGACATGAGTGTGGCATAGAATTTGCATGGGTGTGTCACGCATATTGATAATGTATTGTATTGATGTATGGATGATTTGAATGGCATGTAGATGTAAATGTACACTTGTATATGCCACGCCTTAATTTTGTTCATTGCATTAACATTGTATCACACCAGCAATTGAGTTGACCCATTCGTGGGATATCATATTACAGATGACGCTCCTGGTACGTGAGACTTGGTGAAGTCTTGAAGAAAGGAGGGAGAATGAACTTGGAAGTATATTTGGCCTTAGGGCATATTTTTGTAATGTAAGGGCTTAAGCCCAAATGACATGTAGGATATATTTATTGAATGTGACTCGCATGTATATATGTATGTCGAACGAAGTGAATGTATGTCCAATTGAACCCATTAAATTGTCTTTTATTTTTTTTTCTTATTTCATTTATCACTCACTCCCCGGGTTCGTGAAAATTCGGGGCGTGACACCTCATATTATGAAGTGGCGGCATAGGAAGTATGTATACATATCGCAGTACATATATATATATATATATATATATATATATATATCAACACATGACTGGAATAGAAGGATCTCATAAGCTAACTAGAACTTCAAAACTCATGCTTGAGGTGTCATTCAAACAAACAACTAGAAATAGATATAAAAAGAAGAGAGAGAGAGAGAGAGAGAGAGAAGGTGAAAGAGCCAACAAATAAAAGGAGAAAACACTGAGTTCTTAAAAAAATCTAGCCGATAGAGAAGCAAACTGTAGAACGCTATTAAGAGAGAAATAGAAATTAAGGAAATGAGGGTGGTAGTACCTTAGACCACCATTAGAGTACAACCAGGAAGTTCAGGTAAGCTTCTGCTCTCTCATTCTTCTATTAGTAAATCATCATAGGTGAAGAAAAGAAATAGAAAACGAAATAAAATAAAAGAAAAAACCATTAGAAAGAGGGGGCAAAACTGCAATGGCTGAGTAAGTTTCAATAAATGAGCTTACGTGAAACTTAAATAAAAACTTGTTTCGATCACTGGGGTTGAAAGATCAATGAAAAACATGAATGTTGGAACAAAAATGAGATTAAAAGATGCCCAAATGAAAGAGAAACTCAAGTTATAAGTCACAACTTTGAGCTCAGATTCTCTACTTTCCTTAAATTTTGATGTGTTTTGAATGTTAAAACAAGCTTTAGGATACATTAAAATATGTTTAGGATTGATTAAGATAAAAAAAATGATAAAACGTGAAGAAAATAAAAGAGATTAATCTAAGGTTTGCCTGTCACGCTCCGAGGACCCGAGGTGATGTCCATATCATTATTTTAATGAGTTACATAAGGATAATTTAAGTAGGCATATGAATCATTACGCGAGTTTACTTTACTTTTAAGAGGCTAACACCCCATCAAAATAGATCAATTTGGGGAAGGAAAGAGACAAAATATAAGAAAGGTTAAAAATTTGGGTATTTGGCTCTACTTGCCAATCGGCATATAGATAGGGGTATTTAGGACCTATATGTGCTGATCGGTCATCTCATAGTGCCGATCGGCTATCTCGTAGTGCCGGTCGGCATAAGGGTCCTTGCACTCTTGCTGCGGATCATTTTGGCCCGTTGAGTTCTTCTGCAACCAGTTTCTCCACGTTCTTTCCCCTTTTAACCCTACAATTTATTCCATTTATTTATTCATGTTTAGAGGTCTAAAGTCATGCATTTATCATTTTCATGGGAATGAATTTCCTTCACATAAGGATGTCAAACTTTACACTTTTTGTCATCTATTAAGCAATTACCAATTCAACATAGTTGAGTTAAGGGATTTCCAAAGTCCATGTATTGCATACAATATACATATTAAGTTTTACAAAAGATGTGGCCTCATAAACATTGGCCATTTAAATGCATGAAGTAAGTCCCCAAAACATGCCAATATACAAGGAAGAGTAAAAGAATGTCCAAAAATTGAATCTTTAATTGAAGCATTGTTTCAGTCTGTCAACCTTACGTCAACTTCTTGCCACTTCCTCCATCTAGTAGGGGTCAACACAACTACCCCAGTAGGATATCTAACTAAGGGAAAATATGTGGTAGCTCGTGTAAGCATGTGAAGGTGTAATGTCACACAAGTGGCAAATAAGGCAAGCATGGAAAAGTTGCACAACGATATCCGTAAGGCAATCGTATGCATGTACATATATAAGCTCATATAAAATTAGAAACATTTATTATAATGTATCAATATAAGAAAAAGGAAAGATGATCTCATTTAATTCATTTATCTCCCCCTAGTTTCTTTCAAACCATAATTCAAGTCCCAATCAATGTTTTAAAAACTGGACGGTTCAACCGACTGAACCTGCCGGTTCAATTGGTTGAACCGAGGATCGGTCTAAGAAATTGTCATGCCCCAAATTTCCATGAACCCGGGGGTGAGTGCAACAAAACTAAAAGGAAATAAAATAAAGGACAATCTAAACGGATTTAACTAAACATGCATTCCTTTTCATCAATATATATAAAAGCATAAAGTACATCCCATAAATATATCGTTCACATGCCATTTGGGCTTAAGCCCTTACATCTCAAAAATGTGCCCTAAGGGTCAAATACGCTTCTAAATCCTTTTCGTTTCTTTTTTGTTAAGATCTCATCAAATCTCATGTAGCAGGGGCGTCATCTGTAATATGTTATCACACGAATGGGTCAGCTCAACTACTGGTACAATATAATGCTAATGCCAGGAACAAAATTAAGGCATGGCATGTGCAAGTGTACATTGATATCTACATGCCATTCAATGTCATCATACAATGCATTGGCAAGATTCAGAACACATTCATACAAATTCTATACTACCTCGTTGAATTCATTTATGCGATATTACACAAATATACGTGACACACCCATGCCACTCTATACCACACCCATGTCTCATTTTCGAAACACATCTGATGGAACCTGAGTACCAATACCTGTTTACGGAACACATCCAATGGATTCTGGGCACCAATGCAATGTCTCGTTTTTGAAACACATCCGATGGAACCTGAGTACCAATACAATGTCTCATTTTCGGAACACATCCGATGGAACCTGAGTACCAATACAATGTCCAATTCTGGGTCTTTCACCGCAAGATCTATACCCTCATAATGCATAGCACCACGTGCTCAACCCACACTATGCTTTCAATGAATCACACCACGCCAATATGCCTTAATTCCACCATACAATAATACAATCTCAGATAAGCAATTTACCAACACATGGAGCATGCTTTTAAACAATATATTCCACCAAAAGCAATCACAGCATTTGAATTATAAAACATCTTCCACATGAAAGTATACAATACATTATGAACGTAAATACATACTCAAGTCATGTGTTCACAATCTTAACAACTCTCCAAAAACATAAATCATGTACAACGCTGACACATAGAACAAATCATGTCTCCATGGAGCAACAAGAAACACATAAGCAACGTAAACAATCAACTCAAGGTTTCTTTTTAAAGCAACATTCCTTATGTGATTTTCTAACATCAAATAAACATATGATTCATTCAATCAACATGAAAATCATTCCTAAACTAGTCCTATTCCTTACTTAGCAAAATATCATACCTGATGGGTTGGTCTCAACTCCAAGAAATCGTGCTCGCAGTGTAGCTGAACTAACAGTGATAATGTAGAAGTTCAGACCGCCTTCTCCTTGCTTTTCAGTGTCCCTAAAATCATGAAATGTAACTCAGTACATTTGCTACTTGAATTATGCTATTCATCAAATTTGATGTCCTTATTTTATGAGTTTCTATTTTGCTAAAATAGACTCTACCATTGAGTCTGGAATGTCGAAGAAAGTCGGTTTAGGGTTTCGCGTAACTCAATTTGGACTTCTGTACTAAAAAGGGCAAAACAGTCATTTTGCACGTTTACGGGTTCTTACATCTCAAGGCCTCTTTTCTCAAATCAGACTCCACGGTTGAGTCCAAAATTCTCAAAAAAATAAAAATTCACTATTTTTTTACTTTAATCGGAGTTCGTTTGACTGCTTTTTGATTCAGTGGCATTTTCGTAATTTTATTTTATTTCTAATTAATTAATTAAATTACTAGTTAATTAATATTTTATTAGGGGGGTCAAACTATAATTATTAAAAGTTCTGGGGGTCACTTTTTAATTTCTAAAATTCATGGGGGTTAAATCAGAATTTCTGATTTAACTATTTCAAATCAGAATAGCCAAACAGTGGCTAAGTCCCAAAACAGGGATAGGATATCCCTATCTTTAATTTCAATTTTAATTTACTAAACTTGTAACCAAACACCCCCAATCCCATTTTAAATTTATAACATGTGCCTGACAAGTGTGGGTGGGTTGGGTCTAACCCGACCCGCACCCGACCCGACCCGACCTGAGCGCAAGACCATGAATAGTTCCTCATCTTCCCCGACCTTCCAGTAGGGTTGCCCTAGGGTTTCATCGCCATCTCCAGCGACGGTGAACTTTTTTCGGCCATTTTTCAATGTTTTGAAAATGCGGTTCTCTTCATTTTTCATGTAGATTCCTTTTCCTAAGTTAGTTTTTCATTTAGCTTATCACATCTTCACAAATTGAGGACAACCAACTCTCTGGCCAACTGAACTTTTCGATTTTGAGCCTTTTTCTTTCACTGTTTAAATCTAACTAAGGTTCAAATCGGTTTCTGCACCACTGAGGATCATTTTCTCATGGTTAGATTCGAGTTTGATGCATAAAATCACATGGTTTATATTCCATCCCTTCGACCTGCAACTATGGATATCTCGGTCATCTCTCAACCATTTCTGTTGATTCTTTTCGTAACCTAGCCCACATTTCGTGCTCTACAAAGCCTCATATATCAAATTAATTATCATGCTTTAAAAAAAATAAAACTGAATTGAACTTGACATACCTATTTTCTGGTCTTCATGGTGTTGCAGTACCCCTCTCATTTTTCCTCTCTCTTGGTCCACCTCCTGAACTCCTTCTAATGCTCTCTGTCTCTATTTCTTTTTCTCACTTCCTCTGATTTCCTCTCAACAAGACCCACCGTACTTATGTATATACATATATATATATATATATGTATTCACACAAAACCACCCCTTTGCCCATGGTTTCTCCCCCTCTTCTGACTTCTTACTGTTCTTGTTTCTTCTTCTTTTTCTTCTTTTCAGAATGCATTAAATGCATTGCTTGTGTGCTTGGTTTTTCATATATATATATATATATATATATATATATTATATTACACACTCACCCACACGGTCAGCCCTCTTACCACACATACAACTGCACACACACACACACACACTCTCCCCACTTGCACACACATAGCTGTTGTGCACCACCTTGTGTGTGTATATATATATATATTATATCACATATATCAACACACACACACAACCGACACACACTGCACACACCCATATGGCATGCTTGCTGCATGCTTTGCTTCTTTTGTTTCCATTTTCTTTTAGCATACATATGCATATACAATTCTTTATACATACATGTACACAATACTTTATACATACATATACATATGTTTACACCTCATTTATACTTCCATATATATCTATATATATCCTTATATACACGTATATACCTATTTCTAATGACATACACATACACTCATAGTTCACGGCCTATACTTATACACGTACGTATGCATGCATGAAAATGCGTGTGTGCACCCATTACGAGGCGCAGTCCTAGGGTGCTCGGGTGTTACCCAGCATTGATTGTATAAAATAAATCATTCAATCGTTCACACCACCGAATGTTGCACCACTCGACTGGTCTACCTCGATTCACGTGTCATGTCGGATCAGGGTATTACCAACAGTTCTCTACTGTTTAAAACGAAAAATTTATCCCCAATTTTCCAGGTCTTTACATCTTTCCCCCTTAAAGAAATTTCGTCCTGAAATTTAAAAATATGTATCTCTTCGACAAAATAATAAAAGATCAATTCAAAATGCATTGTAACATGGAGACATGCAGCCTTACCTATGGATCATTTACCTATCCCTCAGCCAGGCGATGTGGAACGCATTACCCTCTCCCATTATACTCTCCCCCCAAAGGAACCTCGTCCACTTGGGCTAGCGTGCAGCGGTGTGCAGACATCTCCACACTCCCTCCTAGGGTCTGGTTCTGATCTCATCTGTAATGGCCCACTCCACATGGCACAATGCATAATGAAATCCTCAAACATGTTGGCTTATCAATGCCAATTTTTCAAATCCACCCAAGCATTATAATCCACCTCAGTAATGCAACATAATAATAAAAATAAAGGAAAAATCCTCAATGTTCACAAGGACATCTGCAAGTCTCTCACACACTTGCTGACCATCTAACAAATCTCGAATTAAGCCATGAAATCACCTAGTGAGTTATCACAATGGTATCATCCATATATCGCCCGTACCACAATGCAATTCAATAACCCATTTCCCAGCATTTTAATCATAAAACTTAAAGCAGTGCACCAAGATTGAAAAGAACAAAACACTAGTTAAACTCTTCACCAATTTAAAGCATGAACGTACATCAATCCTTACTCACATGTATTTGAACACACGTACATATAAACATGTTTAAACATTCTCTTATGCATGCATTAATAGCAGTCAGTCTATATATAAAATCATAGTCACAGTACTATACAGGTACTAAACTAGCATGCATATATATAGAATCAACAAGCAACATTCCATAGCTAACACGTAGCTTACCACATCATCATCCAAGTATAAAATTCATCTCAAGAATATACATATACATAAATAAGCACACAATCCGCCATATAGGTAACTAGGTACACATCCAACCCTATCTATATCCAGGCTTATGGCCTATCTTACAGGTAACTAAGCATATGGCCTATTTCATAAACCACTTGGTTTACTATATAGATATAAACACCTAATCCCAGTTCCTCAATAACCAAGTATACCTTATATCGTACAATTTCACATACTAAAGTAACGAGCACTCAACTAATCATGAAATCCATGTCAGCCCAATTAACTTAAAGTCCAACCCTCCCTAACTCTTAATAAAGTCCATCCTAGAATGATCCACTAACACCTCGTGAAATAAAGAAACTATCTCACTCAAAAGTATACACAGTCACTCTCTCCCTATAGTAGCCTATACTCATCCAAAACGTAAATAACCAATCCATCCCCAACCTAATACCAAAACTAGACATGTCAAGTAAAACGAAGTCAAAAAAAAAAAGGATACCATCAGCTATCTCAATCGAGCAATCTCTACGAATCCTTGCTAGGTCATTCTACCCCCCCAACTGGTGTGTCAACATGTAATGGTGGATCTAGCTGGTCTATTTCTAACCTTAAGCAACACGTACAACATGTTATGACACATTCGCCTAATCAACTCTTATATAACTCAAGTCAACCATCCCTACCCATTGTTTACAAAAAAAAAAAATAACATCGAGTTCTAGCACAGCCTTTCACAAGAAAAATTCATTTAAGCAATACAATATACACATGCTCCAGTTATCACTCAACCCTAGGTGAAATGCTATCCAAAAGGAATACATCTTTCCACAAGAGAGTTTAACACAAGGACATCTTTAAAATTTTAGGTACAAATACTCTGAGCATATACTGTCCAGTCCATACACAAGAATCTTCACAAATCTTAATTCTTGTTTTAGCATTTTAAGATTTTTTGTGTCTTTTAAATTTATGGTTTACTACCTTATTAGAATTTTTTTGTCATTTAAAATTTTATAATTCTTTCATTATTTCTTACTTTCATAGCTAGGTAATAACCCTTCATAAATCACAACTCCTTTGGTACTGGCTGATGGGGTGCCATCCATCAACTGTAACGTAAGACTTGAGACCAATCCAGTCTGTATAGATAACATAGTCATAGTACTATAACCCATGAATATCGGTTAGTAACCTAGCAAACATATATAAAATCAATAAGCCACAATCAACAGCTAACACATAAACATGCAAGTACGCAATCCATCGCAAGAACACACATATACATGTGGGAACACAACCGACTAGGTATATAATTAGGTCCACGGCCTAACTCATAAATAACTAGGCACACGACCTACCCTATAGATAATTAGGTGCACAACCTGTCTCATAAGTAACTAGGCATACGGCCTATCCCATAAAACATACGGTCTATCACGTAGACACGAGTTTTTAATCTTAGTCAACTATTATATCAAACAATCACATACTCCCAATCAATTGGAAACATCAAGTATAGTGTATACTTGTGCACACCAATGCAACATGTGCACATAAAACCTACCACCCAAACTAGTCCAAATAACTTAAAGTCTAAACTTCTTCCACTGTTACAAGGCATTAGATCCTAAATCACACATCAATTGGGGCTACCAAGGTTGATAGAGGTTTGAGAACAGAAGTTCTCCCTCTCTCTCAACATACTCTACCTCAACCTAGTGTTTTGGATGGCATCCTATATTAGGAATAAGTAGTATTTCAAAATTCATCTTTTTCTCATCTAATATGTTTCACATCTTATGGCATTTTTCCATAATGCTACTTGCTATCATAAAGGCAAAACAAGTATCATCTATCACATACGTAAACATATACCAAACCACATACTATCATGCCAAGTTATCAAGCAAACAAGCATCATAGTATACATCATGGCATAACGTACATCACATATTATGTCATCACGTACCAAGTCATCACACATGGTCATGTCAATATACACATTACACATATCATGCATCTCACTATACGAAATCATATAATCATGCATCATAGTATATCATCAACTAATAAATAATCGCAAGAAGTCATGCTTCCAATAAAAATAACTACATAACACACAAGCTCCTACCACATACCACCGACAACTTATACTAAGTTAAATGCCCTCCTCAAAGGTCCCATGGTGTTCAACAACACCATTCATCGCCAAGTATTCTCAAACTAGAACTCTAATACCAAGCTATCAAAGGTTACACGTCACACAAGGTTTACACTAATTTCAAGTCATGCATCATAGTCCCATTGTGTTCAACAACACCCCATGGTCTCTAGGTATTCAAACCTAGGCTCTAATACCATGTTGTCACGCCCCGAACTTTCACGAACCCAGGGGTGAGTGTTACGAAACTAAAAGGAAATAAAATAAAGGACAATCTAAACGGATTAAACTAAACATGCATTCCTTTTCATCAATATATATAAAAGCATTAAGTACATCCCATAAATATATCGTTCACATGTCATTTGGGCTTAAGCCCTCACATCTCAAAACGTGCCCCAAGGGCCAAATACGCTTCTAAATCCTTTTCCTTTCTTTTTTGTCAAGATCTCATCAAATCTCATGTAGCAGGGGCATCATCTGTAATATGTTATCCCACGAATCGGTCAGCTCAACTGCTGGTATAATATAATGCTAATGCAAGGAACAAAATTAAGGCATGGCATGTGTAAGTGTACATTTATATCTACATGTCATTCAATGTCATCATACAATACATTGGCAAGATTCAGAACACATTCATACAAATTCTATACTACCTCGTTGAATTCATTTATGCGATATTATACAAATATACGTGACACACCCATGCCACTCTATGCCACACCCATGTCTCGTTTTCGAAACACATCCGATGGATTCTGGGCACCAATGCAATGTCTCATTTTCGAAACACATCCGATGGAACCTGAGTACCAATACAATGTCTCATTTTCAGAACACATCCGATGGAACCTGAGTACCAATACAATGTCCAATTCTGGGTCTTTTACCACAAGATCTATACCTTCATAATGCATAGCACCACGTGCTCAACCCACACTATGCTTTCAATAAATCACACCATGCCAATATGCCTTGATTCCACCATACAATAATACAATCTCAGATAAGCAATTTACCAACACATGGAGCATGCTTTTAAACAATGTATTCCACCAAAAGCAATCACAGCATCTGAATTATAAAACATCTTCCACATGAAAGTATACAATACATGATCAACGTAAATATATACTCAAGTCATGTGTTCACAATCTTAACAACTCTCCAAAAACATAAATCACGTACAATGCCAACACATAGAACAAATCATGTCTCTATGGAGCAACAAGAAACACATAAGCAACATAAACAATCAACTCAAGGTTTCTTTTTAAAGCAGCATTCCTTATGTGATTTTCTAACATCAAATAAACATATGATTCATTCAATCAACATGAAAATCATTCCTAACCTAATCCTATTCCTTACTTAGCAAAATATCATACCTGATGGGTTGGTCTCAACCCCAAGAAATCGTGCTCGTAGTGTAGCTGAACTAACAGTGATAATGTAGAAGTTCAGACCGCCTTCTCCTTGCTTTTCAGTGTCCCTAAAGTCATGAAATGTAACTCAGTACATTTGCTACTTGAATTATGCTATTCATCAAATTTGATGTCTTTATTTTATGAGTTTCTATTTTGCTAAAATAGACTCTACCATTGAGTTTGGAACGTCGAAGAAAGTCGGTTTAGGGTTTCGCGAAACTCAATTTGGACTTCTGTACTAAAAAGGGCAAAATAGTCATTTTACACTTTTACATGTTCTTACATCTCGAGGCATCTTTTGGAAAACTGGACTCCACGGTTGAGTCTGAAATGCTCGAAATAATAAAAATTCACTATTTTTTTACTTTAATCGGACTTCGTTTGACTGCTTTTTGACTTAGTGGCATTTTCATAATTTTCTTTTATTTCTAATTAATTAATTAAATTACTAGTTAATTAATATTTTATTAGGAGGGTCAAACTATAATTATTAAAAGTTCTGGGGGTCACTTTTTTATTTCCAAAAGTCGTGGGGGTTAAATCAAAATTTCTGATTTAACTATTTCAAATCAGAATAGCCAAACAATGGCTAAGTCCCAAAATAGGTATAGGATATCCCTATCTTTAATTTCAATTTCAATTTTAATTTACTAAAATTGTAGCCAAACACCCCCAATCCCATTTTAAATTTATGACATGCGCCTGACATGTGTGGGTGGGTTGGGTCTAACCCGACCCGACCCGAGCCCAAGACCATGAACAGTTTCTCATCTTCCCCGACCTTCTGGTAGGGTTACCCTAGGGTTCCGTCGCCATCTCCGGCGATGGTGAACTTTTTTCGGCCATTTTTCAATGTTTTTAAAATGCGGTTCTCTATTTCTTTTTCTCACTTCCTCTGATTTCCTCTCAACAAGACCCACCGTACTCATGTATATACATATATATGTATTCACACAAAACCACCCCTTTGCCCACGGTTTCTCCCCCTCGTCTGACTTCTCACTGTCCTAGTTTCTTCTTCTTTTCCTTCTTTTCAGAATTCATTAATTGCATTGCTTGTGTGCTTGGTTTTTCATATATAAATATATATATATATATATATATATTATATTACACACTCACCCACACGGTCAGCCCTCTCACCACACACAAAGCAACGCATACACACGCACGCACACTCTCCCCACTTGCACACACATAGCTATTGTGCACCACCTTGTGTGTGTGTGTGTATATATATATATTCTATCACGTATATCAACACACACACAACCGACACACACGGCGCACACACCCACATGGCATGCTTGCTGCATGCTTTGCTTCTTTTGTTTCTATTTTATTTTAGCATACATATGCATATACAATTCTTTATACATACATGTACACAATACTTTATACATACATATACATATGTTTACACCTCATTTATACTTCCATATATATATATATATATATATATCCTTATATACACGTATATACCTATTTCTAATGACATACACATACACTCATATTTCACGACCTATACTTATACATGTACGTATGCATGCATAAAAATATGTGTATACACGCATTACAAGGCACAGTCCTAGGCTGCTCGGGTGTCGCCCGACACTGATTGTATAAAATAAATCATTCACACTCCAAATCATTCAATCTATAAAATATCCTGACATAGAGTCCTAAGAGTTCGAGTCACCACCGGATGTTGCACCACTCGATTGCTCTACCTCGGTTCACATGTCATGTCGAGTCAGGGTATTACCAACAGTTCTCTACTGTTTAAAACGAAAAATTTATCCTCAATTTTCTAGGTCTTTATAGAAATGGTCTGAATTAACCCACAAAACTGGACTAAGTTCAAAATTGACCATTTTTGAAGATACCGTTGGAACCGTTCGGTTTAATCGCTGAACCGAAAAATTGTTCACTGTTCAACAGAATCGGAACAATTTCTTCATCTACTAAATAATAGTTGTGTTTAGGGTGGCCATCATTTTGATAATTTTTTTTCCAAAGCCCTCTGTCTCTCTTCAATCCAACGAAATTCTTTATAATTTCTCAATTGGTCGAGCTTCACTTCCAAATTCAGAGAAGAAGAACAACGTCAACCACAAACCAGAGAATGAGATTTTCCTCTCTTTCTCTTGTTCACTCTTTTCCTCCAGTACTTTCTCTCTCTCATATCTCTTCCTCTGGACTCCAGATCCCCATTTGGTTTGGATTATTTTTGTTTCTTTATTTGTAGTGACTGGTGAGGGTACAGTCTCGAAATGATGGAACAAAATGTAGATTTATATCTAAAAATAAATTCAATCCCAAATTGGAGTTTGCGTGATTTGATTGGTGAAGGAATCAGGTATTTAAGTTCCAGTTATGGGTTTAAGTTTAAAGGGCATCTTTATGTATCAAATTTAAGTTTTTATCTTCTTTCTCTTTGGGTTGATTTTTATTATTAATTTTTAAAATCTTTTCATTTCCTAATATCATTGAGTATCTAGAGTTCTAAACAAGTTCAAAATCATCCTACTTCTCAAGTTCACGACTTGTCCATTTTATCTATAGAGTTGTGACATAAGGATGACTCTTTATGTGCTATGATGTGCCGCAGGCAAAAGCGTGAAACAAACACTCAAATATTGAAGGCCAGAAGTTGAAAATCCTAGGAACTTAATGGTATTCAAAGTCTTTGACTGAGACTTGATTCAATCATTTTTTTGTTTTTTGTTTTTGTTTTAATTTATGAATTAATGTGAGAAGTCTAAGTAACACATTAAAATCCTAGGAATTAGCATATTACTTTTAGTTCACATAAAGTGTGATGTCTAATTTGAAACAAATGTAGCATTCTTGATGAATACATGTTTGAAAATTTGATCTTTGACATGCATTTCATTTTCTCTTTCAAGCTTATTCTTGTTTTGTTTAAATGGATGATTGATTCTCAAATTTTGGACTTTTAAAAATTTTCTATTAGTTAATCTCTTGCTATTTTGGTGTGTAGTTATTCTACTCTCAATTGCATGAACGTTTTTTTTAAAATAAAAATTATTTATATATTCATCGTATGTGCTTGAACTATTATTTTATATGAACGTGTGAAAAAGTTTAGATTGTTTTTGTATTTTTTATATGTTTTTTTTAATCTAGTTTATTATTATTACTTAATAATAAATATGTTTATTACGTAATTATTGTATCAAGGTTCAATTTTGGTTGACCTGACGGTGGAACTGGGTTTACCGGTAACCCATGACCCGGTCTTTTTTTTCGATTTGTTAAACGGTTCAATTTTTAAAACATTGGTCTGAATGACTACCTAGCAGCCCCCAATAAGCTTAAGTGTTTTATGGGCTACTTACTCGATGAATACAAACAATGTCACGCCCCGAATTTCTACAAACCTGAGGCGCGACTGACGAGACAGAAAATAAAATAAAATAAAGGACAATGTAAATAGATTCACTGAACATGCATCCATTCCCATCAATACATAAGATAACGTAAGGTACATCCCATGAATACACCATTTGCATGGTCATTCGGGCTTAAGCCCTTACATCACAAAACATAAGTCCCGTGGGCCAAAATACACCAAGTGCTTCATCCTATCAAGATGTCATCGAATCTCAAGTAGCTGGGGCATCCTCATCTATAATATATGTCCCACGAATGGGTCAGCTCAACTGCTGGTATAGTGAAATGCTAATGCAAGAAATAAAGCTAAGGCGTGACATGTGCAAAGTGTACATTTATCTCTAAATGCTTCTCAAACACAATGCAATGAAAATATGCATGACGCACCCATGCACTCGATGCCACACCCATGTCTCCTTTACGGGCCTTCCCCCGATGGTCCGGAGTACCAATTCCCTTTACGGGGCCCCCCCGATGGATCAGGAACCAATGCAATGGCCAATTTTGGGTTTTTCACCACAGGATCTACACCCTCATAATGCATAGCACCACGTGCTCAACTCACGCCATGTGTCCAAGGAATTCACCCTATGCCAATATGCTTCGAATGCGGCACACAATAACGTAATCTCAATAAGGCATGCTTTTAATGAAATATCACATTTGGAGTATCAATAATAATCAAAGCATCAACTTATTTCATATAATTGTATATCTCATGCATTCATACATCATAGTTCATGTGTCTTCCCATTACTAAACTCTAAAAGAACGCAAGTAACACATAAGCATGTGAACAACCAACTCCAAGGTATCAAGCAAATACATTCCAAATAAACACATAAGTCATTCCAATTATTCACAGAATATTCCTAACTTAACTTCATTTCTAACATTAGCAAAACACCATACCTGTCGGGTTGGTCTCAACCCGAGTAAACCGTGCTCGCAAGGTAGTGGCTATCAATGGAAATGCAGAAGTCAGACGACCTTCTCCTTGCCTTTCGGTGTCCCTAAAACTATAAAATGTTACTCAGTCGGTCTGTCGCTTGAACGATGCCATTAATCAAATTTTATGTCTTTATTTTATTAACTTCTATTTTGCTAAAATAAATTCTACGATTGGATCCGAAACGTCGAAGAAAATAGGTCTAGGCCTTCGTAGAAATTAATTTGGACGTTTGGTTTAAAAAGGACAAAACGGTCATTTTGCACTTTTACGGGTTCCCATTTCCCATTGCCTTTTCTCATAAATCAGACTCCACGGTTGAGTCCAGAGTGTTCGAGATAATAAGATTTCACTATTCGTTTACTTAATTCAGAGTTTGTTTGACTGTGTTTTGACTCAAGGGCATTTCGGTAATTTTCAAGGGTTCTACGGGTCTTTAAATTTTTGGGATCCCGTCTCGTAAAATGGATCCCACCATTGGTCTCAGAATGCCCAAGATAGTCAAAATACACTAATGACTTGTCCCGTTCGGACTTCGGACTAATTTGGGATATTTAAATAATTAAATTAATTTAATATTTTATTAATATTTTATTCAGGAGGGGTCAAAACATAATTAGTCAAAAGTTCTGTGGGTCAAAATCAGATTTCCTAAAGTTCTGGGGTTTTCAATTTGAATTTCAAAAAGTACAGGGGTTAGTTTGTAATTTCCAATTCTCTTATTCTTAATCCGGATAGCCAAACAGCCCCTAACTCCGAAACAGGGATAGGATATCCCTGTTTTCAATTTAATTCCAATTTCAATCTCACAACCCCGTAGCCAAACAGCCCCTATCCCCATTTAATTTAAAACCTGTGACCGACACGTGGCAGGAGCGAGTTGCCCTTGGCCCGATCCGAACCCGGACCCGACCCAACCCGGACCCGAACAGTGTCCCTTCTTCCCCATTTTCCCGGTGAGCCTCCGATAGGGTTCCGGCGCCTTTTCCAGCGCCGGCGACTATTTTTCGATCAATTTTTAATGTTTTTCGAATGCAGTTTTCTCCCCTTTTTCCTCTTAGACTCCATTTCTAAGCTCGGTTTTGGGTCTAGGCCACTCGAACATCGCGAATAGAGGGAAAACAGTGGCTCCGGCCAACTAGTTTCCTCTCTATTCCATGCCCCAAAGCCCATTGTTTTCACTCCATTTTGACCCTAAGTGTTTTCTGCATCTAATGGGGTTTGTTTCCTACCATTCAAAACAAGTTTGACACATAAAATATCGAACCCACCTCCCATAGCCGTGACCTGCAACTGGGAAGTTCTCTCTCTCCCTTCTGCTACGAGCCTTAGGTCCTCTCCCCACCTTCTCAGAACTCTCTCTCTCTTTCTTTCAATTTTTCTCTTTCTCTAACCCAAACGGACACACCCAAGTATATACACATATCACCCCATCTCTCTCCCTCTCTCACACCATACCCTAACATCCTCTCACACACTCAACCACCTACTGCCAGCCACCACTCTCCATTGAGTGTTTCACACTCAATCCCACACACACACACAACCGTGCCCACACTCCACCTGACACAAACACACATATATATATATATAATTATGTATTACATATATATATACATATATATACACAGTCTGACATATTCACATATATATATATATATTTAAGTGTATTAAATTTACACACACATGCATACACTTGATCACACCCATAATAATAATAATAATAATAATAATAATAAAAATAACAAGCAATAATTAAATAAAAATTTTCATCTAAAAAAAAAAAAAATTTTCATGTCTTTACAAACAACCACCCACGTGGGTTTACGGCTCACAAGCCGATGGGAGACACAATCCTGATCACCAACAAAACCCGAGTGAAATGAAATCTCGCCATACTTAAGATCACACCAAAGATGCATCTATCTTTCTACCCAATTCTCATTTCAAATCCAAGGCATCTTCATTCTTATAAATTTCCCAATTTAACTTTGTCTTCACAAATATGATAACATAGATAAAATTAGCACACAAGATATCAAGATATATGTCTAGAAAACCATATAAGCAATTTCACAAACACATGGTGGGCATCCCCAATTTTACACACCAATATAAGATCAATCACATGAATAATCACTATCGAGTAAGAAAATTGGACTGGGACCATGTTAATAGAAGAGATTATACCATAATGAACAATGTTTATAGGAGAAAACATCACATAATATGGTCTACACAATTTATTCAGCATGCAGATCTTACAACATGCATCATGTAATGCTGATAAAGATAACATAATTCTTTCTAGACACCTATTTTTCATCTAAGTTAGAAGCCATACCTCTAATTTCTTGATACTTGTAGAAACCCTTTCTGATTTTGGTTAATTTGGTGTAGCTCTTTCACAAACCCTAATTCCAATTGATGTTTTTGTGAGGGAAATAAAGTCTTGTTCTTCTTCACTCTTCAAGAGGTGCTAGAAAGTGGTGAATATTTGGATGAATTCCCAACAAGCCCTAGTTTTCCCTTATTTCTTTAATTCTTTTTTCTTTCTCTCATTTGAATATGTTTGTATGTGTGTGTGTTTGGGTGGCCTTACAAAGACCACAATTGGTTTTGGGGTAATTTTCCCTTTTACTCCTTATTTTATCTCCCTTATTTAACTATTCTTCATTTTTTAGTTTTCCCCCCAAGTCTAGAATTATTAAGTGGAGTTATCTAATTATATTTTGATCCATCTTAAATTATAAAGTCACATTATATAGTTTTATTTATGAATTATATAATTTAGTAAAATTTCAAGTCTTTACCTTCTTCCCCTATTAGAAAAAATTTCACCCTCAAAATTTAAATAATACCTTAGTTGGCAAACAAAGCATGGTACTTAGTGTAAAACTCAACCTCACACTTCCAAGTGGATTCCTCGAGACCATGATGTTGCCATTAGACATTAACTAGAGGAATAGTCTTGGCCGACATGACTTGCTCCTTAGTGTCCAATATCTAAATCAGACATTCCTCGTAAGACGCATCGCTTTCAATATCCAACTTTGTCTAATCAATTACATGCAAAGGATCTGATTGATACTTGCAAAGCATTGACACATGGAACACATTATGAACCCTTGCCAAAATGGTGGTAATGCTAGTCGATAGGCAACCCCTCATATTTTCTCAAAGATCTCGAATGGCCCGATATATCTTGGTGCTAGTTTTCCTCTTCATTTGAATCTCTCTAAGCCTTTTCGTGGTGCTACCTTGAGAAATAAGTGATCTCTGATCTCCTACTCCAAAGGCTAGAGGTGTGCGCCTCTTGTCAGTGTAGATTTTTTGTTTTCTCTATGATATGAGTAATCTCTATCGAATGGCCTTTATCTTTTCGGTGGTCTCTCGAACCAAGTCCAGACCCAAAATTGTGGTGTCCCCTATTTCGTCCAACAAATAGGTGATCGACATGTGATAGGTTCCTAAGTGTGTCTAGATGGATTACACTACCTCAGGGGCTGAATAGGTATTATCAACAATATTAACCACAAATTAAACGATTAAAATTAGCATATATTTGATTCAATTACTTAACACATAAATCTAAGCATTATCATGTCAAGTTTAACAAGTTAAGCAGAAGCATATGAATAATATGAAATTAAAGCTTGTAAAGTAAAAACAAATCAAATGAAGATTGGTGTTGAAGAAACCACCTTAAATTAATCGATTTATGGTGGAAAACTCTAGGGCGCTAGCCGAGCTGAAGAATCCACTAGAGAAGCTTCAGAGGTTATAGACTACCGAAGACACAAATGCTAAATCCCTCAAGCCTCGTTCCTTTCATTGAATCTTCTCGGTCTTGAATCCAGAAGTGCTTACTCTAATAGATCTTCATCTCCAATCTCCGGTTGGAATCCTTGAACGATACAACCATAAGTGTCTACGCTACCTCGAACTCCTTCGACTGCTTAAAGCTTGAATCACCACAAGCTTGAACTAGATGGGTGATAATGGTATGAATCTTGATGGAAAATCAAATCGTGTACTTTTGGTTGAAAGGTGAGAGCTCTCTTGAACAGCCAAAGAGATTATCCCACAGAGAAATTTTTGGGTTTTATGAACTGTTTTCAGATCTTAAAATCAAGTTTCAAATTCTAAAAAGGAAATATTTGGTACACGGCTCGTTTGAATGAGCAACCCTTCATTTGAATGAAGGTGCCTTCGTTCAAAGAACCAATGAAACAGCCATGGTCCAAATGGCAACTAGAAAAATTATGGGCATGACCATTTAGAACTCAATCGAACGAGGGTCAAATAAGCATACACTAGAAAAATTGTTCGAACGATGTTTGATTAGAAATGAAACGAGTATCAAACGAAGGGGCCTTTGATTGAATAACTAAAAGTATGGTCCAATGCTATGTCTGATGAATTATTTATACCCTAGAGTAAATTTGAAAAAGAGTTTTACTATAAACTCAGGGGAAATTTTTCAAAAAACATACACATTACACACACGAACAATGCATAAATATGGCATGCATTATGTGAGTGTGTGAAGATCCAGAAATATGAACTAAGTCCTATATACCTCATGATGAACAAGAAAACTGATGATGATGAGCACCACATTGAAGCTTGAGTCTTCTTGATAAAGTCACGAGGCTCAAGAGATACTTAATTATAGGACTAAGTTACAATTACACAAAAATCAGTTTTGTCAACATGGAATAGTCAATACAACAATAGACTCAAGGTCTTAAGAAACCCCCCTTTTGATAATCCTCCATGACAAAACTGCATAACAAGTACAAGAAGATAAAAGACTCAAAATATATAATCCCCCAAGATCCTTAAAAAATGGAAATTATAATTTTAACCTAGTATTCTATACTATCCTATCACTTGATCTTGCTTTGAATAAGTCATACCTGTTGCCTGCACAACACTACTGAACTATACTACGTGAAATCATATTAAGATATATAAAATCAAATAACTCAATGAATCACATGTATGGAACAAGGAACATTAACACCGAGTGTAGAAAAATTATAAACTAAACAATAGTATCACTTTAGTACGACAAGGTGAACAACTGACTAACTCAGTCAAATGTAGAAATGGATAAAACCCCATTACTATGTGCCAAATCTATTCCTCTTTCTTGTCACGAGATGAAAAATGGTAAGAATAACAATCATGTGAGAATGGTTAACATAAGTAAAAGGCAGAAACAGAATGTCATACATGTATAGAGAGATTGATAAAGGCATCTAAACAAGGAAACATAAACACAAATGTAGCATAAATATATATCCCAAAGCAAAAGAATACCTTGTGTGTCATCCCAAATACCCAAAAGAGAGTAAATAGTATAATCAAAAGATAAAGCTGGCAAATGTGGATGATCAACATAAATACATCAAAACCTCACTACAAAGATCACTCATCACTCATATCAGATCCCTGAAGTTAGATCACTGATTAGTGCCATGAGGTGGTGGAGGAGAGAAGTAGCGGGCAACTATATCATATAGAAGCTGAAGCCCAGGTCGCTGATGGGCCATCTCCTCCATCATCGACAAGAAGAAGTTAGTTTGAATTTGTTGAAGTACTCGTCCATATCAGTTCGGGTCAGAGGATAAGTTGCTAATGAAGATGAGGCGTTTGCTGATTCCGTGAAAACTGGCGAAGGAAAAAAGCCATGGTTTATTAGGAAGCGATGCTGTAGAGGTGTCTAATCTATCAAGTAGTCATCGGCACAGACTATTTGAGGATAAATGCTTTGTTTGATTCATAATTTTAATGATCAAGAGAATTAAAGAAAAAGATATTATGAGAGCAATTAAAAAGTTTACAGAGCATTATTAAAAGTCTTGTATGTTGATGTACCATTATTGACCATTGATTACTGAACTGACACGTGTCTATGTAAGTTTGAATACTATACTTCAAGGTATCCGAAGCTCAGGCTACCTACCTACCTAGCCAAAGAGGGTGTCGAGCTTAATCACTTGGAGTTAGCATACTGACTTACTTCAATTCAATAAAGGAACGTCTAACAATGGATACATTTTATGTCCAATCTTTTTGTTTCCAATCCTAATCAAGATAGGCAAATGTTCAATCGATAAAAAAAAGGTTCAAGATACACCCTAAAGCTCATAGTGAATCAAAGCATTTCAACTTTTACATTTTATATATTCGCTCTCTAATTTAATCATTGGAATAGCCATCATCGGGCCTTTTCAAGTGACCTCTTAACCACTATTTTGCAAGTAAGCTCAAAAAAAGTTCGCTTGTAGCCAAAAATCGACAACAATAGTTTAGCGTCATCTGTGGAAAATGACAAATTTCTCATAATCATCATCCAGGGCACCAAAGCTTTACCAACAAGGAAATCAGCCTAGGGCTTAACCAAATCGAGCCTCGAGCAGAGGAACCAATACCCAAAGACAAGTTGCCAATCTAGTAGATTGCAGAATGGGCTACATCACTTAATAACTTGAGGCCCTGAGTAAAATGGTGGAAACCTTGGTGTAGAATCGTCAAACGGAACCCTCATCGTCTCCTCCACCTAGGAAGGAATGAGGGAACTTATCGCCACCACCTCTACTAGTGCCAAAAGCAGTTTAAGTTTAGCAACATCAATGAGGCCATGACTAGAAAGGGCAATCGGTGTGCCATGAGCGATCTAATTACTAGTCTAACTAAAGTCATAGCAGAATCACAAATCAAGTTGTAATAAATGGAAAGCCACTTGCCCTACTTGAGGAGGATTGCCTTTATGATCTGTTTGGGATATAAGGAACTCCATTAAATGCAGAGGTCAAGGCTAAAGAACGTCTAAAAATTCAACCTTTTAAAATTTGAGCTTTATGATAAGGTCACTGATCCTATCGATCATCTCTCACACTTTTACCTTACAATGGCCCTACAAGGTGGCACTAATGAACTCATGTGTCAAACATTCATTATAAGTCTTAAAGGTGCAACCCTGATGTGGTTTCACCGATTCTCACCCATTTTGATCTCTTGTTTTAAGGATTTGAGCAAGAAATTCATAAATCACTTCATAACAAGCAAGAAACTTAGGAGGGCACTTTGTGACTTTATTGCATGCTTCAGTAATGAGCTCACATTGGTGCACAATTATGAGGAAGGCTTTATGATTGCAACTCTAAATTTTAGGCTCCTTCCAAGAAGACTTATGGACTCTTTGACCAAGAATTCGCCAACAAATATGACAACTATATTGTTATAAGAAAAAAAATACATCAAACTTTAAGATGTAAAGAGCTCCTACAAAGAAGCCAAGTAAAATTCCTAGAGAGAAGATCAATCCTTAAAGAGAGATGACAAACAAATGAGACATAGTGTCACGACCACGAAACCCACCCCATGCGGATTAGGGAGACGCAACCACCACCCATTGGCCCGAGAGCAAACGAGTGAACGAAAATGGTGGTGTCGGACGGCGGTGTGAACTTAACATCTATAAATAAATTAAAAAGGTTTTGCAGAAGCGCGAACACGATTCGCACAGCCACCCAGAACACACAGACATACATAGATCTTTTTCTAAATATACTTGCTAAATTTTTAAAACTTAAACATATTCAATGATCATTATCCCATGGGACTTAATTACATATACTCTTGCTGAGCATCTCCTACAGCATATGCATCATCACAGCTGCTACCGTTGTCCATGGGAGCCTGGTCAATTACATAAGCCTAGAACTGTAAGAGAGTTCGACTAGTGAAAAAGATAGACTGATCGACACAGATCCTAGTGATAAGACTCCCAAAAGGAAGAATAACCTTCTAACGACCGAAGGCTGACGAATCAATGGCTCCTAGGATGACGGAAGCAACATCTATAAAAACTCTTGATCTTATGGCATAGATTAGCCTAACATGCGAGAAGGTTAGGGTATTGGTATGGCTGACTGGCTAGAGTACACTGTAGACTATCAGATTAAGGAACCTATAGTCAATAATGAGGTAACCCTACTCGAGAATTGCCTTTTCTTGTAGACGACATAAGAGCGATTGAGCCCGAGAGTGGAAACAATGAGCTTCTCAGAGGGACCATCAACTTGAGTAGTATAAGGGTATACAAACTCTAACTCCCTATGAATGTCAAGAGTGGATGCAATGAGGGCTGCAGTAAGGTCGAACCATACACCACACACAAAGACTCTACATGTGCCTTGAGCAGTATGAGATTCGAGGTTTGCATAGAACTCACGAACCTCATTCTCATCAACCAGACCCTCGATAGAGAGAAGTGGAAGCCACCCTCTCGACTCAAAAAATACAATACATCATAATATCGTTGATCTAGTCCAGTTTGGCGGATCACTCGATCAAGAAACCCTGTGTGTTAACAATAGTAGCACGAGTTCGAGAAATCTGCATTTCATAAAGACAGATGCCTCGAGGCTTGGGGCCAAGATATATCTCCTAAGGAAATTGGCCCTTTGCTATAAGCATGCTACATAGAGGCATGACTTTAAGATACGATGAAAATAACACTACAGTGATATCCTAGATGTCTCTATGTTAGATAAACTGATCTAGCAGTGTAAAACTACTCCTAAGATTTAGAAATATATCAATATGAAACTAAGAGTAGAAAAGATCACAAAATTTCCATGACTTGATATAGTGATGGATCGGGAAAACGATTGATAAGATAGAAGCTCATAGTGCACAAATTGAAAGCAAAACTTAAGAAACCTACTGCATAGGATCAATATGAGAGGGAGATATATGGGGGGAAGAGAGAAAAATTAGGAAAAAAATAAGAAGAAGTGATGAGTTTTGAAAGAATTGATCAATTTTTTTACAAGAATTCGCAAACTACCTAGTTTGTTCGAACGAAGATGGTTTCCCACCCACAACTTTAAATGCCCCTTCATTTGAATGAAAGGGTTAGTTATTCAAATGACCACCAGAAAGCTCAATTCCCTAAGAAAAATAGACTGTTCTTCACTTGTTCAAAATTTCCCAATTTAAAAAAATAGAGGAATAAAGACAGAATTTGATACAATGAAGTCTAATATTCACAAAGCTAGGCCCCAAGTTCTTGAAATGAAATCAAATTTATGAGAAAACTTTAAGTGCATTAGAAGTGATGCCAAGTGTCCTAAATTTAACAAATTTCAGAATTATCCCTAGCACATTTGAACACATTCAAACTCACCCTTTACACACTCCCTCGTGGAAAATAAACATGAAGCAATAAATTAATCCATGAAATGTTCTCATATCAAAGTCTTCACTACAGTGCTAAATGATTTAACATACAATAAGCACAAACAACAATACTGAATTAACTCAAGGAATTTTATGATCAATTCCAACCAAAACTCTCCCTCAATAATTGCTAACTTGTAATTTTTTTTCTGAATTTTTCAATCTTCTCACTTTTGCAAGGTGGCTTTCACACTGTTGGCTAGCAACTCTTTTCAAATGAGTTCCAATACTAGCATATACACTATTTTAAAGGTAGCCCCTTTCCTTCTTCACTAAATGTTTTCAATTTTTCTTTTTGAGCAAGATTCTTTTAGGTCTTTTTGAATTCAACCTAAGTCAATCTTTCTAGCCATAGACTTATTGAAGGATAAACATAAAACTGCTTGATCTAACTAATCTACAAGTTCAATCTCATGTAAGAATTATGCAAGAATAAGAATAATGAAATCACATGCAGCTAAAAAGATTGTATGCGATCAAGTAACCAAGACTATATGAAAATGATGATCAAATAAAGAATTAGAATCATAGTCTCAAGAACTTAATTTGCATAAAAAAATCATCTTTCCTTCAAATCAAATGATAAAGACAAGCCAAGCAAATAAAATAATTTTTTTTTTAAAAAACAATTTTGATTTAGTCAAAGAAGGAAATGAACCTAACTAAGAAAATGAAATACAAGAAATCCAAAGAAATCACCATAGACTATGAGAAGAATGAACACTCACTCAATAGAGCAAATACCTATAGACTTCCTAAGATACTTAAACCTAAGGCTATCTAGAGGTTTTGTAAAAATGTCTACTAATTGGTATTCAGTTAGGACATATTGCATAGTTATAACACCCTTTCAACAAGCTCTCTAATGAAATGGTGTCTAATATCTATATGCTTTGTCCTAAAATGTTGAATCCAATTTTTGGAAATGCTAATGACACTTGAGTTATCACAATGGACTGTCATCATGTCAACATCAACTTCATAATCCTTTAACATTTGTTTCATCCGCAAAAGTTGGGCACAACAACTTCTTGCAACTATATATTTGACTTTAGTTATGGATAGGGATATGGAAATTTTCTTCTTGCTATAGCAAGATACTAAGGCATTTCCCAAGTAGAAGTAACCATTGAAAGTGTCACGCCCCGAATTTCTGCAAACCCGAGGCGCGACTGACGAGACAGAAATGAAATAAATAAAAGGATAAAAATAATCAAATTCACTAAACATGCGTCCATTCTCATCAATACATAAAATAATATACAATACATCATTCATCGGTCATTCGGGCTTAAGCCCTTACATAACAAAATACAAATCTCATGGATCACAAATATATCCTGTGCTTCGCCCTATCAGGGCATCACAGAGTCTCATGTGGCTGGAGGATCCTCATATGAAAATGTTGCCCACGAATGGGTCAGCACAACTACTGGTATGATGAAATGCTAATGCCAGAAATAAAGCTAAGGCGTGGCATGTGCAAAGTGTACATTTATTTCTAAATGACATTCAAGCATCGCAGTAATATATATGAATGGTATGCATGACACACCCATGCACAACTCTATGCCACACCCATGTCTCGTTTACGGGTACTCCCCAATGGCTACGGAGTACCAATGCAATGGCCAATTTTGGGTTTTTCACCACAGGATCTACACCCTCATAATGCAAAGCACCACTTGCTTACCCACGCCATGTTCTCAAAGAATTCACCATATGCCAATATGCCAATGCAATCTCAATGAACATGGATCTCAATGATATAACATGCTCGGACAGTAATAAATAAATCACCAGTCAGTTTCATATACATGCATATCTCATGTGTTCATACATCATAATTCATGTTCTTCACTTTATTAAACTTGCAAGTAACACATAACATGTAAACAACCAATTCTAAATAATCAGGTAAACACATTACAAATGAACACATACAGCATCCCAGTCATTCACAAATATTCCTAACTTAACTTCATTTCTAACACTAGCAAAACACCATACCTGATGGGTCAATCACAACCCAAGAAGAACGTGCACGATATGTAACTGAACCGGTCAATGAAGATGCAAGAGATCAGATCTCCCTCTCCTGTCCTGTAAGTGTCCCTAAAAACATAAATTCCAACTCAGTCTATTTTCATTTGAATTTATGCTATTCATCAAATTTTATGTCTTTAAATTTATAGGTTTCTATTCTGCTAAATTAAACTCTACCATTGGTTCTAGGACGTTGAAGAAAATAAGTTTAGGTTCTCGTAGAACTCAATTCGGACACCGGGGTTCAAAAGGGCAAAACAGTCATTTTGCACTTTACACGTGTCCTTACATTTCGTGACTTTTTTTTTCACAAATCGGACTCCACGGTTGAGTCCGGAATGTTCGAGATAATAAAGTTTCACTATTTTTTTACCTACTTCGGAGTTCGTTTGACTGTGTTTCAATTTAGGGGCATTTTGGTAATTTTAAAGGTTTCTACGGGTCTTTTATTTTTTGAGACTCCGTCTCGTAAAACGGACCTCACCATTGGTCTCAGAATGGTCGAGATAGTCAAAATACACTAATGACTTGCCCCATTTGGACTCCGGAATATTTTTGAATATTTAATTAATTAAATTAATTTAATTAAATAATTAATTAATTAATTTAATTAATATTTTATTAATAATTTAATCAGGTGGGTCAAAGTGTAATTTCCAACAGTTGGGGAGGTCAATTGTAATTTCTGAAAGTTCTGGGTCAAGGTTCAATTTCCAAAAGGTTTAAGGTTCAAATTGAAATTAAATCAAAATTCACTATTCCCAATTCGGTTACCCAAACAGGGACTTATCTAGAACAGGGATAGGATATCGCTGTTCCTATTCCAATTTAAATCTTTTAATTTCTTACACTTGCAACCAAACGGGCCAAATTCCATTTTAATTTAAAACAACCACGCGACACGTGGCAGGGGCGGTCCACACCCGCCCGACCCGAACCCGAACCGACCCGACCCGGACCCTGAACAGTGCCCCCTTCGTCCCCCGTTTTTCCGGCGAAGCTCCGGTCGCCTTCTCCGGCGCCGGTGGCTGGAATTTCAGAAAATCAAATTTTTAAAATTGCTTTTCTTGGTGTTTTCAAAGCCTCTTTCAATTCCAAATCATTCTAAAACATTTTTGGAACCTTTTAACATTGTTTTGAAGCTCCCAATCACAATGAAAAGCCTAGACTCCCCCCCATGGCCGTGACCTGCACACCCCTTTTTCTCCCTCATCTTTCAACCGTTTTCTATCATTCTTGTTGCGTTTGAAAGCTAAAATCATGCTTTAAAAAACCCTATAATCTAAATCAAATGAATCATGCTTTTGAAATTTAAAACTGAAACACCCACTTACCTAAAATTTCGGATTTTTCCCTTTTGGTTTGCTTCCCTTCTCCTTCTGTTCCTCCTGGTCACTTCTGCTTCTTCAGAGCTCTCTCTCCCTTGCTCTCAGTCTTTCCTCCCTTCTCTTTTCTTCTCCAACCGAGACACACAATCACTTACACAAGTTCACTCTCTCTCTCTATTATTTCTCTCTCTCTCTCTCTCTCTCCAAGACCAAACCTTACTGCATCAGAACTGCCCCTCCCATGCTCTGAATTCTCCTTCTACACTCCACCAACCACTGCCTGCTACACCACTCCTCTTTGAGTGTATAACACTCAACACATGCACCCACACGGCACACACACACACACACTGTTTTATACACATATATATATACACATATATTTACACATTTAATACACACACTCACATGTATACACATATACACAATAAATAATTTAAATTATATATATATATACATATATACATACATCCATCATAATAATAATAATAATAATAATAATAATAATAATAATAATAATAATTATTATTATAATAATTAATATTAACAAAGAAAAATAAAATAATAATAAAAAAAAAAATTTTCATGTTATAACAGAAAGTGCTCTTCCAGTCATCTATATTTCTGAACTAATCTGAATCAGAATATGCTTCCAAAGACGCATTGGTATCAAAGAAATACCAAATGCCATATCCAAGAGTCGCACTTACATTTCTAATAATCCACTTAACAACTATTGAGTGAGACTTCTTGACATTGGACTGAAATCGGGTACATAGTCCCACACTAAAAGTAATGTCGAGGCAACTAGATGTGAGGCAAAGAAGATTTCCAATCATATTTTTATAAAGGGTGGAGTCCACATCTTTGCCTATAGTTTCCTTGCTAAGTTTTGTGCTTGTACTCATAGGAGTCTTAACATGCTTAGAAGTTTCAAGGCCACACTTCTTCACAAACTACTTTGCATATTTGGTTTGTGAGATGAAAAGTTCATCATTCAATTGCCTTACTTGAAGTCCTAGGAATAAGTTTAGTTTACCAACCATGCTCATCTGAAATCCAATTCTTATCTCTTTGACAAACATGTGAGTATGCTTGGTGTAACACTCATACCCAAATGAATTGGGTAATTTTTGGACAATGTATTAAAAGCCATATCAATGAAAACCTTTTGAAAATCTTTGAGCAATATATATATAATATTATGTCATGAACTAGGGTTAGGAAATTAACCTAGCGATGGTCATTATCCTAGTTGGACCATAACCTAAGGTAAGATTAAAATTTAACCTAACTACATGTAAACATAACCTAACCTACGTTAATGGGGTTAAGTGATCAAGTACATCATTAACCTAAGTTGGAAAAAATTATATACCAAAATTAATGAATTATTTAATAAATAATTATAAAATAAAATAAAATATATATATATATATAAATTACTCATCATGTGCATGTACACAATGAGAGAGGAAGGAAAACCACACATGGTTGGTATATATAGGTGTATGTATATACATGTAAGAGAGAAAAAATTAAAAAATCACATGCATGCATGCAATTCTACAGAAATTGCATGTGCATAGCCACTATGAGAACCCTGCACAGCCACTATAGCCACCTTAGAGCCTCCATTTTGACAAAAAAACCTTAGTTGTTAAGTAAAACTTATCTATAAATACAAGCATGGGAAAGCTTACACCTTACATATAGAAACCAAGTGAGAAAGGGAGAGAAATTCGTGTACAAAGGGGTTGAAATGCTACTTGGACATAGAGATAATGGAAAGAGAGAAAGAGAAGGGAAATTCAGGTTACACTTACTCAAACCAGGTTAGAATTCCATTTCTTGGAATCCTTTAACTTTCTATATGTTTTAGGGATAAAATAGAACTTGTTTGAAGGTTCAGAGAACCATAAAATGGCCTGTTCCAGAGAAGGCAGCCATTAAAGGACCTTTAAAGCTTGGCATGGAACCAACTTGAATTTTAGCTATTTTTTAGCATAAGGCCTTGTTCTACATGTTATAAGGATAAAAAAATAACCTAGACAACGACCAAAAAGCTCAAAGATGAGCCCATAATAGTGAGTTGGAGGTTTTGGGCTGAAATTGTAAATTAGTGAATTGAGCACCAAGCTCAATTCAATTTATAGGGACTTGAAGCTGTAACAGTCCAAATCTTAATTATTGAAAAATTAAGGTTAACGGTAATTATTAACAAGAGTGAGGTTAAATAAATGACGAAAAAATTACTTGAAGCAATTGGACCCTAAAACTAGTGATCAAAGACACATGTGTGTACCGTCAGTATGAGAATTAAATAAACAGTGAATACATTGTAATGTATACTATCATAAATAAATCTTTTGTTCATATCTTGTAGCATTAACCTAAGACATAATCTAAGTAAGGAAAATATTATACCAACACTTTAAATTATTGGATAGGATTACCAATGGAAGTTAAGAGACATTAGTGTGTAAATATGAACATATTGAAACATTCATAAACCCTCCAACATTGTGAAAACTTATAGGAATCATTGAAATGACAAGTTACAAATTTACCAACTAAGTAAATTAACATTGTGGAAAGTAAATTAACTAGTAACTAAAAAAAATAAAGATTATACAATACGAATTAAGACACACTAATACAAAGAGAGAAAAGAGGAAAAAATGAGGCCTACAAAGGGTTGGCCAAGACTTGAACCCGACTCCTTGTACAATGTAGATGCTAGCACTAAAAAAGAAACCTACTAGGTTACTAGAACTTTTGTGCTTTAGTAGCCACAAGAAACAAACACAAAGTAAAAGAAATGGGAAAAATGCCATGAGGAAGTGAGGCGTCACCACCCTATTACACCAATATGTTAGCCAATCAAAACACATGAACCAAATCCTCATGATTCATATACATCTCATGATGTTAGAGAGCCTTAAAAGAAAAGATGATCAAACTTGGTGTATGTGTGTTGTGTTCGGTTAGATAGAGAGAAAAAAGTAAGAGAGAAAACTTGAGAGAGAAAGCCATGAGAAACAAAAGGGGAATAACTATTTGAGGGCTTTGGACAATAGAAAATTATTTTTGCAAGAAATGAGAGATGGGTGCAGAGAAGAGGGAAGAAGAAAGAGAATACTAGAGGAACTGAAGAGAGAATAGACAGTTCTAGAGAGAGGAATTTCTAGTTTCTACACTCGATCAAGTTTGAGCTCAAACTCTTACTTTCCTTGAGTTTCTGTGTAGCTAATAGGTAGTTCTAGACCAAAATAATCACAGTGAGAACCCTAAGGAAGTAGAACTATGCAGAACCGCCATTACAGGACCTTGAGAAGTTGGGTTTGAATTGAAGAAAACCACATTTGTTTTCAATGCATAGGATCGAAACTAAGACTCACAAAGGTTGCAAAACCACCAACAAGTGATCGAAAATCTCAATAAAAGGGCTCCAAAATTCAAGTTGTAGATTTCGATTTTGAAATCGAACCTCATGAATCAACCCCAATACCTAATTTTTAGAACGGGGAATGAAATTCCATATTTTAAGGAGTGCAACAAGCCAAACCTTATGTAAAATGGTGGAAAAAAGAACATGTATGGGGAGATTTAAAGTTGCCATAATCAACTCCAAATCGAGCTCTACAGTCTATCTTAGGGTATGAAATCAACAGGGAAAACATAAGTTAGGGACTAAGGGGTTGATTAGCTAGAAAATAGGTGGGAAAGTGCCTAAAAAACCCACAAAATAGGAACTAAAATCATTAGGGTTTTATATGAATAGAGACATCATCACAAAGAAAAGAATGAATAGTAGTGAATATGTATCAGATTGGGCCGGATTCGGGTCGGGTCCTGACTCACATTAAAAGGGAACCAAAATGGTGTCATTTTGTTTAATGAATGGCCTGACATCATGATGACGTTGGCATGTCTAAAGGGAACCAAAACGGTGTCATTTTGTTTAATGAAGGGCCTGACATCATGATGACATTGGCATGTCACAATGGACCAGCTGAATAGGTTGGTTCTTAACTAAGCTGGACCGGTTCACTTACACTAGAATCAAACTGGACGATTTTTTTTATAAGTTTCCTAAAATTATATTTTAGCCCCCAGACTTTTAGGTTAGTTACGAAATACACCAGAAAATTAATTAAAAATTAATTTTTAAATCCTTATAAATTTAGAGAAATTACTAAAGTACACTTATGCCAAAAATAGGCCAAACGAAGGCCGATTAAAATGCAAGAAGATTCTAACCCAACGTTTTTGGGCATTCTAGACTCAATGGCGGAGTCCGATTTATAAAATTAGACCCCCGACAAAATACGAACAGACAAATTGGAATAATTTCAATTATGTCCTAGTGCATTAATTAAGTTACCAACCAAACCCTGATGACTATAAAAGTACCTACCTTAACATTTTTTGACATTCCCGACTCAACAGTGGGGTTCGTTTAATCAGACAGGGTTTCAAAAATAGAGATACCTAGAAATGTAAAATTTTTAAACTAACCTTAGTGTTGTATGAGCTACTAGATAGACCGAAAAAATATAGAAAGAGGCATATTTGATATTTTTGGACGCTCTGAACCTAATGGTGAGGTCAAATTAAGCATTCGAGGTACCCAAACGTGGTCCTGCATAAAAATATAAAATTACAAAAATGCCCCTCGACTTCATATAAGCCACAACTAGGTAAAATGTGGGGTTTGGGATATGATAGAAGCTCTTAACAAAAGGGTTTCATAGCAACAAGAACAGATTCATTTGGTTAAGAATCCACAAAGAAATACCTAGTTTTAGGTTACGGTATCAAATCCTAGAAACCCTATTTCCAATTTGATTCGAGGCATCAAATGAATACCCAAAGCTAAGTTTATGTCCTAGATGAGGTTTAGAACAAAAGAGGAGTTTCAAATCAACCCCAGAGCCCATGAAATAGAGACTGAAATTTCTAGGGTTTTTTTTCTACGTATTAGGGGTGATTTGTTGAAGAAGATGGAGTTGACTTAGTCAACTCAGACGAGTTAGCCGAGTCAACTCAGGCATTTATAACCTTTAAATGGAATGGTGTCCTTTAGGTGTTTAAATGATTGAAGCTGCGTTGTTTTGGAAGTTGTTAAAATGCTTAAGTGGGATGGCTTTGTTTTAGCCAAAACGATATAGAGTCTTTGTCATTTTAAACCAAACTGCATTGAAACCGTAGGTCCAAACGTAGTCGTTTCACACCTAAAAGCCCATAAACTGCATCATTTTGAATTCGGGTTTTTAAAACCCTTATGCGCTTGTTTACGTAAACCCAATAACACCAGAAATTGGAATATGCTATCTTACTTGGGGATAAGGCTAATTAGACCTATTTGGTTACAAAATCAATAACTAAATTAAGGATAACACTATTCCTAACACGGATAAGCAATCAATTTTAGGATTAAGGGTTGTTTGGCAGCCTAATTAACCTAATACAAAATTATCCCAAACCTGGATAAGCCTTATCCGCTGTTTTGCTAAAACCGGGGTAGGAATGAAGTTTCAGAAATTGGAATTTGACCCCTGACTTTTTGGAAATTCCAAAATGAAATAAAATAAAAAAATTCCCATCTAAAATAATTAAATATTATTTTTAAGAAAATAACTTTCTGAAATTACAATTGGGCCTCTAACAGTTTAGAATAATTATACTAAGGCCCAAATAATGTAAAAATTAATTCTAAAATAGCCTTCTAAAATAATTAAATATTATTTTATAATAAAAACTTATTAAAATTACACCAAGGCCCTTAGAATCTTTGATAATTATAGAATTGCCCTTGAAACAGTCCAAAATTATGAAATTGCTCCTAAACACTTCAAAAATGATGATTTTGTCCCCAAGAAAATATAAAAGACTATATATAGCGTAAATAATGCTATATAAAAGCAAATTAAGATCCGAAAAAACCTAACTTAGGATTTTTCAACGTTCTAGACTCAATGGCAGAGTTCGATTTAGCAAACGAGTTTTCTAAATATATAAACAAAGATTGGTAAGCACGTTTAATGCAATTTAACTACTTTAATTAAGCATTCAAATGATTAGGTAAAAGTATGAAATTTCATACTTAGAACATTTTTTAGTATTCTAAACTCTATGGAGGAGTCCGTTTAACCAAATGAGGCCCATAAAGTATAGGTCCTTAAGAAATGTACTATTATAATAGTACTTAATGAATGTTAATCACTTCTATAGGACGCAAGGGCTTATGGAGTAGTGAAAGAAGGAACAATTAGCTAAACACTAAGCTAAGGTTAGTAACCTTGAGCCTTGAAATGGAGATAATTTTCATTAAATGTTGTTCTTTACAACTTTACGACATTTTTTTAACTACTATATGCAATGTTGGAATTGCATGCTTTTAACCAGCATTTCTTTTAATCTTTTAAATAGCATGGATAGCTTAATGAAAGTTTTGCAAGCATGTTTTAGTATAAAATTTTACGTGTCCTACATATGTTTTTAGTTTATGACACATAATCATGCCCGATTGAGAACTTAAGCCATTATTCATGACACAATCATGTCTAGTTGGGGGCTTAAGCCATTAGACCCATGTAAACCCACTGCTCTAAATTACTTATCGTCCCTATGTGACAACTTATGGTCCCAAGGGACAAAACTTATGAATGTTGGCATGTATTATTGTATCACTCGCTTACTCAACTTCAGATTTATGTTTATCATGATTTATCTTGCAAAATTAACTAGTATAAATGCTTACTTGATTCTATTATATATCTTGCAACTACCAGTTATATGTATATGTTTGGTGAATGCCAGTAGCTTTCACTACAACTCTTTTTAACTGTTATCTATGAAAGATAATGTAAGGGGTTTTCGAAAACCCATGATAGGAGACTTGTGTTACTCACGAGCTTTTCATGAAGATCATAGGATTTTATCTTGTATTTTTCAGGTGAAGGCCCAGATAGTGCGGCCTAGAGAGATGAACCATAGATTACGGCCATTTTTGTAGAAGAATCTGGCTTTTGACTATTTTAGCTTTGTTTTGTGTTAGAATGCCAAGAGAAATTTTGTGGGCTATAACATTTAAACTTTGATGTAATGTATTAATCATAACTTTGTTTTTTCTCTACCAAGGAATGATGGAATCCATGTTTTAATTTCGTTGCTATATAATTATGAATGCATGGATTACTTGAACCAGTTATGAGGCATTTGGTTAGAGACGTCATCAATATGCTACAAAAGGGATAGTACATTGGCGATATGCCTAACTGGCCGATCATTATCCTTAATCCATACAGGGTGGGTTGTGGGATGTGACACTTGGTGCTTGTGAAACCAAAGACAATGTCATCCATATAAATTTGAGTAATCATAAAGTCCTTCCCATCATTTCTTACGAATCGTTTAATCGACTCCCCCTCTTGAAAAACCTTTTTCAAAGAAATAAACTGAAAGCCTCTTATACCAACCTCTAAATGCTTGCTTCAATCCGTACAAGGCTTTCTTAAGAAGAAAACATAATTAAATTTGTGGTTCTTCAAACCCTTTGGATTGTTATACATAGATTTCCTCCTTAAAAATGCTATAAAGGAAGGCACTCTTAACATCCATTTGAAATAGTTTGAACTTCAAATGAGATGCTATGGTTAAAATTAGTTTTACACTCTCTAATCTAGCCACAGGAGCAAAAGTCTTATAAAACTCTATAGCTTGAACTTGGGTATAGCCTTGAGCAATCAACCTAGCCTTTTTCCTAACAATGGCACCATGTTCATCTAGTTTTTTTTCTTAAAGATCCACTTGGTACCAATCACATTGTATTGACTAGGCCCATGTATTAATTCCTAAACATCAGGTTTTAAGAATTGAAGTAGCTTTTCTTGCATTGCAAAGATCCAATCATTATGTTAGAGTGCTTCTTTGATGTTCTTGGGCTCAAATTTTGAAGTGAAATAATGAAAACTCACTTCATTTTGAAGCTGAGATCTTGTCATGCCCCTTTACCAACATCACCTATCACAAGAGTTGATGACATACCAATTCCTTCATTCATATCATCTTCTTTTATGTTAGGGGTGTTTGCAATGATTTGATCATTTGAAGGCCCTAACACTCTTAGTGTCTCATCATTTCCAGGTAAGACCCATCATTATCAATGGTTACATTGATTAACTCCATTACTGATTCCTTCTTAAGGTTGTAGACTCTAAAGGTTCTACTATTGGTGGAGTATTCAAGAAAGATGCCAACATCACACCTTTGATCAAACTTTCCTAAGTTCTCTCCATCTCTAAGAATAAACATTTACTCCCAAAGACCTTGAAGTACTTAATGTTGGGTTTTCTAGCTGTCCATAATTCATAAGAAGTTTGATGTGCACTAAGTCTTAGAGAAACCCTGTTGATCATTTGACAAGCATAGCTTACAGCTTTAGCCCAAAACCTATTGGGAATGCCCTTCTTATAAAGCATTACCCTAGCTATCTCTTAGATGACTCGGTTCTTCCTTTCAACAACACCATTTTGTTGAGATGTTATCGAGGTTCAAAACTTTTTCTTGATGCCAAGGTCATCATAATAACCAATGACTAGGGATTTCTCAAATTCAGTCTCATGACCATTTCCCATTCTAGTGATTTGATAACCCTTTTTATTTTGAATCCCTTTACAAATTCTAATGACAACTTCATAGACTTGATTTTTTCTCTCTCAAGAAATCTATAAAAGTTTAGCAAGAGAAGTTATAAACCATCACTAGTATGTAACTCTTGCCTCTTAAGCTCTTAGTTATCATTGGACCCATGAGATCCATATGGATCAATTCAAAAGTATAAGAGGTGGCAAGAGATGAAGACTTCTTATGTGAGATCCTTATTTGTTTGGCTTTTTTACAAGCCTCACACACACCAGAAAAAGTCTTCCCTAGTTTTGGTAGACCACGAACAAGTGATTGTTTGACAACCTCTTTAAATGTTTTTTTTCTTTTATTGTGGTGACCTAATCTCTCATACCATAGGTTACATCTATCAACTTTGGCATTATTTCATGTGACAACCGAGTTGAGATTGATACTATAACAATTGTCAAAAGTTTTCATCCCTACCAATATGCACTTCCTACTATCATCAATCACATTGCATTTATTTTTGGTGAAGTGGACATTATAGTTGTTGTCACACAATTGATAAATGCTAATCAAATTATCCTTTAGTCTTTCCACATAAAGCACATTGTCTAGTTTGGGTGAATTTCCTAAAGCTATTGAGCCTTCTCCCAGAACATCAGATTTGTTGCCATCTCCAAATATGACTGCCCCTTATTTATTATTCACAAGGTTAATAAAGAGGGACTTGTCACAAGACATATGGCTAGATCATCCATTGTCAAGATACCATTGACATGAATTACTAGCCTTAAGAGTAGTGTGAATTACAAGGAATTTTAACTTGTCTTTCCTACCCCAAATTTATCTCATGGGTTTCTCGGAATTAGACATAACATTTCGAGCCCTAGCCTTGCTTTTTCTTTGTTGGAATCTTGGAGTTAGTTTGTGGCTTTACAGGAATTGTCATTTGAATGACTTTTTGTACCAAACTCCAAGATTTTTTAACAAAGGTGTTTAACTTTTGTTTCATTAAGGCTAGTTTCAGCTTTTGCTGTTTGGACATTTTTTGTGGCTATGCTTATGCTTTCTTAGCAACTTTACAAAGTTTCCTACGATGCCTATCAACCTTGAAAAATGAAAAATATGAAGTATTGGTTTGAGGTTGAGGTTGAGGTTGACTTTTAGATTGAGGCAACTTTATTCCTTTTTGCTTGAAGGGAACAAATAACACAAGCTTAAAAGTGGGTTGAATGTTTTGAGTGGGCTTTGTAGGCTTATTAGGATCCATAAATTTTTCATAACTATGACTACTTTTATTAGTCTTGATTTGGAAAAAAATTAAGAATTTATCCTAGGTTATTAGACTTATCCTCAAAAGTGATCTTAATCAAAAGATTGAACTTTAGTAAGAAGAGTCTTCTTCTCAATTTCACTTGCCTCTAATGACATTTTAAGGCTCCTTACTTCCTTAACTAAGGAGTTTCTCTCTTGCTCTAAGGCTTTGATATTTTCTAAGAGTGTGGCCTCGTAGTTATTGAGTCAACTCACTAAGGCTTTATCTTTCATCATTGCACTATTCTCATTCTCACACAACTTGAGTTTAACCCCTAATTGAAATTAGGCCTTTTTGAGCTTGAGAGACTGAACGTATAATTGCTTGTAAGAAATTTCAATATCACCTTCACCTTCACTCTCAATATAGTCATTGTCACCATCCACATGGATAAAGAACCTTCATGAATTTTAATAGAGACAGCAAAAGCTAACAACTACTTCTCATCTCCATCATCCTCATCCTCTTCTTCTTTTTCCTCACCATTGATTAAGGTTGTTTTCATTGCCCTCCTATTGTTCGATTTCTGTATTCTCTTATTAGGGAAATCTGCAGCTATATGGCCATAGTTATGAAAGTCATAACATTCAATGGGATTGAATGACTGATTTGAGGGCTTTCTTTTATCATTACTTGAGGAGTTTTTCACAAACTTGCCTTTTGAACTACTAGAATTCCCTGTGGTCTTCCAATTGGGTTTTGACCATTCTTAGGATTGGAATTATTATTTTTGTAGAACTTGTTGAATCTCCTAACAAACATGGCAAGTTCCTCCTCATTGATAGACTTTTTCCGTCTACTTCCTCTTGGACTCACTTTAGAGCTAAGCTTTTGGACTTCTTAGATTATCTAAGAGTAAGTTCAAATGTTTGAAGTGGCCCAACCAACTCATTAACATCTTTGCTCTCTTCAATTGTAGTGAACTTCGGTTGAAATCTCTCAGGTAGAGATCTTAGAATTTTTCTAAAAATTTTTGGTCCATCAATTTTCTCACCTAGGTTATATGAAGAATTCACAATATCACTCAATTTGGCATAAAATCCAGCAAAAGTTTTAGAATCTTCCATTTGGACAAATTCAAGTGAGCATTTGGAGCTTAGACCTTTTCACTACGAAAGTACCCTCATGGGTAGTTTCTAAAATATCCCAAGCCTCCTTAGAAGTTTCACACGTCATGATACGCCAATACTCTGTCTAACAATATTAAAATTTGCATTCAACTCCTATTGGTATTATATCCACTAATCCTAAGATCGGTTTCGTTCAAAGTGTTTAGGGGTTTAGGAAATGATGGACTGTCTTCAATGGTTGTTGTGATTGGGGTTGTCCAAACAAATTGAATGGATAACCACTCACGCTCATCAATTGATTTCAAGAATGCTCTCATTTGAGCTTTTCAATAAGCATAAGTTGACCCAACAAATAATAGAGGTCAAGATATTGACCTGCCTTCAAGTAATCCATCCATTTACATAACAAATCAGGAATCAATTCGATGTCTTAGATTAAAAGCTCTGATACCACTTTGATAGGTCCTTAAGTGTGTCTAGATGGATTCTACTACCTAGAGAGGGAGAGGGGTAAAAAGGTATTATCAACAATATTAAACACAAATTCACTGATTAAAATTACCATGCATTTGATTCAATTACTTAACATATAACTCTAATCATTATCATGTTTATCTTAACAAGTTAAGTGAAAGCAAATGAATAATATGAAATTAAAGCTTGTAAAGTAAGAACAAATGAAAATGGAGATTGGTGACAAAGAAACCACCATAAATCAATTGATATATAGTGGAAAACTCTAGGGCGCTAGCCCAGTTGAAGAATCTACTAGAGAAGTTTCAAAGGTTACAAACTACCTAAGATACATATGCTAAATACAATTAGAATGTCCATGCGGCCTCGAACTCCTTCGATCGCTTAGAGCTTGAATCACCATAAGCTTGAACTAGATGGGTGATGATGGTGTGAATCTCAGTCCCTTAGTCATGATTTGGATCCAGGTGCAAAATTAAATTATGTCTAAATGCTTTTTGGTTGAAAGGTGAGAGCTCTCTGGAGCAGCAAAAAAGATTGTACCGCATAGGTCTCTGGAGCAGCAAAAAAGATTGTACCGCATAGGTAACTTTTGGAGTTTTATGAAATGTTTTCGAATCTCGAAATTAGGCTTCAAATTCTGAAAAAGAAATATTTGATGCACAACTCATTTGAACGAGAAACCCCTCATTTGAATGAAGGTGCCTTCGTTTGAAGCAATGTTTTGAAACCCAGTGTAGACCAACTGAATTGGGGATCGGGCCTGGCTCCGGGCTGTTCCAACGGCAAAACCTATTTAAAAATGAAAATTGTTAGTTTTAGTGAAAATCGCCAAACCCACTTGTTTGACTGGCGCTTCAATTGAACTGTTCATAGTTCAATAAAACCACTTGGTTCAACTATGCTATAAAGCCCCCTTTTTTTTTTTTTGCTCGATTAAGGAATTTCATGCTTTTGGGTTTGGTTGATTTTGCACAGCGACAACTGTGACATAGCCTCTGGTCTTTCGGCTCTCTAGAACTCGACTAGTTGTGGCGAGATGACGCCGACATTGGCTTTGATTTTCCAACCAAAATGTTAACGGAGACCGACCGACAGTGAATTTCAAAATCTTTTTTTCCTATCATTTTTTTTTTTCGAGAGACCCTTGGATCTCTCAGTTTCAAACTCTTCTTATTCTGTTATTCAACTTGTTCTCCGTCATTAATTGATTTTTCCAACCATCAACGGTGAAGACAAGTGAACCGTGAATGTTGGACACTTGGACCTGAAGGTTAAGCCGCTGAAGCAGTGAGTGAAATTGTTTTGAATTTAATATTTTTACTCTTTAGTTGCTGTGAAATCAGTGGGTAAATTGGCTTTTGTGTTAGCTTTGGCCTTAAGGTTCAATGGGTAATCTTATACAGATGTGAAATCAATTACTTTAAGTAAAATTATAAATCCCGTATGAAGAAACTTTTTGAATTACTTGTGAGAAAGAATTTGAATTTTAAAAAAAAAAAATCTTTTCTTTGTTTTTTCGCAAGAAGAATTTTGAACTTATGAGAAACATTCTATGTAAAATTTAATGCGATGAATGTTTTAAAATGAATTTGATATGAGAAAAAAATTGTAATTGAAGTATTTATGAGTAAAGAACATTTATCCTTTGAAAAAAAAGAAAAATTCTTATTCTTTGAATTTTAATTTCATATGAGAAAGAATTTGATTTGAACTATACATGTATATAAATGTAAACTCTTTATGAAAAGAATTTTGAATTTAATTTCAAGAGAGAAAAATTTTAAATAAATTGATTAGAAGAGGAAACTTTGAATATAATTATTTATGACAAAAATATTTCTACTAGGAAAATTTTGAATTTGATATTTAGCTTTTTGAAAGTAATAGATCATTTACAAAAAATGATCAAATCATATATTACAAGTTGAATTTTAAATATACAAAAAAGAAGAAGAAATGTTACCAATCTTTATTGGTACTTTGATGGTGAACTTTGCTGCAACTTTGAAAGTGGAAGGGAAAGTCTTTGCTGTCTTCTGGTATCTTTCTCTTTTACTTGAATTTCGTGCAAGTCCCAATGCCCCTTTTATGGGTTCCTCAAAGCTTTGGTGCTGACAACTACACTTTGGTAGAAGAACATTGACTTTTGTGTGGACCATAATGTTGTGGTTTCCATTGGGCCGAACTCTTTGGCATGACTGAGCTCATGTTGATGTAAAGCACCGGTCTTGATTTAATTCCAAATATTCAGTCTTCATCTATTTGACACCATTTTTCTTCTTAGGGTTCCCTAATTGATGTGCGGTGGGCCGATCTCAATTCTTATCTAGTGCTATTCTTTTGTCCCAGGTCTAGAACTAAGAATATACATGTGGCCCCACTCCAACGGTCCATTGCAGTTGATTATACTTTGTTCCATTCGAGTTGTCTCTCCTAAAGGCTGTAGTTGTCATATACCAAGCTTGTGAAGACTCGGGCTCCATTTCTTATGTTCCATAATAAGGAAGAAGATGTGCTTACTTCCTAGTGCTGATGACTGAGCCGAAGGTTGCTGCTACCGAATTCCAGGTCTATGAAGAGTTGATTTCACTACTTTAGTGTTGTGCTTGCAAATAAATGTGTTGACTTCTCTGTTGGGCTAACACTCGTAACATTTCTCTCTGTTGTAAGCATGTCATTTCCCATAATTTGTTTGGCTAGAGGAGTTGTGATATTTGGTCCATGGGTGGAATGAAGGCTTGGAAGGTTGGTTCGACATAGAAGAGTTGCCATCGTTTGCCATTATGATGAAAAGGAAAGAGAGAAAAAAGTTGGGCTTTTGAAAGTTTAGCGAGTATTCAGGCTCTAAGGGGAAAATTTGTGGAAGGTAAGTTGGAAAAGGTGGCTTTGTTGTTTTGAGTATGTGGGATCAAGCTTTGTCAAAGTTTGCAAAATGGGTCTAGGTTATTAGAGAATTCTTTCAATTTTTACAAAAGGTTTATTGTGGCGATTCTCGTGACCGTATGAGAGATTTGAATTAGTAGTATCTGCTATCAAATGAAATGCAATGTATGTTATACTATATTAAAAAAATGAATATCACTTTTTTAAGATTAATGACATTTGTATGTATTATATGTAAAAAATGATGTATAAAGAATGAATATTATTATTTACAAAAGAATGCTCATGACCCCATGGATATTGACTGTTTTGCCACCTTTTGACTACTCGAAGACACTATACAAATGTCATTTCACTAAACTTGTTGCCATAGTGTTCTTCGTCTGACTTGTCAAAATTTGGGCCACCATCTAAAGGGAGGATTTCTTCTTCTTCTTTCGACTTCTTGTTGGTTGTCTTTTTGTTTGGTTGTCTTTTAGCCATTTTTACTTTCGGCACCCTCGCGGGTTTTCATCGGATGCGGCTTTACCATTGTTGCACTCCAACGCCCTTTGGGTTTTCATTATGCCGACAGATTAGAATCTTGCCATAGACATATTTTCTTATTCTCAATTCCCTTTCAGGTTTTCATTGCGCCCTTCGGATCATGCATGTTTTTTTTAAAAAAAAAATTGTTTAGGCTTGTGGAATGCTGCTAATGTGACTTCCTCGATTGGACAAAATTTGTGTCAATCAAAGAGGTCTTTTATTTGGATTAAAATGTAGGCTTAGGTAAGGGTTGAGATATGAAGGGATCGCTTGGAGGCTCAAAATCCTATTAGACTTGGCTAAATTTCTAGAGATCACCTTGTGTATTCTTTCTTTTTTGCCCTAGTTTAGTACTAGGTGCATCCTTCTTGGATTGATTCATTTTTTTTTTTTCTCTCTTCTTTTTTATTGATTTTTTCTTATTCTTTGACATTGCACCAGTTTGGCATTGGCTACATCTTTGTTGGACTTCCTTTTTTTTTCCATCTATTTTTGCACTGCAGCAGTGTAGGGGCGATCCTAAGGTGTTGAAATTTGAAAAAGATATGGTTTGTCTCAAATGGGTCAGTAATGGAAAATATTGTATACAGATAGCTAAAATGATGGCCTCTTGTCATTTTGGCACAAATCAAGTTGGTTTTTTGAAAATCACATATTTCTCAAATAATATATTTTTGCAGCATCAGAGTTGATGAGTCAACGAAGTGCTTCCTTTTTCACATTAGTCAGGGGTTAAAGAACACTAAGAAGCACTCTTTTTATGATGTCTAGACCTTCGAGTTGGAAAATACATTTCTTTGACGTCATCTTGACATGGAGTATCTTTCTTTAGTGGCCTCACTTTTTGTTGATGGCACAAATAATCTTACTTGGATAACCTCAACCATGGATATATCTTGTCATTCTATTTTCATCAATGAGCTTTATTAGCAAAATGACCTTTATGGCATATGCTAATGGTAAGGAACTACGCCAATTGAATTTTGGATAGAAACACAGCATGTCATGAGAGAAAATTGGGAGTATCTCTTACTATTCATTATAATTGTTTGCCATTATTTACCTCATGCTCTTTTGGTTGCTTTAACGGTTTCATTGCTGCGAATAACTCACATGATGAGTGTCCACAATAAGTTTCGAACTTAGAAGCTTTCTGGGCATGCTCTACGACTGATGGTACATGGATGCTTTGGATGTAGTTTTCTTCTATGGTGAGCCCAAAATTTGGCTTGATGTCTAAGTCATACCCACCAGGTTTAAAGGCAGTCATATCCAATAAGTGATGAGACTTATTTTGAAATTTCTTTTATAAAGAATGAATTAATATATGAATTTTTTTAAACAATATATTGAATTAAAAATAATTTTTATGAAAAATGTATGTATGTAGAGCAGATAAGGTATATCGTCTTATCATATTCTGTCACGACCTGAAACCCACCCTATGCGGATTAGGGACCGGTGACTGACACTGTCACTTGAACAAGCCGTACAAAATCAAATGAGTTGCATAAGATTGATAAATATATTTTTTTATTAAATACGAAAGCTACACATATGTAACTCATTTGATATTAAATCAAACTCTAACAATCATCAATATGATTATCTCCAAGTGCAATTTTTATCATCACAAATCACCATTCAAGTTTAATATCATTTCTAGTATCACTATGTCACAATATCTGATATTAATATTAACCTTACAGGATATATACATTCAAATTATGACTTAGAGCTATACATCATCAACGTTACCCACAAGCACATCACTAGCTCCACTAGTCACCATCATTGCATTTTCTTCCATATTGTGTTACTTGAAAAATTGTTATAAATCTAGAGTGAGCTAACTTAGCTCAATAAATAAATCATTTACTCTGTCATGGGTTACACAAGGGTGTATAACAAGAGAATAATCATAGGATTTTCAATTCAAAGGGATTGAACGTCAAGCCAGAATAACATAGTTGACAAGGGGTTCACAAATGCAATAAGAATGATTAAGCAAGTCAATAAGCACAAATGTATCAACATATGATGTTTAGCTGCCCAAATCAAGAGATTCAAATCGAATACAAAAGATAAGCCTCAAAGGCGTATTTCACATTTAAAGATGAGATCATCAGATACACAAATAGTGTGAAATCTGACATATACAGATTGAGTCTAATAGATGCTATCACAAATAGGGTTCGGCTACCCCCAAACAACACTTATCCAGGTTCACCACTCATCTCTGGGCTTCTCTGAATAACACTAAGAGTTCTTATCAAATAACCATGTCCTCATTGGACTAAGTGTTGGGTATCATTCCCAAGCACCAACCTGTAGATCATCAGCATCTAAAGAATCAAGATGGGTGTTGTGACAAACACAACTCCCGGGTACTCATAATAATGTCATTAGCAACGATTCCACAAGGTATGAAAATATACATAGGTTATAATGTTCACAACAAAAGGAATCACAATGATCACAAAGATAATATATAGTCAAGGAGTCAAAGGACTCATAGATGTTTGCAACAAATAGGATATCAACAATCACAAATTCTCACATAATGAAAACACAGAAATCAATGGTTTGTGTACTTGAAGCAATTACAAATATACAATTTCAAGAAACAACAATTGGCAGTTATACAAGTAGGCCACATTGGCAGAGTAGAAATTCACATATTAGAGTTTGGGTTTACTTGCATTGGGTTATTAGCATTGCATTCCCATACTAGTACCATAGCAGTTATCCCATACCCTTGTTCCATTTTTCCATCATTTGGGTGATCCTATAATCATGGATAAAAAATGCATTGTATATTGAATTAGTATTCATTCTAATTCTAAACATTCTTATTCAGCGTTTTTAAGTTCTTTTGAAATTAATCTAATTGATTAAGAGATTCTCAAATTTTCAATTTAGGGTTTCCTAATGCTTTATAACTTATTTGGCCCTTCAAGGGCATAATGGTAATTTATCTTTTTTAATATCCCATATTTTTTCGTACATGATTTTATGTATTTATGCTTCATTTTTAAGTCTAATTGGTCTTTATAACGTTTACGTGGACCTTTTAATTTCATCTATACACTTCTGGTAACTTCATTAAGTCTTAAGGACGTATTCGTCATTTTTTAGTTTGGTACCAAGTCTTATTTTTCTCAAAACGATGTCCCCGTTAAGTTCAAAATATCGAATATAATTAATTTAGGCTTTTTTGGATCTTAATTAGCTTATTTATGACTTACATTAGGCCTAATTTTTATAATTTTATACTTTCACGTGTCATATTTTTCGGTACTTTGTTTGCTAAATGGACTCCACCATTGAGTCCGGAACGTCAAAGAAAGTCAGAATATGTCATCTTTGATATTTAACTGGCTTTTGGATTACTAAGGGCAGAATGATAATTGTGACATTTCACGTGTCTATATTTTCGAGACTTTGTTTAACAAAACGGATCCAACCATTGGATCCGGAATGTCCCAAAATGCTAAGGTACATGTTTTCATAGTCATCAGAATTCAATTAGTCACTTGATTAATCATTAGGACATATTTAGAGTTATTCCAGTTTGCCCGTTCACATTTTTTGGGATCTAATTTCACAAATCAGACTTTGCCATTGAGTTTGAAACACCCAAAAGCATTAGGTTAGATTCTTCTTTTATTTTAATCAACCTTTATTTGGCCTATTTTTGACTCAAGTGTATTTTGGTAATTTTTCTTATAATTAAAAGGATTAAAAATTAATATTTAATTAATTTCCTGGGCCATTTTGTAATTAACAGAAATTATTGGGGTTCATTTCATAATTACAAAAAAGGTCTGGGGGTCAAAACACGATTTCAGAAAATGTTTAAATAAAACAAATTGGTTTGGTTAGGTTCCAAGTGAACCGGTCCAAAACAGAGGTGAAACAACCAGTTCAGTTTGGTCCATGACGTCATGCTGACATCAGCATGACGTCAACCCTATTTTTATTTTTTTAATTCTTGGGAAAAACGTCACTGTTTCAATTAAGGTCCAAACCCATTTAAAATTCGGCTAGGACTCGACCCGAGATTCGACCCGAGACCCGACTTGCATACTGTTCTTCTTTCTCACTTTTCCGGCAAGGGTTCTGGTTACCTTTGCCGGCACTAACGACCATCGCCGATTATTTTTCGGCGATAATTCCGATAGGGTTCGACCCCTTTTTCCATAGAGATTACATATTTAAGTTCAAAAATGTATTTTACATATTTTAGCTCATCGAAATAGGGATTTACAATCGGCTTTGGCAAGGGCCCGACATTTTGACGACCTATTTTTTTTTTTATTTCGACAAGTTCTAGCCACTAGTTTTGCCCCATATTTCTTCCTATGTTTCTGGGAATGTGGGGAGTATTTCCTCATTCTTAAAACTAAACAAAATAAGCTCAAATGCAGATTTCAATTTTTATTCCTCTTCACTATAACTCACTGTTTCTCAATGGTTTTTAACCATTTTTAATGATAAAAGTTGCTGAATACTCTAATTTTGATGTTTTGTTGAGCCATATAATTTGTTTTAAGTTTTAATCAAGTTTTCTTCATGACTCAATTTCTTCTAAGTTCAACCATGGTGGTTCTTAGGGTTTCTCAAGCCTAACTGTCTTATTTTACTCCCATTTTCTTTCATTACACATCATAATCACATGCATGCATTTTAACTCTAATTAACAACACTAAACTGTGGTATATTCTACATTTTTATTAAAGAGAGAAATTGGGTTTTGAAGGTTTTACCTTCAATGGTGAGTCTCTTTTCTTGGCTTGGTTTTTGAGCTTCTGTTTTCCTTAGGGTTAGCTCTAGAATTTTTGTATCCAAGCCTTTCTTTTTCTTCTTCTCTACTTTCTCTCTTTACAATTCTTTCTCTCTACCCGATCACGCACTCACATGCACAAGGTCTAATTTTTCTTAACACAAACACGCATCACACGCATTACATATATACATATAGCATATATATAAATATATAATTTGATTTTTTGTATGAAATCTCATTGGATGAAATGAGGGTCCAATGGGGTGTTGACACCTCATCTTTTATGCATGTAGATATGTATATTTTTATGGGTTATATACATATCTTGAGGAATACGAAAAAATAGTAGTGCTAGAGAAAATTAATCCCAATGCCTATCATTTGAAATTGCCAAGTCATATCCGTACATCCGACGTGTTTAATGTTAAGTATCTTATATAGTTCGGATGATGACTCTTTGAATTCGAGGGCGAATTCTCTCCAACTATGAGAGGATTATACATTATGCATTGTAGACGCGTACTTGGTGGCATTAAAGCGTTGTCGTGGAGCAAAATAGCAATAATTGACCTTCCATCTTCAGATGGCTATAACTTTGTGCACAATGGTCAAACATTAGTTTTTAGTAATTTTATCATTTTTAGTAACTTTTGATTCTAGCCGATATGGGTCAAATCAAATAAGCTCATATCTTCTTTCCGTTTTCACTAGCGTCTTATTTTTTTATTATATTTCAGTTTTTAAAAGGTTTTGAATTTTTCCATATTTTGGTAAAATTCATGTTTTTCTTTTCTTTTAAGCCTTTTTGGCCATTATGGTTTTAGCTTTATAAATATGATGATATGTAATGATAGTAGCAGTTTTTTGGTGATAATAAAATTCTCTTGAGAATTATTTTCTCTTGCCTAACTCTTAGTATTCATGAGAATCAACGAGTGTTGGATGCCTTTTGTTCCTGTCATCTTTATGTGAAAAGATCAACGGGTTCAATGGAAAGTCTTGATTGGTTTTCCCATTACGCACTATATCACTGTGGCACACCCTAGTTCTGAATAAATTTTTAAAATCTTATTTTAAGTTTACATTATCATATTTATCATTAATAAATTGATTTCATAATTTATTTTACTCATTATTATTTAATTAATTATTTCCTATCGAATTTGACTAAAAAAATGACTAAATTGACTTTTGATAATTTGTTAGGGCATTACTAGTTTGGTCTTGTTACTATTACATAGTAACAAAAGAACACACAATCTAATAATAATAATAGTCTCTCAAATATAAATATTAGACAAACAAACCAGCTCAATTCATAACTGAATAAAAATAATACTCATGTCTTCTAATAAAAGAAATGAGACTTGAACTCGTCATCTTCGCCTAATACAAAAGATCGATGTGGTCACCAACTGTGCTAACCAAATTAGTTGTTTTGTATTTAACTCAATTGTGGCTACTGTAGTGTGCAACATGAAAGTATCCATTTCATGGGCCTCAATTGGTACTTCAGCTTTAGGAAATGGTGGGCTGATTTCTTGAGTTTTGAAACATGATTTTCAGGCTTTCTTACATTCTAAGTGGGTGTTTGTTATGCAAGTGGCAATGATGCGTTTTTGCCCTGCTTTGTACGAGAACAAATATATATTTTTGGCATCTTCACTGCTTGCCCAAACGAAACATAAGTATTTTGCATTGTAGGGGTGTATCTAAAAGGGAGAGACTGGTGTGGAACTTGGCAAAAAATAATATAACATGAAATTACAAAACTGAAATAAAATATTTATATTCTTAACACCTTTAGTTGCTTCCATTCCAGCACTATTGAGGGCAAAAAATAAGAAGTATATTTAAAACAAATGTTAATCCCGAAAAAATAAGAAAAATTAAAATTAAAATTAGTATAAGAATAAAGTTTAAAAAAATTTAAGAGTAAATTACACTGACCTCTCTTGAGATTTCTAAAATTATACTGACCTTTCTTGTTTTACTATACAGATATCGTTTTTCAGTCAATTTTTTTCAAAATGACAAAACTATCAATTTCATTTTTTTATCAGTTTTTTAAATTTTTATCATTTTTTTTTATTTTTCAAATAAATATCAATAAAAGCCTTAAATATATTTTTATATAAAATAAAAATAAGTTATTTACCTTATAATTATTTTTGAATAAAATAATAAAAAATCTTTAAAAAATAGTCAAAATTAAAAAATATAAAAATTAATAAATAAAATAAGTATTTTTTTCATTTTAAAGAAAAAAAATTGACTGAGGGATTGCATTTGTTTATTGTCGATTAAGTAAGGAATGTAAGTATAATTTCATAAATTTCAGAGACAGTTAGTGTAATTGTCAAAAATTTAAGAGGAGGTTAGTGTAATTTATCCAAAATTTAATGATTGTGAAAATGAAAATTACTTTTATACCAAAAAAAAAATTATAAATAAAAAATTTACTTTTATATTTTATTTGTTTCAAATTTCAATCACTGCACTGCCAACGTCACACTACACCTCCACCAGTGTGTTATTACGCTACCACCACTCCACTAGCATCGCAACGCCAAGGCTTAAAGCATTGGATCTTTGTAATACCCGCCAAAGTTTGCACGTATTAGTGAAATGACCAATGAGAAAAAAAAAAATTATTAAGTGAACACATTGTTATCAAACAATGACAAAAGACACAATCACAGTGACAGCTTATCGTGAGAATCAACTCATCAACCCTTAAGGTATATAAGCACACAATCATGGTAGCAAATGCACCGTCAAACTTCAAAGCATCCTTTTCTCTCTCTAACTTAGAGCCCACCCGTTAGAGTGAGAAAAATGAAGAATTATACAGGCCTCGGCCTCCCTGAAAACATCCTTCCCGATCCAGCAAGCCCCGATTGGATGAACAAAGGTGACAATGCTTGGCAGCTTGCGGCTGCAACACTTGTGGGTATGCAAAGTATCCCAGGGCTTATCATGTTATATGGAGGTGCAGTGAAAAAGAAATGGGCAGTGAATTCAGCTTTCATGGTGCTTTATGCTTTTGCTTGTGTTCTTTTTTGCTGGGTATGCTGGGGCTATCAGATGTCATTTGGGGATACACTTATTCCAATTTGGGGAAAGATTGATGTTGCCTTGGAGCAAGAATATCTCCTTAAGCAAGCTTTTCTTGGGAAGTTTCCAAATGCTACAATGGTGTTTTTCCAATCTGTTTTCGCGGCGATTACTTTGATTTTGATTGCTGGGGCCTTGTTAGGACGGATGAATTTTTATGCTTGGATGTTGTTTGTGCCTCTATGGCTAACATTTTCCTACACAGTTGGAGCATTTAGTATTTGGTCTGTTAATGGTTTTCTATCAACGGCTGGAATTATAGATTATTCAGGGGGTTATGTGATCCATTTGTCTTCTGGAGTTGCCGGTTTCACAGCTGCTTATTGGGTATGGAAAAACATTTTCAATCTCCCACTCTTTCTTGCATTAATTTTGAACCTTGTTTTAATAAATAAATACTTGTCCAAGTTACTGCACAACACAATTAGTAACTATTGAAGTAGTACTATTTTATTTCTGAGGGCAAAATCAAAGCAAATTTTACTTTCAAAAGTAATACAAGTACTCTTGAAAGTTGAAAAGCTACCTAAGAAGTGGCTAAGATTATAGAGGTGAAGCAAGACTGAGGGTCATGTCTTCTTTCAGATACTAGAATGATTTCTTCAACAAAATGCTTCATCATTAATTCAACCTCCAAAATAGACTTCTTCTACTTCTGAAAAATTATAGATTTTTGCATGGTACCTGCTCTTTTGGAAATCATTCCAATTTCTTAATTAATTTGCAGGCCATATGATCATATATTCTGGGACTTAGTTCTTTAAACTTTTATATATGGAAGTTTTGTATTGAAGTATGCCTTGAAAATTTGATTAAAGCTAGCTTTTAATTAAGTTGATTTCAATTAATTAAAAGCTGCCTCCTATTTCTTCTTCATTGATACCTCTGAATCACCTTCTCAAGTACAAATCAAATTGACCTATATATATATATATATATATATATATATATATATATATATATATCTTTCATATTGCAGGTTGGTCCTCGTCTAACCAAGGATAGGGAAAGATTTCCTCCAAACAACATCCTTCTTATGTTAGCTGGTGCAGGACTGCTCTGGATGGGTTGGACTGGGTTCAATGGAGGAGACCCATATGTTGTAAGTGTTGATGCTTCCTTGGCCGTCTTAAACACACACGTATGCGCTGCCACTAGCTTGTTGACATGGGTCATACTTGATGTCGCATTTTTTGGCAAAGCTTCTGTAATTGGTGCAGTTCAAGGCATGATCACTGGTTTAGTTTGTATCACCCCAGCAGCAGGTACTTTCACATGCCTCCAAAATGACAAATCATATACATATATGTATATAAGTAGAGAGATAGAGGGAGGGGGGAGTAAGTAATACGTCTGTATGTGAGGAAAAATTCTTGAAGTTCTCTTCCAATGCTGTCATGCCATGTGTGGTAGAATGTTATTAGAAAGTTACACTGACACATGTAATTCCGACCCATTGAAGAATGTCTCGTGAGATGTGAGTATCTAACATGCTTGTACTTTGATTTAGGTGTTGTACAAGGATGGGCAGCCATAATAATGGGACTTTGCTCAGGCTCTATTCCCTGGTTCACTATGATGGTTGTCCACAAAAAGTTTGAGATCCTTCAGAAAGTGGATGACACAATGGCAGTTTTGCACACTCACGCCATTGCAGGAAGCCTTGGGGGATTTCTGACTGGTCTTTTTGCTGATCCTTATCTATGTTTTTTGTTCTATAGTGACTATAAAAACTATGTTGGACTATTCTATGGCTTTCAGAATGGAAAAGTCCATACTGGACTCCGACAGATAGGACTTCAGCTTATTGGAATTCTGTTTGTGGTTGGACTTAACATTGTGACTACAAGCTTAATATGCGTTTTGGTGCAAGTTTTTGTGCCTTTGAGGATGTCTGATGAAGATATGGAGATTGGTGATGAAGCTGCTCATGGGGAGGAAGCTTATGCAATTTGGGGTCAAGGTGAAAGGCATGAGAATTCAAGGTATTCAACTAATAATGATATTGAAATGCCGGAGCCTAAAGGTAGGTCAGCCAGTCAAGTTGAGATGGCATGAAACTACACCTGCAATGGTTTGATCAGATTCCCACAAGATTGCTTCATGTTTCTGCAATTAGAAAAATGCTTGCATTTCCTCTTATATGCTTCTTTTCATTGTCCTTTGTTGTCATTTTGTTTTTTTTTTTAGTGAAAATTTCATCAATTCCATAGTGTTATGCTTGAAAGCCACAGTTTAATTACCAAGAGAGGAGAGAAGAAATTGAAGCTTTGATGTAACACTGCTTGGACTAGCTATTCTAATAAATCTAATTTCTCAATATGCTAAGAGCCTCCTTTAATAATAAGCACGACAATATTCTTTCATTGATATATTCTCCCCAATTGTGAAAATTCTTAGGACTATCAATAGATACAAAAGGTTAGAGTCAGACAATATGGTTAGATGTAGCATATTCTTTTTAACCCACAAATCCAATGCTAAGGTCCTGAATTTTGCTTCTGGCTGGACTCCAAGGCGTTCGTTGAATTTTTTTTTTCTTTCTTCGACAATAACTAATTGAACAACATAACTCCAAATTGGAACAGAATGTTGAGGTTTCATCAAATATTGAGACAGCAAGGGTCATTTCCTAGTCATTCCAATAGTTATTATAGGTAGAATTGAGCTACTTTAATTACATTGTTTTTGAAGGATTGTGCAGGTTGCAGACATTCAAGGATTCTCTTATAGGTAGAAACCTACAGCCGTCTCCAATTTATGAATCTGTATTGATAAGTTTGTTTTACCTTAAAATGGATTGGTTACAAATATGCTGTGATGCCCGCAAGAATGGTCGTTCAATGCTACGGTCATATTCAGAATGGGCCTAATAATTTCTCTACTCTTTTTTCAATATTCACTCTTTTTCTCTCTTTCCGGATACTCACTGTGTTATTAATCATCTTTGTATTGGCATTTTTTTTTCCCCAAAATGGGCTTTTAGAACTAGCATTTTTTGAGTCTAATTTGGTTATCGCTAGTTGTGATGCAAAACCTAAGAAAGAAGAGAAACAAAGGGAGAGAGAGGATGGGGGGAGAAAGAAAGGGAAGGAGATAGGGGAGAAGTAGAAAATCTGTTATTCCATTCCATCAAAGTGTCCATACAATATTTCCAATGCCTTTATATAGGGACGGAGTGGGAGAAAGAAAGGGAAGGAGGGGAGATAGAGATAAGAAGAAGATAGGGGAGAAGTAGAAAATTTGTTATTCCATTCAATCAAAGTATCAATACAATATCTCCAATGCCTTATATAAACAAATTCAAAATATAGAACACCCAATCTAATCCTACAAATAAGGAACTAATTTAAATTATTTAAAAAATTATTCTAAATAAATAAATAAAATTTAAAGATCCCTTGACATGGATCGAATAAAATAAGGCACTGAAATAAAGCGAAAACCAAAAAAACATAGATCCGAGGGCTAAGGTACGGAGTGGGAAGGTGTTAGGCACCCACTTCGCCCGATATGAATGGATTGACCTCGAATATTCACTTGCAAGGCTATTTTGTCATGAGAAAACTGAAAAGAGAGATGTGAGTCTGGAAAAGATAAATAATAAAATATCTATGTAAAAAAATAAGAGAGAATAGAAAAGACAGAAAGAAGATCTAACTTAGGCCCAAAGGCTTCCTACGTATCCGTTCAGAAAATAAAATCAAAGTCACGTAGTTCTCTAGTTTACCTTCTTTTATCAAGAGTGATAAAAGAGATGAAATCAACTGGATCTAAGAAAACTGTTAAGGGTTTGAGGGCATACTTTGTTCAGTCGTGGTAGTTGGGCAACACTTTGGCTAGGAAAGTCTGAATCGAAGGCTTCTGTTAGGCAGATCTCTGGCTTGTTTTTCGGATTGGAAAACGTTGTTTTGGCTTACTTCGTGAAGGGAGGCTATCACTTTGGCAGCGCTTCGGCCTCAGGAGAGGGAGAGTGCTTATATAGAGAACTCTGGAATTAAACTAATAGTGTGAGGCTATGAAAATCGTGTATTTCATCCTCCTTCAAAATTGATGGCTATGGAGCTCTATTTATAGGAAAATATGGAGATTTGATCCAAGGGTCTAAAATAAAACTCTAAAATGAAGGGTTGGGATCATGTCTTGAGTGATAATTATCTAATTAAATAAATAAATAATTAAATAAGAAGATTACCCTAACTAAATGAATTAATAAATAATTATGAAAATACACGAATTAATAGAATTGGTGTCTACATGCAAGAGCCAATGAGATAAAAGAGAAATAAAATTTAATTAGAAAATAAACTCTAAAGTAAAAATGTCTAAGTTCAATGTATCTCCATTTAAGGAAATATCAAGCAACCAGATTTATGAAAACTCTAAAAGTGAAAAGTCCTAATTAAGCCTAAATACACTTCTATTACTAAAGATTACCAAATTGCCCCCAATTTGGTAGAAAATCTCGAGATTGCCAGAAGACATGTGAAAAGACCAAATTACCCCCAATTCGTCATCAAATGGCTAAAATTACCAAATTACCCCATGTGGGTAAAATGATCTAAAAATTGCAAAAATGCCCTTCAAGTAACTAGGAAGTTCTACTAAGGATAAGATTATGCCAAATTACCAAAATGTCCTTAGTGGGCAAAAAGGTGTCGAAGTTATTGAAACGCCCTCTGATGGGCAGAAAAGTCCTAACAGGAGTATGATTCTGTCAGAAAAAGTCCTACTTAAACTAGAACTCTAACAGGAAACAAGGCGATGTAATTTTGATTATTTCATTCCTTTTTAATTTCCTTTTAATTACGTTCTGTTGTAACAGGTTTGCTTATTTGTTGCTCAAAAATAAGCTGACAACTCCTCAATTTCTTTATCTTTCATAAAAGGTATTCCTTTCCACCTTAAGGGAATGAGACAACTAGGATCCCTCTAAATCCACGAAAAGGGATTAACAGACCTTTTTTTTTTTTTCGGTGCTGGTGCCCACACATTTAAAAGTCTTCTTTTGATATACAAATTATAATTTGATTCTAGATGTTGACAAGTCTTCTTAATGAGAATTGACTAACGATGAAAGTTGCAATGAGACTTAGTCTATACTAACCATTATAGACTCAATATAGTTTTTTGGAATAATTTTTGCAACAAAGCATATCTGTCACGCCCTGAATTTCCACTAACCCGGGGAGTGAGTGAAATGAAATAAGAAAAGTAAATGAAAGGCGATTAAATAAACTTGATTGATTATTCATTTATTTCTCCCATGTTTCCCCAAGATTTGAAATGAAAACTTGCTATTAGACTTAACCAAAATGCTTTTCTAATGCCAATTAAATATCTCCCTGAATCACTATTCAAAATAGGTCTAAGTCATGCTCAAGAATGGTCTCCAAAATCGTCTCAAAAATGTCTCTAGATATGCCTTAGAACAATGACCCGATTAAGCCCCAAAGGCCCTAAGACATAGGCCAAAGATAGGCCAAAAATTCTATCTAAGTAGCCTAAGAAAGCAGCCAAACATGGCCTAATGAGTTGGCCAAACATGGCCCAAAAAGGTGGCCAAAAATGGCCCAAAAAGGGTGGCCAAACATGGCCCAATTGGGTGCCCAAACATAGCCCATAAAGGTGGCCAAGGACAGGTGTCAGGAGGCTGGCGCATAGGAGGGGTGTTGGGCGCACGGGCATGTGCGTAAGGGGGCACGGCGCGCACGTGGGCGGGCGGCTGGGCGGCTAACTGGGCAGAGGTGCATGTCTTGGGTTGTTCTGGGCCATTTTCTGCAATTTCATTATAGCAGCAGTGTAATTGCTGCGGCTAAATTTCTCTGTTTGTTGCATTGATTTTCTCTGTTTTGTTAAAAAAAATTTCAAGTTTTGAAGGCTACTTTTTTCCTATTTTTAGTCCACTTCTTCAAGGTTTTTAACCCCTCTTTTTGACACATTTCCCACTTATTTAAAAGGTGTTTTACGCACCTAACAAATTCTTTAATTTTGTAAAATTTCAACATAGACCCCTTTGTTTTCTAAGTCTTTTTCCTACTTAATATTCATAGTGCTTCATATTAATAAGGATTTATACATTCCATCCTCACTCGATGGCCACAATTTCATAGAAATTAAACATACATCATTTAAATACACAATCCACCATATGTACTCATGTACTTGAACTTTAAATGTTACAAACTTCATGTTCATTACAAATATAAGGTCTTGCCCATTGTTTCATAACATACAAAATTTCTACAAGTTCATTTCATATGACTTAGGGCTTATGCCCTTATACAACTCAAAATATGCCCCAAGGGCCAAATATCCTCTATGGTCCATTTCTCCTCCGCTCTTCAAGACTTCATCAAGTCTCAAGTACCGGGAGCCTCATTTGTAATATGATATCCCATGAGGGGTTAGCTCAACTGCTGGTATGACACAATACTAATACAAAAAACAAAGTTAAGGCGTGGCATGTGCAAGTGTACATTTATAATCTACACGCCTTCCAATTCATCAATACAATACAATGGCAATATGCGTGACACACCCATGCAAACTCTATGCCCAACATATGTCTCGCTTCACGGTCCTTCCCCGTCAGCTCGCGAGTACTGTAGTATGTCTCGCTTCATGGTCCTCCTCTCAGCCCGCGAGTACTGAAATTGGCCAGATTTTGGGTTTTTCACCACAGGATCTAGACCCTCATAATGCATAGTAGCGAAGTGATCCACACTATGTTTTCAAAGAATCATCATATGCCAATATGCCTTGATTTTTCTATGCAATTTCAATGAGGCATTTTATCAAATACATGACATATACCTTAAATCATGCATCATCCATAAAGTAAATAATAACTTCCAAACCCCAAAACTTCTTCTACATAAACATATGCTATATACTATCTATTTCAACATATACTCAAGTCACATATTTACCATCTTACCAATTCTCAGAGAATACATAATTTCACAAAGTATCAATGCATTAAACAATCATATCTTCCAAAACACAAGATCTATCTACATGAATATAGCCACAATGTAATGAATCAAACATATATTCAGGTTACATATTCATCATTTTGACAAATTCTCAAAGATTACAAAATACATAAAATACCAACACATTGAATAGATCAAAACTTTCTAACTACAAGATTTTGTCTACATGAACATAAGTTAGAATGCAATGAATTATACATATAGTCATGGTTCATGTTTATCACTTTACCAAATTCCCAAAGAACACACAAGTACATAAACAACCAACTCTAGGTTTTCAAAGCAACTACATACTAAGTGACTTTCTAACAGTAACTAAACATATAAATCATTCAATCAACTTATAAAACACTCCTAAACTTAACCCTATTCCTTACTTAGCAAAATATCATACCTAAAAGGGTTTTTCTCAACCCTAGGGAGTCATTAAACATATAAATCAACTACATCCTAAGTGACTTTCTAACAGTAATTAATCATATAAATCCTTCGATCAACTTATAAAACACTTCTAAACTTAACCATATTCTTTACTTAGCAAAATATCATACCTAAAAGGGTTTTTCTCAACCCTAAGGAGTAATTAAACATATAAATCAACTACATCCTAAGTAACTTTCTAACAGTAATGAAACATATAAATCATTCAATCAACTTATAAAACACTCCTAAACTTAACCATATTCCTTACTTAGCAAAATATCATACCTAAAAGGGTTTTTCTCAACCCTAAGGAGTTGTACTCACTGTGAAACTGAACCAAATGATGAGAATGTATCCCTTGACATGGGGAACAACTTCCTAGAAAAAAGCCTTGTGAGAATCCTAGCTTAGAGATGTGTTTTGGTGGCTTGAAACTTGAAAAACTCTAGGTTTCTTTCACCTTTCTCTCCATGAACGTGTTGTTGTTCTATTCTCATATCAAAATATGAAATTTTTACACTAAAGGGTCCTATTTATAGTAAAGGGGCAAAGGAGCAAAAAGACTATTTTTCCCTTAATGAGTTTGGGACTCCGTTACACTACAATCTATCCTGAAATGTCTCAATTCGACATTTTTCTTTAACCAAAGTTCTTAAAATTATTTTAGATGATATTTTTCCAAAAAATTTATTTTCGCCCGTTGGCGGTTTCATCTGGACCCACTCGGGCCACCCGGGATGCCCTTTTGGTCCAATTTTTTAAACTGTCTCCGATTAGGCTCAAATTTTCACAGGTGGTGTATTTTAATATTATAAGCATATTTCCCTTCTATGTTATACTCACATTATGCTTTTAAGTATGAATTATGCCTAAATAATGCATATGTAGTGCCCTATCGGCAAATAGTGCATAAATAGTGCCCTACCGGCCAAATGAAAAATTTACCCTCATTTTTCAGGTCTCTACATCCTTCCTCCCTTAAAGAAATTTCATCCCAAAATTTATAAACGTACCTCTTCAATAAAATTTAGAAGAAAAAAAATCAATACAAAACGTGTTGTAACATAGTGATGCGTAGCCTTACCCATGGATCCTTCACCTCTCCCTTCCCCAGGCGATGTGGAATGCGTTACCCTCTCCCATTACCCTCTCCCCCCAAAGGAATCTCGTCCACTTGTGTAATAACCAGAAAAAATTTTTTTTAAAATAAAATTTTCAAGTTATTATTATTATTATTATTATTATTATTATTATTATGTGTGTGATATGTATGTAAATTGTTAAGTGCGTGTACATGTATATAGAGGTGTGTGCGTTTAAAAACACTTGATATGTATGTGTATTAGATATGTGTATTATATATATATATATATAGAAGTCAGATTATGTGTGCACGTGGGTGTACATATGTATGTATATATATATATATATATATATATATATAAACAGTGGAGTGTGTGCAGGTTGTGTGTGCGTGAGGGATTGAGTGTGAAACACTCAATGGGGAGTGGTGTTGGCAGGAGTAGTTGATGGTGTGCGGCAGTGAGCTTCAGGGCATGGTTAGAGAAAGAGAGAGACATAGAAAGAGAGAGAGAGAGAGAGAGAGAGAGAGAGATACATGTGAGTTCTGATTTGAGGCGAAACAAGAAGAGGAAACAGACCAAGGAGAAGGCCAAGTGAGAAACCGAGAGAGATCCAGAGGTAGGACCAGAAGAGGAGAACCTGGGAGTTGCTTCAAGCAGGTAAGGAAATTTCTTTCTGCTTTGTAAATTTTTCTTGCGTGAATTATGGATTGAAATAGAGGGACTTATAGAGCATGAGAAATTTAAAAGTTTGCAAAAAGAACTAAGTAAAATGGTCAAGAAATGAAGCAGTTAGGGTCAGTCGCAGGTAGAGTAGAATAATCGGGTTGGTGGCCGGAATAATCGACCTAGGTGTGTCGGGATGATGGTGTTTGGGGTTTAGGGTGGTTCTAGTGAAGTCCTGAAGTTCCTAGGATTAATTTAGTGAAGAAAACGGCTAAGTTTGGACGTGAAAAGTGTGTCAGAAATGGTGGGAAACCCAGTGGCCGGAAACTGCATGTATGGCTGGACAACTGAACTGGGTCTAGGAAAGAAATGGGCTGCTTGGGGGTCAAAATCTGTTCCAAGTTATTCTTTTGGGTCTCAGAAATTGATTGGTACAAAAATGGCTAAGAACCGATGTGAAAAACTAGAGAAAAACGGGAGGAAAATGTGCAGTCTCCAGCGACGTGGCCGGAGACGATGACCAGCTGCTGGCCGGAAAGTCGTGGGGTGAGGGGCTGCCTTGGGCCTTTCCTGTTGGGCTATGGGTTTGGGTTTGTTCCTTTAAAACATAAAAGCCCTGTTTTGTTTAAAGGGATTTGGGCTTGATTTGGGTTTTGAGCCCAATCGTTTAAATGAAATAAAATGGAAGAAATGAAAACAAAGTGGATGGCTAGGGTTCGAACGGTCGACCGCGTGGATAGGGGTAGCCACTTAACCACTGGGCCATGCATGCCCTTGTGGTTATGACTTGACCGAAATATATATACATATATATATATAAAATAAAATTTGTTAAAACAGAAAAATAAAAAATAAAAAGGTGCATTCTGCACTTAAGGAGGTTCGAACGGGGTATCTATTGGGAGGGAGGTGGCACGCTGGCCGGCGTGCCACCCTATTCGACCAGTTTTTATTTGCAAACTAAATATACATATATCATATTAAATGGATTTAATTTAATTAAATACTAATTAATTAAATTAAATAGTCAAAAAATGTCCGGAATCCAAATACGACAAGTCATATATGTTTTCTTGCTATCTTGGGCCTTTTAAAGCCAATGGTGAGGTCCGGTCCCGAAAAATAAAAGACCCGTGGAACCCTTAGAAATTACCAAAAATGCCCCTAAATCAAAACACAGTCAAACGAACTCCAAATTGAGTAAACAAATAGTGAAATCTTATTATCTCCAATATTCCAGACTCAACCGTAGAGTCCAATTTACGAGGAGAGGTCTCGGGAAATGGGAGCCCGTGAAGGTGCAAAATGACTGTTTTGCCCTTTTTAACCCGGAAGTCCAAATTAAATTCCGTAAAAGCCTAAACCTATTTTCTTCGACATTCCGGACTCAATAATAGAACTTATTTTGGAAAAATAGAAACTAAGAAAATAAAGACATGAAATTTGATAAATAGCATCATTCAAGTAGCCAACCGACTAAGTTGCATTCTATGATTTTAGGAACACTGAAGGGCAAGGAGAAGGCGGTCTGACCTTCTACTTCTTACTGTTAGTTCCATTACACTGCCAGCGCTACTTCTTAGTGTTGAGACCAACCCGTTAGGTACGACATATTGTGCTAAGTAAGAAATAGAATTAAGCTTAGGAATAACTGCCATGTTGACTTGATGATTCACATGTTGTTTTATTGCTTATATGCTTATATATTCCCTGTTACTTTTTTTGAAAGTTGGTGATGAATGTGAATCATGACTATGTGTATATCGCATGTGTTAGCATAGTGTGTGGATTATGTTTTTTTTTAGAATTGTTGGGATTATGAAATATGTGACTTGAAGCATGTGTTAAATGGACTATGCATGACATATGACCTTGATGAAAGGATCTTCCGATTTGAATGTTATTGTGTAATACATCATTTAAAGCATACTTCGTGTGGGGATATGATGCTTTATTGAGATTACATTATGGTATGGTGGAATCAAAGCATATTGGCATAGTATGATTCCTTGGACATGACATGACATGACATGATATTGCATTTGGTATTCGAACCAACGGGAGCGATCCGCGAAGGGACATGATATTGCATTTGGTACCCGAACAGCGGGAACGATCCGCGAAGGAACATGATATTGCATTTGGTACCCGAACCAGCGGGAGCGATCCGCGAAGGGACATTACATTACATGAGTTGACATGGGTTTGACATAGAGTTGACATGGCAAAGAGTTGCATAGGTGTATCACGCATATTTTTATTGCATTGTATTAATGAATTCCCGAATGTGTGATGAATCTTGTTAATGTATTGTATGGATGAATTGGATGACATGTAGGTTATAATTGTTTTGAATCTTGTTAATGCATTGTATGGATGAATAGGATGGCATGTAGGTTATAATTGTGCATGGGGAGATAACTGTACACTTGCACATGCCACGCCTTAGATTATGTTAATGAGTTGGATGACATGTAGATTATTGCTAGTACATTGTATGCATGATGTTAAATGCCATGTAGATATAACTGTACACTTGCACATGCCACGCCCTTAATTTTGTTTCTTGCATTAGCATTATATTGTACCAGCAGTTGAGCTGACCCATTCGTGGGACAAACATTTCAGATAACGCTCCCGGCACTTGAGACTTGAGGAAGTCTTGCAGAGTGGAGGAGATATGAACTTAGGAGGATATTTGGCCCATTGGGGCATGTTTTGTGATGTAGGGCTTAAGCTCGAATGACATGTTGAATGTTTTTATTGACTGTGCTTTACATGGATGTACATTGAAGGAAATGAATGTAAGTTTGGGCTGAATCCGTTAGATTGTCCTTTATTTCTTTATTATTTTACTTTCCTCTTGCTTCGTCAGTCGCGCCTCGGGTTCGATGGAATTCGGGGTGTGACAACTTGGGCAGGCGTGCAGACATCTCCACACTCCCTATTAGGGTCTGGTTCTGATACCATCTGTAACGGCCCACTCCACATGGCACAATGCATAATGAAATCCTCAAACGTGGTGGCTTATCAATGCCAATTTTTCAATTCCATCCAAGTATCATGACCTACCTCAATAATGCAACATAATTAAAATATAAAACTTTCAATGCCCACAAGGATACCTCAAAGTCTCTCAATATATATGATGACTATCTAACTAACCACAAATTAAGGTATACAATCATTTAAGTAATCCATCACGATGTCATCAATACATCACCTGCACCTTAATGTAATTTAATAACCCAATATTCTCCAAGTACTATAATTATCCACAAGACATCAACAATATAATTTCAAAGTAAAGTCATCATCATCTACCTTAGTCTATATATATAATTGAGACTAAATATCAAGCATTAATAAAGATTAGCCTATTAATTTCAATCATATATATATATATATATATCAATTTGATATCTGAACGTAGACAATGTAGTCTATGTATTCCAAACATGATACCTAAGGCAATATATCAAGGTTTAAAAATCCAAGACATTAGAGAAGGTAAAAAAAAAAAATATTCCAATTTCATCTAAGGTTATTCTAATTCATCACCATTCTAATCAATATATCAAATGAGGTCTCAAAACAACTGAGATCCTTAGTAAAACTCTTTAACAATTTTTAATTATGAATCTATAAATCTGTATACACAATTATCAAAACACACATACATACAAACATGGTTAAACATACCATTATACAGGCATTAATACCAATCCAATCTAATGTTTTGGGTTTTTGAACATATAGATATCATAGTCGTAGTACTCTAACCTTACGATTATCAGGTACTAACCTATCATACATACATAAAATCACAAGCAACAGTTAATAACTAACACGTAGCCTACCACATAAGCACTTAGGTATAGGATTCATCCTAAAAATATACATATACATAAATAAGCATACTTGTCATATAGTAACGAGGCACACAACCGATCCTATGGATATCCAAGCTTATTGCCTATCTTATAGATAACTAAGCATATAGCCTATCTCACAAATCACTAGGTCTACTACATAGATATAAACATCTAGCCCATATTGATCAATAATCAAGCATACCACATACTCCCAACAAATCAAGAAAATAAGCACATTATACAATTACAGTTACTAAGTAACAAGCACACACATAATCATGTAATCCAAACCAGCCTAATTAACTTATGGTCTAACCTCTCCCAACGCATGACAGAGTCAATCCTAGGAGGATCCACGGACACCCCACTATCTAATACAACATGGCCTAGAAACTGTACCTCTTGAAGCCAAAACTCACACTTCGAGAACTTAGCAAACAAACGATGCTCCCTCAAAATCTGTAACACAGTCCATAAGTGGAAAGTATGCTCCTCCTCAGAAGGTGAATAAATCAAAATATCATCTACAAAGACCACTACAAACTGATCTAAATAAGGGCTAAAGATACGATGCATCAAGTCCATAAATACTGTCGGGGCATTCGTCACACCGAATGGCATAACTACAAACTCATAATGGCCATAACGAGTACGAAAAGTTGTCTTTGCCACATCCTCCTCCCTTACTCTCAACTGATGATACCCCGATCTAAGATCGATCTTTGAAAAACATCTCGAACCCCTAATCTGATCAAACAAGTCATCTATCCCCGGTAACGGGCACTTATTCTTGATAGTAACCCAGTTTAGTCTCCTATAATCCACACACAAACATAATGTCCCATCCTTCTTTTTTACAAACAATGCCGAAGCACCCCACGGTGAAGTACTAGGACGACTAAAACCCTTACTCTGTAAATCAATCAACTGCTCATTCAGCTCCCTCAACTCTGTTGTAGCCATACGGTAAGGTGGAATGGAAATAGGCATAATGCCTAGGATAAACCCTATCGTGAACTCTATCTCTCGTCTTGACGGTAGACTAGTCAAGTCATTAGGAAAGACATTTGGAAACTCATCCACTACTGGCGGTAATACACTCTCTGTAGTCCCACTCCTATCTGCTATCAAACTAGCCAACAAATAGCTATGACCTCCCCAATTCCTCAAGTCACACAAAGGTGGCACTAGGAAATCTCCACGATCCCCCATGAAATAAAAGCTATCTCCCTCAGGAGTACACACAGTCACTCTCCTCCTATAACAGTCTATACTCCCCCGAAAAGTGAACAACCAATCCATCCCTAATATAATATTTATTATCTAGGTCCAGACAATACAACCATTTATAACTTTATCTAAACCAATTAGATTCATTCACAACTTTTTACCAACACATTTTTTTTAAAATGACAAGTGAAAATCATCATTCACTCATAAGTTATATAACAATCCAAGCTCTCAAGTTCTAATGCCTCAACCATAATATTTTTCACTCTAAGTATATTCACACAATTCGCATCTTAAACACAAGATTCATATTAAAAATTTTGTATCATCCAACTATTAACCTGATACACAATTTTCTCCAAAATAACAATCAATATTTACTGTTTATTCAATCATTATTCTAGAATCAATCTTATAAACTAAGCTAGAGTTAGGTCATAATTCACACCTCAATTTGGCCCATTTTATGCAACTTATTATTTTCACAAGGCTTATATTCATAAGTTCATTTAATCAACCCACTATTCTTATCACAACTAGTATCGATCATTTTATTGGACTAGGTAAGACGATAGTATTCATCCCTAGGTTACCTCTATAGTCCATCACAAGATAACATATTCCAATTCAATAACAGAATCATTACAACCTCCTAACTTTCAGATTCACATCACTTGAACTTATCAATATTCATCCTAAGCACGAAATCAAAATCCAATTGCATCATAACCTGGATTAATCCACAACAATATTTTTCAAACTATTCTTGTTTATATAATTCTCCTAAGACAAAAGATCACTAATCATCACCTGATAACCTAACACATCCTGTAAACATACTTGCTTAATCATAACTTATAAAACTCATGTCAACCACCTCCATCCATTGTTTACAACAAACAAATAACAAGTTCTCATCCAATTCAAATGTAGTTTTTCTCCAAAAAAAAATCCAATTTAACAATACAATATACACATGCCCATGGCATTCTCCCATAATGCTACATGATATCCTGAAGGCAAACAAGCATCAATCTATTTTGTACATAAACACGTACCAAGTTATCACGTACAATCATGCCAATACACACATTACCCATATCATGCACCTCACTGCACCAAATCACGTAACCATGCATCATGATATAGCATCAACTAACATATAATCACAACATGTGATGCTGGAGGTTAACAATCTAACTGTGGTTGTGGTAGAGCCAACAAGGTCTGTCGTATTCATTCTATCAGGCAATAACTAACTCTGATACGCAATACTCAACCCTAAGTGAATGCCATCCAAAAATAACACATCTCTCCACAAGAGAGTTTAACACAAGAGTGTCCCTAAAATTTTATGTACAAATACTCTGAGTATCCACTGTCCAGTCTATACACAAGGATCTCTACAAGTCTCAATTCTTATTTTAGGCTTTTAAGGTCTTATGTGTCTTTTAATTTACGGTTTACTATCTTATTGGCATTTGTTCATTTAAAATTTTATAATTCTTTCATTATTTCTCACTTTTATAGTTAGGTAATAACCCTTCATGGATCACATTAGACATAAGTATTAAAATAATACTAAGCATGTACTTGTCAATAATTTACACTCCACAGGCAACAAGTATAATATATCATAACATATACATAACAAGTCCTTACACAATACACAATGCTTACCAAAATTTCAAATCACGTGTCACGACCCTATTGTGTTCAACAACACCCCACGGTCTCTAAGTATTCGAACCGAAGCTCTGATACCACGTTGTCAGAGCTTACACAATATGCAATGTTTACCAAAAAAAAATTTTAAATTATGCGTCGTGGTCCCATTGTGTTCAACAACACCATACGGTCCCTAAGTATTCGAACCTAGGTTCTGATACCACGTTGTCACGCCCCGAATATCCACAAACCTGGGGAGTGAGTGAAATGAAATAAGAAAAGTAAATAAAAGGCAATTAAATAGACTTGATTGATTATTCATTTATTTCCCCAATGTTTTCCCAAGATTTGATATGAAAACTTGCTATTAGACTTAACCAAAATGTTTTTCTAATGCCAATTAAATATCTCCTCGAATCACTATTCAAAATAGGTCTAAGTCATGTTCAAGAATGGTCTCAAAAATCGTCCCAAAAATGTCTCTAAATATGCCTTGGAACAATGGCCCGACTGAGCCCCAAAGGCCCTAAGACATAGGCCAAAGATAGGCCAAAAATTATATCTAAGTAGTCTAAGAAAGTGGCCAAACATGGCCCAATGAGTTGGCCAAACATAGCCCAAAAAGGTGGCTAAAAATAGCCCAAAAGGGGTGGCTAAACATGGCCCAAGGATTGGCCAAACATGGCCCATAAAGGTGGCTAAACATGGCTCAAAATGGTGGGCAAGGACAGGTGTTAGAAAGGTTGTTAGGAGGCTGGCGTGCACGCAAAGGGGCAAGGCAAGCAGCAAGCGCAAGGGCTGGTACGCAAGGGTGCGCGTGGGAGGGCAGCTGGGCAGCTGGCTGGGCAAAGGGGTCCTGGGCTATTTTCTGTAATTTCACTGTAGCAACAGTGTAATTGTTGCGGCTAAATTTCTCTGTTTGCTGCACTGATTTTCTCTGTTTTGTCAGTTTTTTTCCAAGTTTTGAAGGCTACTTTTTCCCCATTTTTAGCCTACTTCTTCAAGGTTTTTAACCCCCTCTTTTTGACACTTTTCCCACCTATTTAAAAGGTGTTTTATGCACCTAACAAATCCTTTAATTTCGTAAAATTTCAACATAGCCCCCTTTGTTTTCTAAGTCTTTTCCAACCTAATATTCCTAGTGCTTCATATTAATAAGGATTTATACATTCCATCCTCACTCGATGGCCACAATTTCATAGAAATTAAACATACATCATTTAAATACACAATCCACCATATGTACTCATGTACTTAAACTTTAAATGTTACAAACTTCATGTTCATTACAAATATAAGGTCTTGCCCATTGTTTCATAACATTCAAAAGTTCTACAAGTTTATTTCATATGACTTAGGGCTTATGCCTTTATACAACTCAAAATATGCCCTAAGGGCCAAATATCCTCCGTGGTCTATTTCTCCTTCGCTTTTCAAGACCTTATCAAGTCTCAAGTATCGGGAGCCTCATCTATAATATGATATCCCACAAGGGTCAGCTCAATTGCTGGTATGAAACAATACTAATGCAAAGAACAAAATTAAGGCATGCCATGTGCAAGTATACATTTATAATCTACATGTCTTCCAATTTATTAATACAATGCAATGGCAATATGCGTGACACACCCATGCAAACTCTATGCCCAACACATGTCTCGTTTCACGATCCTTCCTCGTCAGCCCGTGAGTACTGTAGTATGTCTCGTTTCACGGTCCTTCCTCGTCAGCCCGTGAGTACTGTAGTATGTCTCGCTTCACGGTCCTCCCTTCAGTCCACGAGTACTGAAATTGGCCAGATTTTAGGTTTTTTCACCACAAGATCTACACCCTCATAATGCATAGCACCGAAGTGCTCCACACTATGTTTTCAAAGAATCACCATATGCCAATATGCCTTATTTTTCTATGCAATTTCAATGAGGCATTTTATCAAATACCTGGCATACACCTTAAATCATGCATCATCCATAAAGTAAATAATAACTTCTAAACCCCAACACTTCTTCTACATGAACATATGCTATATACTATCCATTTCAACATATACTCAAGTCACATATTCATCATCTTACCAATTTTCAGAGAATACATAATTTCACAAAGTATCAATGCATTAAAAATTCATATCTTCTAAAACACAAGATCTATCTACATGAATATAGCCTCAATGTAATGAATCAAACATATATTCAACTTACATGTTTATCATTTTGAAAAATTTTCAAAGATTACAAAATACATAAACTACCAACACATTGAATAGATCATAACTTTCCAACTGCAAGATTTTGTCTACATGAACATAAGTTAGAATACAACGAATTATACATATAGTCATGGTTCATGTTTATCACTTTACTAAATTCCCAAAAAATACAAAGAACACACAAGTACATAAACAACCAACTCTAGGTTTTCAAAGCGACTACATCCTAAGTGACTTTCTAATAGCAATTAAACATATAAATCATTCAATCAACTTATAAAACACTCATAAACTTAACCCTACTCCTTAATTAGAAAAATATCATACCTAAAAGGGTTTTTCTCAATCCTAGGGAGTTTTACTCACTGTGCAACCAAACCAATCAGGGAGAATGTATCCCTTGACGTGGGGAACAACTTCCTAGAAAGAAGCCTTGTGAGAATCCTAGCTTAGAGATGTGTTTTGGTGGCTTGAAACTTGGAAAACCCTAGGTTTCTTTCACCTTTATCTCCATGAACATGTTTTTGTTGTATTCTCAAACCAAAATATGAAATTTTTACACTAATGTGTCCTATTTATAATAAAGGGGCAAAGGAGCAAAAAGACTATTTTGCTTTTAATGAGTTCGAGACTTCGTTACACTACAACTCATCCCGAAACTCCTCAATTTGACATTTTGCTTTAACCAAAGTTCTTAAAATTATTTTTAAATGATATTTTTCTTAAAAAATTATTTTCGCCCGTTGGCGGTTTCGGCCCGATCCACCCAGGCCACCCAGGTGCCCTTTTGGTCCAATTTTTGAAACTATCTCCGATTAGGCTCAAATTTTAATAGGAGGTCTATTTTAATATTATAAGCATATTTTTATTCTATGGTATACTTAAATTATACTTCTAAATATGAATTATGCCCAAATAATACATATGTAGTGCCTTGCCAACAAATAGTGCATATATAGTGCCCTACCGGCAAAACAAAAAATTTACCCTCATTTTTCAAGTCTCTACAATATCAAGAGGAAATTTTTACAATTATGACTAAATCTAATTTCCTAACATTGCTGCCTCTAGAAAAGACAGATCTAACTATGTGACCCCACTAAAGTGCGAAAATGAAAGTAATCTAGATTGTTGGGACTCCACTGTAGCGACCTGGGAAATTACCAAAGGTTATTTTGATAACGTTCCCTCTAGACTAGTTAGATTTGGTTGGAATTTCGATGATGAAATTCTCATAAAGGGTAGATAATGTAACAACTCAAAAAATTATCAAAGGTATTTTGGTAATTTCTTAATATTAACTAATAACATATTATTAATTATTAATTAAACGAAAATGCGAACAATAAATTATGAAATTAACCAATTAATAGTAAATATGAAATTATGAACCAAGAGGAAATATGTTCAAGACTAGTGCAGGCTACGAGGCCACACAGTCAAATACGAGATGCAAATAAATGCTAAAATTTTAATGTTGGAATTTGAAAAAATAGAAGGCATATTTGGAATTAGTGTGCTGGAATTAGCTACCTTGTCAATTTTGGTATGATTCCATTGGAGTTAATTTTCGATTGTGTGTGCAAACGTGTAGCCAACTGTTCGCATGGCACATTGCATTGTGTGTAAAGCTTTTCCAAAAATCTTAGAAGGTACTTTAAGTAGGGGACATTGGGCATAATCTAGTTGGGCAAGAAGGGATCCTTTGTGAGAGGTGATTTTGTATATAAAGGTGTATAGTAAGGGAACACAAAAGTGTGAGTGTGTACTTGTGATGGGATAACACACTAGAAGCATTCCCTTTTTCCTTATTTTCTAGCAACCATTTCCCTCCTCTCATTTCAAAAATGTCTCACTTTCTCTCTCTTCCTTTCCCTTCACCTGAGTGTAAGAATGTGTGTATATACATATGTGTATGGTGTAGTGTTTGAAGGAAAGTTATGTGGGTCTAAGTGGGTTTGGGAGAGAAAGTGGGGTGTGTGAATATATGTGTGTATAAAAATATGTGTAAACCAATGTATATAAATGTGTACAGAAAGCATTTGTGTGAGAGTTTGTGTGTAAAACGATGAAAGATTGTGTACATTTATCTAAAAACAAGTGTGTAAATGAGTGTGTATGTGTGTGTATACACATACACTAATCTATGAGGTTAGAAAGAAGAGTAAGAAGAAGAAGAAAAAAAGTTATTGGAGCAACCATGGAGGTGTCAGTGGAGCTCAGCAACCATAAATGGAAAATAACATTTTCTCTCTCTACTAGTATGGGCCTCTAGACTATACAATCATATACAAGATACAGATAAATGCTAATTTTAACATTAGAATTTGGAAAAATATAGGGCGTATTTTGAATCTAACGCATCGAAATTAGTTACCTTGCTAATCTTGGTATGATTCCGATGTAGTTAATTCTCGAACACATATACACGCATGTAGCTAACTAGCCATGTGGCACATCATGTGGCACATTATAGTGTGTGTAAAGCTTCGCTAAAAATTATAAAACATATTTTAAGTATGGGACACTTGGCATGATGTAATTGGACAACAAGAGGTCTTATGTGAGAAGTGATTTGTGTGTGAAAGTGTATAGTAAGGGAATATAAAAGTGTGATTGTGTACATGTGATAGGAAAACACATTAGAAGCCTTCCCTTTTTTCCTCTTTTCTTCCAACCATTTCCTTCCTCTCATTTTAAAAATTCTCTCTCTTTCTCTTCCTTTCCCCCTCACTCGAGTGTGTGAACGTGTGTACATACATCTGTGTATGGTATAGTGTGTAAGGGAAAGTTGTGTGGATATTAGTGAATCTGGGAGAGAGAGTGAGGTGTGTGAATATATATATATGTGTGTGTGTGTGTGTGTGTGAACCGATGTGTATAGATTTGTACAAAGAGTGGGTGTGTGGGAGTTTGTGTGTAAAATTATGAGTGTGTGAAACCAAGTGTGTAAATGGGTGTGTATATGTGTATATACACACTAATCTGTGAGGCTGGAAAGAAGAAGAATAAAAAAAGTTGTTGCAGTAGCTATAGAGGACAAGGTGGAGCTCGGCAACCATGAATGGAAAAGAAAGCTTTCTTTCTCTACAAACATATAGCTTAGAGACAATGTAGGAACCTTTTTAAGCATTGTTAGGCTCTTATTATGATTCAAACATAATGAATGCATGCTTATGAGTGTGTTTGTATATGTAAATGTGTGTATGTGGCCACTATACGATAAGAAAGAACACAATCTAGGTTTTCTCAAATCTAGGTTTTTTGAAATGTTTGGGCCGTATTTGAACCTCCTTGGTAAAGTATAGGTGAGGCCAAGTGATTTAAAAATAAAATGGAACAAAATGTGACAAAAACAGAGGAAAAATTAGTGAAAATTTTACGAGAATCGCCATTATTGAAGAATCAGGGTTGAAAATAAGTTTTGTCTTTCTAGGGATTTTGAGGTCTAAAAGCTACATAAATTAATAGATCTTGATGATAGAAATAAATTGGAATGAAAATAGATTAAAATAGACAGAGGATGGCGATGAAAACTTGAAAGAACAAGCCTCATTGAAAAATCAAACAAAGCGGTTGATCATGATTTTGACATTTTGGAGCATGAAATGTTCTACTATATGTAAGTAGGAGTCTAAGGATATTTAGATCAAAAAAGAATGGAATATAACTAGGAAAATTTGAGAGAAACATTGAGAAATGCAGTTTTCATTGACATCGTCACGGAATATGACCAGAGAAGTCAAATGGTCAACGGGTTGACTCAATCAACAGTGAACCCATGTTGGGTTCATTCAATGGGTCAAAGTCAAAGCGGTTCAGGTATGGTCAATAGCTGTTAGGTCTTGGACCATTTTGGCAACAGGTTTATGCTAACCTGTTTTTGGATCAAAATTGTTATAGGATTGTCCCTATACCATAAAGTGGGAATAAAATTGATTTGGGCTTGTTTGATCGCAAAGTTTGTAAATTAAATTTTTACTAATTACAAAGGGGATAATAAACTTTGAAAAATTACGAATAAGTTAATCAATTCAGAAAAAATTTATGAAAAAAATTATTGGACTATAAAATTGATAATAAAGCAAGTTAAAAAGTGATAAAAATTGATTACCTAAGGTTTTTGGGCGCTCTAGATTCTTTGGCCATTTAGACATCTAGAGACTTAGGGATGGCCTCCCATAAATATATAAAATGACAAAAATACCCCTAATGTTAAATAGGGCAACTAAAATTCAAATTAATATCTAAAAAAGGTGTGTCCAAGATTTTTGGATGTCTTGAATTCAAATATGATGCCAGATTGAGAAAATTGAGACCCGGAGGTGGTCCCACTTATATTAGTAAAGAGATGAAATTGCCTCTAGAGTTAAATTGGGAAATTAAATGCCTAATTAAAATTCAAAAATGGCGTTTCCAAGGTTTTGGGTCCCTTGAACCTAATTATGATGTCAGGTTTGACAAATTAGGTCACGAGGTTGGTCCCACATGATTGTGTAAAATTATAATAATGCCCATAAGTATAGAACAAATATTTAAAACATGAATTAAAATACAATATGACCTACCTTAGGGTTTTTAGACCTTTTGGATCTATTTTCATGGTCCATTTTATAAGATAGTATCTCGATAGATCAAGAGTTTAAAAAATAATAAAATATATGAAACCATCGGGATAGTATATTCTTATGATTTTTTAGGTCTATGAACACATTTTTAACATCCGTTAGGGAAAATGGATATCAGATGCATAGGTTAATGAACTATTAACCGCAAAGAACTTGTAAAATTGATATGAAATCTAAGTAATAAGGTCCAAGACAGCCAAGAACACTATGACATTAATTTATAAGATATCTAATGTATCAAACAAATGACACGGTTAGTATCTCGTTCTAATAGGGTGATTACAAGGATTAGAATGATGCATTGGTTGATAATTATTGCATGCTACTATTAGATTTTTGCAGTTTGATTGATTACACCTAATCTGGCATATCTACTATGAGGTATATACATGTATTATTGAGATAGATTGAGGACGTGAGGGAGTATACATGATAGTACCTTGATTTTGATAAATGAAACGATGTAGATGGAATCTAATGTTCAGTATTTGATCCTGTGGGATGTCGTCAATGAATATTTAATGGTTTGTATGGGTTTTATGCATATAGATTTTGAGCATGTCATACGACATGAATACATTGTTGGATACATGGAGCTATATTGAATGTTGGTCAATCCGACGATATAAATAATTATTATGATTCAAATTGTATTGAGATGGGGATTCTATCTCCCTTCAACTATGAGTCATAACCCCATGCGGGAGGCAAACCTGGCCTTTTGGGTCAGTAACCCAAAAATGGTCATTATTGGGACTATATCGGATGCTAGTCAATCCCTTAAATATATTAATTATAAAGCATAGCATATTGCATTCTTGAAAGTGTGCACATATTGAGCATGGGTGAGTTGCATTAGATGTATTGATGGTCAATGTAAACATTGATTTTTTTAGATTGTGCTATAGATTGCACTTGTTGGATGATTTATACAAGCATTATATAGACTGTGTTGTGGATTGCACATATTACATTTGGATTGTATAGTGATTACACATTATTGGCATATTACACTATTGATATTGTATTTAATACACTGTTGCTGATATTACTTTATATAGGAAATAGTGGTGCATCATAGGAAAGGTATACTTAAGTAAACTGTATTGTTGGGTATTTGCTTAACTATTCATATTAACTTGTTTATTAGATTTTGGCCTATTGATTGCTGTAGTTGTATTATGAATTAGAGATGATGCTTGTTGTATGCATGTGTTGCATGTCGCATATTAGGAATGGACCACATAAGGTTTACATTAGTTTTTACACATTGTATACTTGTGTGTTTTGGGAAATCGTACTAAGCATTATGCTTCGTTCTTGCTATTCATGAGAATGGTAGTTATAGGAGATGTAAATGGCAGTTGTTAGTGTAGCTCAAGGGAAGACAAATTTGGATTATATGATCATTCATATTCATTTTTACAAGGGTGTTTGTACCATTTTATAAACAATATTGTATCTATGTACTTATAACATTGGATAGTAGAGTTAACTTTGAATAGTGTAACCATATTGTATATTTTTTATCTCACTGATAGACATTTATTATATAGTTAAAAGTGATGATAAAAATTTTCAATTATTCTTATTATAGGACTTGAACAAGTATAAGCATGAAATAGAAACAAAATCAATTTAAAAAAAAAATACAGAAAAATGTCTATTTTAAATGAACTTGAATAGGATGACTAGTGAGTTACCTTTCACTTAGGGTTCAAATGACCCTATTGTCTGCCTTTCTAGGTTAAGTTCATGACATCCATAACATGATAAGGTACTCTTCCAAGATTGGGCAGCCAAAGTAATTTTTCAATCTCATAATCTTTATAAAAGGCTTCTTCTAGTTTATTAAGAAAATAGAGATTGAGTTTTCTCTTGATCTCAAGCCTTAACCCAATTATGAACCTACTAATTGTTACCAACGACTTTTCATTGATACTATAGACCATGAACAGCTTCTCAAACCAAACTAGGTAATCAGTCACTATTGAGGTTGACTGTCTCAAGTTCATCTATTGGTTGAGTAATTGCTTTTTATGGTACGCGGAGGGGTAATTTTCTTTGAGTCTCATCTTTATTTCACCCTACAAGGTAATGGGTGGCTCACTTAAAAGCTCTAAGTTCTCCTAGACCCCTTTCCAATACCACTTGACAGCTCTAACTAGCTTCATCTTAGTGAAACACACTCGTTCACAGTCTTACAGCTCATACCACTCAAAGTAATCTTTAATGTCCACAAGCCGGTATAGGAAAGCGTTGGGATCTAGCCTTCCATCGAAACTAAGTGTGTCAACCTTGACTTTTCTATTAATAACTTCAGAGTCATCTTAGTTATGCCGAGGTTGGTCATAATAATACCTCAATGGGGGATGATGTAAATGTCTTTCCTGGAATCTATTCAAATGTGGTCTACGAAGGGCTACAAGGTCACCAACTAGGAAATGGCTCCATCTCAAACATATTCTCTATTAAACGGAGATTGCCAACTAAGGGAAATCTTTTATCATTATCTTGGGTTTAACCCTCTCTAAAATTTAGTCTAACCATATGATGAGCTTGAGGTAAATATGGGTAGGGAGTACTCTTGACTGATAGTAAGAACATTCTATAGAACCATAATGAAAATGATCATACCTAGGATTAGGGAAAATAGAGGTGTCACCCATTTGGTCATCCAAAATACATTTGCCTAAAGATTTAACCATATTTGAAAACATTTACTGAGGTAGACAACTAATTTTGTAAGTGTGTTCATGAAATTTTCAAGGTGTTGAATTCTTTCATCCATCTCAATTTGGCTTTTTTCAAGATCTCGAATGGTCATAGTTGATGACAAAGAGAACAAAGGCCATGGCTTGGTCGAAATGAAGAAACAAGGTTAGTGAGGAATAGTCAATATCTAACCCAGGTTTTGTAACAAGTAATGAATTTTTTTAACAATGTTAATGTTCATGCAAGAAGTGAGAACATAATAACTAAATTAAGCATACGCACCAGATTGGTTGGTTGTAAATGGGTTTCAAGAATGAGAGGTAAAAAAGGGAATAGGAATTTTTTTTATGATCGGGTTGAATGATGAACCCCTCTATAAGTTTTTATTGACTTACCAAACTTATGAAATATTTAATCAAGCTTTCAAAGAGATGGACATGTACCTTAAGAAGTCACACAAAAGCAAAGAAAAGGCAACAACAGTGTTATGTTTTCGATTCTGGTTTATAGCTTGGCTCAGATGACTAGAATTATATGGATTTTCTTGGCTCGGATAAAACGTGTTGGCTTGGAGTCGACATGGAAAATGGCTTGGCTCGGTAATTGGTTAAAGCTGGTTGGCCTTTTTTTCTTGTTCTTCTTTCAATAAGCCCTAAGTTTCCTTTCTTGCTGCTTACATACAAAGAGATCAAATTCTCACAACAACACAATATAAGGGACGGTGAGTTTGTCACGACCCGAAACCCACCATCTACGGATTAACGAACCGCAACCATCCGACCCAGCCCTTTCGCCAAACCGGACCTACTCATCCTATTACACTACCATTAGTGTGACTAACATGTAACCACATATATCATTATATATATATATATATCTAGCGGAAGACCTCTAGTGAAAGGTTACATGTATCTGTCAGTCTGTTATACAAAAGTACAGCCTGTAAAATTTAGAAGTCATCACCTCATGCCCAGGACGTGGATACACGGGAGTGCTACAAGACTGTACTACTATTATCTTTACTTCTCAAAAATATCCAATCTCTAGCCAGAGTCTCCTACCTTCTGTCCTTTGTATCATTCCCTGAAAAATATATATAAATAAGAGTGAGCTACACTAAGCTCAGTAAGTAAGTCCCCTACTCTACCATGTATACAAGATCTGAAAGGAAACTAAATAACAAGAATATAATATCCAGTCACCATCATAGTAAGAATGATATCTCATCAATGAATATCAACTGATCAAGAGTAATAAACACAATCATAGCTTATCAACGTATATCAATGATCAAGGATACAAATAGTAATCAAAGTAATAGTCATGGCTCATCAAGGAATATCAATGATCAGGAATAACATTAATCAGGGCTCGTCAATGAATCACAAATAATCATAGTAAGTACTCAATGAACGCTAAGCAACTACCTGATTATTCATACAAGAACATGATCAGACAATGAATCTCAATAAAAAGATAGTGATGTCAAAGCTGGTGGATGCGTTAATCTACGGGGCCCGGCTACCCCGTATGCATAAGCACTGAGCTCAATCTGTAAAACTAGTCCCCATATTTGGGACTACTACCCCCACACATGGGGCAATACTACGCATCTAAATGGAGTTATGACTTAGCACAAATCCAGCACTGATAAAATATCAAGATCATGCTACTCCACGGAGAAGAATGTGGAGTGTAACTGGTTCAAGGCAACATAATATAACTATAGCTTTTTACGGCTATGTTACCGGGCTACCGACAACAACAACAATTTGGCCCCTCTTGGCCCTACGTACAAGTGTACAGAATGGTCCTTTGCATAAATGTACAAAATCTCATGATCAGGATATAACATCATCAAATGATATGGAAATCAAGGGCAAGATACAACATCATGGCTAAGCTATTCCACTGGGAAACAATATCACATAGTGGAATTATAAAGAATCTGATATGATAAATAAGAGTACAAATGCGTATAGAAAAATTGTGACATGGTTAAGAATGTACTACATGCAGAGGTCGGGTATTACTTACCTTCTACTGTCCCAAGTAAATCAAGATATTCCCTTTTTCCTTCCGACGCTCCTATCATTCAGAAAATATACTCAGTCTATAGCCGTGATCGATCTATGCTATGTATTCAATATGTATATCATGACTTTAAGTATTTTATTTACTAATTTAAACCTCTTCATTATGTCTGAAACGTCGAATAAAATTAATCTAGGCTTTTAAGGATCTCAATTTGGACTCTTGGACTGAAAAGGACAAAATAGTCATTTTACACTTTTACATGTCCTTTATTCCCGGGACCTCTTTTCAAAATTTTGACACTACCATTGGATTCAGAATGCCCAAGATAATAGAAATTGACTATTCGTTTGTCTAATTTGGAGTCCGTTTGACTCATATTTGACTTAGGACATTTTAGTAAAATTTTTTCATTTATTATTATTTTATCCATGGGTCCGTTCATAATTACTATAATTTCTGGGTCTCTTTTTAATTCCTTAAACTTCTAGGCCAAATTAAATTTTAAAACTATTATTCCTATTGAGGATAGCCAAATAGTGACTAATTCCCAATTCAGGGATAGGATATCCCAATTTCTAATTTGATTTAAATTCCAATTTCCTACCCTCACAACCAAGCACACCCATTTAATTAAAACGTATATTAAAGCGTTACAGTTTTGAGACAGGCTTAGGTGTGGGTGGGTTGGGTCTAACCCGAACTCGAACTCTACACAGTGTTTTCTTCTCCGACAGCTCTCTGGTGGGTCTCCGGCGCTAGTGACCTTTTTCAATTAATTTTCTGACCTAATTCCAAAGCTATTCTCTTCCACATTTCATGGGCTTTTCATGTCTAAACCCAATGTTAGTTTTACTCTATTTCAGTCCCTCATATCGTGGTAATTTTAGTGGAAAGCTGGTTTTCTAGCGAGCTGAAAATTTTTATTTTCACAATCTTTTTTCCATTGTTTTCCCTTCTTTCTTTTTCCATTTATTTTCTGCACCTTAGGAAATTTATTCCCCATTATTAAATCAAGGTTTTACACATAAAATCATAACCTCACTCTTTATTTTCAAAACCTGCAACTCAAGTTTTCTTGTTCATTTTAGCATCATTTTTCATCATTCTTTTTGCATTTGAAAGCTTAAATCATGCTTCATAATGCCCTATAACTAAATGAAATTAAAATACTTTATTTGCTAATTCAAAATTCAAGCTTAAACTTATAGTTTTTCAAAGCTTTCCCACTGTTCAGTCTCTTTTCTTCTTCTTCTTTTTCTTCCCTTCTGATTTTCACTTCTTCTTTCTCTTTTTTGTTTTCCTACTACACCCCAGCGTTTTCTCACACTTTAGCTTCTCTCGAGTTCTCTCTTTTCTTCTTGCTGCTTCCTTCTGCTTCTTCTTGTTTCTTGATTTCACACTACACACACACACACACACACATATATATATATAGCCACTCACCCTGCCACCTTTTCTCTAGAATTTTTGGCCACCTTTTCTCTCTCTTTCCTTTGTCTTTTCTTTCAACATTTCAGTTGCTTTTGTCAAATTTTTCTTTCTTGCATTAATTTTGCTCAAGATATTTTATATATTATATTCATATAATATATATACATACACACACTAACACACACACACCAACCGACTTCCCACTTCTCAACTCTTTTACTTTCTTCTGCATTCTTCTACAGCTTTCTTCTTTTCATTTCATTTGTTTTTTATTTCATCTCTTTTCTTTTCATTTGATTTTTCCTTATTTTATTATTATTATTATTATTATTATTATTATTATTATTATTATTATTATTATTATTATTATTATTATTATTATTATTATATACACACATATATCATCTAATATATATATTATATACATATACACATTCATCTCCTTATAATATACTATATATATATATATATATATATATATATTTACTTAAGTTACCATGTATTTATTTATATATATATATATATATGTACAGCACTTACGTGCACGTTTTCTATAAAAATCGGGTTCCAATGCAACGACCCCCGAGTGCTCGGGACTACCTGTCACTCACATTCATGCATCGTTTGTTAAACCTGTCATTAAATTGTACATTTAATTTTATTTAAGTAATAATTTGGCATACAGTTCGGTATTACATGTCATGGCCCGGTCCAACCCGGGTCAGTTATTACCTAACTTGGGTCAGGGTATTACAGAGTTGCAGTGACAGGATCCAATGGTTAAAACGATGGCACCCGATAAATAAGCCAAATGTGAAGGCTTCACTAACTTCTCACAACAATTACTAGAGCTTATTACGATGAGGTTATTCTAGAAAAAAGACATTAATGATAGATGATGATGGACGATGGCAGCTACATGTAATAAGAGCTATCTTCGCGATGTCGTACTGTGGTGATAATGAAACTTGATGTCAATGAAAGATGATAATTGATGAGACAACTAGCACTATGATGATAGGCTAACCACAACGAAAATAATGTGTCATGCCCCGAACTCGGAAACCGTGACCAAAAGGTCATTGGACCCCCAAACCACAAGTCAAAGTAAGAAGCCACCCTAGTTCTTTGTTATAAATAAGTCCAAGTTTATTTCTTGCTTCAATTAAGTTAGTTTGATTTCCTTTAGCTCTTCTTGTTCAAAAGTCTCTATGGTTTTCAGTTACTCTACCCAAATCCCATGGCTGCTATCTAACTTCCGTATACCTATCATTCCCATGAACAATAAGGGTGAGCCATAATGCTCAATAGGGTTTCCCAAAATCACATAAGCACGCAAGGATGCAAAAACTAATGCACCTCCGATGAGGATATTTCTTAAGGTCCAAGATGCAATTACAAGCATAAATTTCCCAAACCTCACACATTTTCTAATCAAATTACCACATTGTAATAATATACGAGATATAAACTGTTGACAATCTAAGAACATGAATACAACCAATCCACAAGATATAATTAACCCAACAGGTAAGCATTCAAGGGGTAACATATTCATTATACATGTCCACTATGTTCGCAACCCTGCAATGAAAGCAATAGGGACAACGGATATACAATTCATAAATACAATGTCATACACATATGCCAAAAATAGGATATTCATGATTCCATTCATTCACCTCAAGTGTAATCCCCTGCATATCAGTTCTCAATATCTGGATTATTCATCCTTCATAAGTTCACCTCACTCATACAAAATCAACATTATGTACCAACTACCTATTGGCCCCTAGTAAGTCTGAGTGTTTTACAGGCTACTAACCCGATGGATACAAACGACCACTCGTGCAAGTTTACGGCTCATAAACCGATGAAAAACACCATTCCTATCATAAATCAAAGCTCAGGTAAGCGTAATCTCATATATGTTTCATTTAACACACAAAGACGTTTAATCCCACAAATCCTAAAATACATCATAAGCTAGGTAGGATATGATTAATTACCAATATTTAGAGTTCTATTAACAAGAAAATATTATACCTCAAATCTAGATATCAATAAAAGTTACAAGGTCAATTTTCACTCAATTTTGGGTCGATGGCTTATAGACTGCAAACGAGTTAAGCAGATAAGAATAAAATTATAGAAAAATAATTTAAGAAAATGGACAATGTCATTGCACTCTATGCATCAAAAAATGTTAGGTCATCAATTTTCAAATAATTTTGAAATGGTTCACCTTACACACGTATGCAACAAATTGCCCCAAAACTAGACATATATCAATTATTGTGCTATGAGCCAAGAGTACAGAATCTTATGGGACATCCATAATAAATGATTAAAAAAATTTCAACATGAAATTATGGAACTTTAAAGGCATGAACTTCAATCAAGGTAGGCGCCCAAGAATCTACAAGTATAATACTATAAGAAATTCAAGAAATTAGGAAGAAGCTTGACACTTTGAGGGAGGTTTCAAGCTATTGTAGAAGATAAGGTGATAATGCAGTAGCAAATTTTTTAGAATAGAAAAAGTTTGGTGCAATAATATTTGAGTTGTGAAAAAATATTCACCACAATGAATCCTACAAATAGGGTTCTCCCTTCATGAGCAACCCACCTTAAAAATTCAAAAAAGAAGCGTGTTTGTAATCTAAAGATAAATTGTTAATATTCAAAGAAACTCAACTTGAGCCTTCTTACACACATCTTAATACAACTATTATACTCTCATATACACACATCTGAATACACCTTCTTACATTCAATAATGTACTTTTATGCACACATACATACATATGTAGATATACACATGCACATCAAATAGACATTGTTAAGAAAAAAGGGTGAGTCTTAGTAATTGTTATTATAGACTTTCTATAATTAAGAACACAGACATATACACACACATTTGCTTAAATATATGTAGATACATATACATATATACATAAGTATATGTATACATGCATGAAACCATGGGTAACACGAAATTCTGCCTAAAGTTAATCATTAAGCATCAACAAACATTAAACATGAGCAAAGGAATCATTTAAGTGAGAAAAAGGTCAGAGAAACTACTATGTCCAAAACCCAGGTCAGATTTAGGTCTTTAAACAATGATTGTTAAATCCTGATTTGATACTTGGATCATCTAGCGTAACTAATAACATGGATGTAGGACCTACTCTAATGTGTCCTGAATAAGTTGATAAAAATTCAAGAAGACCTACTCTAACATTTTCTAACATTCTGAAGTCTGATTTTGTGATCCGTTTAAACTAAATAAATTTTGAAAACAATATTTTGGTTTCATAATTGTTGGTGAAATCACAACAATGTCTTTGTAATAATTGAAAAGGTTATACTTAAGGTCTTTCAAGGTTCTGAACCTAGTTTAGAGTCCGATTATATGTAAATGGTTATCTAATTACAATAATATATGCAAATAAAACATAGTAAGTCACAAAGGGTACAGGAATAAAGATAAGTACTCTTGAAATAGAGTTCGCAAATCTAAGCAACCTATTAATTCGTAAGCATTAGATGACCTTTAAAGCTTAAAAAGATAAACCTAGTAGACAACGATTACGAAAATTATCCAAATAATGAAAATTAAAGGACACAAATATTTAGATTAAGTCATTCAAGTTACAAAATCATGAAAATAAGATGAATATGAAATTAATATGTATGAAAATGTATATGTAAGATTTTCTATTAAGTCAAAGAGAAACATAGGGATCGAATTTAGGGTGATCTAGATAAGTAATTCTAGGTTTCTAAAGTGAAGACTTTTCACAATTGTCTTGTATATAATATGTATGATACTGTTTGCAATGCAAAAGTACTATGCTACGATGTGAAAATGTGATTTATAATAATGTTTACTAATTATTTTGAAAATCATGGATGGAAATGTTTGAAAAGTTATTTTTATGTATATACCATTTTATGGGTCCTCAACCATGGGACGCATGTCGGTAGGCCTATGAGAAGGCCGAGGACTCCACCCATGATAAGTTATGTAATGAAATAATGTGACATGTGATGTGTTTTGGTATGTCCATAATATACAGGCCCATAAGTTAGCTGGAGCTCTCCTCACTATATTATGATATGTTAGCCATGGGATGGCTAAGACTCCCCACTATGTTGTGTTGGCCACGAGATGGCCAAGACCTCCCATTATGATATGATATATAGGCCACGAGTTGGCTAGTGTTTCCCACTACGATACGTTTTGATATATGTTATATGTTGACAGTATTAATGGGCATGAAATAATTTATGAAACTATTAATATAATTCATGATAAGAAAGCTATGTTCAAAGTATGTTTTTAAGCTTCTCAAGTAGAATTCATGATACACAAGTTATGTTCAAAGTATAATTCAAGTTTCTCAAGTATGTTTTAAAGCAGCTTATATTTTTAAAAGTTATGCTTAACTATTTATGGTATATGTGCGTTTTGCTAGGTAAACCCATTGTGGAAGCTAGACTTATTAACTGAGCTTTAATTTGTTGTGTATCTCACCCTTTTTTCCCCAAACATTTCAAGTATTGTAAGATAAGAAAAGACAAAGAAATATTAGGCTTGACAAGCTCGACATTAGGAAAAGCTTAGAAATGTTAAGGAGTGATGAAAGTGATGGAGCTATTAAAGACACATGATATAGGAAGGCAATATTACTTTTGTACAACTAAAGATAAGAAATTAATATGTAAGCAAATGATGATCACTTATGTCTTGCCAAGGTATTGGTAAGCATTTAACTAGCATGTCTATAGTAAAAGAAATTAGGTTACACTCTGATTGGGATGTGGTTGTATCTATTTGGGTTAATATATTATTATTATTATGAAGTTGTATAAGTGACGCTTTTGCAATAAAAGAAAAAAAATTCTTATACAACCCAATTCATTCTATTTTGATGGCCTTTACGGCCAATCATGTCTAGGATTTCATCACGGGTGGGGTCCGGGTGTGACATTGTGGGAAGATTTCCTTATTCTAATAGTGAAATTTCTCTATTAATAGGAAAATTAGACAGTGAGATTTTGTTATTCCAATAGTGGAATTTCCTTGTTTAGGAAATTACTCTATTTAGACAAGCAAATTTCTTTATCTAAATGGGAAAAATCATATATTAAGATTTAAATTTTTCTCTATCCAAATAGTGACATTTTTCTATCAGTGGGAAAATTTCTCCTAGGAAAATAAAAATGAAATTTTTTATTCCAATAATTTTTTTAGATCAATAGTGAAATTTCTATGTCAAAAAAATTTCTCAGTCTAGATAAAACTTAAATTAAGCCCAATAAATTCCAATTTCAAAACTTAAATTCCATGATCCCAAACACATGATAATGTAAAAATGTCATTCCCATATCATTCCATATAAATTTTTTGGCAATGTTATTGTAAGCTTGAGCTTATACAAGGCATGATATTTAAGCATTAGATGGTTTAAGGATTAGAGATAAAGTGAATGGGATGAATAAAAACTTTAACCCTAAGTTATCCAATTGTTAAAACATCCTACTTCATGTAAACTCGAGATTATAGTAGTATAGCCGTAAAATTTTAACTGGTCATAACACAGGGAAGCATTTTCTTTTTCACCAAGAATATAGATCCTTGTGTTTCCCTTTAGGAATTAATAACTACTGAACCACACCACCACCAGTAAGCTATCAAGATGCCAAGTAATAAAACCCTTTGAGAAAGCCAATTCCACAATAGTTACTTAGGTTATATAATGTCAACCCACTTTTAAGAACTTTTCATTTACTCAAAAATTGTCAAATGCTTTGTCATTGTGCAAAGAATATGAAATCAAATTGATTATATAGATAAAATCATCAAATTAAGATAACCATCAAAGTATTTAATGAGACCCATAGTCTACTAAATTCCTTTTCATGAATTTAGAGTTGATGTGTGGCCTAATAAGAATGAAGAAATTTACTATAAAAGGAAGTAAGACTAAGTAAAGGTAAAGGAATTACATTTAGTGAGAATTGTGTATGGAAGGTATTAACATATCAAGATCATAAATGAAGCCATCTTAAATATATAAACTTATATTAAGATAGCTTGATTTCTAATTTTGATATGTTAATACCCTCCCTCAAGTTGACCAAGAGGGAACCCACAAGGTCCAACTTGAAACACAAAGAAGCAAGAATTGCCTTAGGAAGACTTTTGGTGAAGATATCAGCAAGTTGTAGAGTAGAAGGAATGAAACAAATTTAAAGAAGTCCTGTTAATACCTTTTCACGAACAAAATGATAATCAAGCTCAATATGTTTGGAACGAGCGCGAAAGACAAGAGTTGAACTCATATACACAGCACTCTAATTATCACACCAAAGAATCCCAAGAGCAGAAGGTGGAAAATTCAAGTCCCGAAAAAGGTAAATGATCCAAGTCATTTCAGCAATGGCATAAGCAAGAGTGCGATATTCAGCTTCAGCGCTAAAACGAGAGACTGTAAGTTGCTTCTTTGCAATCCAAGAGATCAAATTTCGACCCAAGAATATAGCACACCTAGAGGTAAAACGTCTAGTGTCAGGACACCCATCCTAATCAACATCAGAGTTACTAGTGAGGGTAAGACAAATATCAGAATGAATTTAAAGACCATGATGTAGGGCTCCTTTAACATACAGAAAGATGTGTTTGACAACTTGAAAATGAGCAACTGTTGGAGCATGCATAAACAGACAAACATAATTAACACTAAAGGCAAGACTTGGCCGAGTAAGAGTCAAGTATTGAAGGCCACTAACTTTACTACGATAAAATGTCAGATAACTTAAAAGAACACCCTCTTAAGTCAACTTTTGACCATCAATCATATGAAAGGAAATTAGCTTAGCACCCTCTATTTGAGCACGAGTGAGGAGATTCAAGGCATATTTCAACTGTGTAATAAAAAGATCATCATCATGACTTGAAACTTCAAGGCCCAAGAAATAATGAAGAGTACCCAACTCCTCATTGCAAAGACAGAACCGAGCTCATCAATGAGAGTGAAGATCAAAGCAGATGAACTGCCTATAAGTATGATATCATTAACATACACTAAAAGAACCAAAGTACTGGCGAAATTCATATGTATAAACATAAAGGAATCATATTGACTATAACAAAATCTCAATTATAGAAGATGACTACTGAATTTCTCAAACCAAGCACGGGGTGCTTGTTTGAGGCCATATAAGGCTTTTTGAAGTCGACAAACATAATGAGGGTAGTGAAGATCTTCATACCCAAGGGGCTAAGACATATAAACCTCCTTTTTTTAGATTACCATAGAGGAAAGCATTCTTGACATCTAATTGACGGATATCCCACTTATTGACACAAACCAATTATAGGACAAGATGAATGGTAGTAGGTTTGACTACAGGGTTGAGTGTCTCATCAAAATCAACACCTGGTAGTTGAGAATAGCCTTTGGCCACAAGATGGGCCTTGTACCGATCAATAGAACCATTTGGTTTTAACTTTGTTTTGAAGACCCAATGACACCCAATAACATTCATACCTTGAGTGAAAGGAGTAAGAGTTCAGGTGTGATTCTACTTGATTGCCTAAACCTCTTCATCCATGGCAGCATGCCAATGAGTATGTTTGATAACAGACTTGTAGCTGCGAGATTCAGAAGTGGAAAGAAAAGCACTAAAAAAGGTTTTTGTGTTATGATCGTAAACTGAGAGATGGCAAGAAGACAAAGGATGATAGGTGGTGAAAGAATGAAGGCTAGCATTATGAAAACGAGACTTAGTGTAGAGATTTGAAAAAAAAAAAAAAAAAACTAAAATAAAAAGGGGAGTGTCGGCAGCCTTGGGAGGGGCATTATAATGTGTGGTGTGTGTTTGAGTGAAGAGAGAGAAACTAAAAGAAGAAACCGTGAGATAGAGAAAAATGGGGAAACAGGGGAGGTCGCGTGAGAATAGGGGAAGGAAAGAAAAGAGAGAAAAAGAGAGAAAGAGAAAAAGAGAGAGAGAAAAAAAAAAGAGAAAGAAGCTTGGGGCGGCGCAGGTTGCGTGAAACAGGGAGAAAGAGAGAGACAGAGTGGAGAGAATTCCAGGATTTTCTGGTGCGCTGCGGACCCGTGTGCATATATGTATATCTATCTGTGTATGTGTTTGTGTCTGTGTAGCGTGTTGGTACAGGAAATTTGATTCAGCCGAAACCGATGAACAAGCCGTGAGGAGGAGACAGTGGCGGTAGTGGCGCAACAGGGATATATATATATATATACATCTCTGTGTGTGTAGCGATGCAGGGAATTTCGTTGGTTCAACTGATTCACTAAGCTACTATTGCAAAACTTGTTACGGCAGTAGCGGTGCAGCCGAGGGATGATAGGAAGTGAGGTGCTGTTCTATGGTTGTTGTGATTTGTTGGAGATTGAGAAAGGGCTGTGTGTAACGATGTGTGTGTGCAGTGGCGTAAGGAAGTGCAACAAAGGGGATTCTGATTTGGCTTGGAGTTGTGTGAGTGGATGTTGCGGTTTGTAGGTTTCCCTTGTTTCTGCCTTTCCAATTGAGAATAGAGGTTGCTACTGGAGTTGCGAAAGGGGGGCGAGTGTAGCGGTGGAACTGCTGTTCGGCCATGGAGCAGAACCAGCAGGTGCAGGGGCTGGTGTGATACCTGGAACCGTGTGGCTGTTACGGTTTTGTGGTTGGAACTGTGTATGGGGTTGTGCGGCTGTTATGCGTATTGAGGCCGATTATTCGGGTTTGAAGTAGATTGATAGGAAGACGGATGTACAGAGGAAGAAGAGTGAAGGTTGCTGCTGTTGAGAATTAGTGAGCTTGGGAAGGCAGGAATTGAAGATGGCAGAGGCGTTAAAGTGGGATCTGTTGGAAAATTTGAGAGGCTTAGTTGGTGATGCTGTGGAGTTGAAATAAATTGAGCAGAAGGGAAACCGAAACAGGGAGAGAGTGGCGGTAACGGCAGTAGCGCGGCAAACCGGATGAAATTGGATTGAAGAAACGCGAAACAACATGGTAAAATACTAAACTTTAGTCTTGGATTTTTAGAAACATGAATAATTAAATGGATTGTGGGATTTCATTAGATATAGAAATTGTTTTAGATCAAATGGGGATGCAGAAAAATAATCCGAACAGAATTTAACGATTGAGTTTTGTATTTTTATTCGGGCCAAACCGGGTTGAGTCCGACCCAACTCAACCATTCAGATAGCTGCCTAACAATATTACTATATGGGTGAAATTTTAGATTTGAGTTCGGGAAGTGTTTGGTTGAAAAGGAGAAGCTATCCAATAATTGGCTTAAATTGGAAACGTACGAGAAAAATAATATAAATAAACTTATAGGAATTGGAAAAATTATGAGCAATGAATAGAACCTCGTGAGATTTTAATTATACCCAGAAATTTGAGTTAATTGTGAACTGATCCAAGTGAATAAAATAATATTTAATTAAATGATAATTTAAAGGATAAAATGACCAAAACGCCCCTGAGTTGAAAGACTAATCAAACGAACCTTGATTAAAGCAAGAGAAGAGTGGACTTTTATTATTTTGAATGTTTTGAATTCAACGGTAAGGTCCAATTTATGAAAAGAGATCTCGAGAATTGAAAATCCGTGAAAGGTGCAAATGACCGTTTTCCTCTTTCTAGTACAAATGTCTAAATTGAATTCCGCGAAAACCTAAACCGACTTTGTTCGGTGTTCCAGATTCAATGGTGAAGCCTAATTGAGTAAAAGAAATACCAATCATAAAAAGACATAAAATTTGATAAATAGCATAAATTTGTGTAGCGACATATATTGAGACCTGTTTGTGAATTTTAGGAACATCGAAGTGAAAGGCGAGGACCCTCTAAACATATGCAGTGGGAGGACTGAGTTATTGATCAGTTGACTGGACTACTTAGTGGATATAGCTTCTTGGGGTTGAGATAACCCGATCAGGTATGGTACTTTACTAAGTAAGGAATAGAATTAAATTAGGATTGATGTGCATCTTGCTTGAATGCTTTTTGTGCTTGTCTACTGATAGAAGATCACATAGGAATGATTGCTTCTTTGAGTAGATTGTTTATATGTTTCCATGTTCTTTATGATTATTTGGGAGTTGTGATTTACTTCTTGAGTTATTATCATATGTGATTTATGTTCTAAACGGTTTATTGATATTGTGACACGTGGGTTTGCGTAAGTGTTGAGATTGATTGAGTATGACACGTAGATTGTGGATGAAGTCTTGTGATTTAATTTCAAATGTAATACATTATGTAAAGCATGTTGCATATGCTCATGAAAGTGATGTTTCATTTGAACTGTATTATTGCATGATGAAATCATGGCATATTGGCATTGTGTGATTCCTTGAAAGCATAGTGTGGGTCAGCACGAGGTGCTGGTGCATTATGAGGGTGTAGATCCTGTGGTGAAAAACCCAAAAAAATTGGCCATTGCATTGGTACTCCGAGCCATCGGGCGAGACCCGTAAATGAGACATTGGTACTCCGAGCCATCGGGCGAGACCCGTAAATGAGACATTGGTACTTCGAGCCATCGGGGAGTACCCGTAAACGAGACATGGGTGTGACATGGAGATGCATGGGTGTGTCACGCATGATTGCTTGTACATTGCGTTGATGAATTTGTGAACGCGATATAGAGTTTTATACAGATGTAGTTTGTACATTGCCATTATATTATATGAATGATTAGGGAGGCATGTAGACATATATGTACACTCGCACATGCCACGTCTTAATTTTGTTCCCTGCATTAGTATTGTATCATACCAGCATGTTGTCGCTGACCCATTCGTGGGCACAGGTTTCAGATAAAGCTCCTGGTACGCGGGACTTGATGAAATCTTGGAGAAAGGAGAAGAAATGAATTTGGAAGAGTATTTGGGCCCTTGGGGCGTATTTAGATATTATAAAAGATTGGTGTGCTTTTGAAAAGAATGGAAATGACATTGTATGTTGTAATAAATAATGAATTTGCGATCTTTTAGTTTAAGTGTAGGAGTAGACGTGATGGATTGTATAAGTAGGTGATGTATATTTAACTTTGATAGAGTTGTGGCCATCGAGTGAGGATGGATTGTGACTGTTGTATATATATATGATGTATTGTGTTTATCAGGGGGAAAAAGGTTCGAAAAACAAAGGAGGTGCTGCCGAAATTTTTAGAAAATTAAAGAACTCTATTTAATTTTTCGTAAATTCATAAATCTGTTTAATTATCTTTTATTTTATTTACTTTCTGTTCATCAGTCGCACCTCGGGTTTCGGTCAGAAATTCGGGGCGTGACACTTAGAACGAGTGATCATGGGATGTGTATTACATATACCTGAAGGTTGGGGTTAAGAAATAGGTAGATCAACAATAAGGGAGCCACTAGGGATGGAAGAGAGATCAGGATGGGGAGGAGGTATAGTTGTGGGTTCCGAGCAAGTTGGTGAGGTGGGAGCCTCAATGGAAGAATGTGGGGAAGGTGGGGATGGAAGAGAATGTATTTGTGTAATAGAAAGCAAATGTGTAGGTATAATAGGCACATAAATACCATCCTCAAAAGGAATAGGAGTCGTGGATATAGAAGGAGATAAGGAATTAGTGATAGGAGTGACGTCCTAGTAACTCAAGAAATTTGCTAAAGATACAGGGTATGAAGGATAAAATGAGGTAAAAAAAAAATTGACTCATGAAATACAACATGATGAGAGATGTAAACTTTTCAGTGAATCGATTTAGGCAACGAAAACCTTTATGCATAGAAAACCAATGAAAACACAAGGGACACTCCAATAGGCAAATTTATGGGAAGCATAATCATGGAGGTATAGGAAACAAAGACATCCAAAAGTATGAAACATAGAAAGCTTAGGAGCCTTACCATAGAACATTTAATTGGGAGAGGGATGCTGGAGGACAGCAGTAGGAAGACAATTGATGATGTAGACTGCAATAAAAAGGCTTCAACTCAAATCAAAGAGGGAATGTAACTGTGGAATAATAAGGTGAGACTGGTTTTAGTAATATATCGATGTTTTTGTTTAACTCTACCATTTTGAGCTTGAGTATGAGAACATGAAACATGTTTGGAGATACCACAATTAGAGAGAAGTAAGAGGAAAGTGGTACTAGAGAACTCACGAGCACCATCATAATGAAAAACTTTGATTTTTCTCAAATTGATTTTCTACCATTTTTTGAAATTAAATAAAGATGGAGAAAAAGTTAGATTTACATTTCATGGGGTAAAACCAAGTGTAACGACTAAAGTCATCAATGAATATAATATAATAATGAAAACGAGAAGAAGTAACAAAGGAGGGTCCCCAAACATCCACATGGATTACGTTAATAGGACAAAGACTACTTTTATTATTTAAATCAGAAAGAAGTTTATGGCTTTTGCCCATTTGACAACTAAAACAAACAGATTTATTGGGCTTAACAGAATTAGTTAAAATAATAAGCCCATTCTTATTTAAAACATCAATAACACTAGTAGACATATGACCAAGATGACTATGCCAAATTGTAGAAGTGGCCTTGACCGATGAAAGAGGACTTGATGAGATGATCTAACACGTAAAGATTAGAACGTCTACGGCCTATCCCCAACACTTTCAATGTTCCTTGCTCCTAAATAACAAAGCCATTTGGAGAAAAAATAAAAGAACAATTGTTATCCTTAGTAAACTAGCCAACAGAGATTAAATTTTTATTAATGTGAAACCAGAAAGGCATTATTAAGAGTGACATTATGAGAAAGAGAAATAGAACCAACATGGGAAATAGGGATGGTGGATTAGTTACCTACCAGAACACCACTATCACCGTGATAGGTTTGTTTATGAGAAAAATTACCCACTTCATGAGTCATGTGGGTTGTTGCACCACTATCAGGATACCAGTTAGAGTCTTGAGGGTATTGGATGGTGAGGGAAGTAAAAGCTTCAAATATGTGGTTAGTTAGAGGTTGAGAGTTTTGTTTGTATCGATCATCTCACCGAAAAGCAGAATGCCCCGTTCTTTTATAAATTTGGCAAGTAATGGAAGGTCGACCCAAAACACCTTGTTGGGGAGATGCAAAGAAACAATGAGGAGTATTGGGAGAAGACTGATTCTTACCGTAAGGGAGACGATTACCAAGTCCTTTAGATGTGATTTATGATTTAGCCATTGAAATGGAGATAATAGAACAATAATAGAGAAAAAATGATCAAGAATCTTGTTTGACAGCCTAGCTTTAATACCATAAACAAAAAAATAAAGGGAAGAGATTTCAAGAGAAATAAGAAATTATAATACCCCGACCTAAATGGTAACTGAGTGAACTATGTAAACCCGAGCCGTTAGGGTTTTCTGTTTTAATATTGAATAAAATGGACGATTTGAAAACTCAATAGTTTCGAAAGTGCGGATAATGCCCGGGCGATGCCCGAGCAAACTATGAACGAATACCGAAATAAAAATAACAAAATAAAAAAAAATTATTTATATAGGACTATACCTATATACATGTAATATATATATATATATGTATATATAGTAGGCCGTATATGTATGTATATATATACATATGGTAGTCTATATATGTATGTACATATATATATATAAATATATATATATATATATATATTTGTAACCACCGCATGTGATAAGGAAGGGGCGGTGGTATGGATCTAGGAGTTTTATTTCAAAAAAAAAAGGGAATGAAGCTGATAAGGATTCAGAACAGAAGAGATTAGAGAGAGAGAGAGAGAGAGAGAGAGAAACCGTGGGCGCTAAAAAGGGTGGGCGAACTGATATATATACCTATACGTGAGTGTTGATAAGAGGTTAGAAGAGGAGGAGTAAAACAAGGAAAAGAGATTGGGATTGAAGCTCTGAGATTCAAAAGGAGAAGCTGGGGTGACTCAAAAGGAAATATTGCGAGCAACTTGGAAACTAGGTAAGTGGGTCGATTTCTGTTTTAAATTTTTTAAAGCATGAATGATAGATTTGACTTTAGGACCTTAACAAGCATAAAAATTAGTTCATATTGCAAGTTAAATCAAGTGAAATGGCTTAGAAACGAGTGAGAAAACCCTAGTTGCAGGTCTTGATGATAAATTCAGGTCTTGGAAATATATGCATGAAACTTCATTTAAAGTATGTAGGATTGTTTATACCATGCCCAGAAATCATGTAGGGATTATTTGGGCTCAAAACAGTTCAAAACTAGGCACGAAATTGAGAGAAACCAATCGGCCGGAGCTACGAGTTCTCTTTATTTCGTGAGGATCAAGTGATCCAATCTCAAAACTAAGTGTAGATATGGAAAGCTTATGAAATTTGGAAGGGAACCACATCGAATTAAGGCAGAAAATTGATCAACAAAGGGTCACCGGTGCCAGAGAAGACGCCGGAACCTTACCGGAGTCTCATCGGATAATCGTGGGGCAAGATGATAAACAGTGCTCTAAACGGCACTGTGTTATAATGGGTTAGATTGAAACTACGTCGTTTGGTGTATGGGATTGTTTTAAATTAAAATCAGAATTTGGGGTGTTTGGTTAGGGGCTTAAGAAATTGAAATCGAACTAAGAATAGCTTATCCCTGTTCAAATTTCCTTGTCCATTGTTTGGCTATAAGTATAAGAAAAAAAAATTGCGCAGAGGCTACTGCCCCTGCAACTTGAACTCATGACCTAAGGGAGGACTCTTAAAGAATGGACCACTGTGCCATTAAGGCACATGTGATCTGTTTTGCCCCAAATAATATATATTAGTTATATTTAAATAATTAATTAAATTAGTAATTATTTAAATAATTCTCAATATGCAAATTAGTCAAATAAATAGTGTAAATTTACTATTTTGGACCTTCTGGATCCAATGATGAGGTCCGTTTCATGAAACAGAGTTTCAAAAAATAAAATACCCGTAGAAATGCCAAAATTACCAAAATGTCACTAAGTCAAAAATGAGTCAAACGGACTCCAATTGAAGTGAACAAATAGTAAATTTTATTATTTCAAACTTTCTTGACTCAACGGTGAAGTCTGAATTACGAAAATAGAACCTGGAACATAAAGACACGTAAAATGACCATTGTGCCCTTTCGGTATAGAAGTCCAAATCGAAAACTATGAAAACCCAAATTAGTAAAAGAGATACTTAGAGTAGCGAGGTATACAAATTGATAAATGACATTAAAACTGAGACGTGTTTATTGATGCATAGGCAAGACAAAGGGAAAAGATAAAGATACGGAATACTAAAGTAGATCGTAGGAATTTAAGGTAAGTAAACTTCTATCTCTTATACGTGATTTTCTAAGTCACATTCTTTCTATTACTGCCAAAATTTTGTACTCATGTACGTACCCACTACTATTGTCCCACCATCGATATTGTCCTATCTGGTGGATGCTTATTGACTGTTATCTCATTGTTGCTATGTTGTATTGTGCCTTGAAAGGCCTATTGATGGATGTTACTGCATGTTATTACATATATTATGCATTTCTTATGGAATCACAAAAAATCATGATTTATTGTGAATGCCAGATTTGTGCTCAGTCACAATATTCATCCGATGCTTTCTAAGTTAGCAGGACCTACAGGTCGATTGACAAGACCTTTGAGTCGATTGACAGGACCTACGGGTCGATTGACGGGACTTACGGGTCGAGTCCGTGAATAGACATATGGAAATGAGGGCATTTTTACGCGTGAAGTTATGAGGGAATTTGATATGCATTGAGGTTAAGAGGGGGGTATGCCGGGCCACAAAAGACCGAGTGTCTGCTAACCAAAGTAAATGCATCACTTATGTTTGACGGAAATGTTTACGTTTATTGGATTCATAGGATGTGTTCCATTCCCTATGAAAAATCCTATGTTGACTGTTCACTCATTAATTGTACTTGATTGTGAACGATTTATTGTGACAGTATATTTATGTTGACTGATGTTTATTGAGCTTTCACATATTCATGCTATACCATTACTCATACTTGCTTATTGTGCCTTACTGTTCATTGGTTGTTGTGGCATTTTACCGTTAAATGCATCTGTTCTATGATTAGCTATCATGTTCACTCTATGACTTCATATCTCTCTATGTTAACCCTAACCCGTGTCAGAGATGGGCTTTTACTTACTGAGCTTTATTAGTTCACCCCAGTTACTTATTTTTTTAGGTGAGAATGCTACAGAACTACAGTAGGAGTTCAAGAGCTTAGGGAGACGGTTGAGCATGATAGAATGATGTAGTCTTTCCCATGTGCTCACCACCTGAGAGTGGCATTATGTTTAGGTTTTATGTCAGTTTACATTTTCAATTGTTAAACCATATTTTGTATTAAGACTTCCGCAAATTTAATGTTATGTTTACATTATTTATTGTTACCATTGATACAAAGAATGAAAAAAGTAGGGACGGCCATTGGGTCGGCCCCACTACATGAGATCTACATAGGGTAGGTTTCGGGTTGTGATAGAAATAAAGAAAAAGAAAGGAAGTTACTCAAGAATGTTAAAACAAGCTTGGGAAAAGTCTAAGATCCCAAATTGGTCTTAGGCTTTGTTTTTTCACTCAATATATAAAGAATTTACAAAATATACTTTACATGTATGTATAAGATTATAATCCTTAATTTTAGGAAGGAATCCCTGTGAGATTACAATTCTGTATTTTAGGAAGGATTCCCTGTGAGATTACAATCCTTGATTTTAGAAAGGAATCCATTGTGGTCAACTTCCCTACAAGATACAAAATCTAACTTATATAAAAATCTATAATGTACACAAAATCTCATTAATATAAGTTTATATATTTAAGGCGGCTTGATTTCTAATCTTGATATGTTAATGGAAGGATTCAATCATTTTATGTCAAAACTGATTAATTTTCTGGACAAAAAAATTTCACTATTACTTCAATAGAGAAATTTCAGTGTTATTCTACAAAAAAAACTTATAATAAAGAATTTCATATTCATCATTGATCTTGTTTGATATCAAGAAATTTATAGATTGCAATTTATTAAAATTTGAAATTTGAAATTTAAAATATAATGTTAAGGATAGATAAAATATATATATATATATATATATTATGGATAACATATTATATTTGATGAGGTTGTTGTTTAAGGAAGGGTATTTGACGCAAAAATAAGTTAGGGACTTTTAGGGTTAAGTATCTTTATGTTGGATCTAATATGGCATATGTGAAAAACGAGGGAGCTTTGGTCGAATGCCACTTAAAAATATGATTCTATTCTATATTATGATATCGAAAATTTTACTATAACAAAAATCATCTCCTAATTGTAGGAAGTTGAAATATAATTTCTCTTGTTTTTGACAAAAATAAATTTGAATTAAAATTATCATAAAAGTGCCTATGTTAATGTTTGTGGACTCTATTTGAGCCCAATTAGCATTGTCGTACTAGTGCCAAGCCAATTCTGAACATATAAGTATTGTACAAAAATACATCCTTCTACAAAGCCTCAAAAATCAAATTACATTCTTTTCCAAAATTTATTACATTGCCAAAATAATCCTATTACATCAATCTAGTAGAAAAAATAAAACAATTGAGGATATTGCACTATGGTTTCATATATCCCAATTATACCTTGTCATACACTATAAACAAATATGTGTTCTAAAAGATCAATTTAATCTCATCCAATCACGATAAATATCCACAAGCATCACATAAAATATATGGATCTTAAATGGAAAAGAATCACCATAATCACCTTCTATAGGAGTACGTATTAACTCTCACAAATAAAATAATTAAGGGTAAATTACACTGAACTCCTCTGAGATTTTTAACAATTATACTGACTTCTCTTGAGATTTTTGAAGTTGCATTGACCTCCCTACTGTACCTGACAATATACAGATATCTTCATCTAGTCAATTTTTTCTTTCAAAATGATAAAACTGCCTTTTTCTTTATTTATTTTTACATTTTTTAAATTTTGACCAATTTTTTCTAAATTTTTTTAAAGATTTTTTATTATTTTATTTAAAAATAAATTTAAGGTAAATAACTTATTTTAATTTTATATAAAAATAAATTTAAGGTTTGTATCAATACTTATTAGGAAAATGAAAAAAAAAAATTGGCCAAAATTTTAAAAATTGACAAGGTACGCTCTATAACCTTCCTCTTACATCCTAAGCTTTACAGGTCTTGTAGGTAGGTCTCTACCTATGTAAGAGAACGATGAGAGATATACGGTTATTGCGTATAAAGATCGAAGATGGATGAGACATATGAGAGAAATAGCATTTCTACCTATGGAGATCGAAGAAGGATGAAAGAGATAGATGAGAAAGATAGTTTTACTATAGATGTAGATCAAAGATGGACGAGAGACATAGGCTCTACACGTAAGGAGATTGAAGATGGAAGTGATAGATGAGGGAATGAAGGGTTGGGTTAGGTAATGATGGGGGGAATTTAGAGAGGTATGGAAAAAATAATGTCATTTAGGATTTCTCAGTTGCTAACCTTGATAAATGTTTTTTGATTTTTTATTTGATGTCATTTTACCTTCTTGACCCCTAACCGTCAATTTGACCTAACGCCAAGTAATAATAGGGGAGGTCCCTACTTATTTTTTAAACAATGAGGGTCCTAGCAGAATTATACCTAACCTCAAGGGGCAATAATTTTCTTACAAATTACCAAAAATTTCTTATTGATATAGACCTATTTAGAAACTTTTCTTACAAGTCGTGCAAAACTTCTATACGTAAATTTAATCATGCATAATCACTTATAAGTGAATACTAGGCATAATAAATATATTACCAATGAAGGAAATAGGTTATGGATTAAGTTATCTGAAGTTATGCAAATACCCACAAACAAAAGATTTGAAAGCTTGTGTTACAAGTTGTCAAATAATCACAAATGTCTTAAAGCCTTCATTATCAATAGAATAGGATAAGACTTAATTTAGTCTTATCTCTTTACTTACCCATGTTGATGTTCTACAAGTTATAGGTTTGAGAAAAACTCAACCCAAATCCTAATATATACAATAATCAAGACCCGTTTTAAAAATCTAAAGCAAATGTAACTTAAAGATACTACTTAAAAAAATAATACTTTGTGCATAGAAACAATGCCTATACAAATGTAACATCATGGCCCAATATCATTGGGTAATTAAGACTAATGTCAATTACCATTGGAGACTAACCCTAAAAGACAACAAGCAATTTAATTGAGGTAATTGGACTATGAATTTGGAGACAAAGCACATGTGTGTGCCATGGTCGTTAAATTGGATGTCAATATCAATATTTGATGGCAAAGCTAAGTAGTGTTAGTCAATAAATTAATACATGAATAACCATTGAAAATTATGCATAAATGTACTAAATCAAAGCTTAGTACTACATAATAAGATACCCTTAATCAAGAATGATGATAAAATTATAAGAGGAATTTTGAGAAATTAAAATATAAGCTTTAGAGGGACAATTAAACACCTAAAATACTTTAATATACCCACACACAAAAAGAAAAATGAAGGAATAGTCTCAAAAGGCCTTGCTAAAGCTTGAACTCAAAACCAAAGGGAAGAGTACCAAAAATTTTACCATTAGGCTACCAGCCCATTATTGTACCAATAGTGACTTAATATATATGTGTATGTGTGTATGTGTGTCTTATACAATGTATGCAGTTATGAGGTGTCAAGGAAAGTCTTGGTCAAAACTTGGGTGGGCAACTTTGATGGGTTTTTATAAGAAACCTTAGACAAGTGTAAATTTTCACATAAATATATATAACTAACATGCAAAAATAATCTGTATATTTTCATGTTGTTCAGCCGATTGTAGAAAAAGAGATAGACACAAAGAAAGAGGGAGAAGAAGAGGAATGAGAGCTTGCAAACTCCATACAAGAGCCAAGGGCCAGAATGGAGAACTCTTAGAAACTAAATATGATCCTAGAAAAGCGGAATAGTGAAGAGAGTGAAGTAAGGAGATAAAGAGAGAAATTTATCAAAGGAAGTGAGAGAAAGTGCAATCTCAACCAAATTAAGGTTAGAATCATTTCCTCTAGCTTTCATTAGGTTTCTGTCATTGTTTTGTAAATGATTAAGCTAACAAAAACCCTAAAAACTTTAAGAATTAAGACATGCCATTAATAGAGCTCATAAATGGACCTAAAAATATTTTGAGACTAAACTTATTTTTATGAATGGGAACTTAATATACATGCAACGAAGATCATAATGAAAAATGAATCATAAAATTTTGCTCACAGATGAGCGAGATATAGGTAGTTGCAATTTAGAGAGAAAAATTGGGTTTTTGTAGAAATGAGCTTTAAGCTCTATTTTAAGTTCGTGGACTTGTAGCCCTCTAAAAATGAAAGATAATGGTTACAAAATGAACCATTTTAGTGCGGAATAAAGCAAAATATCTGTGACCCACAATTCTCATCGGAAAAGCGTGAGACTTAGATTCACCTACGATTGATGTGTTTTGATGGACTAAGAAGACCTTAATAGGTTCTAAGTAATGATTGGGAATGATTGGGGTTGAAAACAAGTCAAAAGGGTGACTAAAATTGCATGAAATAGGAGCGGAATGAATTAAAGTTTCGAAGGGAACAATAACGATCGAGTTGGAAGGATGTTGAACAATGACCCGGGCATAGGTCGGGTTCGTATTGGGTTTGTGTCACCCGCGAACAAATGGATCTTGTTTTAATTGGAACAACGTTATTTTGGGGTGTTTATAACGCTCACGTGTCGAATCGGCTTGGACTAGTTAGTTCTGGGTGTTTTTAAACCGGTTCACTTAAAGGACTGTTAAACCGTTCAATTTTTAGAGAAAATTAAGGGATTTTTAATAGTAACTAAAACTTTACATATTTGTGTTTTGGCCCTAAAACTTTATAGTCAGCCCTAGAAAATAATTAAAAATTATTTTTATGCCCTTTAATAATTGGGTAAAATAGTAATTTTACCCTTAAGCCTAAAACTAGTGTAACGAAGGCCAATTGAAATGCAAGAAGAGGCATTTCCAACATTTTTGGGCATTATGAACTCAATGGAAGAGTCTGATTTGGGAAATTAGACCCCTAAATATATAATGGACAAACTGGTGTAATTCAAATTAAGTCTTAATGAGTCAAATAAGCTACCTAATGAACCCCAATGACCACGAGGGTACATACTATAACATTTTTCGATGTTCCGGATTCAATGGTAGGGTACATACAGATACGTAAAAAGGGTAATTCCCAAACTACCTTAGTGATACACAGGTTATCTAATAGACTAAAAAATAATAGAAAGGGACATACCTAACATTGTTGAACACTTTGGACCTAATGGTGAGGTCTAATTAAGCATCTAGGTACCAGAAGATAGTCCCTCATGAAAGTAAAAAATTACAAAAATACCTCAAGCATAAGACAATCCATATGAAGGCTAATTAAGATCTAGAAGAGGCTAAGTTCAGTATCTTCGACATTCCAGACCCAACGATAATGTACATTTGGAAAAATAGAATCCCAAAACAAATTTTAATATGATGATTATATGCCTAAGACTTAATTACGCTACTGGAATAGTATAAGAAGTATAAAGGGACCTATATTTTTAAGGACCTTCTAGACTAAAAAATGAATATCGTTTAGGCAAACGACGTGTCGAACAATAAGTTACATAAAATGATAAAATTACCAAAATGCCTCTAAGATTAAAGTAAGCTACGAGATGAACTAAGAAGCGTTAGAAACCTAGAGACTGTAAAGGAATCCTAAACAATAAGATTAAGTTCAGAAGAGACTAAGAGCATTAAGCAAGAAAGATTTAAGTTGAGATATGTACTAATCTAGTATCGTTGTATTATAAAGGCAAGTCAATTAATGTCGTTTATTAAAGTCAATTAGTGTCGTCTAGGATCACTAAAAGAGAAAATGAGACAAAATGACTATAGAGGCAAGTCAATTATTAAGTAACTATGGGCTTTGGACCACAGGTGAGTAACTTTGTACCTTGAACTATTGTCTTTTATTAAAGTACATTTTTGTAACTATCTTACTTACTCAAATGTAAGTACAAGCTATGATTTTAGTTTTGAAGATCAACATGATTTTTCATTGCATCTTAAATGTTATATAAACCTGGATAGCTAAAGTAAAGTTTTATCAAGCAAGTTTTAAGCTATGTTGAAAGGGTCTAGGTGTTCGCTCTACAATTAGGATGTGAGTGACCTCCTTAGGGCCAAGGCCCCTATGTCTTACATCAACAAATGGGGGGGTACACATGACTTTTGAAGCACAACTAACTAGAATCTTTTAATTGATCCATGCTTTCAGCATAAAGTTTTATTACCAGTTTTTATATGCCATGTATATGATGCACTATTACTTGACACTAGTATACCTTACTAGAGGCTTAAACTGGAAGGTCCAATAATCTGAGAGCTCTAAATTACTTAGTGTTGTTGTGTGTCCAAGGTCACTACACAACAACCCAGGTCACTTTGTGACAACCAGGTCTCGTACATGTAGTCATTTGGCATGAAATCATTTTATGCATGATTTAGCAACAACAAGTTTAAAGTTAATTAACACAATTTTATACAGCAGATTTACTACTATAATATTGCATAATTTATTATATCTTTGCAATATTCCAACTTTACAAGTCTATTTTAAAGAATGCTAGTATGAAATGCTTTTATATGCTATCCATGTAAAGATACTTCAGGTTTCCTAAAACCCATGACTGGGCACCGATGTTACTCGCGAGCTTTTCACAAAGTTTCCATGGGTTTATCTATGTACATTTTAGCTGTATTCCAGACACTAAAAGACAATAAGCTATGATAGAGAAGAACTTTAAGCCTAGAAAGAACTTGTTAGAGTACAGTAAAGAGTGATCATGAGGATGACTTAACAAGAGTAGACCACATCTCAGAGCAAAAAGAGAGATAGACTAGCCGGCTTTTAGTAATATTTGTTGTACGCCCCGAATTTTCAAAACCCAAGGAATGAATGGAAATGAATTAAAGGCATTAATGAAAGGAATTCAACAGATTTAGTTGATTACACATTAATTTCTCCATGTTTTCCTAAAATTTAGAATAAAAATTTGCTAACTAGACTCACCCAAGATGGGCTTTTAATATCAATCAAATACCTCCCCAACCAATGGTCAAAATAGTCTAAGTCATGTTCAAGCATGGCCTCCAAGATAACCCTAAAATGTCACTAAATATGCCTTGGAACAATGGCCTAACTGGGCCCCAAATGCCCTAAGACGTAGGTCAAGAATAGGTTAAAAATCCTACCTAAAGTGGTCTTAGAAGGTGGCCAAACATGGCCTAAAAGGGTGACCAAATATGGCCTAAGAATTGGCCAAACATGGCCTAAGGTAGTTAACCAACATGTCCTAGGGGTTGGCCAAACATAGCCCAAGGCAAGTGGCCAAACATAGCCCAAGGCAAGTGGCCAAGGCTGTGGCCAAGGCTGTGGCAAGGAGGTTGGGCACTCAGGGAGCGTGCGCTGGGCGCAGGGCCCGCGCAAGAGCGAAGTGCGAGCTCGCATGACCGAACGTGCGCGTAGGGGGGATGGGCTATGGGCTGCTGGCTATTGCTGGTGCACTGTAACTATAGTGTATATGCTGCAACCTGATTTCTTCTTTTTCTAAATTTTTTTCCAAAGTGCTACAAGCTAATTTTTTCAATTTTTGACCTACTTCCTCAAGGTTTTTAACCCCCACTTTTTGGCACTCTTCCTATTTATATTTGGTCATTTTTACACACCAAACAACCATTTTAAATTCACAAAATTTTAGCATGGTCTCCTTTGTTTTCTAAGCATTTTTTACCCAATATTTTACAACAATTTATAGGTACAAGTATATGCACAATCCACCCTCACTCGATGGCCACAGGATTATGAAAATTTAACATACACCTACATTATCAAGTAAGTTCAAGGCTCAATGCTTACTTTCCTAATTTCACATATACTAACATTCATAATTGCATATAATCCTTACCATGGTCCTTTTTATTACATTGTTTCCAACATATACATGTGATGCACATTAAACAAAAATACCCTATTTGTCATTTGGGTTTAAGCCCTTACATTACAAAATGGCCCAAAGCCTATAGTCCACTGTTATCCAAATTAAACACAAGTTATTTGGGCTTATGCCCATACATACAAAATGTATCCCTTAAGCCAAATAAACTTTAAAATCTATTTTTCCCTCCGTGCTCCAATGACTTCATCAAGTCTCAAGTGCTAGGAGTCTCATCTGTAATATGTAATTCCATATAGGGTAAACATGACGGCTTGTATGACATAATGCTAATACAAAGAACAAAGGTAAGGTGTGACATGTGCAAAGTGAACATTTATAAGCTATATGTCTTCCAATTCATTAATACAATGCAATGGCAATATGCATGACACACACATGCAACTCTATGCACAACACATGTCTCGCTTCACGATCCTTCCCCATCAGCACGCGATTACTGTCGTATGTCTCGCTTCACGGTCTATCCCCGTTGGATCGCGAGTACCATGGCCAATTTTGGACTTTTCACCACAGGATCTACACCCTCATAATGCATAGCACCAAGTGCTCAACACACGTCATGTTTCCAAATATTTACGTATGCCAAGATGCCTTAATTTTTTTATGCAATTTCAATGAAACATTTATCAAACACATGGGGTATGCCTTAAATAATGCATCATACATAAAGCAAACTATAACTTTTAAACCACAAAACTTTGTTTACATGAACTTAGCATATAATCCAATTAATTACACATATAATCATGTTACATGTTCACAACTTAAATAAATTCTCAAAGATTACACAAGTATACAAAGTACCAATACATTAAGCAACCATAACTTTCAAGCTACGAGACTTTGTTTACATAAACATAAGCTAAAATGCAATAAATTATACATCTATTCAAGTTACAAGTTCATCACTTCATCAAATTTCCAAAGAATACATGAGTACACAAGGTACCAACCCTAACTATATGCTAGGTGGTTTTCTAACAACAAGTAAGCATGTAAGTCATACAATCAACATATAAAAATACTCTTACACTTATTTATATTCTTTACTTAGCAAGATATCATACCTAGAAAGGTTTTTTTAAACCCTAGGGAGTTGTGCTCGCTGTGCGGACGAACCTATCTGTAAGAATGTAGCCCTTGAGGTGGGAAACAACTTCCTAGAAGGAACCCTTGTGAAATTCTAAGGCCAAAGATAAGTTTTGGAAGGTAGAAAGTTAGAAAACCTAAGTTTTTCTCACCTTTTCTCTCCACGCACGACCTGTTGCTCTTTCTCAGACCCATTTTTGATAATTTTATCTCTCAAGGGTCTTATTTACAGTAAAGGGGGTCAAGGGGTGAAAAGACCATTTTACGCTTAATGATCCGTGGGACCACGTTACACTACAACCCGTCCTGAAACGCCTCAATTCGATATTCTGCTTTAACTAAAGTTCTGAAAATTATTTTAAATGATATTTTTCTAAAAAATTTATTTTCTCTTGTTGGCGGTTGTTGCCGGGCCCACCCGAGCCACTTGGGATGCCCTTTTCGGGTTCATTTTTTAAACTATCTCCAATTAGGCTCAAATTCTCACAGGAGGTGTATTTTAACATTCTAAGCATATTTCTCTTTTATGGAATACTAAAATCATACTTTTAAACATGATTTATGTCTAAATGATGCATGTATAGTGTCCTACTAGCAAATAGTGCATGAATAGTATCCTACCGGCAAAACAAAAAATGTACCCTGATTGTTCAGATCTTTACATTTGTTAGACATGAGATGTATGTAATTAGGTTCATGAAGTTGTAAAATTGTACAATGTATAAGAAATAAATTAGTAAAACTCTACCAAGTATATATTGTATTCACAAAAAAAATAACCTAGGTACTTTTGCTACCAAAGAAAGGTTAAAAGAATGCAAACAATTTGGAAAAAGTTAGAAATGGCCTTCGGTTGGTTGCAGTTCTCTCATTCGCACAAGACAGATGCAGGTAGTGTAATTGACTGGCCAGTTGCAGTCCCTAATCCACATAAGGTGGGTTTTGGAATGTGACAACAAAAGCTAATAAAAAGTATATTATATTTGTTTTATTGAAAAAAAATTGATGACTACTTGAAACTCAATAACTTTAGTACTTGATTTGATTGTCCTAAATTCAATTTGATAATTAGATTTTAGTTTTTTTTCTAATAAGCCAAAATATGTCAAACTATTTTACAATATAATTTAAAATTTTATTTTATTTTCTAAAGAAAAAATTTGTAATCATTTGGAGTCCACAAGTAAGCAAAACTAATCCATTTTTCTTTGTTATCATGGTATACAAATTTATTTAAATATATCAAATTTCATAAAATAGAGCAATTGTAATTTTGGTAAATTTTAAAATCTTAAAATAGTGCTTGCGATTTAAGTGACAGCACCAAAGTGGTTGGATAACTTGTTTGTTACATAATCAAATATCATAAGTATGATTGTTTTCCTTAATTGTTTGTCATTACAATGAAACCCTTAATCGCATCCCATTTCATTAAATGATGTATCAATACTTATTTATTGTGTTATAATAATTTTGACATTACAATTACAATTTTAAAGAACATTACATGGATAGTTAAATTTTGACCATTAAAATTCCGTATATAAACTTAATGATTAATTTTAAAACAAAATAAATTAGTTAAAAAATGTGCTAACATGGCAAGATGATTATCATTACTAATTTGTTTTTATTAAAGTCTAGTCAATCGCTAGGTTTGATGGTCCTACTAATCTTTTTTTTGCCCTGACAGATACTTGAACCTTACTCTTTGTTTCAAGAATGAAGAAATAATGTTGTGTCATTGGGCCATTGCTCGCTTGGGAATGACAAGATTATTAAAGGTGTGAGAACTTGAGAATTACTTTAAGAGCCTTTTAGCCGAAGATTAACAAATAAGATTAAAATAAGGATCGGGTCCATGAACAAAAATATTAAAAGTAAAAGTCCATCAATTATTTTGTGACTAAAATAACCCTCAATCTATATCACTTCCATATATATAACCAACCTCCCATGAATTAAGGAACATATGAGTAAAATTTTTTCCAACTCTCAAGATTTAATAACTCATAATATATAAATTCGTTTTTAATAAAATTTATATATTTGGGCTCTAAAAATTGAGATCTATCAAACAAGATTCATTTTTTTTTCGAAGACAATGAAATTTCATTATTTTCCAAAAATATAATGAAATTTCACCATCTTCATAAAACACAATGAAATTTCACCGTTTCCCTGAGATAGTGAAATTTCACTATTGCATAAAATTACAGAAAAATTCACTCTTAAAAACAAAAAGAAATTAGTGAAATTTGACAATCCAACGCAAATAGAAAAAAATTCACTATGTTAGGAAAGACAATGAAATTTCAACGTGTTTCATGTCACTGTCTTCATTAAAAAAATAGTCACCAACAGTGCAATGTTGATTAAAAAAAAGTCCAAAAGACCTATAATAACAAGCACGAAACTCTCGTTGTCGGTGTCTATGTTGACCGCTAATACCTCCACTTTGAGGAAAAGAGGTCTTAAAAACTCTCCCTATGATTTTCTCTAACTCTACATCGGCTCTCACTACCTCATCTACCACTTCCCAGAGCTCGACTATTTCCAAATCCCTAAGGCCTTCCAAACCTTCTTTGCAAACCTTCGCGTCATTGTCGTTTACATAAACATATTTTATGTGGTGAAAAAGCTCAAGAGGTACCATCGAATCAAGATTGCGAATCCTATTAACCTAAACTGTATGGAAATCAAGGGGCTGAGAAAGGTTGATCTGGATCTAGCTCACTACAACCAAGGCCATGTTGAGCATATGGACGTGATTTAAGTTTCTTGATCTGATTGAAATAAGCTTCTTGATCTGATCGATGATCCATCTTCTTCTTTAGTCTCCGAAAAGAAGAAGAAGAAGAAGAAAAAGACGAGATGAAACAAAGTCGTGCATGTTCATATTCATTAGGTCTTTGCTATCATGTGGTATAACTCGCAAACTCTTAGATGATAGATTGAGACAGGAGTATTATTGTCATTTTTAAAAAATAAAATGACACATCATCAAAAAGAACTCCACCTTAAAAAATTAAAATAAAAAAGGAAATGAATTTATAACCAAAAACTGTTGGAGCATGAACTCATGCTCAAAATTGTTCTATTTCAGGGGCATTTTTAATGACCTCATTAGCAGGGGCATTGTAGTCACTCCAAGAATTGTAGGGCAATGTAAGCCATTCTAGATTTGAGCGAGGGTTATTTCCGTAAATACACCGACCAGTAGAAGTGGCTAGGTTCGCTTATAAGTTTAGGTTTGCTCACACACTCTCTCTCATCGTTTCACTTCTGTGGAGCAGCAGCACCAGAAGCAGCACCGTCTTACCAGGTAAAATTAGGTTACTTTTTCTGTATACATATATATATATATATATACACGCATAAATGTTATCATATCAATTTTATGTATTCATGACGTTCATCGATTGCAATCAAGTTATTCGAACTCCTCTGCAATCTGTTCTCTATTTTTCTCGAAATTTTTTTTTCTTAATGTTCTGATTTTTTCTTCAAATTATTGTTTATTCTCACGTAATGGATGAATCTGATAAAATTTATTTTGGGTGGGGGTTATTGCGGTAATTAATGATCATGCTGCGTTGTAAAAAATTGGGAAGGGGTTAATGTTTGTAAAAAATTGGGAGGGTTTAGAGTTTGTGGTCCGGTTTAGTAAGCATCGTAAATGTTGAATTTGAGTTACCCATGCTCGTTTGTGTATGCATGAATGAATATATGTATATGTTTACTTATCTTAATGGAAGAGCCTCTTTGGGTGACTAGCATAAGCGAGGAGTGAGATGTCATGGACCGATCTGGATCTTTGTGTCAATTAAATGCTTCCGTGGGTGATTGTGTCTTGCTTGGTGGTGTTTCTAACAATTTAGATCCATAATTATCTCGAATTTGATAGTTTTTTTTTTCTTTTACTGCATGATACTGGCCTGGAAGTGATCGTTTATATATGTACTTGTTATATTCAGTGTTGACCTATCACACAGGATGGGTTGATTATCTATATTTAATTAAAGTCTGTATCTGGACCAATGTTTTAAAAACCAGGACCTGGCTGGTCTGACCGGAAAAACTGAGAACCGGTCCACAATCCGGTCCGGATAAACCCTCAAAATTGTGTGAAAATAAAAACCGTTCATTTTAGCAAAACCCGCCTGAACCGGCAGTTGAACTGGTGGATTTAGTGAACGATTTACGGTTCAACGAATCAGACCAGTTCATTGCTTGGTAAAAAAAGTCTGATTCAGTGATAAAAAGTTTCACATCGTACCAACGTCAATTCAAGTGTGAAAATAAAAAACTTTTAACTACTCCATTGAAAGCTGTAAAGCATTCATTCAACCATTTAGTTTTATTATATTATAACTTTTGAATAGTCAAATCAAATCAAATGGTTGAAAGGCTTTTGATGAGATGCTACAAGGCTGAATAGAAAGGCATATTTAAAGGCTTAGACTTTCTTTAGCTTTAAACTAACCATACGATGTGGGATGCATGATCCTTTTATAAAGACAAATTCTGATCTTATGTCACACATTCGATGTGGGATCGTGGGGGTAAGATGCTTGCATTTGTGTCAACTCTTTTTCAGATTATTTTAAGAGTCAATTTCATTAAAATTTCTTTCACCCAAATGTGCATCACTTTTTCATATTCTATATAAATTTATGAATAGTTAACTATTAAAATTAATTATTCTCTTGTACTTTTTCAATTTCCTACTTGGTATTGTATTATTATGATTAGTCACTTTGATCCATAGTTGTCAAAACGTGTATTGGAGGGCGTATTAATTTCCAAAAAATGTGTATCGTATTGCGTATTGTAAATACGTATAATTTTTTTAAATATATATATATATATATATACATATAGTCCATACAATAGAAAAAATAATGTCTTCTAAATATTCTTAAGTTGTATTGTATACTATGTATAGTCTATACCATACTAGAAATAATGTCCTAAGTATAATTGTCTCATTTTTTTAAATATATTGTATCTCGTTATATATAGTGTTATATATATACATTGTATAAAATGTGTATAAACTAATAAAAATAACACTTCAACTCACTTATAAAAAAATCAACTTAAATTCCATACAATACAAGAATCAAGATTTATAAATATTATAAATTTCAAACTAAAATTTAATAATTCAAGTTTCTAACATAGTTCATCAATATCAAAATTTAAAGACAAAGTCCAAAATTATTCATTTTTATAATCCATCCTATTTTCATATTAATATCCAATTTCAATGGCATCGATAGTATCATTTTCATCATCATCATTAGAAGATGCCAATAATTTTTTCACTTTTTTTTTCTTTTTCAACATCTTGTATGTGCTCACTCTTCATCATCATTTTCTCAAAATATTTATTTTCCTTCTTCTTATTTGAGAAAAGATTTCTAAACGTTATAAAGAGGTAATATAAAGCCAAACAAAACAAAAAATGTTTCCATATATATAACAAAACAACAAAAAAGAAGTCAAAATGATGATGTTTAATTTGATTACCCGTATCTCATGTATCATGCGTATCGAAATATATTGTAAGATACGATGCAAAAAGATACAACTGTAAGATACATATCGCATATCGTAAGATACTAACAACTATGCTTTGATCATTATTATTAGCTTATTCTTGATACAAAATTTTTAATTTTGTTTGGAGTTAATAATAAATTTTTATTAGTAACTCCAAGGTATTAGACGAGCGGTAAAAACTTAAGGATTAAAATCTAAGGTCTCGAGTTCGAGTCTCTCTTGGGGTCACTGGAGGTTTGCCCGGTTATTAACCTTAGGGCCCTGGGATTAATAAAGGTGCACACAAGTTGGCCTAGACACCTGATTATCAAATACATATATTATTTTAGATGTTTTATTTAATAAATACTTTTATATATTATTAATATTAATAGTAAAAATATTTATTGAGTAATTATGACATCACGATTTGATTCCCGTTGACCTAACAGTTGAACCAGTTACCCCTAACACGATCTTTTTTTTGTTTTGTCCAACGGTTTGGGTTTTAAAACATTGATTTGGATTGCAATATGATTTGTTAAGCATAGTTGTTATGGATGGTTGTATGTGGAAAATCACCTAGGTGATATCGGCCTTCACCCAAATAGTTGGGGTTCACCTATCTAATTGGGCGGAACGCTCAATTCGCCTGCCCAACAAATATTTATCATTAGCCAAATTTCATATTTTAATACACAATTAACTTTTTACTTCATTATTATATTTGTTTTATTGGGGTTGAATATATCTACTAACCTTGAATAGACGGATTGAAAATATCCAAACATTGACTATTTGGGCATAAAGTTCTTATATACAAAGTGACCTCTTATTCTATTTGCATGCTTTACATGCAATAAATAAAGCCAATCTCTCTAGAAAATTATGCTAATGATATCCGATCTCCTAAATTGTTTATCTCATGCTTATCTCGTGCTGTCAAACTAAAATAAATTGTATTTATGACCTGTTTAGATTTTGTCATGTCTGATTAGTGTTACTTTTTGAATTATCATCAGATTCTATTGTCTAAATGGGTTAACTTCCCTTCTAGTGCTTTCTACTGCATTGTCCATTCTATTTGATTTATTTGCATATACTTCAATGTTTTAAAATTTATTCTGTATTTTTGTTTGCTGACACAAAATAACATTGTTAATACATAGTTACTATTTGCATACATAGTTACTTGCAGTTACTAATTGATGAGGTGATTACCTATTGGAAGAAATGATTTGATTACCTATTGTAAATACTTGCTATTCCTTATTGATGAGGTGATTACTTATTGTAAAAACTTATGCATGGTTCTTGTTTGAATTATTTAGTCTATCAACGGGGTTGACAGTTTCATGAGTTGAGGTACCCTTGCATGTGGTGTGTCAAGAATTGTTGTGTGATTGTCAAATACCTTTCAATTAATTGAGACACAAATGAGGATGGTCATCCTTAATGGTATTGAATGTTGTGTGCTCAATAAACTTCATGGCCATTCATTGAAAGTGACATGAATGAGGAGATTTGTGGGTGAGAGTAAATACTAAATACAAGGAAAGATGGAATAAGATGACTGTCTTCAGAAAAAGTTAGATGTTACTGCACTGCAAGTTGAACATAAGTGAAAGAAAGTTGTCTAATGGAGATCGAGGATTGCATCAGTTTAGAGCATAGTTATTAAACCTGACCCCCGGCCCGGTCGGTCAAACTGGAAACCCAGTGAACGGGACAGGCGGACACTTAACCGGACTGGTTATTTAGTTGGACGGGATAAGCCAGCAACCCGTGCAGACTTCAAGTGCTTGAATGAGCTGGGTTCCAAGAACCGTCCGAGCATAGTATGTTCATCCTAAAAGAATAAAGCTAGGGGAGCTGCAGAGAGTTGAACTACTGCCGTCCAAGTGATTATGTAGCTCCCGGACCACTTATCTACAAGCTGCTATTGTTAATAATTTGACATTTTTTATATATAATATAAAACAAAGTTGCATGATGCATACTTGGCACCAATTATATGCTACAATGGAAGTTTATTTATAATATAGCTAACCATTTTCTTTTCATTGGATCATTATAATTAATTAAAGTTGGATAAATAACACATTTCAAAGAACCAATTTTAAAAGAGATTGTCATGTATATTCTTATAGTCATATTTTCATATGTATTTGTCATGTTTTTCACCTAGATTATTTTTTAAAATTATTTTATTTTTGATTTTTTATCATTATTTTTTATAATTATTTTTATTTTAAAATTAAGGTAATGTACATCCATTTCAACTAGTTAACCCAACGGTTGGACCAATGTCACCTCATCAGGTTAATGTCCGGGCCGCTTCTGATAACTATTGTTTAGAGTGATTTGATTCAAGTTAATGGTGCAAGGATAAGATGAAGACTAGAAAGAATAGGCTTGAGTCAATAAGGGACATGATGCCCTATGATAAGGCGGAGGATTTGTCCTGGATAAAGTGGAATGGTGATAATTGGATAAAGGGAGTCAACTCCTTTGTTGAGATATAAGATTTTATTGAATTAGCTTAATGTAAAATAAGAGGGAGTTGTCAAAGTATCATTGTAGTATGTGACAAACTCTTCTGTCATTTCATGCCTTTGTTGGTCTTACTTATCTAATAACAGCTCTTTCCAACATTTTATTGTGATTTGTAGCCCATACTTGGATGCGAACCATGTATCATATTTCGCATAGAACTTAAAATCACTTTGATGTATCGGTATAAGTGTATAACATAGTCTAAATTGTTACTTAAAAAAAAGTTTGAATTGTCTAAACCTAGATGTTTCTTGTATTGGATCATTTAATGGCATTTCTTTTGTGGTGTATTTTGATCATCAATATTTTTTCCTACTTGTTTCAATTAATGGTGTCCTTGCTAATGTATAGTTTTGCTATCAGATCATTGGTGGCGCTGGCTTGCATTTGTAATCCTGAAATACGAAGAAAATGAGCAAGAAGAACCCTCTGGTTTTTTTGGACGTGTCTATTGATGGTGATCCTGTTGAAAAAATGGTTTTTGAGGTATTATATTGTTTCAATTTTTTTTTTGGGATTGTTATATTGTTTCAAACTTTTAAACAGAATATCAGGGGAAGTTTTGCTTCAAATGTGCAAATGTGGAATTATTCTACATTTTGTTGTTCACTTGCAATGCCTCTATTTTGTTTTGTGGTTTTTTTTCCCCTTTTGTTAATCATTTCATATCATATTTCCTCTCCCCGTATCCCAGGAAAAAATGAGTACTTATACATTTAATTCATTGTTTGTCTTTACCTTTTTGGACCTTTAGGTTTTCTCTGATGTCGTTCCCAAGACTGCAGAAAATTTTCGTGCACTCTGTACTGGTAAATTTTTTTTTTCCCAGTAATAATCCCTTCTCTTTATTTTGATCCATTTTTATTTATGTAGCTCCATGTTGTATTTGTCCTCTGTTGATCCTGTCATATATTTAAATGTATTTTCCTATATTTTGGTTGTGATTTTTTTTAAAACCAATTTCCATGTACACAGGAAGAATGTGCAGGTGATGCTTAGGTATCTAAAATGTTCCTTTTGGTTGTTAGTTTAGAGCCAGTTGTATATATGTTGTAGTTATGAGTTCCATCACATTTTACACACAAGAAATATTGTAAAGATTGAAATTCGTCAGTATCAGTAATATGCACTGTGTTTTGATCGACGTCATTAAGCTATTGATTTTTTTTAATTGACATATTTAATTGTAAAATTCTACTCTTTCACCTTCTTTTGTGCATACTAGTTCATGAAAGTTACATATTTATTTATTTTTATAAGTATGACAGTTATTTGGTATCTATTTATTCTGATTTTCTATGGCTATTGCTTCTCAGGGGAGAAAGGAATCAGTAGTAAAACTGGGAGACCTCTACACTACAAAGGATCTTTCTTTCATCGCATTATTAAGGGATCTATGGCTCAGGTATGTTCTATATTTCTTTCTTACATTGAGAGTTTTTCCATAGATCAAATGTGATTGGTTGCCTCTGTGTTTAGTGTTAAGCATGAATTAGAAGTGGTCTTTGCTTTTAGTCAGCTATCCTTGTTTATGCTGTAGGATACAGGGCTGATGGTCACGACTGCTTTTCTTGTGATGTAGTTTTAAGGTTGTACTTACAAAGTTGTCCATCCTAAAAAATTTATTAAAGTTCAATGTACCCAACCCAGTTTTGTACAAATAATTGTCCTCTTGATTTCCAGTGGATTAACTGTTGATAGCTTCTTCTTTTTTTTTTTTGCAGGGTGGTGATTTTCTTAAACGTGATGGTATGTGTTCTTTGGGCAATCATCTGATCTATTTTATCACTCCATCTCGTGTGGTGTGGATGTTTACATTCCAATAAACCACCCCCCCCCCCCCCAAAAAAAAAAAAAAAAGAAAAAAAAAAAAAACTACCACCAAGAAAAAGGAGGGAAAAACCTTATTCATAGCACTTTGGATTACTGTAACCCATGTATGGATCAAATTTACCAGATACAAGGTTACTTATCACAAAAAGAGAAGATGGTAATTGAGATGTAATGGTGGTAAATCATGTTAAATTTGGCGCTGAGTTTATTTCCATGCAAAGTAACTCTCATTTTTCACACTTCAATTTTATGTTCTAAATTGGGAACTTAAATTTATTTTTTAGTAAACGATAAATTAGAAACTTAAATATGTCTAACAGATTCCCTAAAAAAGGTAGTTTGTCATAATGTGTGTTTAGATCATAACAAAAAATTATTATTTTTTTAATTTTTATATTTATACATTCGTTTTATATGTGTGTATATTTATATAGCCGTGCCTTCAACATATCTGTATCCTAATTTTTTAGAAGTTTTAGTATTTGCATCTCGGTATCGTCTTGTATCTTGGTGCGATGCCCGTGTTCATGTCCATGCCTCATAGGTCCTAGTTGAAGTTGAGTATCTACGAATAAGCCCTCTTAAATGTTCCAAGAATTCTCGGAACAATACTAAATAGGATGTGTATATATTGAATTATGTCAGTTTACTAAATTTTTTTGTTGTTTTAACCTTAATATTTTGGACTGTGTTTGAGATCTTCAGTATGGACAACTTTTGAGTATAATTCATTTAGGTATTGAAACTGAATGTGAAGAAAATAACAATGAACACATAGATACATCCCAGAAACCTTTCTTTACTATGCTCTCCATGTAACTGGCATGAAACTAATTATTAAGAAAAGCAAGAAATGTGGATGAAATGTTAAGGATGAATTGTGGAAACTGTCTGACTAAGAAGCACGGATACGGACATGGGACACGGATACGACACGACACAGACACACAGACACGTTATTTCTCAAAAAAGTAAGACACGGACACGTTGAATATATATAAATTTTTTATATTTTTTATATGATTATATAATAAAAATCTAATGTTATTTCAATTAAACTTGGCATAAAAACACACATTTAAAAAATATTATTAAAATATTAAAATAACAAAACCATTAAATAATGAGGAATAATGAGGAAAGTATGGAGCACACTTTTATTCTTTGCCAAGTCCCTTGGAGCTGTTGGAATATCATTTTCGCCGCGTTTGGCTTCTCATAGGTCATGTCAGGCTCCGTCAAAGATCTCCTATTGGCGTGGGAGGGATGCATCCTTCCTAAAGAAATTAAGAGAATTTGGAGACTAGCCCCCATTTGCCTCTTATGGTGCCTTTGGAAAGAAAGGAACAATCGGGTCTTTGAAGATCGGAAGCTTTCTACTCCTTATCTTAAAGAGACTTTTTTGCGTTTATTATTTTATTGGGCCAAAGAGGCATCTCCTGTAAATGTTTTCTTTTGTTGACTTTTGGCGTCTTTAAGGACAATGTAATGCTTTCGGGTTTTTGCCCTTCTGCCCTTTTTGGGTTTCTTAATATATTCTTCTTACTTATAAAAAAAAAAAAAACAAAACCATTAAATAAAAATTAAAAAACTTTTTCATTTAATCATTAGCATCCATGATTCAAGTATCTGGACATGTGTCCGGAAAATGTCCGAGAGTGTCGGTATCCGACATGGATACGTGAGCCAAAATAGAGTGTCCGTGCTTCTTAGTTGTCTGGTGTTAAGTATTTATGGAACCTATATATAGAAATAGGAAAATGATGTGGAATGCAATTCTGGGAATCTATTCAGACTTGGAGATTGGGTTTGGGGGTGAGGAAACTTCAGTAGAACTTAAATCCTAATACCATAAATTGATTGCTCTGCATAATCCGGGTAAGCTTCATTTGGCTACAACTGGCTTATCCATATTATTGAGTGGTACCTGTTGTCCCAATGGAGGGTGATGATAGATTGTCTGATGATTGTTCCATAATTGATAAACTGCTGAGCTTCCATACTCATTTTTGACTACAAATTGATATTTTTTTTTGGTGCCTACTTTTCAGGGACTTTCGGAGAAAGCATTTATGGGGATAAGTTTCCAGGTGAGAATACAATATTATTCTTCTTGTCATGCGAATTTTGTAGTTTAATCGTGATGATCTGGTGATGTTGCATTCCTTGAAGTAATGGGTGCAACATCATCTTTTTAGGAGTGTGACTCATACATTGACAGAAGTTTGACCCAAAGCCCAAACACAGACACAGAGACCCATATATATTTCTTTTCCCATAAATCATTTGTATCTTGAGAGCATGTGGGTTTCCTTTTGCATTGCCTGTGAAGGTGGGTGCTGACTTTGATCTTATGCTCGGTGCATGGGAGCTTCAACCCAATGAAATTGGACAATAGTGTTTCTGTCTCTTAAAATGGTAGGGTTACAGGCTATTGTGTCTGTCTATTTGCACCTTTTTTTTTTTTGTAAGTATCCATTTGCATCTTTAGATTTTCGATGGTAGCCTTTATGTCCACTAATGTGATTAAAGTATGCACTGAAGGTATCAGCACCTTCTCTGTTTCTTCTCTTTTACTTGATGAATTCTCTTATATTATTCTTGGTGTATGTTTTTATATGTTTTTCTGTGTAGTGAGTTTGTGTATGGGGAAAAAGAAAAGAAGCATTGGCATAGGGGTGGGTGTGAAAAATGGGCTAAACTTTTAAGGCAAAGACATTTAGTTGTATTATAGGGTTGTAAAGCACAAGTATATTTTTGCCATACTTCTATTTTAAACTGTATTCCAATTTGTATCCTTACTTATTAAGTTATTATAGTTAGTGGGTGGAGCAGCTCAACTGTCTGATCTATGGGGTTCTTTGGTGTACAGGCCATATGAATTGGATTTACTGTTTACTCAACTAGCTTGTGTTCAATTTTATGCATTGGGCTGATTTTACTTTTTGATAGTTTGCTATTTCTCTTTATAGCAACCGAAGCATGACTGCATATTAACAAATGTCACCCCAAAAAAAGACAGTTCTTGTGTGGGGTGCCAGACGCAGTGGGATGATGGTATAATAATAGTAGCTCACTATATGATCTTATCTATTAAAAATGCAATCATCTCATGAGGTTATATTCCTACAACATTTGTAATTGGGTTGTGTATGGAATTACGTACTTAAAAAATGATTGATTTCCTGTTTTTGTCAAAATTTTATTAAAATTGCTGAGGTTTATTATCTCATAATTATTTAATCTGCTAGATATAATAATGTATAATATTAAAAGAAGTAAACTATTTGTAAATATATAATAATGTAAAATATTATTATCATATATCTGGATATTGAAAGAGAGATATTCTTTATTATGAGGTGTGTGGGAGGCTAGTTTGACTTCGGATAATTTGAGCAAATGGGTCTACTTTTGCCTAATTGGTATTGTATGTGTAAGGGGGCATTTTAAGATGCTAGCCACTTGCTCGTTCATTGTGTGGTTTCTTGGGAGTTATAAGCAAGGATCAAATATTCGTTTCTTTTCCATCAAAACGGCCAAAATGTTTTCATTTCTCAATAAACCGGAATTACATACTAGTGTAATACCGAAACTAACATGTTTTCAGGAAAACAAAGTTATTTCAAAACATATTAAAACTAAGGGAAACATACCGAAACAGTGAAAATATTTTTTTTTGCATCAACAATAATTTAAGAAGTTGGTAACAGATAATATTTATTTTTTCAAATGAAGGAGGAGATTGAAGGATTAAGATCCAAAATTATAATAAGATATTTTTATTTTATCTTTTCCAAAATCAGATAAGGAAAAGTAGTATTGAAAATAAAAAGTAGATAAATAATTTATTTTAATACCTAATTATTAATCATAATAGGCTTAAATTGCTATTTGTTTTACTTATTATTTATTAAGTAACTTGTGTCAAATTTTTTAATTCATGGATATTACTCCGTATATATCTTCTTGAACTCATGACCTCCAAGCACAATGGAGCAACTTTACTATTACGCCAAGGCTTGCCTTCTCTAGGTGCCATAGTGGCAGGAGCCTCATGTACTAGGTTTCTCCTTGTATTTAATTATAATAATTTTACATATTTTATAAAAAATATATATAATAATATCATATTGGATAAAAAAATTAACTCTAAATTTTTTATACTAGTTTTTAAATAGTAAGAGTTATTTGGTATAAATGACTAATTTATATTTATGTTTTTTTTCCTTTCAATTTCACCCTGTTATCTTTTGTGTGGATAGAGGTGTAACTTAAAACATTTTCAATTAATTAATTATAATATTTATTTACACACATTCTTATATTTTACTTTATGTTTCCAAGTGTTTTTAGACATTTTAATTTTTTCATCGTTTCTACTTTCTTCTATGTTTCCAAAACATTACTTAAATATTTCCGTTTTGTGAGTGATTGAAACGACACTATGAACCGAAATTTTGATCATTGGTTATGGGTGCTTATCAGTTTGGAGTTCATCGGGTGTTGCTTTGGTCAATGGAGTCTATGGCTTGCTGGCGGAGACGCTGCCTGTTGAAATGTTTTCGAGGAGTTCGGGGGATTGTCCCCAATTGTTTGATGTGGTGTTTGTGGCAGGAGTGGAACAGGCTTATTTTTAATGATATTTAGGTGTCAGTGCCTGGGTTGAAAAATACCTGTGTTGTGATTTTTCATTTTTGGAGTTCTGGGCTTCTTCCAGACTTGATTATACTTTTTTAGACTTTTTGGGGGATTTGAATTGTATATTAGGAGCTTGGCTTTAACTCCTTGTTTCCTTTTTGTCTATATTTCCTTTTTGTATATATTTTTGTGTTTTTTGTGTCTTCTAGGCATTCTTTAATAAATTACACTTCATTACCTATAAAAAAAATATATTCTTTGTTATGTAAATTTTTCAAAATAAGGTATGTCCGCTATTTTTAGGGTGTAGGTGTCTTGCATTGTGATTAATAGGTTCAAAAATTTATTCTATAATATACAATATATATTTTTGACAAGTATTTATATTTTATAATATGATTTCTATAATTTTCATTTTATAGATTGAGTGATGAGCTCTAGTGGGCCCCACTAGAGTTTTCTATTTTCTTCCCCATTCTTTTTTCTTTGGGGCATGATATCCAAGATGATGTATCCTTTCCAATGATATAACCTATAAAGTGAATTTTTTAGGTTTTTCTTTATTTATTTTTTTATTTTTTATGTTGGGTGGTTGCTGAGGGAGGGTCTTAGCAGCACTATTAGGTTCATACTGATTTTTATTTTTGATATGTAAAGATCAATACTGATTATGATAGACCTTATAAACTTTATACTCCAGTGGTTTTCTACTAAAGTGAAAAGTCTAGAAGCTTACATCTACTTGCTTAGTTCAAACATTCCAGTCTTAGCAAGGCCTATACTATTCTGTCACCCCATGAGTTGCCATGCTGGCACCAGTACTGTCACTGCTGCTGTTTCACTGTCATTGAAGCTGATCTTGATGCTTATGTTACTATAATGGAAGTTGACACTTACCTTTGCAGCCAATGCTGCTGCTGCCATTAAAACACCTCCCTCCCATCCGGCACAACTGGTTCAACTGCGAACACCTACATTATTTTTTTAGCTATGACTGACACATTCGAATTTGTGGTTAACCACTGCCTCCAGGGCTGTTCCCCATTTCCACTACATTGGTGACATTATTCTTCTCTCATTGCTTTCAACAGTTTCCAGCATCACATTTTAAATGCTGCTATTTTGTTGCAGCAGCAGCTGTGGTTGCTCCCAACCATGATGCCACCACAGCTGTCATTAGCATCTCTGGTTTTACCATAGCTGCCACCATCATCATTCATATTAAACAAATGTCATTTTCTGTACAACATTAATTATTCAGAGAATGAATTCAAGAAATTGCTCCATTTGTCTTTTTTTTTTTACTTTTTTATCACGACATCATGCTATTTCTGGTATTTTCTGAACATAATGATGGATTGTTGGAGTCAAAACAAATCAGATCACTTCCATTGTATAGATTGCTTGAAATTTTGTGATGTAATAAAAATTGGTATCTATAATTGATAAATGCATTGTTTATGAGTGTTGGGATGTGTTTTTACTTTTTAATATGCACAGCATCGTGTTGTGTTGAAACTGAGAAGCTAGCTTTTTTGAACATGTATTCATGCAGCCTTATTTTCCCGAGTGTTCTAGATTTTGATAACTCTCTCGTGTAAACCAACATATTTCTTTCGTCTTTTTTACAATGGAAGGATGATGGTAGTTGTGTCATGTTTCAGATGAGCCACCCAAGCTAAGACATGATGGACCTGGTCTTCTGTCAATGGCAATCGCTGATCGTGACACACGTGGTTCTCTATTTATTGTCACTTTCAAAGCTGATCACCATCTTGACCGGTCTGTTTATCTGCTGTGTTGTTACAGTTTTTGATTCACTTTAATGGATACAAGTTAAACTGTTCTTGAATTGAACACCTATGATAGTTATACAAAATACACCGACTTTGTCTGATACTTGAAATAATTGCATCTTCCTTAAACCTCTGCATATTTGAATTCTCTTAACAGGAAGTGTGTAGTCTTTGGGAAAATTGTGCAAGGATATGAAGTTTTGAAAAAGATTGAGAATGTGGGTGATGAAGAAGGGAGACCAGCTGTAACAGTGAAGATAATTAATTGTGGTGAATTTAATGGTCAGAATAATAGTTCTGTCTTTTCATGAAATGTTATTTATTGAATATTCCAGTTAAGAGTTTCCACATGTCATACATAATTTTTTAACTCCTATTTTATTGGACATTCAATATTTAATTTTTATTAGTTGATGGCCTTTGTCATGTGGCGGGGTTTTACTATTTACATTTTAATTTTAATATCTTTCGAGTGCAGACAAAAAGAAAGTGAATAAATTGAAAATGGGGAAGGATGCTTCTTCTGAGGCCAACAGTCATGAAGTAAGGCGTAGAGGAAAGCACAAGAAATCTTCAAGAGAGAGAAGGAAAAAGAGAAGAAGATATTATGCTTCTGAATCCGACAGTAGTTCCTCAGATACTGAGTTGGAATCATCTGAATCTGATAGTGATTCTGACTCGTATTCATCGTCATCATCTGAGTTAAGTTCTTCAAGTGATGACCGGCGAAAGAAGAGAAAGAGATCTTCTAAGAGGGACAGATATAGACATGGAAAAAGGAGGGATAGACGGCGTGAAAAAAAGCGTAAGAGGCGTGATAAGAGATCAAAGCGCAAATCAAAAAGGTAGTTTATATGGGCATTAATGACTATATTACCTGTTCCTGTCTTTTCTTATTCCCTAATTCTTCCACATGTATTCTCATTTTCTTTCCGAACTTTCAAAGCTTATTTCTGCTGATAATTAGATGAGTGAAACCATATTTCCTCAATGACTCTTTTGAAACTCTTCTGTTTGACTTAATGACCTAACAGGAAACTCTTTTGGGAGATTTATGCATTTGGAAGATGTCAGTCTGAGTCATTATATTTGTGTACTTCATTATATTTCTTGTTGCATTACATTTTGTGCTTTTGTGAATTGAAAGTACTTATAGCATGGTCCTCATTACACAGTCCCCCCATTGTGCGAAATTAGTGCTGACTTTGCATCTTGGTGTTTCATTTAAATCTTCTTAAATTGAAGACATAATCCAATAGTCATCTAAATCACTCTACTTATGGATAACCTAACTGGTAGGAGTTAGTATTAATTTAGCTATGTTTCTCTTTTCCTCTTTTTTTTTTTTCTCTCTTTTTTGTCCTTTTCCCTCACCTTGCCTGTTTGAGTGGGGGTGGAGTTCTCCTTGGAGTGTTCCATTGAAGATTGGTAGAAGAACATTTTTGTTCTTCCTGAGCTTTTGAAGCCAATTATAAGTTTCCTTCATGCTGTTTTGAATTTATGCCATGCTAAAGTTCTTCCTTCCCTTGCATCTTGGAAGGGCGTCAGATATGAGAGTGGGACTAAATTTTGAAGCAATTTTAATTTTCCCTCGCGCTGTTTTTTAATTTATGCCATGCTGAAGTTCTTCCTTTTCCCTTACATTTTGAAAGGGCGTCAGATAGTCTTACTGATACTGAGAGTGGGAGTAAAAGTGAATATAGTTCCGACGACAATGACGATGTTAAAGGGCCAGACCAGAAACATAAAAACCAAGCTCAGATAACTGGTACGTGTGAATTTATTGCATTATTTCGTTGTTAAGTTTTTAATTGATGCTCCCCCCCCCCCGGGGGCGGGCACAAACAAAAAGAAAAAAGCAAACATATGTTACATGTTTGTTGTTATATAATATGAGTGCTAGGAATCCACTGTACTGCCTAATGTACATGCATGGCACCATTATTGTAATGTTTGTGAATTTTGTATGGAGCCTCAACATTTTGTTAGAATTTTTGAATTGTATTTTGATTTTTGCATCTGCAGCATTTCATAGAGGGGCCAGCATGTTCTTGGGTTTTTTGTGTAGCATCCTGATTTTGTTGGCTTCAATGTTAATCTTACTTGCTTATCATAGAAAAAGCATCAGTTTTGTTTGTTCTTCACCTTTCTAGATCGTTTTATCAAACACTTTTGTATAACTTTTCTCATAATTTCTTTAGTTGGAAATAAGTCTCCTTTGGTTGAGGAGAGAAAAGCGGTTTCCATTCCTCATAAAAATAGGGAGGTGAGTGATATTCTTGAACGGGAAGAGGGTGAATATCCCAAGGAAAACGGAGCGCGGCAGAGCAATGGCATTGAAGCGGAAACCAAATCGGACGAAAGTGCTGATAGACCTGATGTAGTAGATGATCACCCAGGCAAATCTAGGTTTACTTTCCATACTTCTCACACCTTAGTTATTCTTTATGCTTACCGATTGTTCCAGATCTGGTATTTTATTGAAAGTTGATGAGCAGGAGCCGGAGCATTAGTCCTAAAAGGACAATGAGCAAGAGTATGAGTATTAGTCCCAAGAGGAGTTTGAGCAAGAGTCATAGTTTGAGTCCAAAACGGAGTGTGAGCAGGAGTCCAAGTGGTAGTAGAAGCCCCCCACGCATCTCACAGAGAAGCAGGAGTATAAGCAGAAGTCCAGTTAGAAGTGTCAGCAGCAGAAGCCCTGCCAGAAGTGTCAGCAGAAGTCCAGTAAGGGGCAAAAAGAGAAGTGTCAGCAGTAGCCCATTGGGTGCTCGATCTAGAAGAAGCATAAGCAGGAGTCCGACACCGTCCCCGCCTCAAAGAAGCCTTAGCCGAACCCCACCAAGAACCTCATCAAGGAAGTCATCACGAAAATCAGAGAGCAGGAGCCCTGTAAGAGTTGCAAGAAAAAGTGTAAGCAGAAGCCCTGTTAGATCTTCTCGAAGAAGTTTAAGTAGGAGCTCGGGTAGGGTCCCTTCTAGGAGAAGTCCTAGCCGAAGTCCAGTTAGGGCACCTACCAGAAATAACCGTCGCAGCTATTCAAGGAGTCCTGTTAGCCCAGTACGCAGGGCAAGGTCGCCTATCTCTGATCGTGGAAAGAGCTCATCAAGAAGTCCTTCCCCAGATGGGTCTCCCAAGCGCATCAGAAGAGGGAGAGGATTCAGTCAGCGATACTCTTATGCACGCAGATACCGGACTCGTTCTCCTGATCGTTCTCCTATAAGGTCATATCGTTATGGTGGCAGAAGTGATCGTGATAGGTAATAACCAAACCTTTTTTTCCCTTTCAAATCATTAACAATTAAAACCAATATTTCTCATTATTGTGCATTTTATGTAAAATGTCATTTACTTCACTATTCGTGGTTTTGTGTTTAGATATTCAAGTTACAGGAGATCCCCCAGGTATTACAGGAGCCCTCCTAGAGGAAGAACTCCTCCAAGGTTGGTGTGCTTTCTACATTTGTTAATTTTTCATTTGATGCATTGTGTTTCACAAGTTCCAAGTCGCAACTTTGTTTCTTCATCTGTTAAAAGCTTGAGTTACTTTTTAATAGTGAGATTGCTCGTGTGGAAAAATATGTTAAGCTGATAAGTAAGGCCTCCTAAATTTTATGCTCTCCTCATCCTTCTATCTGTTAGGTTAAAGAAGCACGGATACTATTGTGGAGGATGTGTCTTTGCGGCACATGGCAGGGCAGGGCTTAGAGTAACACCTTTTAGACACATTTGAACATTTGGCTGAGGTTTTTCACTCCTGGAGAGCCTTCCAACTGTAGTATGGAAAGATTATACAATGAAAAGGAAACACATATTTTAATAATATAAAGATTTGGAGCAATTCTCTAAAAATTTGCATACAAGGAGAAAGGGAGAAGGGGAGGAGCATGTTAATATGTTTGTATTGCGTGGAGTGCTTTGCATTTAATTCCATATTACAGTCCGGAGCAATTAGTTGGCGGTGGTTTTTGGGTATTCATTTTTAGCTTCTTTTCCAAGTACGTGCGCATGTATGTTTGTGGATACAGGACAGATTAGCTTGTGTACTGTGATCTACTTTATCTTCGGTGCATCTTTCAGATGATGTTTAAGTAATTGCATTTTGTTTCCTGTTGTGAACTACTAACTAGGCTGGTATATTTTAGATTCTTCTGACCCAGTTTCAGAAGCATCAAAGTCGAGATGGGTTGTTTTGAGATCTGGTCTCTTTACCAGGTTTTTAGAAGAGTTGGTGTTTATATCAGTGTTGTTATTATTAATATTGTTGCTGACTTTCTGTTGTTATTATTGGTATAACATTTGCTTTTATAGCACTTAAAAATTTGTTTCACCTGTTTGCAGGTATAGGAGCCGAAGAAGTAGGACTAGGAGCCCTACTTCACGGAGCCCAGTCCGCTATCGCAGCCGCCGTTATAGCCATAGCCGCAGTCCCATACGAAGCCGCTCTCCTGTTGAGACCTCTAGAGTCCGTGAATCCCCACGTGTTGAGAGGCGGCTGTCACCCTCTCACGGCAAGTCCCCATCGGAATCAAGGTCCTCACTTGACTCTCAATCACCCAAGCGATTGAGCAAAGAAAAGTCAAGGTCAAGGTCATCGTCTGACAGCCCCCCTAGGAAGAAGGGTCTGGTCTCTTATGGAGATGGCTCTCCAGACTCGGGCCAGAGGTAAGAATGTACTGCTGGTGATGGTGGTGATGATATAGATGAGCTGGAATTGATTTTGATAACTGGAGGCTTGCGCTTTTTACTGTGGACTTTGAATGATGTTGCTAGTCTGTAGAGATGTATGTTGAATAATGGATGTTACATGCATTATATCTTATTAGTAATTGTGATCGTAGATTTTTTTAATATTTCATTTACTTTGGCCGTTGGATGAGTGGAAGCTAAACTTTAGGCGGAGAAATTAGATTACTTTTTTTTTTTGAGATTGGTTGTTTCTTTCTTTCCAGTTTTATATTGTTTGGTCATGGTTAGTATAGATGATGTGCTGGGGATGGATAAATCGATCTATTATTTTCCTTTAGATTATCAATATTTTAATAATTAATATATTTCTAGAAGCTAACTTCTTTTCATAGTGAATAATTAATAAATTTATTATTTAATACTTGATAAATTTTTTGAATTTTATAATATTAATTATTTCAACAGAAAAGAACACTTTAAATATATATATATATATATATATATAATTTAGTTCTTCAAATTGTAACTTGTAATTTTTTTAAATCATAATGAAATCGAAGTAGTTGTGGATATAATCATGTTTTAAGATAAATTATGTAAATTTGTGTTCTTGTTTGTGTATGTAATTTTATATTTATTTATTTTTATTTGTTTTCGTGTGTTTTTCTAATTCTGATTAAGTGGTCATATTCTTAACGTGGATTATTCTCATTAACATTGATATGAAACCTAATAACCAAAATTACAAATATATACAAAAATTCACATATTGGTAATGTCAAAAGAAAAAAAAAAACCCTATGCCAATTATAAGTACCATAACCAGTAACAACATCAAAATGTAACCAAAAAACTGATGTCAATTATCAACTATAACCAAAAACTCAAATGATTGTTAAAATCACCCACTAGTAGAACCCTTGTCTAGAAAACTTCATCATGGCCTTCATATGGATGGTGACAGCCTTAGTCCATGACCATGCTTAGTTGTCATTCTTTTCCTTGATTGATTTGTAATTGACTGCAGTGGTGGTGGAGCAACAGTGGTTGAATGCACTGGTAGTGGAGTTGGATTTGTAGTCTACTGCACTTGTGAAGCAGAATGCTGCATGTAGAGCAAGAAACTACAACATTTTTCTTGTTATCAAAAAAAATATTGTACTTCATAAATGAAAAAAAAAGTAGCTAAAATGTACAAAAGGTTCAGGTGGTGATGAGCTTATAGGGTACTTAGACCTTGCAATGACATTTCTTCAGAATCTTTGACTACCACTAGCAGCAACATTTTTTGAGGATTGAGAGGCCTATATATATATATATATATATATATATATATAGAAGTATGAAACTTTACCTAGAGGGGGTGAATAATTCAGATGATAAATTAAAAATTAGATTATCCAATCTTTGCAACCTAACAATGATTAAGATTATCACTTTGATTATGTGAGAATTCTGTTCAAGTGTGTGCAATCAAAAATCAATGACAAACATTCATATAGTTAATAAAGAATTAAAAGCAAGGAGATGAATACACCGATTTTTGTTGACAAAAAAACTACCACAGATCAATTGTATCTGCTTTGAAAAACTCCGGAGTATTGACCTATATGATAAATCCACTAGAATAGCTTCAGTAATTATAGATGCGATAGACACAACAACTTAGTCTTTCAAGCCTTACTCTTGTTTTGAATATTTTCTAACTCGAATCTACAAGTGCTCTTCACGTATACCTCCGCTTCTAATCCAAGAATGGACAATCTCAATCATAGTATTGCAGTAGCCAAAAGTCCTAAAAATCTCGTGTCAAAGACTATTTATAATCCTAGGTTAAAACAGAGCAGATTTCTTTTAAAAATAGAAATCGTTTGTATAGAATTCTAATGATCGTTTGAACGAGCATCTTTTGAAAACAAGGGACGAACCCACTGCTCTAATCATTCGATGAAGCTATCGCATGAGATTCCACGAAAGGTGTTTCAAAAGTCACTAGTCTGTTCATTCGAACAAACAAGCCTACAACATTCCACACACAAGTCGTGCAAACTCCTTGTCTTAGTCGTTCGAATGAAACCAAGACTCATTCGAACAATTGAAACAGTATGCTCAATCAAGCAAGACTTCACACATAAATAAATTTTTTTCTAAAATAACAATAAAGATTATTTTTTGAAGTTCAATGAAAACTTTAATTACCAAAGGCACAATCTTTATCAAAACATGATTTTATGCATGAAGTGTGTGTGTGTGTGTGAATCCATGACTAATATGAATCCAAGAAATATACTTGTCCTACCAATGCAACCATCTTTGTCTGGAAAAACTCGTCATGAAGCTTGATTTATCGAGATGACCACAAAGATTAGGGACAAGGTTTATCTTGAATTTATAACTCAAAAAGTTTTTTCAAACACGGATTAGCCAACACAATGATAGAATAAAAGTCCTACCAAACTCCCCATTCGGTAATTTGTGACAAAACTAAACTCTATACATGAATAGATCTAAGACAATAAATGGTAAAACCTCAAGCACCCAAAAGATAAGATTTACAATTAAATTGACTCTTTACTAATGATAGAATGTAACAATTGCTCTTTATCTCCCAATGCATCATCTGTTGTGACTGCAAAACCAACAACTGAACTATACCTGTGAAAAATATCGAATGATAACAAGATATAAGATCAGGCAAAATATAAACATGTGAGCATACTATAAAAACCAAAAGAGCAAAAGTAGACAATAGCTCATGCCAAAAAAAAAAAAAAAAACTCCCCCTCTATACTACTCCCCCTTTTTGTCACGATGACAAAGTAAGAAAAAATATATAATCAAGAATAAGAAATTTATAATAAGGGCAAGAGATATATCCAGACAGTATAAAATGTAAAGAGACATGAATATACAGATAAATCAACAAAAAAATATCATGTCTAAAATAGAGTATATGTAACAACTGTCTGAAAAATACAACTGAGTCACACTACAAATAACAATCATCACTTAGTTGTAGTAGAATCAGGTGCATGATTAGTCTCCATCGAATCGTCAGGTCCATCATCATAGTCAAAAGTATCTGCATATAGTAAAACATTGACATCATCAGTGAGACTCCTGAAAGACTGATGGAGCTTGGCCTGTTAAGTAGCCAATGTATTTGCACGATGATCAAGGTGATCTAATGCAGCCTTATGACAATCTAGGCGCTCTAGAATAGGAAGGAGCAAATCATGATGCAACCTCAGTACCTGATACTCAAATTGTGCCATGATAGGGAGAAAGAAATCATGTCAGATGCGATTCTAATGGCGATCTAGATCAGCCTGAGTAATAGCAGGAGGTATAGCTGGTGCATGAGCTGGAGCAGGTGGATTAGGAATGTAAGGTTGCCTTAGGTTATCAGTCAAAAACTCAACAACTGGATTAGCAGTAGGAGCAGCGGCTGGAATATGACTATGTGACTAACGAATCGTAGTTTGGGTGAACTGACCCATCTAGAGTGTGAGTGTGTCACTCCGAAGTAGCGGAACATGCCGTTGTAGTAGAAATCGAGGGATCAGATTCCTGAAAGGCAGACCATCATGACGTGTACTCGTTTGTGCAGTAGTGATGAAATGGAAGATGTGGGAAGCAACTTCGATAGTCTCCCTAGTCCCAATAACATACAAGAATCGACCTCAATAAGAAGTGATGGTATTGCAATGGCTCACAAGGGAGAACATCGAACACATAATGAGATTAAGGACCTTGTAGTCCTCAGAGAGTGAAACATGATCTATACGCTGATTGTTTGTACGAAGACGGCTAGACCATAGGAACAAAGAGTGGAGGCAACAACCTCTTCAGTAACCTCATCTGCACCTATGATGGGATAATAAGGATCAAAATCATGAGGTAGCTGAAGAAAGGTAGCTATAACCTCCTGTGAGAACTGAAAGGTGACTCCCCGAACATAGACACTAGCAGTAAGATCTATGATATGTGGCTCCAAGTTCACGTAGAACTCGCGAACTAGCTACACATTAGTTGGGCCTGTGATGGAAAGAAGAGAACCCTAGCCTCGGGCAGTAAACTGACGAGACATCAAAGACTCGATAAAGTGCTTTAGATACACTGACCGCTCTACTAGCATTGTGTGATGACGAATCATGGGCCAACGATCCTCAGCAGCAGCGGAGCGAAATGTGTTTGCATTAACGATTCTCACAATGGAGATCAGATACGGAAAGTGAATAGCCACAACTAGGTTTTGAGCCATATGATGGATATAAATGATAATGAAAACTCTTAAGATGGCTCTATGTCTGTGAGATTGCACTAACAATCTCAAACTAGTCCTAACAAATATATAATGGAAAAAACAAAGGACTAATGAATAAGAAAGATGGAATACTCACTGATGGAGGAGACGTAACCTAAATGAGAAACTAAACGGTGAAAAGACTCCACAAGACGCTCCCAACACTTTAATCGGAGTGAAAACTGAGAACTCAGATGCACGGAAAAAATACGGGAGAGAGAAATATGAGAGAAGAGTAGAAAACTAAAGAGAGACATAGAAGAAATGAGGAAAAACTGCTCTTTAAAACGTGTTCGAACGATCTAAATAGGCGCCTCAATTTCTGTACTCTCGTTCGAACGAAAGGGTTGTGTGTTTGAATGAAGAGAATGGTCATTCAAACGATCATAGCAAAATCTCTCTCTCTCTCTCTTGTAGTGTTAAGAAAAAATTTTGAAAGCAAATTTTAATAAAAACTAATATACCATAAAAGAGCAGGCCAATCAGCACTTGACACGTATGATTATGAATCCAACTCATGCTCGGCTAACTCAGCTCACGCTCAGCCAATGGCTAAGCGCTCGAACATTCAGAACAGGAGGAAAGGTCGGAAGAGGCCAAGCATATGCCTCTAGAGCACATATACATCCGGATAAGGATCTCAGAATTAATTACAGGATCCAGACCAACATTCCAGACTTCCTCACCGCCTTAGCGGTTGCCGAGCAGGGAATAAGGAAGTAGTCCTCAACATGGAAACAGTCTTCAAGAAGGAAACTACCATCTATGATTACCTCTATGTAATACTCCATAAGGTAACTGCAATCTCCAATGATCAAATCCCTACATTCATGGCTCCGAATCCTAATCAACTTGGGAAAGCCACGGTCTATAAATTAAACCCGAAAGGTACGCTTTATTTTCATGCTCATTCTTTGGCTTTCAATACAGTCTTTCAATTTCATTTACTTACTTAAACATCGGAGCGGCTACCGCCGGAGCCAATCCGGTGGTCCTCTGATCATCTTTCTGAGTGTTCTACAGGTCACGGAGCCCATACTTATTGCGAGTCGAAAAGTGCAGCATCAAAAACTATTTAAGCACTTAAGAACACATTATCCCCAAACCCTTCTATCACAATATATATATATATATAAATATAAACAATGCATTAGAGACAAATAGATATATTTTCAAGATTTTCAATGTTCACAAATACTCTAAAATACTCAATATGCATTGAATCTCTCCCTCAACCCACTCTCTCATGTAGATTATTCAAGTATTAAAATTCAATCATGAGACATTCCAATATTAGTGAGTTCACTACAGTATTAAATGATTCAATCTCCAATAAGCACAAACAACTATAGTGAATAGACCAAGATGGTTTATTACACTTTTTCCAACCATATATAAGTTTCCTTGAAAAATGTGACAAGGTAGAAGATATTTCTTTTCAATGCATTTGTATTTTTCATGGAGGTTTTCACACTACTTAGGTAGGCAACTCTTTTCAAAGATATAACAACCCATTTGGTAGCATTCGCACTATCCCATAGGTAGCCATTTCCTTGCACAGATTCAGATATACAATTTTTCACATGTGCAATCCATCCAAGATGACTTTTCTAGCCATGTACTCATTGAAGATTCAACATAAATTGATTTGATTCCTCACTTCAACAAGATATATCCCAATGATCAAATAAGCATGACAAACATAATGAGAAAATATGTGATGGCAAGATTGAAGACAACTAAGTAATAAAGACTAAATGTTAAACATGAGAAAATTAAAAATATATGACATTGTCTCCACTATATAGAAGCTTTCTATGAAAATAAAGAATTAGGGATCGATATTATGTTCCAATGCCAAAAAAAAAAATATTTTTGGATTTTTGTTTGATAATAAAAACAAAAGATAAAACTAAAACCAAAAGATTACAAAGAAAAAAATCCCTAAACTAAGAATCCATATATCTAGGAGTAGCGTATGACAAGAGTGATCAACCTAGTATATTAGGACTAGACTTGTTAATCGATTCATAACCTTTCGAGATTCAAATCCAAGAATCGTTCATGAATTCGCAGTTAAGAGAGGAGCAAAAGGAGGAATCCGCCTGAGGAGGGGCTCTTTTCACAATCATATTCTACGAATTCTACTAATTTTGAATAATGGAATCCGCTAACGATATTTTTATTTTAAATAGTGAAAAACACTTTCTCTTCATAAAAAATAGGAGTAGAACCAATAAAGATTTCTTTTTTGATTCATCCCTGGAGTTGAATACCTCATTCAAGAATTGTTTCAAGAAGTTATCAAAAATTATTTTTTCTCTAAGAATTTGGCTCTTCGGGTGTATAGTTTTCTTTGATCACAAATCAGTAGGTGATCTGTCCTGGGCCTTTATCCTTTTTTTAGGTTTATTAGGATTCTTCAAACAGGAGGAGTAAGCCATGCTAATGTGCCTTGGAATATATTGCAAAGATAGAACATTCTCTTCTATTAGATCTCTAATAGAAAGATTTTGAATGTCTATATGGTTAGTCATAGAATGTTGAACATGATTTTTGGAGATGTTAATAGCATTCAAGTTATCATAATATACTATTATTGTACTAACACTAACTTCATAGTCCTTCAACATTTGTTTCATCCATAAAAGCTGAGCATAACAACTGCCTGCATCAATATACTCTGCCTCAGCTGTGGAAATAGAAAGGGTTTTGCTTCTTACTATGTCAAGATACTAATGCATTCACTAAGTAGAAGCATTTGTCCACTAAATAGTAGAGGTCTATTGGTTGATTGTTCTTTGACAAAAATAGTTTTTATAATACTTTTTGTGTCTTTTCTCTTAGATTTCTAACTCTTTAGCAATAGACCTTACTCTGATACCACTTGTTGCCCAAAAATATACCCAATAGAGGGTGGATTAGGTATTTTGTAAATTTTGGCAATGATTAACTTATAAAAAAAAGTCAAGTTCAAAAAAGAAATAATGTAAATAAAGAAGAAAAGATTAAAGAGAGCAAACATTGAGATTTTTACGAGGTTCTGATTACCCTACGTCCTTGACTCAAGCTTCTTGCTTGAGTAGTCCACTAATTAACTCCTTACAGGTGGAGATCAAACATTTGTACAACAAAAGCCCCCAGCTTTTTTCCCCCAACAAATTCCCTTTGTCTCACAAGGGTAGCATAACCATCACAAATTTATACAAATAGAGAATGAAAGGTTTGCAAATCAATAACATTCTTAATCAAAAAATTGATTGAATTTTATAGAGCCAGTTCGACAAACTTGGTCAACTAATTTCATCATTGAGTTAACTGAAAGTTGATTAAGTTGATTGATAAAGTCTATTGATTATTCTAGTGGAAAGATGATCAATTTTCTAAAAGCATTCAGTAGACCAATTTTAACTTTGAATTGACTGATTTTTTCACTACTTAAAATGTTCATGATTTTCACAAAACATTCAGTCGACCAAATTTGACTTTAAGTCACTTTTTTGTAGAAGAAATATACTTATGAACTTGTCTAACATTGAGTCGACTGATTTTCTAGTCTTGAAATAACTTTAGGCTCTGAATATGATTCAAGCGACTGACTCATGTTTTGAGTCAACAAAATCTGGCAGATTTAAAAAATTTCCTAGTTATTTCATGTTGGTCAACTCTAAATAACTTGATTTTTCAAAACTTAGGATAGATCATTAATATATTTTGAAAAATCATCTTTTAAGACATTTTTAGTGATCACCTAAATACTATGAACATTTATATCATGACCAATCATATCCTAAGCCACTCAAAATTTAAAATAAGATAAAAGAAAATTCTTCACTTGATTTCTTGGGCTTGAATACTTCCACTTCATGTGCTTTAGATAAATTGCTTGGCCTTGAGTAGAGATCTTTAATTTTTTGAACTGTTCAAACTTTATCCAATCCTTACTCGAGCTAAATAATCCTATTTCATTAAACTAGGACAAAACATTAGTATTTATAATCAATGCCTTTATTATCATCGAAATTACTAAAATACCCTTCGTTTGAAACCTTTAGGGCTAACACTACGTTATTAGGAATTATGTATATAACTTGGAGGAATTCTAGGTCTTCCTAGGTTAAATAGGTGACCTCGTCATCCTTAAAGGTGTCTATTATCTTAATTTTAGAACTAAGATATACCCTAGATAAGGATGAGATTGAAAAAAGGAAAAGAAGAAGGAAGAAGGAAATGCAAAATAAAGAGAAACATTACAGGGATAGGGAAGAGAAAAGAAAGACCTTAAATGAGAAGAGAGATACCTACAAGGACGAGAAAGTTTGAAGAGTGAAAATGACAGGAAGTTGCAAAAGGAGCAGCTGTTTGAGAAAGCTCACGAAGAAAGCTTAAAGGATAGAAGCAAAATAATGCTTTAATATTACAAATTTTTTCAATTTATAAGGGTGAGTTGCAACAATTATGAAGAGAGACATTAAATGAAATGATTGATTAGCTTACATTATGATTAAGAATGATTACCACGAATAAATGTGTAACCATTAAAGCAAAGTGGCGACACTGAAGTGACACAAAGCCATGAGTAGAGCCATCTCTTCGATATCCAAAAAAATATATTAATTAACAACATAATGACTGTCAAATAGTGACACGTCACCAACTTCCCTTGAATCTTCCACGACTCTTCAAATTTGAGGCTTTTGGAAGAATAGCTAATATAACCAAAGATGTTTCCTGTCACATCACAAACCCCGCCTTATGTGGATTAGGGATATTGACAGGACAGTTAGGCACTTCGCCAATACACTAACTTTGTTTAGTATATTGATGACGTATCTAGTGAAATGCCTCTTAACTGGTACTTAATCCATACATTTATAATTATACATCGCAACAGAAAATAAAACATGGTAGAGCATAACTAAATACTTAATTGTCAAATACAACCAAATCTGAAAATTAGAACCCAAAAATTTATTTGGCATTCTACCACAAAAAATGTCTATGATAGCCAAAGGTCATCAGCCTCTCTCAAAAGTGGTTGTAATCCAATCCATCCTCCTAGGCTGCACTATCAGAATTCTCACCTGAAATATACAAGATAAAATCCTATGAGCTTTATGAAATGCTCATAATTAACTCAAGTTCCCTTTCATGGGTTTTCTGAATCTTTTACATAAATTTTCATGGATAGAAATATGAAAAATTGTATTGAAAGCTACTGAAAATTATATAACATGTGCATATAACTGAGGTTTGCAAGATATACTGTAAAATCAAGCAAGTGTTCATGCCAATCTAGTTTTGTAAGATAAATCGTGATATCATAAAAGTTGGAGCTGTAAAAACATATTATATGCCAAACATCTATAAACTATGTCCCTTGCGGACTTGAAATAGTCACTTGGGCGACTAAATGTAATTTAGGTCTCTGGGCTTACATGGCATACCAGATTTAGACTCTCGGCCGAGACGCTTATCGAATTCAAACTTTTGGCCAAGTTACTTATATAGACTAAGGTCTACCAGATCTAACCCCTGACAGGGCATGTAAAACACATAATACTTTATACTAACATACTTGCAAAACATTCTTTAGATATCCATACTATTTAAAACATTCAAAAATATGCTACTTGAAAGCATGCAATTAAAATATTATTACAATATTCTGAAAATTGTCATGCTGTTAAAACATTTAATAATAATGATCTGAAAAGATATAAGTTTGTAAAAGAGTTACATGTAAAAGAAATAATCTCCACTTCAAAATACAGGGTTACTTGGCTCTTAGCATTTTGTCCTTAGGTTCTGTTGTGGCTTCCTTGTAGCTATTGTCACATTCCTCGTTGTTGGACGACTCTACTTCTAGGAAGTTGTCACCCACACTTTCCCGGTTCTCAAACTATGCTCGAGTGACTCCTTGTCTCTTCATCTTTCCCTTAAGGACAATAGTTGTCCTGGTTATGAAAGGATTCCAACTAATTATCTCGACTCTCCTCACTGTCATCCGTTTTCTTCTTTCAGTCCTTCTTTGCCATTCTCTATCGTCCATAACTTATATGGGTCATATCGAAGTAATTAACATTCATTAAGTACTGCTTAAAGGGTGCATTTCCTTAAAGACCTATACTTTACAGGCTTCATTTGGTTAAACAGATTTCATCAATGAGTTCTTCATACTTATTAGAGTCTCAATGTATAATATACATACCCAAGGCCACCTAAAATATGTTTAAGTTCTGTTTAGTGTTCCTAATTATGTGTGGTTATGATGTAAATCAATTGCCAGGAAAGTGGAAGGAAGTAGATAAAAATGAAGTAATCTCAGGGAGACAGTAACCGTGAAAGTCTAGTTTTTTTAAAATTTTTTGGGCAGTACCCTTGTGTTCAAATTCGATTTTCTCCCAATTTTCATTTTCAAATTCAATGAAATTTTTCAGAAACATTACATATTGAGTGTAGTTTTATTGAGCTTTGAAATCACCTAAAAATTTCACCCACAGCTCAAGATATAAGTCAAATAGTCTTCTAAGGTCAAAATTTGGACATGTTTAGTGAAATCACTATATCTAATTCATCTTAAAGCCAAACAAGGCCTATAATGCATCAAATTAAAGCTAAGACATAGTTCTATCCATCCATGTAAGACTCAAAAATTATCTCAAAATGTACAAGTAGTTATAGATCTTGAAACTAGGTTGTCTTATAAGAGCTGAATTCTCAGTTTTAATTTAACCACTTGACTTTAAAAATTCATAAATCAAAATCAGTTTGGAGTTTATGTGTGAAACCAATTTTAACAAAAAATAGACATCTAGGGCTCCAATTTAGACTCAACTTTTACTTAATTTGGATTTAAATTGATTAAGTTATGGTCATCCTAATTCGAACTAATGTTTTTGGCAGCACCCAGATTAGCTACGAGATTCATTTCAATCTCTCCAATTCCAACTCAAGTAACTCTCCAATTCCAACTCAAGTAACTTCTATATATCCCCCATCTTATAATTTCATACATGGATTAAATTATATAACTATATAGAAATTAAGAGAAATAAAAAGGAAAATGTTTTGACCTTGTTTCGATTGATTTCTTTCTTTCTTTCTTCTCTCTCTTCCTTCTCTCATTGTCTAAGGTGTAATTCAGTCTTTTTCTTGCTCGAATTTCACACCCTTTCACACTTAGTTTTTGATTGTGAGGTTTAAGCTTATGTAAGCTTGTTTATATAGGCAAATTGGCTAGGGAAAGTTGACAAGGAATGTGGTACATGTGATGTTACAATGGTTGAATGTAATTCTATAGTTTGCTGAATGTAATGCTATAGTTGTTTCCCACTTTTATATGCATATATTATAAATACATACACATACATTTATATACATGTATATACACTTATATATACATTGCATATATTTCCTCTTCTTTCTTATCATGTGTAGGTCACATGGTGATCACCATTCTATTCCGTTTCATTTAATAATTCATGATTAGTCTCACTTAGTCTTAGGCTAGTGATTTAATATCTCTCCCATCTTAGGCTAGTGATGTATTGATCAGCTTACCAATTAGTCTCACTAACCTAGGTTGGGTTAGGTTGACCCAAAGTCAAGTTAGATTTTAACCTTACATAGGATTATGGCCTAATTAAGGTTAGGGCTTACTATTGAGTTGGGTTAGTCTCTAACTCTAGTTTAGTTCATGCTATGATATAGTGTGTAAAGAATTTTCAAAAGTCTATTTTTGATGACATTCTATTACATTGTCCTAATTTTTCAATTTACTAGGGATAGGTGTTACATTTACATCATTAAGATCATGGCACGTGGACACTAAAACACATGCCTCCGTAACTATTTTAAGATTATTGCATACTTCAGCTCTGGATGATGAATCGTTGGTCTTGTTTGGTAAGTATATATAGAACTCCTCCTGAGCTAGTTTCTCGACTATCGAGGTTAGGATACATCCAAGTTATGCCTTGTTGACCTACCCTATTAAGGTTAACCATTTTTTTACCACAACAAATATGCTCTGACTACAAATGATCATAGAGGCAATAATTTATTTTAGGGAAAATAAATTATTTATTAAACGTTCAATATAAATTTAAAATTAAAGAAGCTGGAAATTTAATATTCATTGATAATATTTTTTATAAGTAATTAAATTTGTTTATATAAAAAAATGGGTAAATTACACCGACCTTACCTGAGATTTTTGACAATTATATTGGCCTCTCTTAAAGTTTCTAAAATTACACAGACCCCCTCTTCTTTACCCAATATACAGATACCCTCTCCAATAAATATTTTTCTTCAAAATAACAAAACTACCATTTTTATGTTTTTGTTTTCTTTCAATTTTTTTAAATCTTGACTAACTTTTTTTTTTCATTTTACAAATAAATATTGATAAAAATATTAAATTTATTTTTATATAAAATAAAAACACATTATTTACCTTAAATTTATTTTTAAATAAAATAATACATTTTTTTTAAAAAAAAAAGTAAGAAAGAATTGGTCAAAATTGAAAAAATACAAAAATAAATAAATAAAAAGGGTTTTGTCATTTTGAAGAAAAAATTGATTGGAGGAAAGTATTTGTATATTGTCACTTGTCAGGTAAAATAGGAGAAGTTAGTGAAATTTCGAAAAGCTTATGAAATATCAGTGTAATTGTTAGAAATTTCAGAAAAAGTCAGTATAATTTACCCTAAAAAAATTTAGACAAAAAATTCAATAAAAAAAAAAAGAGATTTTAAAAATCTTTCGACCAAAGTTTCGTTAAGGTCTGAAATTGAAATTAAAACTAAAACTAAAATTAAAATAATGATAAAGTATGAAAAAAATTAAACTTAACGGGACAGAAATATAGATTTAATGATATATTTTTAAATTTCTTTTTGATAAGTATAAAAAAAGTAAAAAAAAAAAAAAAAATGCCCTAAGTCTTACTAGTCTCCTTCGTAGGAGCTTTTGGCATTTGGCGGACTTATCGGACACAACTCTAGTGTTATTGATTTGACCGGATTGTATCATTTAATAAAGAATGAGGCTGGTTACACTTCAGTTAAACCCTTTTTATTCTCATACCTTCTTACTTATAGCTAAATCATTTAAATTAAATAGAATGCATTTATCCTCACCCTTAATAAAAAGCTAAAAGACTTAATTATTAAAAAAATTGACAGTAAAAGGTATAGCTAAATCATAGCTTGAAATTGGATGTAGTAAAGTGTAATTAGTCTCCATTGGAGAGAACTTTAAATTATGGATAATTAATTTTAAAAGGTTGATTTTAAAGAATTTTTTGTGACAAAATTAGCTTGTTAATTAAATATTTTATAAACATTGTTAAAAAATAATTACAAAAAATAATTCTTTTAATATTTTATTTAATAAACATTTTACACATTTTGTTTTTCAAAAGAAAGAAAAAGAAATCAACAACCATGAAAGGGACATTTTTTTGTCACTTTTTTAAAATCATAAGAAAATCTTTTATCGTAAAGGTAAAAAAAGTGACAAACTTTGTGAGAGACATGCACATGCACATTGAATCATTTTTCAACACTAGATGGACGAACTTATTTATATTATGATACGCATCTCTACGGTATCTTGTTATATATGTAATTACATAAATATCATAAGATATTTATTTTTAATTGAAAAATAAAAATTAAATAAACAAGAAAATAAAAACACATTACATACATTGTAAATTGTGGTCAAGACGCACCTAAATAAGAAGTGGATCCTCCTAATTAGTTGAAAAAAAATTATTTAGCAAGACCATCATTTTAGGTCATCATTCGACGTGGTGTGACAATATTTTATAAAATTTTAAAACTTTTTGAGATTAATGATAAATACTTTTTTTATAAATTTAGAAAAAATTATTGAATTTGTGGAGAAAAAATTACGCCACTTTCCCATAACGATGCCAAGTGATGGTCTCCCAGGCCAATTAGCGGCGCACTGTCCATCGCAAAATGCAAAAGTGATAATCACCCAAACAGCCTCCGTTTTGTCTCAAAATGCAAAACAAACCCAACTCCCTATCTAAATTAGGAATGCTAACTAACGAAGTGGGTTTAGGATGAGATGCCCTTTCCTCAAATTCAACTTCGATCCCGACTCTGATCTCATCCCAAACTCTGATAATTTTTTGTCAGAGTTGAATTTTCTTTTTAATAGGATAAATTAAATTTTATTGTCAAAATAATTAATAGAAGAAAAAATAATATGAGTGTGATATTAAAAATCTTAAAACTAATTTTATATAATATACATATAAATAAAAAATATATATATATAGAGAGAGAGAGAGAGAGACTATTTCTCGACCCCGTCTTGAACTTGATCGAATTTTCAAAACTTCACCCAGATCTCATTTATAAACACTTCATACCCATCCTATTAGAGACGAGATCGGACGGATCCCAACAGAGTGAGAAAAATTACCATCCCTAAATTCCAAATAGGCCTTAGAGTATCGCCGATGCTAAATACCATTTTATCTATGCCAATTTTATTATTTAGCATGCTATAGTATCAAAATGCTAAATTTTGATAATTTTGCTCTAATGTTAAAATGTCATTTTTTAGTATTACAATTATTTTTTCTTAAAAAAATAGTGTGGACTCCATATTTATTTGACATGTACTAAGGGTGGATGAACGTTTGTTTGACATTTGTAAATTGTATTCTATAAATATTATAAAATAATATTAGTTACTTTCAATTTCAAATATAATATTAATTTTTTTTAATAAGTCAAGTGACACAGTATTAAAATATATTTTTTATACCAATGCCAAATTTTGAAATCAGCACATGGCTCTTAAAAAGGCATTTTCAAGAAAAAGCAAACACGTTAATATATCAAACATATAGTCGGAGGAAAAGCAAAGCACCTATGAACTGGTTAACACATCAACACTTCGTTGGAGTTTCTAACTAAGTCTTTGTATTTTTTATCATTACTCTCAAATTAAGAGGTTTTAAATAAATTTATCAAATTCACATTATTATTAAAAGATTTTTTTTAGAATATATTCTTATTATAAATTTTTTTTAAAATAATAAAAACATTTTTTTTTTTGAGAAGACACTTTTATAAGAAATGTATCTTATCAAAAAGACGCTTTTTAATTTTTATAAATTAAACTTATTTTTTTTTTAGGGTAAATTACACCTACCTCCCCTGAGATTTTTGACAATTGCAGAAACCTCCCCTATAATTTTTGAAATAACACTGTCTCTCTTCTGGTTTACTGATTTGTAACAGATTCCTCCTACCGTTAGTTGACCGTTAGTTGACCTAACAGAGTTTGATGATATAAGCAATTTTTTTGTCTAAATACCAATTTTACTCCTTACAAGTCATGGTTAAATGACAAAACTACCTCACTTTAATAATAATTTTTTTAATTAAAAAATAAAACAAAATTCATCCTTCCATCTCCTTTCTCTCTCTACCTTCCTTCAAACCCATTTTTCTCTCTGTCTCTCTGCAACCCACTTTCTCTCTATCAACTTCAAGAATCCTACCTATCAAAAAAAAAAAAACTTCAAGAATCCTCTTCCATGCCCTAGTTTTCCTTTTTCTCTCTTTATGTATCACTTCCATCCTCTTATTTTTCCATAATTATCATTGTCGGTTCATCACATAAAAAGTCCTGAGCATAGAGTGAAGAGAAGGAAAATCCATAAGAGAAAATGTGTTTTTCTCTTCGTTTAATAATGGATCAGTGGGTACAAAATGAAATGGTTGAATGACTATTGCAATTTTGTGATTAAATGGTGCAATTGATTCTTGTCGTACTTGAGTTGCAGATTACCAAATGAAGCAAACATATTCAAGAACATGGTGAAAAATGGTGGGATCGCAATTTAGAAAGAGAGATACTGTGAGTAGTTGGGATGAGAAACTACCGCCTAATATATATATATATATATATATATATATATAATAATAATAATAATAATTGTTTATTCTTTAAGGGAAGGAACCAATTCACAAATCTAATGAGGGAAAAGAGAAGAGAAATCATTTTGAATTTTTTTTCTTTTCTGGATTCTCAATCACTTTTCTGGATCCCATAGTCCAGTAGGTTTCTCATTCTTTTCATCGCCCGTCTTGCAGATCAAAGACATGCCCCAAAATGGCCTATATCTCTGCATCAAAACAACCTCATTTGAAACATAAGGTTTACTATGAACTTTCTAGGGTTTCAAACCCATTTCCCCTCAAACCCATCCGATGGCTGCACGCCCTTGAGGGGAGAGAGTAATGGATCCTACATCGCCTGGGGAAGGGAACGGTGAAGGCCTTATATGGATGGTTGCACATCTCCTTGGTACAACGCGTTTTAAAGCCGTGCGGGCCGAGACCCAAAGCGGACAGTATTGTGCCGAGTGGATGCGGGCCGTTACAAATGGTATCAGAGCTAGACCCCAGCCAGAGGTGCGCCGCGGGGACGCGGGCTCTCCTGAGTGGGAGTGGATGGCTGCACGCCCTTGAGGGGAGAGAGTAATGGATCCCACATCGCCTGGGGAAGGGAACGGTGAAGGACTTATATGGATGGTTGCACATCTCCTTGGTACAACGCGTTTTAAAGTCGTGCGGGCCGAGGCCCAAAGCGGACAATATTGTGCCGAGTGGATGCGGGCCGTTACAGCCCCAATGTCGAATCGACGGCGAACAGAAGAATCCCTAGAGGTAAGCATCAGAGCCTTACCTTACCAGGTCATGATTTTGCTCATCCTCCAGCCTCCCCAATTCTCCTATAATTTCCATCTCCATTTTCGAAACCGGAAACGCCAACGAACGAAAATGGTGAGGAGACTTGGTTTTAGAGAGAGAGGAGGTAAAATATAAGGGTAAATTAGTAATTTTATTAATTTAGTTAACGGAGTTATGGAGACAAGACTGACAGGGGACAGTGTTATTTCAGAAACTATAAGAGAGGTTTCTGTAATTGTCAAAAACTTCAGGGAGGTAAGTGTAATTATCTCTTTTTTTATGTTATGTTAATATAAGTAATTTTTAAATTATGAAAAAAAATTAAAGATATTTTTTTGGAAAACATTTTTTAAAAAGTGTCTTTTTTGCGTTTTCTATATATATTTATTTTAAAAGAAAGATATTTTTTAAAAAGCGTATTTGTTAAAAATTTCTTTCATAAAAATATCTTTTAATAAAAATGTATGTTTAAAAAATTTATTTAAAATTATGTGAATAAAAATAAAAATTTAAAATTACGTGAGTATGGTCAAAAATTTCATTTGGTTGCATGCAAAGTCGGCGTTAGTTTTGGTTGACCTGAGAGGCAATGTGGAGAAGAGTGATCTCAACTCAGCTCCAAGCCCTAGCTCGACGGGGACGACTAGCCCCTGGACTCAGCGGATACGTCGCCGTTTCCGGCCCCATCACCATCAGTCGATCACTCACTTCCGTTTCATCGTCCTCCCATAAGGGGCCATGTCAGCCAACCCCCACTCTCTTTTCTCATCAGGTCGCCTCTGGCTCCGGTAATTATTCCTCCCTCTATCCTCGTCCTAAACCATCACACACCATTTTCCGAGAAAATGCGTGGAAAAAGAAAAAGGAAAAACTGAATTAACAATTTGGTTTAGAAACTTAATATAATTTCCTTTTCATTCATTTTCTTATTGACCCAACGGAGATGATTCTGTTTTAGATCCTGAAAATGTTAGTGAAGAAATGGTTAGAAATGTATTTTCTTTGTTGAATGATGGCAGATACTATTCTGTCGACGGGGAAGAAGAGGGTTGAAGATATAATGCCGATTGCTACCGGGCATGAGCGTGAAGAGCTTGAGGTTGAGCTTGAGGTTTTGAATTTTTTATTTAGTTATATTTTACATCTATACACGCATATTTGTGTGGATAGATTGAGTGAGAGGTGATTGTGATGTTATTTGGTTACTTTGATTTAGGGAAGGAATATTCTGGAGATGAATTATCCCGTTGGGCCTTTTGGCACTAAGGTTAGAATCAATTTTTCCATTGCTGTATAGTATTAGATCTATTTTAATTTGGTGTTTGCTTTCAATTTTTCAATTGTAGTGATTGGGTATGTAATTAATTGTTGTAAATCCTAGACATTAATTTGTTCATTGGCAGTTTTGCAAAATCAATTAATATTTTATGGAATTTGTATAAATAACGTTGCTCTGCTTAGTTGCATAATGAGACCAATTCAATGATTGCTATGGAGTCTTACAATCTTAATTTTTTATCTGAGTGCAATCTTAAGCATGACTCTGGTCAGTTGGGAAACCACACTAAAATGGTTTTTATACTTTTTTTTTTCTTTTTGTAATTGTTATTGGTTTAGATGTGTAGTGGTATTCTTCAGTGAGGTGGCAAAGTAGGGTTTATTTTTCATTTAAAATACCCAAACTGCATCACTTTTTCATTTATTTACATAAATGCTTCACAAGAACAATTCATGTTGTGGTACACTGTAATTTTCTTGAAGAAAGGAATAGTATTTCTTAGATATGCATTTCAATTTTTTTTAAGTATCTTAATTCATACCATTTTATCTTCTTGGATTGTGACGTTTCCTGGACCCCATCATGTTTTGCTTCGTTGAGTTGAGTTGAGTCAAGTCTATATTCTTAGTTGTTCACATTCCATGGGGTTATGGATTGCTCTGTTTTTGGATTTTGTAACAGGTAGGAATTCTATAACAATTTGGCATTCCTTTGAAGTAAAAGGTAGATCTCCTTATAACTTCATAGCTATACATTACATAAATCAACTAAATGCATTCACATAGAAAAGTGGTTAAGGGGACTCTGATTTTATTTTATACTGCATTCTTTGTGACTTCAGTCTACATGCAGTAACAAAAATGTGTTTAGGAAGAACTGTTGTTGTGTCAGAAAATTTGTCAAAATGATCTGGTTGGTGCATTAACTTGATTACCCTCAGGAAGGGAGAGACTAGTGGTGGTTTGCTTGTAGGATAAGATCTAGCTCAAATAGACTTGATTTTTATTTTTCAGGAGGAGGGGGGGGGGGGGGGGGGGGGGGGGGGGGGGGGGGGGGGGGGGGGGGGGGGGATCAGAGGGGCCAATTGCCTATCCAAAAATTATTAAAAAATTACCCTACCATTTTTTATTTTAATTTTTTTGTGGTCAAAGTGATTGGCACAACTAGATGTACTAGGATAAATGTCAACTTGTGATTCTTAGTTTGAGTTTTAAATATTAAACAATCAATTTAAGATTAACGAGGTCTGAATGGTAATAAAATCTATGAAAAATCTAGCCATCATATGGAAATATAAAAATTGAGGAGGGGCAACAAAATGTTGCCATAGGATTAACTTCTATGTTCATATATGTATTTTATATAAAAAAAAGAACCTTTCGCCATACCGATCAAAAAAAAAAAAAAAAAGAGAACCTTTTGCCATGAATTTTACAGCACTTTTTTTGATTCCTGGAATTAAAATGCAGGCTAGTGGCAACAATTTACTACAACTTCCATTAGAGTAATGCTGATACATTAAAGGCTTTGTGTTATTTTGCTATCATCGTACTTTAAATGTGACATATGAACAAATTGTATAAACATACAAAAAGCAAAAGAGAAGTTATACTTGTTACACTGTGATGCATACTAATTTTATAATTAGTAAGAGATTTGAAGTCTCAAACGTAAGGTGAATGTGAAGTCATGAGACACTAGACTTATGGGATTTGGATGTGTAAGGTTATTCCTTGTTGCATTTCCTGGGCTTACCCCTTGGCGGACATTTGTTCCATAGAAGGTTAATACACATTAATATATACCGATAAAAAATAAATAAATACACGTTGATATAATCCAGCCTTATGATAATTAATACTTGAGGTTCTAATTGGAGTCCTTCATATAAGTGAAATTTGGTTGCATATTTAAAATATGCTATGCTGCTAATTTTTTTTCCCAAAATGCTTCCTGTTTATTTTTTGGGTATGTCATAGAATAACGAAGTAATGGCCTTTAGATTTCCAACATAGAACCCCTCCGGACAATAATGAAGAGGGGATGGGGCAATTGACCAGTCACTAACATTTTCTACTGCAAAGTGCAAACTTGTTTAAAATGCGCTTGCAGAAAACATATAGTTTCTTGAGATTACTATTTACCATTAGTGTCTCGTCGAAAATGGCCTAATCAAAGGTCTATTTTGACAGAAGTGTTGATTTTAGTCTCTGCAAACATCAATAACTTGTAAAATCGGCCGAGTGATTCCCTAAATACATTGTGATCATTCACCTTTTTTCCTTAGTATGTGCCTAGTGCTCACCCGCACTACTGTACAAGGACAACAATGATTCCAACTTCCACCATTTAACAACAGCAACGAACTTTGTCTGAGATTTTGTTGGGGGATTTTGGGTTGTACAGTAAGTTCTTTTCCCTCAGTCTACTTAGGCTTGCCTTGGGGGCTTCTTCAAGATCTTTAGTAGTGTGAGAAGTAGTGGACAAGTGCCATAAAAGATTGGCAGGTTAGAAGAGACAGTATCTATCTGAGGGAGGGAAGATCATGTTGTTGAAAAGCACATCGGCAAGCCTTCTGACTTATTTCATGTCTTTGTTCCCTATTTATGTGTTGGTGAAGAGGTTAAATAAATTACGGCAAGACTTTGGAAAGGGACGGATGAAGGGAGGAAGATTTATCTAGTGAATGGGGATACAATAAGATACCTTTTAAGAGGGGGAGGCTTGGGGTAAAGGATTTGAGGGTTTTTAATAAGGTTATTCTTGGGAGCTGGTTGTGGAGAATTGCTACAGAGTCTAATGTTTGGTGGTGAGGCTTATAGCAATTAAGTTTGTACCACAATAGATACAACATTATCAATAAGATGCACAGTTAATAGCATAAAATAGTATTGAACAAAATATATAAATTTGGAATATAAAATTTAAAATAAATTTGAAACAAACTTAAAATAAATTTGGAACAAACTTTTCAATTTTGAATTGAAAATTTTGAAATACTTACAAAAATTGTAAGCGGGAGTTGTACATTACAGCAAGATGAAGGCTTCTGGAATAGTACAATTTGGACCATTGAAATTAAACTCTCAATTTCTCTCTGCCTAGAACGAGAATGGAGGTCTTCTTTTATAGAATAAGGAAGGATGCTCCATTTTTACATTACAGACAATTTTTTGAAAAGAAAATCTACACCATGTGATGAAAGATTCTCCATCATACGGACTTTTGAAAGAAAAGGAATATTATTAATATATCTTTTGAAAATGGAAAAACAAAGCCATGTGATTAATTACTATTCATGTCTAGAAGAGTACAAGAATAGTAATTACTTTTTTTTTTTTTTTTATTGCTTTAGAAATCTTTACCAAAGTCTTCCAAACCAAATTATCCAAGGTCCTCATTCCCAGATACTCTATATGAAGAAAGATCAACTTTCACAAGAGCTACCTAGAGTGGTGGGTCTATCTATGAATGAAATCGTGGTTTTAAATCGCAGTATGAGGACACGTAACAGTTGCGATAGCAGTGTAATGGTATTGGGAGTATCAGTTTATACGTAACGGGAATCAGGAGTCGCACTCGTGATTTTTTTGTGATCACTAGAAATTTTTTTAAAAGTTACTGATATGCATTGTTTTGCTCCAATTTATTACTTTTTAATGTTTTTCATTATTTTTAGTCATTTTTTACTCCTATGAAAAAACTACTTATTGTATAGGACTTTATATTGGTTTTATATCAAAGTAAGAAGAAAGTACAATATATTATGCCTGACTATGATAACTAATAATTAAAAATGGAACTATAAGTAATTTCAGTAAATATAAAAAAATAAAATAAAATATAGACAAAGAATACACAATAAGTGAATATTAATTGTTAACTAATGGACTTAGAGTCAAATAAACATATAATTTCGCAAAAAATAACAAAAAATATAAATGTGATTAATCATATTACAATACTTAGTTTTTTACCCAAATAAAAAAAAAAAACTCAAGATACCTTTATATAATTTTAGAACAAAAATATTAATACAAAAATAAAAGTAGCAAATAAATAATTTTTACAACTAGAATTGTTTTTTGGTAGAAGTAGCTTAGGCCCTAGTAATAAGATTCATTCATTTTTAAGTAACATTTATTAAATCTAATAAGGTAAAATTTTACTTTTAAGTTTGTAGTAATAAATAATTAGATATAATTTTAGGATTTACTAAACACTTTGTCCATATCCATAATTCCAAATCTTGTGTTTGATAAATTTAAATAACTAGATCTATGGTCAAAAATGAGTTTTTTAGCCCTTAGAATAGAGTAAAAAGAGAAAAATGTACCATTATTGTTACGTATCGGTCGATACCGTTACACATCGGTCCGTAACGGCCATTCTGTAACGGTATAGGCCGTTACGCTTGTGAAGTTTTTACACTTCGATATGTTGGTATGTAACGGTATCGGAGAATTCAAACAGGTTATGTAACGACCGATATTTAATACCATGAATGGAATATTGATGGAATGAGACTGATCAAAAAAACACTGATGAAATGAGTGAATATGAAATCATAAACACCCTTCAAGAAATGGCCATGATGACTACAACTTACAGAGCTCATGGAACTCAAAATGACCATGATATCTGTCAAGCTATTGTCTCTGGTTTCACCCGAATGTTAAAAAATTGGTGGGATAAAATGCTATCTGAAGAAGACAAGCGACATATCTGCACAACAATAAAACAAGAAAATGGTCAAAATATCCTCCAAGATGGCCAGCCAATCTAAAATGCAGTACCAACTTTGATGTTTGCTATAACAAAACACTTCATTGGTGATCCCTCTGTTATGGAATATAGGTCCTCTGAATTATTAACAAATCTCATATGCAAAACTTTACAAGACTTTAGGTGGTACAAGGACATGTTCCTCACCAAAGTTCTTCAAAGACTAGAAAATTTTCAAGGATTCTGGAAAGAGAAATTTGTTGATGGTATTCCAACACTCTTTGCAGAACGTGTCAAAATGAAAATTAGAGAAACCAACAATGGTGCTCTATCATATGACACAATGACATATGGAGATATTACAATTATCAATCTAACAGGATTGCAACTCTGTTATGAAATCAGATTGCATTCCTAACTTCAAACATTGCATATGACTGAGAGATCTGAATTAGAATCTTGGTGCCAACAATTTGGATACTAGCCAATTCAATCTCCTCATCACAAAAGAAAAAACTTCTCAAAATTAAACAAAATTATAAAAAATACAAAAGAAAATATCAGAAAACAAAACATACTACAAAGTCATCCACAACTAATTCAAAATCTCAAAAGAATTATAAAAATTCTTCATTCAGGAAAAACAAGTGTACAAATTGTGGAAAATTAGGTCACACTAGTAACAATTGTTGGTCCAAAAGAATTAAAGCTATCTTCTAAAAGAGGATGATCCAGAAAAAATTCAAGAACTTGTATTAGAAATATTTGAAGAATATCAAGAAAGCGATCCAGATACAGATGTTGAAATAAATAACATTGATGATGCTACAACATGTGAATCGGACCCATACGACAAAGAAGATGACAAAGTAAAATTCTGCTACTGCAATAATTATCAAAACAATCAAATCTGCAAGCAAAAACAAAAAGATTGCATGATAAGAAAATTTGATGACTCTTAGATGCTCAAATTTGCTAAGAAAATTCAAGATCCCCAAGTTAGAACTTAATATCTAGCTAATCTAGAAAATCTAATTATCCAAAACCAACAAAGAGTTATTCCTAAATTTGAAGCCTTTGACATAACAAAAGCTTACGAGGAATTTTACAAAAAACCAAAACAGTTAACTCTCTGAGATATTCAAACTGAAATTAATTTGAGGAAACAAGATATTAGAAGTCTCCAAATAGAAACATAAATTTCCAAAATTGAAATATCAATTCTTAAAAATACTCAACAACCAACTTTTAATTGACAAATCACGAAGAAGAGAGCAAGAAGATCAAGAAGAAAAACTTCCTGATCTTCCACAAGGATCAGATCCAGCATATCTGAATGTGATAACAAAAGTCTCTTATCGAAAATCGTATGTTTACATTACACTACACATTGACAAAACTTTTGAAATCTCCCTTATTGCTTTAGTTGATTCTGGTGCAGATCTAAATTGCATCCAGGAAGGACTAATCCCCACAATCTTCTTTGAGAAAACAAAAAAAATCACTATCTACTGCTAGTGGATCAGCACTTGATGTCTAATATAAATTATCAAATGCACAAGTTTGCAACGAAGGAATATGTATCAAAACTCCTTTTATCCTAGTCAAAAATCTAAACCAAAGCCCTATCTTGGGAACCCCGTTTCTTTCTTTGATTGAACCCTTCTCGGTTAATCAAGAAGGAATCCATACCAAAGCCTTTGGCAAAAAGATCTCATTCAGATTTATTGCCCCAGAAAGGTCAAGAGAATTAAATCTTTTGAAAACCTTATCCTTTGGTAAAAAACCCAACATAAATCTCGTACAAAAGAAAAAACAACATATAATGTTTTTGCAAATGAATATGAATTCAAAAGAATTAACTAGGAACTTGAATCTCAAACTCTTCAAAAGAAGATAAAAGATTTCCTGAATAGATTAATTTGAGAATGTAGCAGTGAACTTCCTCATGGCATCTGGCATAGGAAAAAGCACGTTGTTGAATTACCTTATGAAAACCATTTTAATGAAAGACAAATTCCAACAAAAGCTCGGCCAATTCAAATGAATCAAGAATTGTTAGAATATTGTAAAAAAGAAATATAAAATCTCCTAGACAAAAGACTAATTAGGCTCAACCATTCTCCATGGAGTTGCTCACCCTTTTATGTAAATAAAAATGCTGAAATTGAACGAGCTGCACTTACGTTAGCAATCAACTACAAAACCCTTAATGATGCTCTCCAGTGGATTTAGATATCCAATTCCAAACCAAAAAGACTTATTAGAAAGACTTTCTAATGTTTTTGTATTTTCAAAATTTGATTTAAAATCTGAATTTTGGCAAATACAAATTGTTGAGAAAGATGGGTACAAAACTGCCTTAACAGTGCCATTTGGACATCATGAATGGAATGTGATGCCCTTTGGACTAAAAAGTGCACCCTCAAAATTTCAAAATATAATGAATGAAATATTTACTCCATATGCGCAATTTTTTATTGTGTATATTGATGATATACTCGGATTTTCTAAAAACATCCAGCAACATTGTAAACATTTAGAAAAATTTAGAAGTATCATTTATCAAAATGTTTTAGTTTTATCCAGCTCCAAAAATGAAGCTTTTCCAAATAAAAGTCAGATTTCTTGGACCCTACATTCAACATGGAACTATCATGCCAATTGAAAGGGCTATTTAATTTGCCGATAAATTCCCTGATGAAATCAAAGATAAAACTCAACTCCAAAGATTTTTAGGAAGTTTAATATATGTTGCTGAATTTTACAAGGGTTTACAAATTATTTGTAAACCTTTATATCAACGGCTACAAAAGTATCCTCCAGCCTGGACATCTCTTTGTACTGAAGTTATTCGTCAAATTAAGTAACATGTCAAAACACTACCTTGCTTAGGAATAGCAAACTTCCAAGCCTTCAAAATTGTCGAAACAGATGCCTCTGACGTAGGCTATGGTGGAATTCTTAAGCAAAGATTGAGTCATGATACCAGGGAACAGATTGTCAAATTCATTTCCGGAATTTGGAATCCGACGCAGCAGAGATACTGTGCAATCAAAAGAGAATTTATTTGTTTTTAAACAAGTTTAAATAATTTTGCAGAAAAATTCATGGCGCAACCGACTGATGGGAGGAAGGCTAAAGGGAACGCTTTGGCCCATCCATCAAAAGAATTTTATTTCCCAGCCAAACGGAAAATCTCCATTGGAGAACAATCAGGAATCAAATTTCAAATTTTGTTATTACTTCTCTTCCAACTGAATTTCCAAAAAGTCTCGATGACTCTTTTCTCCCAAATGAATTAGATCACTTATAGTCTGCATTCAAAACCTATAATGAGAAACATATGAAGTCTGCTCTGAAAAGACTTGCAAAATATTTTCAACCTAAAAGAGATACCCGTACCGAGTTTGCTCCTAAACAATATCCTTGTCAACAAATTCAATCTATGTCTTCCAAATACAAGAGAGCAGAGCAAATCTATGAGTGGGCAATCTTATCTGAACAAACAAGACTTGATCTGTTCAAAGAAGTCCAAAATCTCAGAGATCATCTTGTAGAAAATATTCTAAACAGAGAACCAACAACTCAGAAGAAATGGAAAACATTCCTGTCTCAACTATTGGAATATAATTCTCCTCAAAAGCTTCCTATCACTGAAGGCATATGTTCCACCCATCTCAAAGTCTGTTGGCCAGATATTGCAATAATTGGCCACAGAAGAGTCCCAAAACTTTCTTCAGAGTTCCGAGGCATGGTTATTAGAAAATGGGTTCCTAGCATCATTTGTTTATCATAATTATAGTGATGTTAATGACATGCCCCAAAGTATTCAAAATACTTGTAAACAGGTAGCCAAGGCAACAGGGAGACAATATCTCTATGTCCAAATATTTTCTGCAGGTCCAGAATGGGAAGAAGAAGCCATCTATCCTGGCATCCGCCTAGTCAAAATAATCCCAGGAATGGGATGGGAATTAGACAAACCTCCAGAGCTCGCAAAAGAAGTCCTCAAAAGCTATTGGAAACGTAAAAGGGTTACAAATGAAATCATCAGCTCAGCCAGAGCTCATGGTCTTAGCCAAAACAAGACTCTCCTTATCCAGAACAAAGAAGATCCGGTTCCTCGGTTTAACAACCTCCACAGCAACCAAAGAATTATAATCCAGTGTGCCAATTTTGACATTACTCAGTGGAGCTCCCTTGGAAGGACTCAACAACATAGCTATATGAGGATATTGAAGAATCCCTTTTTGAAAGTGACAGGCCACCATGCACAACTGAATATTTTAACAATGAATATGATATAAATGATCTAGATAGAATTTTGGGAGATTAAGGAATCCAAAATCTCATCAACCAGATGGAACTCTAAAAAAGAAGGAAAAGGCCAAAGCATGGACAAAAGCATTCAAAAGGCTCCTAGACAAAATGATAGAAGTCTTCAAAATCATCAAGGGATTCCCATTTTATCAAAAGTTGTGTTCTGATGTTTGAATCTATGCAAAAGATTTCAAAAGTAACAAAAATAAAAAAAAAAAGGAGTTACTATTCAAGCACTTTTCTAGACATGAATAGTAATTAGTCACATGACTTTGTTTTTCCTTTTTCAAAAGATATATTATTAATGTTCCTTTTCTTTCAAAAGTCGATGAAGAATCTTTCCTCACTTGGTATAGATTTTTTTTTTTTCAAAAAGTTGCCTGTAATATAATAATGCAGTATTTCAAAAGTCAACTTCTCCTTACAGTTTTTGTAAGTATTTCAAAATTCAAAAGTTTGTTTCAAATTTATATATTTTATTCAATACTATTTTGTCCTATTGATTGTGCATCTTATTGATCTTGCTGGGTTGTAAAGTATGTTCTTTTTCGTCAGTCTACTTAGGCTAGCCTTGGGGGCTTCTTCAAGATCTTCAGGAGTGTGGGAAGTGGTGGACAGGTGCCATAAAAGATTGGCAGGCTAGAAGATAATATTTAAGGGAGGGAAGATCATGTTGTTGAAAAACACACTTGTAAGCCTCCTGATATATTTCATGTCTTTGTTCCCTATTTAAGTGTTGGTGAAGAGGTTAAATAAATTACGGCGAGACTTTGGAAAGGGACGGATGAAGGGAGTAAGATTTATCTAGTGAATTGGGATAGGTAAGATACCCTTTAAGAGAGGGAGGCTTGGGGTAAAGGATTTGAGGGTTTTTATTAAGGTTCTTCTTGGGAGCTGGCTGTGAAGAATTGCTACAGAGCCTAATGTTTGGTGGCGAGGCTTATAACAACTAAGTTTGGTTGTAAGGAAGGAGAGTAGGTTGCCAAGGAGGTGAATGGCCCCATTGGGGTGGGTTTGTAGAATGCATTTAGGAGATGGTTTGATGACTTCTTTTGGATTGCTTGTTTTGAGGTGGGAGATGGGATGAGGGTGAAGTGTCGTGAGTATTGGGTCATCTGTAATGAGAATCGAAAACTGTAATCGTGAAGTTTTTAAATGCTAACAAATCTGTAAAAAATCACTAATACGCATATCTTGACTACAATTTATCATATTTTAATATTTTTTAATATTATTTTTAAAATTTCTAACACCTAAAAAAATATTTTTCTTTTAAATAACATCTAAGAAGATATTTTATTATTTTATATGAATTTTTTAAAGTTAAACTAATAAAAAGTATCATTTAATATTGAAAGGTCCAATGTATGTCTAGATATCAAGAATTAGACCTAAAGGGGGGTGAATAGGTTTCAATTGCAAATAAAAATTATCTTTTCAATTATGTGAGAATTCACATTCTAGTGGGTGCAATCAAATTCAGTGACATGCAACAATTAACTATAACAATAATAAATAAAGCAATAGTAAAAAGATAGAGACAGTGCACCTAATTTGTTGACGAGGAAATCGTCACAGATCAACTGAATCTGCTTTGGAAAACTCTGGGGCACTAAACCAGATGTGAATCCACTAGATGAGGTTTGATGATTACAGACTCTGTACAACTCCCGCATAGTCCCTCAAGCCTTGTTGACAAACTGATCTTTTCAAACTTGAATCCTCAAGTACTTCCAAGCGAATCTACCACTTTGAAATCTATGAACGGTAACCCACAACACAATTGCAAACTCCACGCAACCTCGAACTTCGTTGATTGCACAAACTTGAACTCTACAAGCTTGCACTACAAGAACGATGTAGAAGATGAAATTTAGGTTCTTAGGCAAATGATTTGATCTATGTGTGCATCATGAATATGAAGATAATATTTTGAAAAAGTTTAGAAACTCTTTTTGATAGTAGCCAAAAGTTCTCTTACGAAATAGGGATCAAATCCTTATATAGGATAGGTTTTGGAAAGCAAATTGCACTATTTGAATCTAATTAGAAAACTGATCTGCGCGACATTCGTTCTCAAGAATTGAATGTTTGTTTGCACGAACCTCAATTCGTTTGAACGAACTATCGAACGAATATGATTTGCAAGTTACTGGAAAATTCGTGGGATCATTTGTTCGAATGAATAGCCCACGAATGGGTTTCTGAAAAATTTGTTCGACTAAAAAATAGAACAAATATTTCGTTAAAAGATACAAAAAACTCACAGTTATATTCATGCAAACAAATCCATGGTTCGTTCGAACAAATAAGGTGTAAAATCTTAGTTTTTCTAGTTTTAGATCAATGAAGTATAATAGCCTACTTGTCAAATGATTTTAAGTATAAGGCAAAATCAAATTAGTTACTATTATTCATTGAACAATTTTCACTATACATTTTCACATATTAAAATGTAAAACAAACTAGATGCATGAGAGTGTATATGTGAGATAGATCTAATCCAAAGTCACCAAGTCCTTACCAACCCTTGCCATATGAGTATGAAAGAGTCATGCGAAAATATGATAGCCTTTAACTGGAAGTAGACATGTCTTCAATGGTCACAAGGCTTGAATACTCTAGACACAATAATTTGGTGAACTTAACAACTCAATAACAGTTTTGTCAACCACAGATTAGCCTACAATTGTGATGAATAGTCCTAACAAATTTGAATAGCATTACAACAAGTAATATAAATAATAACAAAAAATGATTATAAGCATGAAAATTAATTTAGTGTAATTAGTTATGGAATAAATTTTTTTAAAAATTTTAAGGCCAAGAGACATTTTCGAAGTCGTATTGGCTCGAATGTTTTGGTAACCCTTTTTAATTTTTTGGAATGTTTTTTTTAAGTATCTTTCTTGTATATAAACCTTATAAAAATAAAAATCATAAGAATTTTGTTATAAAAAAAAATTTGAAAAAAAAAAGCTCAAAACAACCGTAACAATCCTATAACAGTTGTAATGGTCCTGTAACGGCTGATACGGCTGTGAATTTTAGTCACACCAATATATCGGCTTGTAATGGTATCAGAGGGTCAAAACCCGATACGTAACAACCATTATTTAAAACTAAGTTCCCCTCGTATTCTAGTTGGCTTCAGATAGAGAAGTGAGGATGGCAGATTTGGTGTCTTTCCCTTGTTTTTGTGTAAAGGTTTCAATGATTGGGAGGTGGAGGAATTGTGAATATGATGGCGGTTCTGCAATGCCAAACCCAATGAAGGTAGAGAAGATACTAGAAGGTGGACGGTGCAGGGAAGCAACAGGTTCTTGTTAAGATTGTTTTACATGGAGCTGGCTCCTACGAGAGTTGAGATTTCCCTTGGAACTTTGGAAGTCTATATTGCATGCTAGAGCCCCTATGAGGGTGGCTTTCTTCGTTTGTGCTGTGGCTTGGGAGGCGAACTTGATCATGGACAATGTTCTAAAGAGGGGCTTCAGATTGGCTAATCATTGCTGCATGTGTAGAGAGGAGGAAAAGTCTGTAAGCCACTTATATTTGCACTGATGTGGTGAGAAACATGTGGAGCCTCCTCTTTTCTCTCTTTCGGTATGTTTGGACCATGCAAGCTTCGGTTCGGGAGTTTTTGAGGAGTTGGACTGGAAGCCGTGTGGAAAAAAAAAAGTAATAGGACTAGGAGTGCTTGGAATTTAATGCCAATAACTGTTTTTGGTGTCTGTAGCACGAAAAGAAATAGGAGACTTTTTGAAATGGAAGAAATGTCCCCTTGTCGATTTTAAGATTTTTTTTTCTTGAGATTATTTTACTTATGGGCAGTAGAGTCCTACCCTTTTTGTCTAGATTCTTTTGTGAAGTTTTTGGAAGGTTTAGGCTCTCTAAATAGAGCTTCCTTCTTTTTGTATGTGGGTTCGCTACCCTCAGGCGATATGTAGTTTCTCAACTTAACTCAACAAAGCCTTATCCCAATTATTTGGGGCAGGGCATTGAAGACCTGTCTTGACCTGAATTAAATTTGGGTTCAGGTTGCATTTTCCATAGTTGCTGCAACGTCCCTGATTAAAGCCCTCCCTAATCTGTCTCAATAGGGACAAGCTACCTATATAAGCCACCCCATTTCCATTCCTAATCAGATTGGAGGCCAGAAAATGTTCAATCAATGACATCAAGAAATTGCTTGCAATATCTTTTTTGTATAGTGCTTCGTCTTATAGCTATGAACATGGGACATGGATTCAGTATCATATATATATGGGCACACTCTAAAATAGGAAATGAACTGGTGGGAATTGATCTACAGGCAAATATATTTGTATACAGTAATTTTTATTTATTTTTGGATAGGAAAGACACACAGACCCACTATGCCCCTCTTTCTATATAGTAAATTTTATTTTTATTTTTTCGCACTTGTCTAATCATATACTTCTTCTAAAATATTAATTTTATTTTTTATCCGTATCCTTCTATCACTACTACTATTACTCACAATTTTGTGAACTAACCTTCTCAAAGCAAGCATCAAGCTTTGAAATGCTATTCCGTGGATCAGGAAAATATTGAGATATTTTTTAGGGGAGTTATAATATATGTGACAATGGAAAAGAATTATTTGATTCTAAACCATTGCTTCTGCAGATAAAATGTTGTATGTTTTATTTAGAGTTGAAGATATGATTGTGTTTTAAGTCTCTTGTGGGTTTTGTATATTCTATATTAGCATTTTTTCCACATTGTGGATTCCAAGGCATATATATGCCTGACATGTTTTGTTGTGAAACACCTGTAAGAGAAGTTTTTACTGTTTTGAAAGTTTGGACACCTTGTATTTGTCATCATGTGTTATTTTCCCCTTTGAATGGTTTTCTGTGTCACTCATAGTTCACAAAAATCTAGTAACTTTGCTTCTGGGAGTAGTATGCCTGTTGTGGGCAGTAGAAAAGAGTAGAAAATTATAAAAAGAAAATTGACAATGAATTTTTATCTTTGCTGTTTTCGGGGTCCATAATTTACCCAATTCATATACTTATCAGAAGGATAAAAATCTTTTCAATTCATATTATCTATATGTGCTTATTTTTGGCACCAATCAAGGTGAAGTATGTCAGTGTGTTCAAGAGCTGTAAAAAGTGCTTGTGCAACACATTAATGAACTTTGATCATATAAAGGCTGATTGATGAGTGGTAATTGTAATTTTATTAACATGATTTAGTTGTATGTTGATTTATTCCTTTTATATATTTATTTCTTTGTATAATGTTCTTCTTTATTTAGTTGTCATGTTATCTGATTGTAGGAAACACCTGCAATTGTTAATTCTTTTTATGACAAAAGAATAGTTGGATGCCCTGGTGGTGAGGGAGGTAAGACCTTGTCATAAATTCTGTATTACTTTGGTGCACTTCTTTTTGGTTATACAAAAAATGTTTTTTTCTATCCATTTACTTGTCTTCCTGTGTTGGCAACTGACCATGTCGTGTATATTATTTAATTTACGGAAGATGAACATCATGTTGTATGGTTTTGGCTGGAGAAAGGCAGACCTCATAGCTGCCCAGTCTGTTCTCAATATTTCATGGTAAGTGATAGTTTTCCACCAAATTTGTAATTGTAAACGTCTCTATTTCCCTTATAGGGGCCCTCCTAGACTGCAGTAGACAATGGAATTAGCTTCACACCTTCCTCCCTTGTTTTTCTTTTCTTATATTTCTTATATATATATATATATATATATATATATATATATTTGGGGGATAGTGGTTTGATAAGGGTTCTATTTTAATATATTTTTTTGTTTTGTTTTGTTTTTCTTTTCATGAGTGGAGTTATATTTTAATATTGGTTACATCCTAAAGCAATTTTTTTTTTTTTGGATTTAGTTAAATCTACTTGATTTATTTGTCAATATTTTTTAGCTTGAAGTGGTTAGACCGGGAGGACCTACTGACGGCCATGGAGAATGATGATCACTGATATGGAATTCAAGTTTTTTGGCAGAATAAATTTGGTTAGACAATGAGAAGACAGTTTGTTATACAGCGTAGCTTCTATACTTCTATAGTTCATTTGTTTTTGGAGGATCCTTTATTCTTGAGAATAGTGTACAATGATGTTTTGAGTTAGCGAATTTTTGGTTTCATGGCCTGATCGTCCATTGGTCTATGGACTTGCTTAAGCAATTATCAAATAATTCACAGTTATATCTGCCTTCCATGTGATCTCCTCTCTCTCTCTCTCTCTATATATATATATATATATGTCTATATCTATACTACCTATAAATGTATGGATCCTCTTATGTGTTTTTTTTCAAAATGTTTTACACTTGAGTTGACTAAAATACCCCTAACACCGTCCCCTTTCATTCAAGATCAGTTAAATAAACCACGGGTTACAAACCGTTCAGCTCTCCCTTCTCCCCGATATTTTCCCGAGGGCTGTTCTTTGCCGCAACTCCCACTCTCTCTTCTCCTCTGCCCTGCCTGCTGGCGCATCTCCGTAGTCTATGTCCGGCGGAAAGAACAAGGGGAAGCACGAACTCCCACTCTCTCTTCTCCTTTGCCCTGCCTGCTGGCGCATCTCTGTAGTCTTTGTCAGGCGAAAAGAACAAGGGGAAGAACGATAGAAGTTTTGATAGGGACCTAACCGATCATCGGCTGATTCAACAACAGAGTCGGGTCGGGACGGCGGCGTATCCGGCGTCGATCGGTCTGCAGAGGCAGGCGAGCAGGAGTAGCAATGGTGAGATCTCGCTTTCCAGGGAGTACTACATCCTGTCCCTGTCGATGGGTGCCGGCGATCCCGGTGCTTTCGGTATGATGCCTTTAAGGTTGGTGGTGGCGGCGGAGGGGATTCAAGGTTTAGGGGAGTGGAAGGGGGCTGGGGTGGTGGAGGTTCGTTGTCGTCGAAGAGTTGGGCGCAGGGCGCAGCAGACGAAGGAGAGTTAAATTATATTGCCAATCAAGAGCAAATAAGGAAAAGCTCCGGAGAGACTTTAGAACCAAGCCTACTGTTAGCGGCTGCTGTTCTGGCACAGGTTAGCAGAATGACTGTTACTGAATTGTATTGAATTTATTACTACAATATGTATATCATGTAAACTGGAGTTGAGTTGTTTTGGTGTTACCTATATAAAGCAATCAGTTGGCCAATAAGTGGAAGATACTGCTTTGGCATGCTCGCCTATTCGCACAAGCATCACAAAACCATCATCTGGCAGATGAAAATCAAGCACTGAAAATACTGAAGTATATGGGAATATAAGTATATACATATCCATATGCACATGTACTCCTATGATAGACAAACAACTGTATGCATTTAATTAATGCCAAATAAACATGGGGAAAAAATGGCACCACACGGGGGGCAGGGAACAAGAATACAATTATTTATGCAGTGAATCCCACTAGAAGTCACAAGTGCATCAAAATGTGCTGTTTATTTCACTAAGCAGTGTTGGGAAAATAAAAGGAAGGAAGATGATTCAACCACTCACCAAAGAAAAGGAAAAGAATCAACCCATTGTAATATGTGGAAGAGTATCAAATAATGCAGAGAGGTTGGCTGCTTTGCATTGGCCAGATAAGTCTAAGCAAGGTCATTTCATACTGAACAGAAAATATAGCCTTTATTTGTGATCATATAAAACTGAAGCAGAAGGACAGTTTCTATATCATTGTTTTGACAGGCATCTCAAGCATGGATGGAATGGCTTATGAAAAAGCGAAAAGCTTTCGATCAGTGGGGTGATATGGCCATTGCAGCTTGGGCTGAGCAGTAGCAGCGGGAGTTGAATAGTAAAATCTCAAAAGTTACAATCAATTCATTCATTGTTTCCTTTTTTGGAACACAAATTCTTACATTTAAATTAGGTGTTAGATATTTTAATACTAAAAGTTTGAAATCACCGACAGAGGTTTTTTTTTTAAAAAAACATCTGATTTCTTCAAGTGTTATTTGGAATTTTATACTAAGGCAGATCTCCTCCTTTGTTTTCTTTTAACTTTAAAGTTGCCCTCAGAAGTGTTTTTGAATCTGCAGATTTTAGACGACACGTTTGCCTCAGAAATGCAACAGTTGCTTGGGAATGCACTGCAGGAGAAATACCTGGAGCCTCCCAGATCAATAATGCAAGTGCGCTCTGTAAGGATGCCGTGAATAAAATATTTGGGAAATATGTTATTTCAGAAATTTAACTGGTAAGAAAGTGATTGGAAGTACCTGTTCTTAGATTTAACATAATTATGAAAGATGATCTTTAATTATAATTGAATATGGAAATGTCCTTTACTCATTAGAGTTGGACTAGAATGTTTGCAAGAGCAGGTAGAGCTGGAACTAATTGAAAAATTGAAGCTTTTCCATAAGAAATTTTTTTTATGATGTGTTGGTTGAAACTGATTTCTTGAAGAAAAAAAATAAACGTTGTCCTTGTACATGGATTAAGGTTGGTTGGGCAAGATTTTGTAATTCTACTACTGTAAATGTTGTACTTGTACATGGATTAAGGTTGGTAGAGCATGATTTTATTAATTCTACTACTGTCACTTTCTAACTATTTATGTACATGCTTATCTATCCTCTATAAATTTTGAGAAGCCTTCTGTTGATGCAGTTATAAAGCATGAGTTCTCTTTTAGGACTACAGTTATCAGAAAGAGGCATCATAGTGGCATGCATTGATTACAGGTGATATGATTTTAAGTCAAGCATAACATATATGCTCTGTAAATGGTAGACACTATCATGTTAATTACTCTATTTTGGATGAAGTTCTTTGATGGACATATTAGGATTATGGATAGAGTTATAGTATTTTTTTGAAAAGTGTTTTACATTTTTTATCTTGTCCAAAATACCCTTTATGCCTCATAAATTTTATTAATTTGATTCTCCTATTATTCTTATGTGTTTCCTAACCCATTACAACTCTTGGACTTTCTTCTCTCTCGCCGGAACCCAATTCTCAAGGGGTCGGCTTTCCATGGCATTTTCATGGGACAAGAGTAGAGTTTCTTCTCAAGGGAAATTTATTTCTCTTATACTTCTCTATTTGTAGCAACTCTTTGGCTTTCTTCTTTCTAATCTTCGACCGCTCGCCAAAACCCAATTCTCAAGGGGAGACTTTCTTCTCAAGCAACGGTTAGTATTCCTGGAATTCATAGATATTGTCTACAATTATTATCTTAGTTTAGATGTAGTTGTTGTAAATCTCAAAACGATGGTGACACTCACAAGTAAGGTTGTAGGTAAGCATTTGATTATTTAATTAGGGTTTTATGCATCCATCATTGAAGATGCTCTATATTTGTTTTCAATTTTAGTTTTAGTTCAATTCGTGTTGTATACAGGTGTACATATATGTACTTCGTTAGGATTGAGTTTTGGACAACAATGTATATTAATAATTCAAATACAAATAAAAAAGAAAGAGGAAATAATGAAAAGATAAAAACCTATATAATCTAATTGTTCAATCTAGACCCTTGTTTTCCTATCCGTAATTGAAATGTAATATTGACATATTCAATTGTAAATGAATTTAAAAATTAAATAGATATAATCGAATTTACCTTACCAAAAAAATTAAACTTTAATCCGATATCTACTTTTCAAGTCTGAAAGGCTCTTATAAAATAATTGCATGTGCATAACAATTCAATCAGTACCTCATTTGCAGCAGTTAAGTAAATTCTAGGCGTAGATGTGATTACCCTAAAATTTGGGACAAAAGGACAAAAATTATACACACACAATATATATGTTTTGACAAGTAACTATATATATATATATATATTTTATAACAGGGGCCATGAGAGACCCTTTTCCCATTTTCCAGAAACAAAAACAACATGATATATGGGACATGAATTCTTTTTTATTTTGTTTTATTATTTTTTTTGACTAATCAAATTGGGTGTTTCTGAAAGCATAGTACTATCCATAAAGTATTAATGAGTGAAAATCTATATGTTTTTTTTTCCTAAAATCATATTAGATAAAATTATTAAAAAAATGTGTTATTTTCTCGAAGCATATATTTGTTTATAAAGCAAACATTTTATATATGTTTTGATAAGTAACTATATATATATATTCCCATTTTCCAGAAACAAAAACAACATGATATATGGGATATGAATAATTTTTTTTATTTTGTTTTATTATTGTTTTTGACTAATCAAATTGAGTGTTTCTGAAAGCATAGTACTATCCATAAAGTATTAATGAGTGAAAATCTACACGTTTTTTTCCTAAAATTATATTAGACAAAACTATCAAAAAATGGTGTTATTTTCTTGAAGCATATATTTGTTTATAAAGCAATCATTTTATGTCAAGATACAAGAAGTCGAACTGAGAGAGAAAATTAATTCTTGAAATGGAAATGCATAATATAAGAAAAATGGGTTTTACAAATGCCATTTTGCCTTGTAAATTCTGGGGTTTGCATATATTGTTATGTCTAAAATTTTGTCTTTTACATTTGTCTCACAAGGAGGGGGTAGCAATAGATAGATAGTGCAAATCTTTTACTCTCTTTTATGAACACAATATAAGAATTGAAGCTAAGGAGACTACAATAGAAGACCTTGAGTAGGTGGGATAGGTTTTGTGGAAATGACCTGAGAAACACACAAAAACTGACGAGAATTAATAAACAAAGCTCAATTGAGGCACATGGTAACCATAGTGCTCAAGCTAAGATCAAGAACATTAGCTAATCTGGCTATACTTGGAAATAGAAAATCTGGGAATCAAGTGGGCAAGACATCCAGGGGGTCAGGCTACCAGGTCTAAAGCTGTACATTCAATCAAACAAGTGGGTTTTCAATCATTGGATCCATTTATCTAAGGTAATGCAGCATAAGGGACATATTTCGGTTTCAAAACATAGTTAAAGACCAATCCCATTCAATCATAAGTAATAATTTCATAGTTTAGGGCTTTATTTATTAATGAGAATCTCAAAGAATTTTGTCAAAATTAGCAGTTTTTTTTTTTTTACACTATATGACTATAACATCTATAGCTATGTAAATACATTGTTTATGACTCAAACAGTGTTAGTTGTTAATACAAAATGTATATGAATGTAAATTTCAACTAGATTACTAATTAAATGATCATTTTGGCTTCACAGAAGTAGATATTGGTGTGGCACAGGGAGGTGAAAAGGATCTTTAAAAGAACTTCTTTTCTATAGGGCTGTCACCTCCACTTCTTTTATCACCATTGGCTTCCCTGCTTCCCATGACATAGCAGCTACACCATACATTTATGCAATTCATCACAGAATGTCCCAGAAATCAATATTCACACAAAGGAGATTACTATAAGGCCTTTTAGGGTGATTTCTGAACTAGGGTTGTTTGCACACACACAATAGCTGTAGGAATAAGTATCAATGCCGGTGATTTTAATGAATGGAATCATCTTATTTCAATCATATGATGGAAAGGGTATTGAATATTAAAGTCTTCTCTGTTTTTTAATTAAATAATGATTTAGCTTTCTTGCTTGCCAAGTGTTCGTCTGGGTGCTTTTGAACCATTTTCCAATATGTAAATTTTGTTCAATCGTACAATATGTTGCCAATGAAATTAATATATTTATAGGGATTGGGTAGCTCTCATCCAGTCTTCTTTGCCAATATCCTCATTCTTATATCCTTATCCAAGTCCTAACCATAGTCACAAATAGAATTGAAAACATTTAAGGGGATCTTTCGTGGTTTTAACTAGGTTTGGAGAAAAAAGATTGTTCATGAACATATGCAAATAACATCAATTTCTTATTTTTTCTTACCCCTTGTTGATGCAACCTTGAACACAACTATTAATCGTGTATTTAGGACATTCTTGAAAATACTCAAAGGCAATACTTGTATTTTGTTGTTTTGTGGATGTTCACTTTAAATTTGATTTTTACACTTAGTCCCTTGATTGGTAGAAAGTGGATAATCCTAACATTATTTCTCTGTGTGCAATGGGAGTGCAGAAAAGTTTACTTATTTTCTAATGATTTGTCCAGTATGTTTAGACATTATAATTCTGTTCTTGCTCATCTTGGCTTAACGTAGGTTGTTTTAGGCCATCTTGATCATCTACTAAATGGTTAGAATTCTAAGAAACCTCAATAAGATTGCAATATGTGGACCCCTTATACCTTTTTGGTGCATTTAACTAAAAGGAAGCATATGTTCATGACTTTGAACTTATCGATAAAAAAAAAATTCATGACTTTGTACTTTTTATACTAGGTTAAAGCATGTCCTTTTGAGGTTGTGGTTTTCTTCCTCAACCATACGGCCTGCTAGAGTACACCTCATAAAGAAAAGAAGTAACCACGTCTTCTTCTAAATCTTCATCATTGGATGCTTCATAATCAAAAACAATATCGTCAACCTCATCTTCATGTAGAATCAATTCTTCATTATACTCCATCACCCTTTGTTAACATAATTAATGCTTTGATACCAAGCTTATGTATGACAAGTATGGAGGTGAGTTCCTATAAGCACTAATGATGGTAGCTCTGTAAATTAATTATGAAGCTTGATACAATTTTTTGATGGGGAGTGTAGATCAATTAAACCTTGTATTCAAGGTTTCTATTAGGAGCAAAAGAATGGTAGGCTTTGGGATCACATGGTCGTTATGGTGGCTGGAAATTCAGGAAACTACTGCCGGAAGTTTTGGAGAGCATTATTTTTAATGGTTTTAGGTATTAGATTGATGGCCAAAAGATAATTAAAGGACTAGGTTTTGGTTTGGGGTTGATAAAGGTTTGTAAAAAACCAAGGCTGTTCTGGGTGCCAGGAAGGGAGAATTATATCTGTGAATAGTACATTGGCTCTTTTCGATAGTATCTAATGGAGGAAATGATTGTGCTTGTCAAAGTAACAAGAACCGTAATCATAACAAACTTGAACAAAAACTTACAAGCACCTGCAAGTTGCAAGATCGATTCAAATAAAAAAACTAAATAATTAATTTGAAAAACACATTATTTATATTTAGAGTAATTATAAATTTGAATATTTTGATTCCAACTTAAGAAATAGAATTTAGTATTTTTTCGTACATTACTTTGTCGTAATTTAATGCATAATAAACTTATGTAAAAATAGAATCTCAAACTAATTTTTTCCTTTTAATGGTGTGTGGTACAAAACGAAAGATACCCCCCCTTCTACCCATAAACCTCCTTGTTCCTTCTATTAAGACCTAAATCTTATACCTCCTTAAAGAAAAAAATAAGCATTATTGTCAAAACTGTATGTCAATTGGCTCAATACAAATCAAAAATTAAGATCAAACAATTGATTTCAAGAAACTTAAAACTATGACTTTTGTTTCGAACTTCTAGAATTGTTTCTAAATTTCTTGTTGTCTAAAACTTTCCCACACATTTTAATATTTCAATTTGACCCCATGTTTCATTTTAAAACTCAAATCATTGAGTTTAGTGGGGTCAATCCTGCAAATTTCAAAATTTTTATATAATATCAAATAGGGCTAATAACTTGACAAAATTTGAGGGGTCATTAGACCGCACTGGATACCATGTAGCTCCGCCCATGACAATTTGACATATGTGATTTGTGCCCTATTTTTATAAATTAAAAATTAATCTCTTTTTCCTTTGTTGACCAGCCTGTTTATATATCTAATGGTCATGCTACCTATCAAAATGATACTCTTGTTGATGGCATCATGTTGTTTAAAACATCTCTCTTTATCTTGTAGTTAAAGAACTTTTAATGTTAAATCTATCCCGTAAAGAGACCATGGCTATCAATAAGAAAAGGGAGACTGAGGAGGACATTTTCATGATCTCTATGTGATTGAAGCATAATAGATGTAGTGGATAAGTGCTTTCAGATTGCCATAGTGATTGAAAGTTGTTCAAGTTGAAGGAATATGTTATAGCTATAATTCCAAGCTTGCTTTTCAGTATATGATGATGAGTAGTTAAGAAACAACATGTTCTAGATAGTGGGAGAAGTTTAAGTGAGGATCTTAATGTATATGAGGAACAATGCAAGAAAAACAAATAAAATTGCATGCATCCATAAGAATGTTGGAGGCACCATTAATTGAGGACGAGATAAGGTGAATTCACTTAAAATAGTTTATTAACGTGCAACAAAGTCCCACTAATAAATGAGTGAGGATGAGTAACTTCATTGAAGTTGCAGGCACCTCAAGGACAAAGGAAAAGCTAAAGCAAACATGAGGATAATGGGAGTAGTTTAAATGACGACCTTGAGGTATCTGAGTGGTAATTGATAACACTTTCCCCGTTATATTGACGGTCTGTCATTGACTGTTTGTATTTCGATGACACTGAACAAATTTATTTCTAAAAAATGACAACTTTACCCTTACTTTTATAATAAAAATTACATTTTTACCCTCCTATAATAATGACAATATACATTTTTACCTTCACATTCTCCCCTCCACCACTTCCACTAACGCCATTCTTCCCTCTCATTCTCACGCCTCCCAAAAATACCCTATTAGACCTAGGCCTCTTCCCCCATCCAATGCCAGTCGCAACTTCCATCTCACCGCCGCTCACTACCCTCTCGGGCTCATTCATTTGATAATATATCGGTTGTAATTATAGTTTTATTGTTCCATTATGTTTTCTGATTTATGTTGTGTAAAGTCTTGGTTATTAATCCTATTTTGGAGATTTTCACCTATGATTGGGAACACTTTGCATTGAAGTACAAGATGGATCTCATTTCTCTTAAGCGTTCTATTTGTTAATCAACAAATGGCATGCACAAAGGTTTTGTGTTATAATTTTCATTTTTTGGAGAGAGATCGGGAGAGAGGCTGAGACGGTGAGGTGGCGGTGAGTGGCGTTGAGCAAGCCCAAGGCAATAGCGTTGAGCAACCCAAAGGCGACGGCAAGGTGGAGGTGGCGACTGGCACTGCAATGGATAGACATGAGGGAAGAGGGAGGTTGTTTTTGGATTATTTCTTTAAAAATAAAACACACTAACTAAATAAGAAAATATGAATATAACATGTTATTTATATTATCGTACCTAATAATTAATAATGAAAAAAAAAGTTCTCATATTATAAAAATTCCTACATTGTCATCCATGTTTTAGTTACAAAGTGATAATAATTCAATCGGTTTAGTTTTCTCCAATTTTGAATCCCAAAATCCCAATTTCAAGACATGTTATACAAAAAGACAAAAAAAAAAAAAGAGCATAAGCTTACCTTGAAAGAATGAGCAAATTTTGGTTATTTAGTCATTTTCTTTACTTGCCTATAACCCACTTGGTTCACTAAGACCCGTTTAGGTCATTGGGTCAATCATAAATTTGGCCGATTCAATCAATTTTTACCAGTTTACTTCCTTAACTGGCCCATTTATAAAATCAGAGCGGTCTAGCCTTTGGTTCATCGAGTTGGCCCACCAAACTGGTTTGGGTTTAATAACAGTTATCCAAATCCCATTGAAATGATTTTACTTATGTTTTAGAGCTTGGAATTATGCTTACCTCAAACCAATTCCATATTCAATGGTCGCATGAATTCTATAATGCCAAACACATAAATATTAAATTTTTAGACAATCAAGTGGCAATAAAATTTACATTTCTAAATTTCTATTACAAATTTTCATTTCAAGATATGTGACATTGTATTATTAGAAGTTAGAAGTGCATTAAATTATGTAATTGATATAATAAAATGATGCATTGTCATATCATTTTGAGATGCAAAATTTGGAATAAAATTTTTAAAAGTGTAGCATTGCTAATCAAGTGGCATGAGACAAGAACATAGACTAGCATCACTAAATTCAAATTATGGTAGATGTCTTCTTTTTGTATGATTAAAATAGAATGCATTGAAATGGCACCCCATGTCAAATCATTAAGTGATGTTTCAATTTTGCATGGAAATCAAAACAGAGCCCACTGTGTAATTTCCATTGTATTTAAAGACATAATAGAAATGTAATGTGATATATTATAATAATCTATTTTGCATAGAGATAAATTATTAAGATATTAATCTAACTTGTCAGAGACTAAAGTGACTTTTCCCCTTGAAATTCTATAGCTGATTTTTTCCCATTAATTCCCCCTTTGAATAATTTTTCCTGTGCTATACATCACTTCTCCAAGAAATGTTGCACCATTTTTTTTATTAAATTATAACACTCCGTCCTAATTGACTATATATGTGCGTGTTTATTACTTTGTTCGACGTCAGAAATGAGAATGTACCTATATGTGTGTGTGTGTGTGTGTGTGTATATCTATATATATACATATTCAACTTTGTGTTTATCAACATTTTTTTGTTTCTGTTTTTTTTCAAGTTTGTAAATACAAATTCTTTATATTATTATTTCATTCTTAATTGTTTGTATTTAATCGACCTTTATTGTAAATACATTTTTTTTCTTCCATTGTAGTTACAAAGTTCATATAAATTTATTTTTTCTCCCTTCTTTTTGTTGTCATCTCTAAAAAGCTATTTCTTTTTCTTTTTATACACCTACATGAGATTTTACTTTTACTCTTAAAAAATTGATATTCTCATTTCTGGAAAATTATATTTTCTCGCAAACAACAATTAGAGATGATCTAAAATTTTCCTTTGATGAGGAAATGTCTTTTGATCCTAAAGTCTTCAATGGGTGAAGAGGTAAGAAAATCTGATTGAAGAAAGTTTGTTCTCTAATTTTCTTTTCTCATGTTCCATTTTCTTCCTGCAGGTTGACAAATACCAAGGTAGATACAAGGTCAAACTAGCTTAATGAGATAAAATATGCCTCTTTCTCTTCTTTCCCTAAAGGCTTTGTGGATAATTTCTACAGTCATTTATTCATCTAACAATAAGAACTAAACTTCACTTTTTTTGTATTTTATTTGCTTCTTGTGATCGAGAGATTGTCGATATTGGGATAATTTGATTTTGTTTTCACTAGGAAGAAAATCACAGCTTTGTATTTTGGCACAATTCCTTTACATCACATTGAAAATTGGCATTAGTTATTCCTTAGTTTCCCTGTGTTGAGTCATATTATGCCTCAGGCTCCACTCTTGGTGGTGCCTTTCCGTCAATTCCTTTTGAGTTTCAATAAGTGAAATAAGTCATTTTGCGGTCATGGATTTTGAATGTGGGGGTTTCCATCTTATTTCTTATTTTATACCCATAAAATTAATTAACCATTTTACACCCACAAATATGTTAAATATGCTCGCATAAAATGATAAATGCATCTGATGTTGGAAATAACGTCATTTTCATGAACACTAGATCTATCACTACTAATTATTAAATAATTTTTTTCACTTTGAAGTATTCCTTTCCTTCCTCATTTCTTTATATGATCATATATTCACAAAAACAGTGTGCTAGAGAATCTCAACTATTGAGACATGAATATTCATCGCCATTAACCAGCACTTGTATGCATCTACTATTGTAACTCTTTGTTTTTTTTTTTAGTTTGTGACTGATCAAAAAAATGTTTTTTATAGTTTGTGTTTGGTTTAGATTTTAAATTTTTATGATGCAAGTATTATCTTATATTTATTAGTTGTAAGTTGTTGTTACCTTAGTTATGTTTCGTAGCTGTATCTTATAAATTAAATGCATATTTATTCCATCAACAAGAACAATATCAGTGTATTAGTCTAAGCTACTGTTACCTTAGTTATGTTTCCTAGCCGTATCTTATCTATAAATGCCTATATATTCCATCAAAGAGAAAAATCTCTCATTTCCATCTTTATAGCATAATTCTGAATTGCCTATTGCTAACATTTATTAGAAAAAACATATTCATTTCCATGGAAAATTTAATGGTTATCTGATTAGGATGACAATTGTTTCCTTCGTGAACACTTTCATGTCATATTTATATTTGCAATCAATTTTGTAAGGTTCACTCAAGTTAGGGGAAGTTCTTGTGTACTTATATTTATTGTCACCAATATTTTATATCTTGGTGGAGGCAAGATATATGCATTCTCTATATCTTGTAGAGCTTATGCATCAGCTTAATATGCATTCTCTATGGGAAGAGAAGGGGGGACTGACTGGAGTGGACTGCAGACAGCTCGAATAAATTCATAGTGCAGTCCTATATTATAAGAGCTTTGTGGGGGAAGGAAACAGCCAGCTTACCTTGGAGACTTATTTGGAAGTTAAGAGCTGCCAGCAAAGTCATGTTTTTTGCCTGGGTAGTAGCTCAAAATGCAATCTTTACAAATGGCATCCTTCAAAAGAAAAGTTTCACTCCCCCCCCCCCCCCCCCCCCCCCGGCAGGTGTTGCTTATGTAAATTGATAGAAGAAACGGTAGATCATTTGCTTGTTTATTGTGTCGTGGCTTGGGACACGTGGAATCTCATTTTCACTCTCTTTGGATGTCTTTGGGTGATGTTGGCCACTGCTAAAGAAGTTTTTGAAGGTTGGAATGGTTTCAAAGCTAAGAAGGGTTTGAGAATAGCATGGAGAGTGGCCCCCTTTGTCTTTCATGGTGCTTATGGAAGGAGAGAAACATGAGACTTTTTGATGGTCTTGAACTTCATCCTTGGAAGTTTAAAGACTTCTTTTTGAGATTACTATATTTTTGGATTAGGGAAGCTGATCCCTTGTATCATATTTTATTGCTTAAATTATTGTGTTACCTACTCACATGCAACGCCCGTGCCTCTCTACTAGTATATATATATATATATATATATATATATATATATATATATATGCAATGTTTCATCAAATTGGGTATTTTAATGTGCTCAAGTAGTCTCAAGGGCCTGGAGTTTACATTGCATGTTGTTTGCTTGGTCATACTTCATTCTTAATTATTCTTGAGTTTGTGACAGTACAACAATGCAATTACGCACACACACGTGCGTGTCTGAACTACTCTAACATTGAGACAATACTTCAGAACGGCTAAAGAGGGGGAAAAACAGGCAACCAAAGATGTGGAGGTCTTTTCAATGCAATAGATCATTGGAACAATCTAATTTTTTTGAGGCAACCGAGATATGGAGTTCTTTTCAATGCAGTAGAACATTGGAACCATCTAAATTTTTTCCCAACTGGTGTAGTCAGGAGTCTTGGATAACCTCTAAATAGCTGGGATTGCTTATATTAGCATCTCTGATCTATGAAATTGTTGGCATAACTTGACGTCATGGCAGATCGACTCCGAGATGCCATTATTCAATCTCTTTCAGAAGCGCAATCCGACTCCCTTGAAGTTCAACAGAAAGCTCTCGAAACCCTGGCTCTCATTACCAAGGTCAATCCCCAAAACAGGAACTTGGTTGCGCGAACAGATGGTGCCATCCCTACCTTTCTCACCCTATCCAAGTCATCCTCCCCCACCATCCAGACTCTCTCAGTATCAACCCTCTTTAACCTCTCCCTAAACCCTAATCTAAAGCAGTCTCTTGCAGATATGGAAACCATTAATCACCTCAACTCTGTAATTCTCTCATCCTCCACGGAGTTGAGCAAATTAGCAGCTTCTTTGATTTGCAGCTTGGCAATGCTAGACAAGAACAAGGCCAAGTTTGGGGTAGCGGGTACTATTCATTCACTGGTGAAGGCAGTTTCGGGACCTTGTGGTCCAGCTGTCCATCACCTCCTTAGTTCTCTGGCTGAGCTTGTGCAGTTCCAGGGGAACTGCACCCTAGTGGTTCGATCAGGAGGTGTTCAGGTGCTGATCCAATTAGTAGAGAGCACGGATGGGGAGGATCTAGCCGGAACTTCTCTTGCCATCCTGGGGCTGCTTGCTAGGTTTGATGAAGGCTTAAATGCATTGAGAAGGACAGAGCAGATTGTGAGTTCAATGCTAGAAGTGCTGAAAGGGAGTTGCATGTTGAGCAAAGAGGGTGCTGCTGAAATACTTCTTCGGCTGTTTGAAGAAAGCGAGGGATGTGTGAGAGATGCTTTGAGGCTGCCAGAGTTCTCGTCTGTGCTTGCTGATCTTTCTGTGAGGGGATCGGGAAGAGCTCGAGAGAAGGCTGGTTTGCTCATGAAGAAGATGATGGAGGCTGACATGGATTCCTATGTTGATGGGAACCCCGTGTTCTTGGAATGGTAGTATATGTTTCGACCCAAATTGAGAATTTTTTTGGTTTTAAATGGCATTCTAGGAGGCACATTTTCCTTTTGACTATGATCTGTAATTGTCCATCAATGACTTGTTTGTTATTGGTTTCACTGTGTTTCGAGTAATTTGATAGTTTCATTTGTTAATGTGAGATTCGAAATTCATCCTCCAAACATAGAAAAGGGTTTTCCTTCACAAGCAGTGGAAATGCAAGTCCCTCCCAGTCCCCCATATTAGCGGAGAAAGTATTATTGGTAATACTTTAAATTGAGTAATGTTAACGTTTCAAATTTTAGTACCAAAATTTGCATATGAAATGATATGGCAAAATATTTATAATGTATACAAAGCACCACCAATAATCAAATGTTACATTATTTGAGATGAAAAATATTGGTTTTAAATTATGTAATTAATGTGCAATTAAGGAAATGTTTTACTGAGAGGGTGAGGGGTGTCCATAGATGAAGTATGATATTTTGCAACAAAATGCAGATATATTTATTTGCAAATGAACATTGTTGAATAAAAGAAAAGTTAAGGGACTAACAATGTGAACTGAGCTGTGGAATTTTCCCAGTTAAGCCGGGGAATTTAATAAACTCTCTCATGCTTTGTAAGAAAAAGAAAAAAAAAGAATAACAGGAAGGATACATAGCAAAAAAAAATTTGAAACAACCTTATATAAGTGAAAGGAGGCTACAAAGCTGGAAAAAAAGGTGCTGTATGAAAATCAGAGGAGCAGATGTAATGGAAACCAAGAATGGTGGCGACGGCCAGCGGCCATCCAAAATTTTGCATAGTTTTACAAAAGACCCTCTTAAATTTTAATTTTTATATTCTTGACCCACTAAGCTTAAGATCTAGGCGTGCCACTAATCCCAACCTTCATGCTCTTATATTATGTTAGCTGCTGCCTTCTAAAGTTCAATTTGATAAGAGAGATTGGTAACTTAAAAGTATTTATATACTCAACAGATATTGAGAAAAACGTCACACATGACTCACAAATTATAGAGGATTAGTTGAGATGGGGTGAGTGTTGCAGTAAATTTTGACCCAGTGTGGCTTTTGAGAAAAACATCACATATGACTCACAAAGTTTTCAAGGAACCTGATATTATAATGTGAATTTAGATCCTAAGTGGTGAGATAAACAAGAGATGGAGATAGTTATTCTTAAATTAAATGGGATCGACTGAGAAAGAGGAAGAAGATCAGCTTCTGGCTGGATCGATGTGGTTTCTTCTTCCATAAAAAAAAAAAACTCAAAATACATTTTTTTTTCTGTTGTTGATGGGACCTATAACTAAAATATGATGCCTTTTATTTTTATTATAGTGAATAATGTTTCCATTATAGAAACAATGTCAATGTATTCCTTGATTATCTGTCTTCTCTTCCTTTACCCAATGAAGAAAATGAAGTTAACTTTCTTGGTAATATACTAAGAAAATCTTCTTTCAACAAATTTTTGTCTTCAATCTCAATTACCCACCATTAGAATCAAGAAAATGGAACAAAATTAATATTTATTTTGGGTTCCACATTTCCACTTATCTTTAAATTATTGTAATGCACTGATGCTGCACTTTTCTGATCTGTCGGAGCTCCGTTCTTCGTCGGTATCATGTCTGAAAAAGGGGAGTTAGAGTGCCGCTGAGATGGCTCCAGTGGTAGCCACTCCTGTGAATAAGTCAGTAGTGAGTAAGTGAAAACAAAGAGAGGATAATGGATTCAGTTTTTGAAGCGTACCTTTAAGGTGATAATTATAGGTCGATTGTCTTCCAAAGTGGGTAGGATTTGGTGCCGTAAAATTTGGGATTCATCGTTATCTAGAGATGGCAATTTTCGTATTACATCATGCTTCCCTGTTCCGAGGTCGGTAGGCCAAGATTTTGATGACGACGAGGTCGGTACCTCCGAGGGCAAAAGATCCCGAACCTGCTGATTCGATGTCAGATATGTATAGTTAATTACTTCATATCCTGCATACAAAAGAGATAGACACGTGTCAAGTTCGGATTAATCCGTTATCTTTGGCGTATCATGCACATTTTTTTCTTCTTCATAAAACAGCTCTGAAAAATTTGTTTCATCACAAAAACTATATATCAATCATCCCCAAATAATGACAAAATCAAATTTTAAGAACTTCAAAAATTATATTCTTGATGAACTGCCTTCACAAATTTTACTTACAATGGATGGTTTTCGCAAATTCATCAAAATTCAATATCACTAATACAAAACATGAACAAGTCTGTTATTTAGGCTCATTTTGTAGACCCTAAGGGCTTGTTTGTGAATCCCAAATTTTGGATCATGCTAGTTCCGAAACAAATACCATCCGTCCATGTGGTTTCTATTCGGTATATTGTTTGGTTCCTAAAATTCAAAGCAACCCTAAATACAACTTTACCATTGGAGCTCTACAAGTAATCATGGCAATAAAAACTAATTTTGTTCACTCCACTAACAAATGAAGTCTCCATTTTCCAATGGTTGATGACCACGTTGAATCAATTTTTCATATTTGAATGGTTGGTTTAGTCGATCGCCTATATGGCAATCGAAGACCTCTCCTCTAGTCTGTCTCTCTGTCTGTCTGTCTGTCTGTCTGTCTCTCATTAGATAAAGGGAAATCCAATAAAATGTATCGCAATATATAATATGACAAATAATCATCTTATATCATCTTTTCTGTCATTAACGTAAGTTTCACAAAACAGAGACTCACAATTGATTGTCAAATTTGTGTGCTAATAGGTTTTGTGTGAAGCACCTTATTAGTTACAGTCTACCATCGTCGAATCGTTATCTTCTTCATCATTGATCGCCACCACCACCGGAACAATGAGTTGCCGTCGTTGATCATCTCGCATAAACGAGAAACTGGATTAAGTGAAACCACCTTTGCGATCTGCTTTCGGGCTTGAATAAGATTTAGTGGGAACCGGTTCTTTACTTAAAATAAGGTTACCAAACTAGGGCCTTACCCATCATGGCCATATTTATCTCTAGTAAATCTGGTTCCTCGGCCTTCCCAAAACCTATCCAACCTACGTCTTCCCTTGGGCGTTTGGCATGAGGGTCACATGTCAGGGGTATATATCTCGGATTAGCTCTAATACCACAGTTAGAGATCGACACTTTAGCCTATCTCTATTTATATGTTCAAGAACTCTCGAGCACACACATGGTGTGACACTCAATACACTCGTGTCATCCCAATGACATAAAAAGGATGTATAATACGTGTTTTTGGTACAATTACTAATATATGTTTTGAAACTGGTCGTTGTATCCAAATTTGTCTTTTTATATGTAAATATCACATTTAATTTGGATTTGAAGAAATGTGAATCTTTTTCTCGAGTGGGTTAATTGTCATATGGCGAACTTGTGCCTTCAGAAAACTATGAAAACATGAACAAGAAAAAGAATAGGAAGAAGACATGCTTTGATGTTTATAGATATTATTCTTTTGGTTATAAAAAAATTGTGCTAGTTTACTTGTAATTGCTCTTCCCTAAAATCTCTTTAATCTTTTCTTTTTCAGCACTTCGTTTTTGTAATGTTAACTGCCTTAACAGTCAATTAGTGGGAAGATTCTCCACTCAACAACTTGATTAACAAGTGCATTAGCACACACTTGTAATAATAATGAGCATATGCCGGGGTGACTTAAATTTTTATTCAAATTTAAGTCAGAATTTGAGTAAAAACTGAATTTGAGTCCTCATGCTTTCTATTCGTTATTTAAATTTGATTTTATGAACAATAATGCACTGATTTGAACTTAAATTTGAGTATAAGTTTAAGTAACCATTGAAAAAGTTATTTGTGAATTTTGACTCAAATTTAAATTTGAGTCAGAATTCGAATTACCACCGGAGATGTTTTTAGACAGTAATATAATAACATTAATGTACATAGACTCTTTTACAAAAGTTGTGGCATCAAGATGTAATTTTTTGGAAAAAATACTAAAAGGTCCTTAAAATATTTTTTTTTCAATCTAAAAAGTCCATAATAAATTTTTTCTATCTAAAAGATCCAAAAAAGAAATTTTTAATACAAAAAAATCTAATTGTTAACTTTTATCTTAACATTGTTAAAAAATATTAGTGATTGGACTAAAATAATATTTAAGATATATTTTAGAAAAAAATACTAAATAATTCAGAAAATAAATTTTTTAATCCAAAAAAAAAAACATTTTTTATTTGTCTTGAAGAACTAAAAAATAAATTGTCACTTCATAAAATATTATTATTATTTTTAGATTGAAAAAGTTATTATATATATATATATATATTAGTATTTTTTTTTATATCAAATGTATCTTGCAGGCTATTTTAGTTTAATCACTAATATTTTTTAATAGTGTTAAGATGGAAAATTAACAATTATATTTTTTTTATATTAAAAGGTTTTTTTTTTTTTAGATTGAAAAATAAATCATGAATTTTTTGGATTAAAAAATTTATTTTAATAAATTTTTAGTATTTTTCACTGAGATTGTTGTAAGAAGGAGAAAAAATAACTGTTTTAGTCCTAATCTAACGGTTGATTACTTTACACATATAAAATTAATAAGGAATTTTCTACTATATATAACTAAGATTTTCCACTTATTTAGTGTGGGGCATTGAAATAGTTGACCAATTAAAATGATATCATAAAGTTCATACCATATAATATGAGGTGAGAAATAAAAGAAAACAAAATTAATTCAATAGTCTTATCTTAAAAATTAAATAACAATTCAATCCATTAGCTATGAAACAGAGGCTTCTACTACACTAATGTTTATATGTGTATTTTTAAGTGGGACAAATCCCACCCAACAAAACCCATTTCACAAAAGTTCCTTACATATATACACACATTCATGTATGCCTATATATATATATATTTATGTATATGTTCTTAATATGCATATATTTTTAAAATTGGGCTCTATTATTCTATATATACATGTATACTGAGATAAATAAAAGAAAAATGAAGAAACCTTGTGCCAAGACAAATGGAATTTCTATGATGACATATATGTATTTTATGAGTTTATTTTTTTCTCTCCTTTTCTTTTTTTCTTGTATGGATTATAATTATACTTTTAAAAACTCTGTTTCACTATCACATGAACTTGTCTTGAGGTTTTTATCTTGAAATTTTCTTTTTAATTTTTAGAGAGATATTTATGAATATGAAGACAATTTCACTTAAACTTGATAACTTTTAATTTCAAATCATAACATCAATATCTTGATGATTATAATAATTTACTTTCTTATTGCTACCTTCTTTATCTTATTCAATAATATCGTTAGTGTTGTCATCACCATCTTATCAATTGATGTCATTAGATACCATCTCATAGTCACGATTCACTGTCAATGTCATTATCACTATCATCGTCATCGTTATCGTTATCGTCATCGCCTGTCTTATCAATTCATGTCACAAACACTCAAAGATAAAATATTATAGCCAAATTTGTAGTGGGCACTCAAAATCAAATAAATATCCTCAAAAGAAGCATTGGTTGAACTGTCCCAATTGCTGGATGGCAAAAAGACATGACCAGATTAAGAGCACTAACACCAGATCTCAATTATCCTCTTCCTAATGTGAATTTAGAGGCCGTTAGTCCCCACATATTCAATTTTGAAAAGCCAATATTCTTTTTTTCCCCGACAAAAGTACAGACAAACATCCCTTATTCTCTTGGTTTATTATGAAATGACAAAAAAAATCCTTTCCTTTTATGATTTTTGGCTAACCCCTACCCATAGTCTTTCCAAAATAGATGTTGTGTGTCAAATTATCATTGTATCTTGTCACAGTATGATCACTACTTCTGGTGCAATGCCACGTGGCATTCTCAGTTGATTGACACTTGTCAATTGAAGAGCATGACTGTCGTCCATATATGTGCCAGATGCATTGATTGTGGAACATAGGATGATAAGCATCATAGATACAAATACAATACTAGGGGTCCCTACAAACATAAACTCACAATGCAAAATAAGGCATTGTTGGAATATCATGAATATGACCGCCACATTCACACTGCCCTTCAACAAATATTAGAACATAATCGTTTTGCCCTTCAACAAATATTACAACATAATAGTTTTTTTTATATAAAAAAAAAGTCATAAGAAATTAATTTTTTTAATAGCGGAAATTTGTGAATTACGTATCTTTTGAGCACATGACTATTCTATCAAATTTCTTATATATAATTTAATTCACAAAAATAATTATCAGGTAAGAAAATCTTAATCGAATTGACATACATTAATAAAAAAAGATTAGAATACAAATTTTATTACTCTTGTTAATTATTTATACGAGGCAAATGACTAGTTATCCATTAACTAAAGAAACTACTCACAATACCTTATTTTTTTCTCATACGAAATTTTGTAAGTAGTCTCGTTTTCTCAATCCAATGCTCATTGAGGATACCAACACTATGCAAAGGGCATTTTTGACAATGCACATTATATAATTGTTTGCAACACTTTCTGATCAATGGGGATCCTCTTCTTCATCGCCTGAGACAAACTCAAAAAGGGGAATCAAAGGGCCACCGGGTTGGCTCCGGTGGTAGCCGCTTCGATGATAAAGTCAGTGAAAGTGAAAAAAAAAAACTATAATCGAAAGAGTATAATTGACCATGTCCCTTAGAAGCGTACATTAGGTTGTATTTATAGGCTGCTTGTTTTCGAGAGTGGTTAAGATTTGGAGCCATGAAATTCAGGAATTCGCAGCTATCTGGAGATGGCAACTTCCCTTCTGATCTCTATGATCATAGGGATAGGAATATATCCAAAAATGGAAACTTCCATATTGCACTCTGTTTCTTTACTTTGACGTCGGTAGGACTAGCAAGGCGGTGGTAAGATCGGTACCCTATGAACTCGTTGCTCAGGTATGGCAGGTCTACATCTGTCAGATCTGAACTGCCTTCACTTTCCTGACCTGCACATAAAAGAAACCAGACATATGTCAAGTTTGGGCTAGGATGTCACTTTTTGGCACATCAGTTACTCCTCCCCCGAGCCTTAGTTCTGTGGGCTTATATAGAACTGAGGCTAGGGTTTCTGAGGAGTCACGCGCATTCTCATTAATGCGCTGCTCCATATTTCAAAGGAATAACTATTTAATGAACAGTTGTCGCATAATCATTACTTGGGCCGCCGATTGGGTAATTAAGGTCATCATTATCTAGTTGTTACTCGAGTTTCGATGCATTTAATGACGCCCTATGGAGTCTTATAAATAGTGGGAGTCGTTATTTTGGATTGTTTTACAAACTTCATATTGTGTTGGAGATTGTGGGAATAAGACTTTTCGATTTCTGGCCTGTCTGAGAAATTTTTTGTCACTTGGTCCTTCTTCTCCAACGAGTCGGTAACCTTTTCATCCTCCCTTTCTACTCTAGTTATTATTTTTTTCGTCTTCTTCATTTTCTTTGTTGTCTTCTTTATATCGTCATTCCTGCGTCTCTGTTTTAGTTTATTATCTAAGTCTCTGTTTCCATTATGTTGGGTCTCGATATACAGTCTGACAAAAGAGAAAATAAGGGCGAGCGTAGAAATAGGTGGTGATAGGGTACCCATGTCCGAAGGAATGGGTTACGATTCCTCTACTAGTGATTCCGATGTGCTGCTTCTAGAGGCACACCACGAATCTAGGAATAAGGAGGTCGGCACATCGGGCCGATCTTAGAGAGAGGAAGAAGAGAGTGCCAAATTGAGAAAATGATGAATTCCCTTAGAAAACACTTCGGCTTTCTAAAGAACGTGACCTGTAGGGTCCCCAAAAAACTAGATCATCCTTTAGATATCATGAGGGAAAAAATTTATGCATACCTTGAATGGTTCGAGGTCGGCGTGAGATTTCCCCTGCACCCTATTTTAAACGAATTTTTCTATTGGTTTAAGATTTGCCTTGCCGAGCTGAACATCAACAATTGGAGGCAGCTTATGGCCTTCTTAGTGTTAGGTCATAAGAATGGGGTTGAGGTGGACCTAGACCTCATTTGAAGCAACATGGACATGAAGTACCTCAAGTCGGAGGGACTCTATTATATGTCCTTCGATTAGAGGTTCAAGCCATTGACTTCGGTACCCACTACAAACAAAACATAGAAGAAGTGGTACTTCTTCGTCAATAGGAGGCTGGGAACATGAAGACTTCGAGGACCGAATGAGTTTCTTTCCTCGGTACACCTGTTTTAAGGGTGAAACCTCAGACCTATGGTTGCTAGTTATTTTTTTATTTCTTTGGTTTTTGTTTTTCTCATTCTTCGTTGTTTTCTGTATTGTGCTACAGATAAGAAGGCTTAAAGGAGGTTAGTCTTCACAATAGAGCTCTAGGAAAAGTATCGACGGCTCCTGAATCCTATCGACCGACCTCACGACCGTATCCTGACGCTTCAAAACTTTATGGAAGCTAACTTGGTCCAGAGCAAGTCGGTCGCCTTAAAGAAGTCCGTGCTATCGAGCTAGATGCCGGGCTCGAAGAAGATAATGAGACCTTCTAGTTCTGCTACTCCTTAGAAGAAGAAGAGAAGGACTGAAGTTAAAGCATCTAGTGCTCCAAAGTGCACCATCTCCGAGGAGCTGGAGGCACCTGCTGCTATAGAGGCACCTACTGCCAGAAAGGAGCTACTGTCAGCCTTCTGTACCAGAGGCAAGCTTAGCCCTCCATGATAAGGGGAGGCTGAGCAATATCCCGATCGGGGTTGTTAAGGCTGGGAGTGGAGAGGAGGCCATAAGGGTGGCCTACGAGGAGTCGTGGTCTTCGGCCGCGAAGTGCTTCAAAGGCGCTGAAGCCTCGTTGGATTGCCAAAGACATCCTGGTCTCCCACATTCGGGTAAGGAGGATTATATTTGTATATTTACCTTTTCTTTTTACTTCTCCGTCACATGTGTTCTGATTGTTTTACTTGTGCTCTTTTTTTATAGGCTGTTCATGCCATGACTGCTATCATGGACTACCCTGAGGAGTTCGAGAAGATAGATAAGCTCCAGACGGAGCTAGATGAGGCCCGTATTGAGCTCAGGATAGCCCACTCCACCTTTCTTTCTTTCAAAAAAAAAATACAAGGAAGCCTTAAACAACGTGGCGATTTTGGAGTCCTAGAAGAATTGTTTGGCTTTCGATCTAGAGGCCTTGAAGAAGGAGAATGAGGAACTAGAAGCTGCCGTAACTCTAAAGCTCTCATTTAGTGTGGAAGCGGACTAAGGAGGAGGTTGAGGGGGAGCTTAAGGATGAGCAGAATCAACTAGGGGGTGAGTTCGTAGATTATGGATATGAGCTCTTCCGAAGGAAGATTCAGAAGCTCTTCCCCGACCTCTATATTTCGGGGGTAGACGGGGTGCAACAGGAAGATCCAGAACCGAGCCCTTTGGAGGCCGCCCCCGTACTATCTACAGAGGAAGCCACCCCTACTGCCTGAAGCCGCCCTTCTTGTTGAAGACCCTTGAATGAAGCATTTTATCTTTATTTTTCTCTCTTTTTTTTTTTTACCATTGTATGCCCATGCCTTTTCAGGCTTTATTAATGAAAGTACCGTACTTGTCTTGATTCATAGGCCCGTTATACTAGCAATCATAACTGCCAGACTTAAAGAATTTTGAGGTATAACTAAATTCGGGAAGGACCTCTGACCCGTTACACTTGAATAATTAAGCCAAAGTAAAAATGAGACTTTAGAACTGAAATAACTAAGTCAGGACAAGATCTTAGACCTAACATACTGAGAAATACTTTCACGTGATTAAGTCAAAGTGAAGTACTTAGACCTAAATATAACTGAGTTAAGATCGGAACCTCTAATCTGAAACACCCGCAACTTATGTCGAGAGAAGACCAGACTTATGATCCATTCATCGCTTGTTGAAAAGGACCAGACCCGGGGGTCTGTGTATTGAATGGCCCAGACCAGGGGGTCTATGTATTGAACCAAGCCTAAAGCACTTGTAATGGCTACAAGGCTTACAGGGGTTAATGAGATGGACCATATCTGAGATTTGTGCATTGAACTGAACCAAACCCAAATCACTTGTAATGGATACAAAACTTATAGGGGTTAATCAGATAGGCCTAGATATGAGATCTGTGCATTGAACTGAACCAAGCCTAAAACACTTGTAGTGGATACAAGACTTATAGGGGTTAATGAGATGGACCAGATATGAGATCTATGCATTGAACTGATCCAAGCCTAAAGCACTTTTAATGGATTCAAGGCTTATAGGGGTTAATGAGGTGGACTAGACCTGAGGTCTATGCATTGAATTGGAAATTTTCTAAAAGAAAATGAGGATTTTATTGATAATATTTTCGTAGGTGCTTAACATTCCAAAGCCTAGGCACGCGCTTCCCAATTACATCCTCCAACCAATAGGTTATGGGTCTGATGATTTTGATGTAGGGTCCTTCCCAATTAGGGGAGAGCTTTCCCTATGGTGGGATCTTTGGTATTCGGGAATACCTTTCTCAGAACGAGATCACCGAGTTAGAAATTTAGGGCCTCAGCCCTTGACTGAAGTTTTTGGCCATTCTATGCTGATATTCTTCAGTCCTGATCCCAACTTGCTCTCTTCTTTCCTCGAGCAGGTCAAGATTTTCTACAAGATGACGATCATTGGTTCTTTGGTCAAAGGCATCTGACATCACTGTTAGCATGCCGATCTTCACTGGGATGACCGCCTCGATACCGTATGCAAGTGAGAACGGGGTCCTTTGAGGACGGTGCTCATTCTAGTGGTTTTTTGATAGACCAAGAGTACTCTAGGAAGCTTTTTAACCCACTTTCCTTTGGCCTATTCCAATCTTTTTCTTGATGGCATCATGAATCGTACGGTTGGTAACCTCGACTTGCCCATTGGCTTGGGGATGCCCTAGTAAAGAGAAGTGGTGGCTGATGTGTATGTTCTCACAGAATCTCCCGAACACCTTTCTGGAAAACTGTATACCATTGTTGGAGATGATAACGCGGGATATGTCGAACCTGCAGACTATATTCCTCCATGTGAAGCTTTTTACCTCTGCCTCGGTAATGTGAGTCAGAGGCTCAACTTCTGCCCATTTGGAGAAATAATCTATGGCAATGAATAAATATCTTCTATTTTGCAGGGGCCTTAGGCAGTGGTCCACAATGTCCATCCCTCACTGAGCGAGGGGCCAAGGACTGGCAATAGGGATGAGCTCGTGGTGAGGCTGATGTTGATGTGAAGTAAAGCGCTCGGCACTTATCGTACCTCTAGACATACTCCTTGGCGTGATTTAGCATGTTTGGCCAATAATAGCCTTGAGTAAGAGCTCAGTGGGCTATAGTCCTGCGGTCATTGTGGTTTCCACAGATTCCTTCATGAATTTCGGCCAAGACATACTGGGATTCTTCTAGAGAAAAACACCTCAAGAGAGGTTGGGTGTAGGATCTTCAGTAAAGCTTCCTGTTTAAGATCAGATACTGAGCTGCCCTGATCTGAACCCTTCGAGCTCAGTTTTTATCTTTTGAAAGTATCCCATCCTTTAAATACTAAACGATGGGTGTCCTCCAATCCTGGTTTTGCTCCAAGATCTGTGCGGACTGCACCTCCTCGATGCTTGGCTTTGGTTGGCAAGAGATCCTTACTTCGGAATCTCTTTCTGGTTTAAGGTGAGAGACCATGTTTGCTAAGGCGTCAACTCTGGTGTTTTGACCTCTTTCGATCTTTTGAATAGTGAATTAAGGAAGGATGTTTTTAGTAAATCCACCAGTTCTGAATATTTAATCATTCTGTCATCCTTGGTGGTGAATTCCCCTAAGACCTGGTTCACCACCAGTTAGGAGTCTGAAAATGCTTTAAGATTCTGAGCTTCGCATTCCAAGGCCAATCTCATACGAGGATGAGTGCTTCATACTCAGCCATGTTATTTGAAGCTCTCATTCCCAAGGTAACCGCCCTTTTCGGTTGTGATCCCATCTAGGGACTAGAGCACAATGCCAACTCTCGAGCCTTTGTCAGTAGATGAACCGTTAGTGTAGAGTTTCTATACCGCTGTGTCCATGTTGACTTCGGCTTTATCGTGCAGCGCTGGAGTAAATTCTGTCACAAAATTTGCCAATGCATGGCCTTTAATTAAGGTCTGGGGCACATAGGATATGTCAAATTCCCCCAGCTCCACAGACTTGACCAGTCGTCTAGAGACTTCAGGCTTGTGCATAATTGATTTTAAAGGGTAAGATGTGGGAACCACAATGAGGTGCGCTTGAAAGTAAGGATCTGAGTTTTCGAGCGGACATCACTAGGGCAAATGCTAGCCTTTCAACTTCAGGATATCTCTTCTCGGTATCCAGGAGAGCTTTGCTGATGTAGAAGACAGACCTCTGAATCCCTTTATCTTTTTTGGCTAACACTGAACTAATGGCATTTTTTGATATTACAAGATATAGGAATAGTCTTTCCCCTTGTATTAACTTGGATAAGAGTTCGAGGGAGGCCATATACTGCTTTAATTCCTGGAAAGCCTTGTCATACTCAGGGTTCCATTCAAGGGCTTTATTTCTCCTAAAGGCTTTAAAGGACGGGAGGCACCGATCAGTAGATCTAGAGATGAATCGGTTCAGAGCTGCTATCTTCCCATTCAAACCTTAGTTGTCTTTCTTAGTCTTTGGCAGTTCCAGCTTGATTAGAGCTCTTATTTGTGAGGGGTCTACCTCAATCCCTCTCTGAGAAACCAAGAAACCCAAAAAATTTCCCATTAGTGATCCTGAAGGTTTTTGTGGGATTCAACTTCATCTTATGTCACTTCAATATGCTAAAAGTTTGACTTAAGTGTTGGATATGGTCATCCCTCTTTAAGCTCTTGACCAACTTGTCATCTATGTAGACCTCCATAGTGCTACCGATTAAAGAGTCAAACATTTTGTTTACCAACCGCTAGTATATGGCGTTAAAATTTTTTCAGACCTAAATGACATCACTTTATAACAATAAAGACCTCATTCGGATATGAAGGTTGTCTTTTCTTAGTCTAGAAAGTATATCGGGATCTGGTTGTACCCTGAATATGCATCTATGAATCTCATAAGCTCGTGTCCTGCAGGTTGCATTGACTAACTGATCGATCCTCGGGAAAGGAAAGCTGTCTTTAGGATAAGCTTGGTTGAGGTCTGTATAATCAATGCAAACCCGTCATTTGCCGTTCTTCTTTTTGGCAAGGACTGTATTGGTGAGCCATTCTGGGTAGAATACTTCCCTTATCATTCTAGCGTTCAATAGCCTTTGGACCTCTTCGTTAATGATCTTATGCCGTTTAGGGGAGAATGTTCTCCTCTTCTATCTCAGTAGAGGGTGGTCTGGGTTGGTCATTAGCTTGTGGAAACGAGATTGGGATCTATTCCCTCCATGTCCTTAGTTTCCCACGTAAAGACTGATAGATTATCTTTCAAGAATTCAATGATCTCTTTCTACTCGGAGGGGGATAGATCTGGGCCAAGTTATAAAAAATGCTCCTTTTTTTAGTGGTCACCAACACCTTGATGGGTTCTTGCGTCGGTTTAGCTAGGCTGTCCCTTCTCCTTGGGTTTAGTGGTTCATCAGTCTCAGAGGGGCACTCCTCAGTCTCGTGAAGCTCGAGAGATATAGGAACTCCTTCTTCACGAGGGTACTGTGATTACTATTTATGGAGTTTCTCTTTCAGCACCAAAGCGTGGCACTGCTGGACAGTTGGTTGACAGCCTTTAATTGTGTAGACCTTGTCACTTTGGAAGTAATTCAGGCACTGATGGAGGATTGAGGTGACTGCCCCCATCTGATGGAGCCATGGTCTTCCGATGATGATGTTGTAGGGAGATTTTGAGTCTAGAACCATGTACTCTGAGATCATTGTCTTCTGGGCGTTCCCCTCTCTCACTATGGTCAGGAGATCTATCTTTCCCATTAGGGTATTGAGGTACCAATCTAATCCCGCCATTACAACTGTGGTGGTTTTGAGATCTCTGGCGCTGAGCTTCATGTGCTGAAAGGGTTTATAGAACAGCATGTTAGTGGAACTCCTTGTGTCCACCAAAACCCTTATAATCTTGAAATTCGTAATTTTGAGTGAAATGACGAGGGCATCACTATGGGGACAATGTACCCCAACAAGATCCAGCTCTGAAAATTGGATGTGAGGTGCAAGCCTCAGCCTCTTTTCTATGGCAGAGATTTCAAAAAGGCTGGGTTCTGCTTTTGCTTTCTGAGCATAGCGCTTCCTGGCTCGATTGGACATCCCGGTCATCGCATTATCTGCATGGAGGACGAAGATGATCTAATTATCCTGGCAGGGGTCATTCATTCTGAGTCTCTCTCTGTTTAGGTCTCTGTTCTGACTTCTTTTGTTGGGGTCTGTCGTTACGAGGGTTTTGTTTGCCTCATATCCTGTCGAATGAACTCCCATAGGTGCCCTCTTCTGATGAGTTGTTCAATATCATTTTTGAGAGCTCTGCACTCATCGGTGGTGTGTCCAGTGGTCTTTATGGAAATCACAGTACTTGCTCTGATCCCTAGAGTCTGTGCTGCTTTTCAACGGGTCCGGCCACCTTAAGTTTTCATGTATCTACACTTGCTGAAGTATGTGAGTGAGCGAAGCATTCAGAGGCGTGAACGCCCTATACCTCCCGGAGTTTGGGTTGTTCTGAGATTTGGCTGTTGCTCTCTTGTCGGGACTTCTAACTCTTTTTTTTGTTGCATCAGAATCTTTCCTCTAGACATGCTTGTCCTTCTGAGCCTACTTCTTGGCCTTCTAGAAAGATGTTTTCGTATCTTCCAGATTTATGTACTTCCGGGCCCGTTCCATAAGTGTGGCCATGTTAGTAGGGGGTTCTTTATCAAAGAATCTTAAAATCGTCCAGTGCTTAGACCAGAAGCAAGGGCAGCCACTAGGAAGCTCGGACTACAGTCAGTTACTTCCGTAAGCTAGGTATTGAAGCGAGTTGTGTATTCTCGAAGTGACTCTCCCTTAGATTTCTTTATAGTCAACAAAAATTTAGGACCCTTCCTCAACTTTCTGCTGGTTAGGAACCGGTCAAGGAACCACTTGTTGAGTTATAGAAATTGATGATGGATTCCTGAGAGAGGCTATGGAACCACTTCAGAGCGGTACTCTTCAAGCTTGTCACTAATGTGAGGCACATAAAGGCATCGGTAGCCCCATGCAGAGCCATTATGTGCTGATAGTGGGAGAGATGGTCCCCGAGATCTTTCGATCCGTCATACAGCGTGAACTTCGAGACCATGAACTTTTTGGGCCATTCTTTCGCCATTATGGCAGGGGTGAACAGGAGTGGTGAATCTCCCGAGTAGCCTTGCCAAGTTCGTTCTACTTTTGAGGGACGTGGGTCCCTTTAGTAAAGATGGTCTGCTCCATAGAATCCGCTACTTCTTCCACCCTCTATGGAATTCTAGGTGGAGTTGGATGTTGCTGAGCTTGCCTCGTAGCTTCAGCCCCGATGTGCAAGGGCTGATCTTGCCCAGTAGTGACAAGAGGACGCTATCCTCGTTGGGCTGGGGAACTGGTACTCGTGGAGGTTGAAACTTAGGCGGTGTTGGATTAGCCCTCGAGGTCGCTGGAGTTGGAATCCTCGTCCTTGCTTTGATAATGGATAGCTGGGTAGAAGGCAGGCATCCCTCCTCTTGGGGAGTTCAATGGCTGAGGGTCGCCCCTACGTGAGTGGTACCATGGGGGTGTACTAGTTGTATCTTGGGGGTCTCCATGTTGGGGGGTACTCCACCCGTGGTGGTAGTTGGAGGTCCAGTCCCTTCGTTAGCTGTGCTTGGAGAAAGGTGGACGGGATTGCTCTGCTGGTTTTGGGCCATAGAGGCTAAAATATGGGATATGGATAGATGTTGTTCATGCATTAAGTCGGATTGCCGTTGAATCCGATCAAGTTGCTATTGTACATGATCAAGAGTTTGTCCCATTTCTCTTTCAGCTGAGGGCCAGTTTTAGGGGTTTTGGGAACCCTTCCTTGGACGAAGATTGGGAGCCATAGTTTCTGAGAAACAAAGGGGTTACTTCTTATTGAAAAGTTTATAGGGACAATTGTCGTTCCCATAGACGATATCAAACTAATGTTGCACTTTCTGATCAGTAGGGATCCTCTTCTTTGTCGCCAGAGACAAACTCAAAAAGAGGGATCAAATGGCCACCGGGTTGGCTCCGGTGGTAGCCGCTCCGATGATAAAGTTAGTGAAAGTGAAAGAAAAACTATAATCGAAAGAGTATAGCTGACCGTGTCCCTTAGAAGCGTACTTTAGGTTGTATCTATAGGCCGTTTGTTTCTGAGATTGGTTAAGATTTGGAGCCATGAAATTCAGAATTCACAGCTATCTGAAGATGGCAGCTTCCGTTCTGATCTCCATGATCATAAGGATAGGAATATATCCAAAAATGAGAACTTTTATATCGCACTCTGTTTCCTTGCTTTGAGGTCGGTAGGACTAGCAAGGCAGTGGTAAGATCGGTACCCCTATGAACTCATTGCTCGGTATGGTAGGTCCGCATCCGTCAGATCTGAACTGCCTTCACTCTCGTGACATGCACATGAAAGAAACCGGGACATATGTCAAGTTCGGGTTGGGATGTCACTTTTTGGCACACCAATAATTTTTTTTTAATACGATCACAGAAATGAGGGATTGAATCAACCACTAATTGCATGAGAAATGAACGTTCGGATCGTTTGAATAGAGCTCCAGTCCTTTGCTGAAGAGGTTGTTAAGATTATTTTAAGAATGTGCTCATGTTTGAAGGGCATTTCAATCGCTTGGGACAGTTGTAAGAAAATGACTAATTTTGGACTTTCTAGCCTTAACCCAAAAAAAAAAAAAAAAAAAAAAATTTGGGTTTTGAGAAAAAAAGTGGGGAGGAAAGATAGTACATAAAGAATAGATGGGAAAGTGAAAAGCCAATAAGCTTTTGGATTTTATTGAACTCAAGAACCAAGTCTTGGTTGGTAGAAAAAGTAAAAACCCCACCTCTTCTTGCCAACTCTAAATTCAATATAATTTACACTGATACCAGATCTTTACTATATCTCCAAGTTCATACTGGTTAGTTTTTGGGTTTTGAATCAATCCATATGTGAATAAGATTCGCCCATTAAGAAATGAACCTTAACCCATTTAAGTTGCTGATAGGATAAATTTCTATCCTAATTCAAATATGTCTCTATCATGTGTTGATAGAGATCAATATTTTGAATCCTAACAAAATTCTATATGTGTCTAAAATAAATACCCAGATATGTGGTCTGCGTAATGTGGTTGTGAAATATAGTACACTTTCTCTCTCTAGTCGTTCTTCTCTAGTGGGTTTGGAAATGTGAAAATTGAAAGGATAACTCTAGTAGCCAACCTTGGGTAACTTCACGAAATTTTAAGGACATACACGAAAGCCAGAATTCAACGTTTAGGCTTGTAACAACAAGCAATATACGATCTACAGGTATCTTCCGTAGTCAAGTATGACTTAACCTCGTATACATGCTATGTGCATTGAATGTTTACATTGATATCAGAGTCATAAGCTTGTGTTCGTTGATATATGTGTTGTATGCATGGGTATTTATTAAAAAACAATTATGTATGTCACCCACACGGCTAATTTTTAAAAGATTATTATAAAAACACCTTTTGAACGATCTGTCACGGTGGATGTAGTTCTTTCATAAATTCAATATCTAGCCCTTAAAAATTTCATGACGATCCACTGTCGGATCTATGAGAGATCTGAGTTTAAAGTTCTGGTTTTTCAAGAAAACACAACTTTAATATGAATTTTTGGGTTTTAATACGATCTGTAAAACCTTGATAATTATGCATGAAATTTATATCAAATTGTTCCTATCAGCGAGAGATTTCCAACTGATATATGGTACACAATTTTTCATTGAAAAATGAGTGAGATATAAGGTCTCAAAGTTTGATAGCAGTGATGGTCAAACCTTGTTTTTGGAAAAGATGAATTACAGAGAATGCAACTGTCACTCTCTGAGTGACGTGTGGGAGTGCGTATATCATCTTCCAGGGGCCTATTTTTGGCAACTCTAGAGAGTGAGCCTCTCCTATCCACTATAAGTCCTAAAAATGTATTTTGTGTAATCTTTGGACTTGTGGAGGTATTTTAAAATTAATTTACAGTCCGGAAAAAAAGTTGCACGCGAGGCATGTTTTTACCATATTGTTTTGACACCTCCAGAGAGTGAGACTTCTCCACACTATGTAGGCCCTAAATATATTTTTTATGTAATTTTTAAGCTTCTGGAATTATTTTAAAATTAATGTTTTATCCAAAAAAGTGTTAGAAATATAATTAAATAATTTTTTTTAAAAAATCCAGTGAGCTATACTATTATTCAGAATTATAAAATAGTGTTGCGTACACTGTTATGGGCCTAAAATAATTTTGGATGAATTTTCTACCTATTTTTTTTTATAATTTTTGGGCTTTAAAAAAATTATTTTTTAAGCCAAAATTGAATTAAAAATTATAGAAAAATTATTTTTAATTTTGAAAAATTCATGTGAAAGGTCTGGACATAAAGAATAAATATTTTAATGCATGAGTGATTTATTGGGTTCGTGTGCTATGAATTTGTTTCATTATCACACCTTGACTATTAGGTTTTGTGACCTTGGATAACTACCTAAGGTGGTAAGTTAAGCTCATTCATCCTCTTATTTAATTACCCTTATATGTGAGTATGATTGGATGAATTTTAAATTGAAAATTTTGAATGAGCTTATGTTTACTTGCTTTATTGTTAAGGTTGTCCTTATATATAGTGTGCAAAAAGGCATCCTCATTTTAGCTTATAGTAGATATAGGATTCTTTTCATATGATATATTGTGAGGAGAGAGTATTTTAAAGCTACCATGTAAGGGGATGAATTTCTTGTTCGCACAATAATACATAAGAATTATCTTAGCATAGACTCTAGATTTTCAATTGGGATCCATTTGGGAGCCTCTGTGCACTCTGTTGTATGGCACAATATTTATTTATATAATAAATATAATCATATGGATTAAATTGAAATATGATTATGGTCATCCCAATATAAAATTTGTTTAAGAATTAACTGAAAAATATATTCCTGAACTATAATGATGGGATTTGATTGAGTAATAGTGGACTTTTGGTTCCAAAGTTATGGTAAAGAATAATATTTTTAAAATTAATTTTTGAGAACAAATTAAAGATGTACAAATAATAACTAACATCAACCCTTGCGCAAAATTGAATGTAGAAAAATGGCAACCAAAAATGTAGTAGCTGACTTGACAAAAGCTGAAAAGCTAGTAGAGACCAACTATAACACATGGCATAGAGTCACCCCCTCATCCCCAGGACGTGAATATGTGGGAGTGTTACAAAACTGTACTACTATTATTGTTACATGCAAAAATGTCCAAACTTTAGCCACAGGCTCCTACTATCTGTCCTTTGTATCATTTCTTGAAAAAAAATGTGTAAATAGGAGTGAGTTACACTAAGCTCAGTAAGTAAGTCCCCTACTCTGCCATGTGTACAAGATCTAGAAAGAGCTGGATAACAAGGATATGATAGTCAGTTAATATCATATAACAATCACAGCTCAGCAATATATATCAAATGATCAGGGATACAGATGATGATCAAGTAACAACCATGGCTCATCAAGGAATATCAATGATCAAGAATAATATCAATTAGAGCTCGTCAATGAATCTCAAATAATCATAGTAAGTACTCAATAAAAGCTGAGCAACTACCTGATCATTCATACAAGAACATGATCATACAATGAATCTTAATAAAAAGATAGTGATGTCAAAGCCGGTGGATGTTATAAACTACGGGGCCCAGCTACCCCCTGTGTGCATAAGCATTGAGCTCAATCAAGTAAAACTGGTCCCCATACTCGGGACAGGACCCCATACTCGAGTCATACTACACATCCAGATGGAGTTGTGACTGAGCATAAATCTGACACTGATAAAATATCAAGATCATGCTACTCTTCACGGAGAAGAATGTGGAGCATAACTGGTTCAAAGCAACATAATATAACTATAGCTTTTTACGGCTATGTTACCGGACTATCGAGAACAACAATATCTGGCCCCTCTTGGCCCTACGTATAAGTGTACAAAATGGTCCTTTGCACAAATGTACGAAATCTCATGATCAGGATATAACATCATCAATAGACATGGAAATGCAAGACACAACATCATAGCTAAGCTATTCCACTGAGAAGCAATAGCACATAGTGGAATCATAAAGGATCTGATATGATAAATAAGAGTACAAATATGTATAGAAAAACTGTGACATGGCTAGGAATGTACTATATGCAGAGATCAGTTATTACTTACCTTTGTCTATCCCACATAAATCAAGCTATTTCTTTTCTTTCCGACGTTCCTGTCATTCAAAAAATATAATTCAGTCTATAATCGTAATCAATCTATGCTATGTATTCAAATATTTCTATTATGGCTTTAAGTATTTTATTTACTAATTTAGACCTCGTCATTGTATCTGGAATGTTGAAGAAAATTAGTTTAAACTTTTACGGATCTTAATTTGGACTACTGGATTGAAAAGGGCAAAATGTTCATTTTGCACTTTTTCGTGTATTTATTTCTGGGACCTTTTTTCATAATTTTAACCTTACTATTGAGTTTAGAATGCCCGAGATACTAAAATTTGACTATTCATTTGCCTTATTTGGAGTCCGTTTGACCCATTTATGACTTAGGGGCATTTTCGTAGTATTTCTATTCTATTTAATTTTTCTATTTGGGTCTTAGTGTGATTATTTAGAATTGTTGTGGTCTAATTAGAATTTCTTAAAGTTTTGGTTTGAACCAATAGGTTCACAGTCAAAAACCCTAAACCGGTCCTGATTACCACTGAACTAGCCGATTCAGCATATCTCGGAGAATTGGAATAAGATAGCCAAATTTCCTGTCCTATCCACGGTTTGGCTAACCCCTAAACCCAATTCCAATTTCTTATTTCTGTCGCCGAACAACCTGAATCAAGTTTTAATTTTAAACTTGTGAGGCCTAAAATGACGTAATGTCATTACCCTATTTATATCCGGTCGGGTCTCGACCCAAACCTGATCCAACTTGACCCGATAGCCTCTCACGATTTTTTGATCATCTTCTCCAGCGATCCCTCTGGCGATGATCGCCTGAACAGTGCAACAGCCCACTGTTTTTCACTCTTCCAATGTCCAAACTTTTCTGTTTTTACATGAAATTAATTATGAGATCCTAACAACTTTTTTAAAACACATTTCAACCTTAAATAGCTTAGTTTTTTCGACACCCAACTCACTTTTTCGGCATTATGCCGGTGAAATAATTTGGCTATCAACCAGCCATTTTTGGACCATTTTCTATTATTCAAGTTGTGTTACATTCCTGGCAGGCTTACCTGTTTATTTCTAATTCTACAATTGAGGTTGGTTTATCTTATAAAGATTCACCATGTTTGCACGAGAGGTACAATTTCAGGTCCTTGGGTTTTCATTCATGTTTTAGGCTCTATCTATGCTAATATACATCTATAATGATTTAAGAAGAAAATTAAAGACATTAAACTTAGATTGATACTTGATTTTAGTTTCTTTTCCTTCTCCAATTTTAGACTTTTTCTAAAAATTTTCTACTTCTTCTTCCTTTTCCTCTCTTCCTTTGTGCTTCAGCTTCTCTCTCTTTATCTAACCAACTTTCAGTTCTGTCTTTTCATCTTACTGCTTCCTTTTTCTTCTTGTTTCTTGATTTTCAGTAACACCACACGCATATATATATATATATATATATATATATATATATATCCACTCACCCCGCCACCTTTTCTCTCTAGAATTTTTGGTTTCTCTTTTTCTTGCATTAAATGTACCTATATGTTATATTTTAGACTCATTGACCTCCCTTTTTCTTAATTCTTCTACTGTTTTCTCGAGTTTTCTTTTTATTTCTTTTTTTTTCTTCATTTTCTAACCTTCTACTATCTCTGTTTTTTACTACTGTTTTCTTTCCTTTTTCTTTTTTACTAATTTATTTTTGTTTTTTTTTTTATTTATTATCTTCTAATTTAATGGCATACATATACATAATCTTAACCGTATATATATATATATATAAATACACACACATATATATATATACACTCACATGCATTTTTCCCGTAAACGTCGGGCTCCCAGTACAGCGGCCCTCGGGTGCTCGGGACGACCTGTCACTCCCACTCGTGCATCACTTGCTGAACATGTTGTTAAATTATACATCTGATTTTATTTACGTAATAATTTGGCAAACAGTTTAGTATTACATGTCATGGCCCGATCCAACCTGGGTCAAATATTGCCTAACTTGGGTCGGGGTATTACATTCTCCCACCTTATAAAAAGTTTGTTCTCAAACTTATTATATATACTAAGACAAAAATAAATGAGGGTACTTAGCTCGCATGTCATCTTCCCTCTCCCAAGTAGCTTCCTCGACCTGGTGATTTCTCCACATAACTTTGACTAAGGGAATCGTCTTGTTCCATAGTACCTGCTCTCGACTGTCCAAGATCTGAACCAGGTTTCTCTATGTAATCAAATCCTCTTGGACGTCTAGAGGCTCATGTTCTATCACCTGGTCTGAACTATGTACACTTTTTTCTCAGCATCGAGACATGAAATACATCATGTACGTGTGCTAACTCTGGAGGTAAGGCAAGCTGATATGCTACGGGCCCCACTCTGCTTATGACCTTGAACGGTCCAATGTATTATAGCCCTAGTTTCCCCCGAATCTCACTATACCTTTCATCGGTGACACTTTTAGAAAAATGTAGTCACCCATGTCAAACTTCAGTGGTCTCCTCCGTACATCAGCCTAACTCTTTTGTCTACTTTAAGCTGCTAATAATCGTTGCTTGATCAGCTGTATCTTCTTGGTGGTCTGTTCTACAATCTCTGGCCCATAGAGCTTTCTTTCACTCACTTCAGTCCAATATAGTGGTGATCGACAATTTCTGCCATACAATGCTTCATATAAGCCTACCAATACTAGATTGATAATAGTTATTGTATGTGAATTCCACCAGGGAAACTGATCCTCCCAACTACCTTTGAAGTCTATGACACAGAATCGTAATAGATCCTCCAGAGTTTGTATAGTCCTTTTCGACTGACCATCTGTCTCTAGGTGATATGCAGTATTAAGACTCAGCTCTGTGCCCATATCCTGCTGTAAGCCTCCAAAATAGAGATACAAACAGTGGATCTCGATCTGATACAATAGACACTGGGACTCCTATGCAATCGAACTATCTCTCGGATATAAAGCTCTGCCAATCGCCCTAAGGTCTGTGTCGTCTTAATTGCTAAGGAAGTGAGTTGTCTTAGTGAGTCTATCCACAATAACCCATATGGATTCACTCCCCTTTGACATTTTTGGCAACCCTGACACGAAATCCATAGTGATATGCTCTCATTTCCATTCCAATATTGAAAGCGACTGTGAAAGTCCTCCTAGGCTTCTGATGTTCGATTTTAACCTGCTGGCATCTGGCACATTGTGCTACATACTCAGCTATGTTCCGTTTCATCCCGAACCACCAATAAGTAGTTCTGACATCATGGTACATTTTAGTGTTCCCTGGGTGCATGGCGAATCTTGAACTGTGTGCCTCATCTAAAATCTCTTTGTTGATCTCTGGTATATCTGGCACGTAGATTCGGTCCTGATAGTACAACACGCCATCTCATATAGTAAACTTCGAGCCCTTACCTGCCTCAGCATCCTGACAGAGTCTAGTCAGTGTTGCATCCTAGGTCTGCAGCTTTCTGATCCTATCTATAATAGATAGACTAACTGTAATATTGGCACATAGTGCCCCTGAGCTTAGTAGAACCACTTCAATCTCCATATCATCCAGCTTCTTCAGTAGCTCCACACGAGTCATCAACAGATAAGCTAGGTTTCTTGACGACTTCCTGCTAGGAGCATCAACTACCACATTTGCCTTCCCTAGATGATATTGAATGTTGAGATCATAGTCCTTAATCAGTTCTAACCAGCGACGTTGCCTCATATTAAGCTCTTTCTGCGTAAATAAGTACTTGAGGCTCTTATAATCCATGAATATCTCACATGTCGTCCCATACAAGTAATGCCTCCATAACTTCAATGTGAAGATAATAGCTACTAACTCGAGGTCGTGTGTCGGGTAGTTTTTCTCGTGTGGCCTCAACTGTCGTGAAACATAGGCTACTACCCTATCATTCTGCATCAATATAAACCCCAAGCCTTTATACGAGGCATCACTGTAAATCACAAATCCCTCAATTCCGTTGGGCACTATCAATATTGGAGCTGTCACCAGCCTGTTCTTCAATTCTTGAAAACTCTGCTCCTGCTCCTCAGCCCAGACAAAAGGTACGTTTTTCCTGGTCAACTGAGTGATTGGCATAGCTATCTTAGAAAAATCTTTAACAAATCGCTTGTAGTAACTTGTCAACCCCATGAAACTCCGTACCTCAGTAACAGTAGTGAGACGGGGCCAATTGACAATAGCCTCTATCTTCTGAGGATCAACAGACATCCCCTCCTTGCTAACCACTTGGCCCAAAAATGAAATACTAGGAAGCCAGAACTCTCATTTCTTCAGTTTAGCATATATTTTCTGCTCCCATAGTATCTGTAACACTTTCCTCAAATGTACTTCATGTTCTTCCTGGTTTTTAGAATAAACCAAGATATCGTCGATAAACACAATTACAAAATCATTCAAGTACGGACTTAAAGACCCTGTTCATCAGATCCATAAATGCAATTGAGGCATTAGTGACTCCAAATGGCATCACTAAAAACTCATAATGCCCATATCTGGTCCTGAAAGCCGTTTTCTCCATATCTTCGGGTCTCACCTTCAGTTGATGATATCCCGATCTCAAATCAATCTTAGAGAACACCTATGCTCTCTTTAATTGATTAAATAAATCATCTATCCGAGGGAAAGGATACCTATTCTTGATAGTCATCTTGTTCAGCTCGTGGTAATCAACACATAACCACATAGTTCCATCATTCTTCTTCACAAATAGTACTGGTGCACCCCACGACGATGTACTGGGACTAATAAAACCCTTATCTAGTAACTCCTAAAGTTGCAATTTCAACTCCTTTAGTTCTACCGGTGCCATTTTGTAAGGATTCTTAAAAATAGGTGACGTACCTGGCTGAACATCAATGGTGAACTCTATCTCTCGGTCTACTAGTATCCCTAGCAGATCTTCTGGGAATACATTAGGGAATTCTCTAACAATAGGAATCTTATCTAAGGCAGGCTGTTGTGATCGGGTGTCCACAACATTACATAAATACCCCTGACACCATTTACATAATAGTCGTCTAGCCTGCATGGAAGATACAAAATATGGTGGGGAAACCACGCCTGTCCCCTAGAACTGAACACTCAAAAAATTTGGACGTCGTATGCTAACCGTCTTAGCCACACAGTCTACAGTGGCGTAATGGGTGGCTAACTCCATGCCAAGTATAACATCAAAGCCATGTATCTCTAATGGTATCAGGTCAGCGGCTAACGGTATAACCTCTATATGTATTGTACATGCTCTATAGATGGTGTTCCCACATAATGATTCCCCTAACGGCATTGTAACTGATAATGTGTATCCTAGGGGTTCTGTCTCTATGTTCAGTTTAGCTGCAAATAATGGAGATACAAAAGAATGCGTGGAACCAATGTCAAATAAAACGTGAGCATACTGAAAACAGATCTGTAAATTACCTACGACTACTGAAATAGTAGCATGTACGTCCCTTGGAGTGAGTGCGAATACCGGCCCCGAGTGCTGCTGCTCATTTCTTTACCCCTGGCCCTATGTCTGTGTCTGAGATCTAGTCCTCAAGGCACTAACTGATGTAGGCAGTGTAGCTACCATACTCCTCATTGATCTGTTCCTCTGAGGGCAGTCTGCCTTGAAGTGACCGGTCTAACCATAGGCATAGCAGACATTGCGGTCTCCATAACACGGCCCCTTGTGATTTTTCTAGTAGGTGGGACATCTAGTTACGCCCCTACTGGTGGAAGCAACCCTCCTCTGGCTAGTTCCTGAACTCCTGGACCCTATCCTAGGCCTAGTAAATGTAGGACCTAACTGTTTGCCCTGGTTCACTACTGGCCTTTGGCTCGTATTCGCCCTCCTCCTAGCAAGCGCCTCCCCACTCCGCTCAATGATCTTAGTGGTACTTACTACCTAATTGTAGGTAGGAAACTGTAGAGGCTCAATGCAATCCTTAATCGCCCATCATAGACCACCCTCGAACTTGCGGGCTTTCATTGCCTCTATCATTATAACTGTAAGAGCATACCGAGATAACTCAATAAATTTAGCCTCATACTACTTCACAGTCATGTTCCCTTGTTGAAGAACAAGAAACTTTGCTGCCCGTTTGTCTCTCTCCTCTTGGGGAAAATATTTCTCATTAAACACTTGAGTAAATCTCTACCAGGTCATCTGCGGCTCCCTGGCCTTCTCTAATAGCCACCACTTATGAGCAGGTCCTCTAAAAGTGAATGTGGCAAAGGCTACCTTCTGGCTTTCAGTATATCAAATAATCTCAGATATGCTCCATTTCTAAGAGCCATTCCTCAGCTGCTATGGCGCCCTTGGTGCCATTAAAACTGGATGGCTTCATTGCCTGGAATTGCTTGTATAGATAAGATCTCTATTGTTCCCCCGATGGCTTGACTGTACTGAGGACGGTTCTGGTTAGGATGGCAAAACTACTAACTGGGTAGGGGTACCCACCGGCTCCGTTGAGGTACTAGTGCTGGCCTAGTTTTAGGGTAAAGACTGTATCACCTCTGCCAGCATACGCTCCATCCGGCCTATCCTTTCATGAGGTGTGGGATCCATCTATACGTGAGGTAATGCTGTCGGTCTAATCAAGACTAGTCACTGCCAAAACGTTAATGGTTAGCATTAGATAAATAATCAAGTATCTATCATACTAAGCCACATAGTAACTAACTCTACTTGGGACTCGACTTGGACATTTGACAATAGTAGTACACTAGTCTTAACTCCCATGTATCACTTGTAACCTTAGGTTTCCCTAGTCAATCTGAACCTATGGCTCTGATACCAAGTCTATCATGACCTGCAACCCATCCTCTACGGATTAACAGACTGCAACCATCCGACCCGGCCATTTCGCCGAACCGGACTTGTTTATCCTGTTACACCATCATTAGTGTCACTAACATGTAATCATATCATCATCATCATATATGAATAGCAGAAGACAATAAAATAAAATGGTTACATATATATATATATATATCAGTCTGCTACTACAAAAGTGCAGCCTGTAAAAATTTTTAAATCACCACCTCGTCCCTAGGATGTGAATATGTAGGAGTGCTACAAAGCTGTACTACTATTACTGTTACATGCCAAAATGTCCAAACTCTAGCTATAGGCTCCTACTGTTTGTCCTTTGTATCATTCCTTGAAAAAATATGTAAATAGGAGTGAGCTACACTAAGCTCAGTAAGTAAGTCCCCTATTCTACCATGTGTACAAGATCTATAAAGAGTTGAATAATAAGGATATGATAGCTAGTCAATATCATATAACAATCACAGCTTAGCAATGTATATCAAATGATCAGGGATACAAATGATGATCAAGTAATAATCATAGCTCATCAAGGAATGTCAATGATCAGCAATAATATCAATCAGAGCTCGTCAATGAATCTCAAATAATCATAGTAAGTACTCAATAAACGCTGAGCAACTACCTGATCATTCATACAAGAACATGATCATACAATGAATCTTAATAAAAAGATATTGATGTCAAAGCTGGTGGATGCTATAAACTACGGGGCCCGGCTACCCCCTGTGTGCATAAGCACTAAGCTCAATCATATAAAACTAGTCCCCATACTCGGGACAGGACCCCATACTCAGGTCAGGATCTCTTACTCGGGTCATACTACGCATCCAGATGGAGTTGTGACTGAGCACAAATCTGGCACTGATAAATGATCAAGATCATGCTACTCTCTACGGAGAAGAATGTGGATCATAATTGGTTCAAGGCAACATAATATAACTATAGCTTTTTACGGCTATGTTACCGGGCTACCGAGAACAACAACATCTGGCCCCTCTTAGCCTTACGTACAAGTGTACATAATGGTCCTTTGCACAAATATACAGAATCTCATGATCATAATATAACTTCATCAATAGACATGGAAATCAAGAGCAAGACACAACATCATAGCTAAGCTATTCCACTAAGAAGCAATAGCACATAGTGGAATCATAAAGGATCTGATATGATAAATAAGAGTAAAAAGTACGTATAGAAAAATTGTGACATGGTTGGGAATGTACTACATGCAGAGATCGGTCATTACTTACCTTTTTCTATCCCACGTAAATCAAGCTATTTCTTTTCTTTCTAACGCTCCTATCAATCAGAAAATATAATTCAGTCTATAGTCGTAATCAATCTATGCTATGCATTCAAATATGTCTATTACGGCTTTAAGTATTTTATTTACTATTTAGATCTCGTCATTGTGTCTGGAACGTCGAAAAAAATTAGTTTAAACTTTTACAGATCTTAATTTGGACTGCTGGATTGAAAAGGGTAAAATGGTCATTTTGCACTTTTTCGTGTATTTATTTCTGGGACCTCTTTTCATGATTTTGACCTTACCATTGAGTTCAGAATGCCCAAAATACTAAAATTTGACTATTTATTTTCTTTATTTGGAGTTCGTTTGACCTATTTATGGCTTAGGGGCATTTTCGTAGTATTTCTATTCTATTTAATTTTTCTGTTTGGGTCTTAGTGTGATTATTCAGAATTGTTGGGGTCTAATCAGAATTTCTTAAAGTTTTGGTTTGAACCAGTGGGTTCACAGTCAAAAACCCTAAACCAGTCCTGATTACCACTAAACCAGCCGGTTCAGCATATCTTAGAGAACCGGAATAAGATAGCCAAATTTCCTGTCCTATCCGGTTTGGCTAACCCCTAAGCCCAATTCAAATTTCTTATTTCTGTCGCCAAACAACCTGAATCATGTTTTAATTTCAAACTTGTGAGGCTTAAAACGACGTAATGTCACTACCCTATTTATATCTGGTTGGGTCCCGATCCAAACCCGGTCCAACTTGACCCGATAGCCTCCCACGATTTTTTGATCATCTTCTCTAGCGATCCCTCCGGCGACAATCGCCGGAACAATGCAACAACCCACTGTTTTTCACTCTTTGGACATCCAATTTTTTCTGTTTTTACATGAAATTAATTCTAAGATCCTAACAACTTTTTTAAAACACATTTTAACCTCAAATAACCTAGTTTTTTCGACACCCAACTCACTTTTTCGGCGTTGCACCGGTGGAATAATTTGGCTATCAACCAGCCATTTTTGGACCATTTTCTATTATTCAAGTTGTGTTGCATTCCTGACAGGCTTACCTGTCTATTTCTAATCCTACAATTGAGGTTGGTTTATCATATAAAGATTCACCATGTTTGGCCGAGAGGTACAGTTTCAGGTCATTGGGTTTTCATTCATGCTTTGGGCTATATCTATGTTAATATGTGTCTATAATGATTTAAGAAGAAAATTAAAGACATTAAACTTAGATTGATACCTGATTTTAGTTGCTTTTTCCTTCTCCAATTTCAGACTTTTTTTGAAAATTTTTTTATTCTTCTTCCTTTTCCTCTGTGCTTCAGCTTCTCTCTCTGTATCTAACCAACTTTCAGTTCTATCTTTTCATCTTACTGCTTCCTTCTTCTTCGTCTTGTTTCTTGATTTTCAGTAAGACCACACGCACATATATATATATATATATCCACTCACCCTGCCACCTTTTCTCTCTAAAATTTTTGGTTTCTCTTTTTCTTTCATTAAATGTCACCATATTTTATATTTTAGACTCATTGACCTCCTTTTTTCTCAATTTTTCTACTACTTTCTCGGGTTTTCTTTTTATTTCTTTTTTTTTTCTCTTCATTTTCTAACTTTATACTATCTTCTATTTTCTTTTACTATTTTCTTTCCTTTTTACTTTTTACTAATTTTTTTTTGTTTTCTTTTTATTTATTATCTTCTAATGTAATGACATACATATACATAATCTTAACCATATATATATATATATATAAATACATATATATATATACACTCACATGTACTTTTCTTATATATATATAAATACACATATATATATATATACACACTCACATACACTTTTCTTGTAAATGTCGGGCTCCTGGTACAGCAGCCCTCGGGTGCTCGGGACGGCCTGTCACTCCCACTCGTGCATCACTTGCTGAACATGTTAAATTTTACGTCTGATTTTATTTACGTAATAATTTGGCGTACAATTCGGTATTGCATGTCATGGCCTGATCCAACTTGGGTCGGGTACTATGTAACTCGGGTCGGGGTATTACAATTCGACCCTAGGAGGGCACTGCGGCCCAACACCGTCGTGACCTTGTGACCTATCAGACTTGGTTTAAAAAGGATCGTGGTGCGCACTTTATTATGCTAAGCAGCATGCACGACGACTTTATTGGAGAGTATGAGACTTTCCAAACAACCAAGGAGATGTGGAACCAGCTTAAATTTGACTTTCGTGGTACATTTACTACAAGAATGAGGAATCTTGTTTTAAAGTTTGAGGTGTACTATAAGGATCCTAAGCATACGATGACTGAACATCTTAGGGTGATGTCCAGTATGATTCATAATTTGAGAGTTGCTGGGAATATCCTTACAGATGAGCAACAAATGCAAGTTGTGATAAGGTCACTGCCAGATTCATGGTCTCACATGAAACAGATCATGACCTATAATGAGAATATGAAAGACTTCGATGATATATTGTGGCATTGTGAGTTAGAAGCGGAGCGCTAAGAGGTGACCAAGACTAGCACGCTTGTTGCCCAAGGTGGCAAGTGCCAGACCAGTGGTCAAAGCGCAAAGCAAATGGCAAATCTGGGCAGAACGCTACAAAGGCACCTAAGACGGGAAATGACACCTAGTGCCATAGAGGCAAGCGTGGTAGGAAGAAAAAAATAACCAGAGTGAAGTGCTATAAATTCCAGAAGATGGGTCACTTCGCTCGTGATTGCACTGAGCTGAAGAAGGTATTTTCTAGACCAAATAATCTCTACATTTGTGTATGTTCACATATACTTGTTGCTGACACTGTCTCTCATTGGATTGTAGACACCGAAGCAACGAAACATATGACTCAAAGTAGATCGGGATTCGTAGATTATCGCAGAGTTCCAAAAAACTCCCATTACGTGTATATGAGAAATGGTGTGTGTGAAGAAGAATTAAAAGTAGGATTGTATCAACTCCAACTGCGTACTGGGCACACATTGCTTCTACATGACGTACTATACGTACCTGAAATTTAGCATAATTTACTTTCACTTACTGTACTTATGGATTTTGGTTATGTTTTTTTCTTTTAGTAGTGGTAGAATGGATATTTTATTAGATTGTATTATTTTTGGATATGGTCCTTTAATGAATAATTTCTTCTGTTTAGATCTAATTGAATCATCTTTATCTTCATCATATGTTACTAATGCTAATAAGAATATAGATTTTGTTACTTGGAATGCTAGACTTGGGCATATAAGACGTGATAAGATGACCCGATTAGCTAGAGAAGGCCTTTTGGGCTCACTCGCTAAGGTTGACCTACCTATATGTGAGTCATGTTTAGCTGAAAAAGAATGTTGAAAGCCTTTTAGGTAAGGCTGCCAGAGCTACTCAACCGCTTGAGTTAGTTTACTCAGACATCTATGGGCTTATGAAAGTAAAGGCACGTCATGACGCCTCATATTTTCTTACTTTTATAGATGACTACACGCGATATGGATATGTACATCTAATCACTCAACGCTATAAGGCTTTGGATTGTTTCAAACGCTTTGTAGCAGAGATTGAGAATTAGAAAGAAAAGAGTTTAAAAGTTCTTCGAACAGACAGAAGACGCGAGTTTTTATCTGATTAGTTCGAGGAACTATGTGAGGAAAAGGGAATACGCAGACAATTGACTATTCCACACACTTCGCAACAAAATGGTGTTACAGAAAGAAGGAATAGAACTTTACTAGATATGTTTAGGTGTATGATGGCGTAAGCTAACCTCCCAATTTTGTTTTGGGGGGATGCTATTTTGACTGCAACCTATATCCTAAACCATAGTGCCTTGATAGTCAGTTCCTTCCACTCCCTATGAATCTTGGAAAGGCGAAAAGCCCAATTTGGACTATTTCTACCCATGGGGATCTGCAGGTTATGTTCACAACGCATCCCATAAGTACGGGAAGCTCGGCCCTAGAAGCTAGGAAGCATATCTTTATAAGATATTTTGAAAGCTCAAAAGGCTACGTTATGTATGGTGAACATCCTGATGAAAGAAGAATTGAAAAAGAGTCACGAGATGTGGATTTCATTGAGAATGATTTTCCTAGCATAGGCGATACAAATGAGAGTCTTGACCTCTATGAGTTAGAGAAGACTGAAGATATCTTACCATCTTCAAGCGAGGGTAGGGAATTAGTTCCTTATTTAGTAATCGTTGAAGATAAGTGGGAGTGGTTTTCATCCTAGTAGGAGTAAGCAACCACTAGAAACTCAAGACTCTCAAGTGTGCCGAAGCAAACTAGGAAATATTCCCCGTCGTCATTTCAGGATTGAATGTGATGCTTTTTTGTATGTTACATTAGATGAGAAAGAGCCTGCTTCTTTGGAAGAAGCACTTTCCTCACATACTAAGAATGAGTGAATGGTTTCTATACCGGATAAGATGAGCTCCATGACGAAGAACAAGGTCTGGGAATTAGTTGACCTTTCGCCAAGGCGTAAGACCATTAAAAACAAATAGGGTCTTGAAAATTAAGCGCTAGACAGATGGTTCAATTAACAAGTACAAAGCACGTTTGTGGCGAAGGGTTATACCCAAAAGGAGGGTATAAACTATGAAAAGACATTTTTTTCCAATGGTGAGGTTTGCCTTCTATTCGCCTTATTCTTGCTATTGTAGTGCATTTCGACTTAGAACTTTTTAGATGGATGTTAAGACTGCATTTCTCAATAGAGATACTAGATGAAGAGATCTATATGGATCAACCAGTGGGTTTTGAGGTTAAGGGACAAGATGGCAAAGTTTTTCGTCTCACTCGTTCCATTTATATCCTTAAACAATTGTCTAGGCAGTGGTATTTCCGATTTCATCATGTCATTATCTCCATTAGTTTTGAGATGATTGAGGAAGATCATTGCGCTGTATCTAAAATGATCTAAGAAAAATATTCTTATCCTCTCGTTGTATGTCGACGACATTCTTTTGGCTGGGAATGATATGGATTCCATTGTCGCCACTAAAGAGTGGTTGTCCTCTATTTTTGAGATGAAGGACATGGGTGAAGCAAATTATGTGCTGGGAGTTAAGATCACGAGAGACTATTCAAAAAGACTTCTTAGTTTATCCCAAGAGACTTATATAAAGAAGATTCTTAAGCGCTTTCATATGTATCACTCAAAACTCATTGACACTCTGATGGAAAAGGAATGGGCCTTAAGCTTAGACCAATGTCCTAAGAATGATGAAGAAAAGAACCGTATGTTCACCATGCCTTATGCAACTGCAATAGGGAGTTTGATGTATGCTATATTGTGCACACATCCAGACATCTGCCATACAGTTGGTATAGTCAGTCGTTACCAGAGTAACCCTGGTCCAGATCACTGAAAGGCAGTGAAGAGGATTTTTCGGTACCTTCGTGGGACCGTTGATCTCACCTTATGCTACTATGTTGGAGACCCGAGACGGAGAGGATACAAGCGATGCAGATTGGGTTGCAGATAGAGATGGACGAAAGTCCACTTCAGGCTATGCTTTTGTACTTGGAGGAGGAGTTGTTTATTGGTGTAGCAAGAAGCAGACATGCATAGCATTATCCATGATGGATTCAGGGTACATAGCTTGTTCAGTGGATGTTCAAGAGGCTGTTTGGTTGAAAATATTTTTGCAGAGGCTGGGTTTTTCGACCTATGAGCTAAGGCTGTGCTTGTCTATTGTGATAGCATATCAGCCCTAGCCTCTACAAAGGATCCCAACTATCATGGGAAATCCAAACACATAGACATTTGTTTCCATTACATTCAAGACATAGTTGCGCAAGGGGAAGTGGTCCTGAGACATATCTCCACAAGTAGTATCCGTTAACCAAGCCCATTGCTAGAGATTTGTTTTTAACTCATGTTAGGAGTATGGGACTCTATAGGATTTGATATGTATGGGCACTTTATTTTGTTATTTGACATTATTATGATATACATTCTTTTTACATATGTTGTTTGATGGAGTGATTTTTATTATTGTGTACATCTTTGTTATATGTCACCAGGCTAAGAGTTGACCCATTCACACAGGTGATTCACCTTGGCACTAAGATAGCGAGCAAGATGAGACATTAATGTCTATGGCGCTTACGTAGCGAGCTAAGACATTTATATCTATGGCACCTAGAAGGCGATCAAGATATATTCACAAGCATTTAATATTATATGTCGCCTTAGTTAGAGCTAATATGAGACCTTCACATATAGGTCAATCATGGAGTATTTCCACAAACTCCATGAAGCCTATTATAGCCGAATGTGAGATTTTAGGTAGGCGCTTAGACAGTGACTGGGCTGAAACTCAGGTTAGGTGCTTATTAGCCACTAGACCCAGATTCGTATAGCGTCCTTTGCTTATTTTTTCAGTGACATGCCCATTTGTGGGATGACGCCATAGCATACATTTCATATTGTATGTGTTGTATCGATCGATAGTGGAAGCAATAAATGAATCCCTACTTCATTGCTATGTGAGCCACTTGGATTATTGGATCCTACTTATGCCATTGTTTAACTTAAGACTATGTCATGAAGAGGATATTAGATATCACTACTTTGGAATGTTTCCCAAGGACGATGGAAGATACTGTCTCGCGGGGGGGCGTCTCTGGGAAAGTGGTTTAGTCTAATCTGATTGATATGAGGGCTTAAGGAAGACGATTTGATATTACACCATGTTAATGTGACTCATAGCTCGGACGACTATGTCGTGTTTGTCTACGATACGAGTCATAAGTGCATTACATATTAGGGGTGTAGCACTACTTCCTTGAGGGGTTGAAGAGTGCTGGATTAGGTGTAATTAAATTGTCTTGGGTATATTCGAGATGCTTCCTAGTAATACACTTTTATTAGTCAAGTGATAATTTGATAACTGCGCTCTTGAGGCTGTATGTTCTTCTCATGAGGTCGCATGTTTATTTCCCATATGAGGAGATAAGGAAATAAGTGATTGAGAGAAATCATAAAGATAAATTGCCCTATGTGGGCGAGTGGGAGATGTTAGTTTTTTGTATTTTGGATCAACCCATATGTGAATAAGATCCGCCCATTAGGGAATGGGCCTTGACCCATTTAAGTGGCTAGTAGGATAAGTTCCTATCCTAATTCAAATACGTCTTTATCATGATCAGTATTTTGAATCCTAACAAAATTTTATATTTATTCAAAATAAATACGCAGATATGTGGTTTGGGTGAAGATTGAAGGAGTAACTCTAGTAACCAATTCTGTGTAACTTCGCAAAATTTTAGGCATATACATGAAAGCCAGAATTCAACGTTTGGCTCGTAACAATAAGCAATATACGATCTACATGTATCTTCCGCAGTCAAGTATGACTTAACCCGTATACATGTTATGTGCATTGAATGTTTACAATGCTAAACATGTTTTCCACCATGGTTAATGGGTATCCATCTGTCCTCACTTGTATATAAAATTAAACAAAAAGGTTACATATATATATGTGTGTGTGAGTGTTTGTGTGTGTGTATGTATATGTGTATTGGGTTTGAAAAATGGGATTTTGTTTTGGAAATATTCTTGGGTTGTTGTAGTTGAAGTGCTTTACTTTGGCCACTGTCTGTAAGAAAAGATTCTTCGTGTGCGCGTTGCAAACCATTGACCATCTAGGTTGGGTGGCTCATGCCTCTTTTTTGCATTTATGTGCTTTGATCTGATAAGCTCACAAAGAGTAATTACTTTTTTTTTTCTTTCCTTTTTTATCCTTTCTCCATCCCTCTTTTTGTTGGGTGCCTTTATCTTTCGGATTAGCTTTTGGTTTTGGATGGTTTCAAGCAGTGTGTTAATAGTGTAAGCTAAGAGTAGCTGATGCAGAGTCGGGGGTTATATTCCATTTTGACCCTCCAAAATGGTATAAATAGAGATGCTCAGTTTTTCATTTTATTCATTGCAGGAGCTCTTCTTAAGCATTGCAACAAAGGCTCTGCAGTGTCATTATTCGGGCAAAAAGATGAGCTTCAATAGCTCTACTGTAGGTTCTGGTAAGTCTTTTCTTCGCCTTCCAGTGATATGAAATGTGCATGTCTATCAATCTGTAGTGATTCTTTTAATTCTAGCTAGTTGGTTCATCTTTAGGTCTTTATGGATTGTGTTTTGACCTTTTAACTGCAATGCAATGTTTCAGGGAGTAGAACTTCTAGAAGCACATTTGAGTTTGGAAGGACCCATGTGGTCAGGCCTAGAGGGAAGCACCAAGCTACTATAGTTTGGCTACATGGCTTGGGCGATAAGGGCTCAAGGTTGTAATCTGTATTCTCTGGCATCTTTCCTTTTGCTATTAACATTGCTGTGATTAAAAATTAAGATGGTATTTTAAGATGCTTTCAGCACCAATTTTATTTGTTGTACTAGAAGTCATATCTGACCTTAAATAAGTTTGTTTTGAATGAAGCTAAACCATCAAACACCCAAAAAAATAAAATAAAATATACTATCATACTTTGTATTAAATATGGTTCTGTTGATGGGCGTGGATCTAAAAAGATTGTATGGACTTGATAATCAGCATTGTTGTCATTATTTCCTGCCTTCCTGCTTTGTGAGTAACATTTTGTGAAGTTAGATTCCTTTTCCTTTATCTTAAACGCATGCCTTGTGTAATTATCTGAGAATGGTGGACGAGTTTTGTTTTTTAAAAAACTGAAGAAAGGGAGCAAGAGAATGTCAACATTTTGTCATTTTCTCTTGAGGAAGTTTGATGTTAAATTAGTTTCTTGAACTTTAATCCTTTCTAGAAGATTCTCATTTTGATTGATTTGATGGGAGAGAGCAATGGCACCGTGAACTGAATAAGTCATGTTTAGTTGTCATTTTCTTTTATCGATTCTGGGGTATGTTGGGGCAACCTTGAATCTGAAAACTGCATATGCCATGGGTAGAATTGGGGACCACTCGTTCACTACCTTAATTGTCCGGTCCACTTAGTAAACAGAATTAATACCGAAAATTATATCAACTAATTGTATTTTTTCTTAAATTTAATAAGGCCAGATCAAGTTGATCTCAGGCTTAATCTGATCATGCCTTCTCCTATCTGGGCATATATATACATACATGTTTGTGTGTTGTATTTGCCATTTCTACCATTATTGTAATGCCTGTTTTTGACATGGTCCCAAAGTTATACAGACTACATGATTTAAGTGGGTATTTCATAAATTATATTCTGAAGGTCTTCAAAATTCTTTAAGACTGCTGGCAACTAAATATGCATATGGTTTCTCATCTTTATAAATTCAGGATTCATTTCTGGCTTCGTTTGCAGTTAAAGTTAGCCAATATAGACTAATCTTGATTCCCTGTTTTTGAGCTTTGTGTTGCAGCTGGTCCCAGCTCTTGGAATCCCTTCCTCTTCCAAATGTAAGGGATATACTTATTTTAAGTCTTCAGTTAGCTTCTGTACATATTAACATACATCACAAAGCAGTAGCTTCCTTGGTCCAACTCGTTGCATTATTGGTAACTCTCTCATTTATTCCTATTAATATATATGATGCAGATTAAGTGGATTTGCCCAACTGCTCCTAGCTCGACCAGTCGCTATATTTGGTGGATTTCCTTGCACTGCTTGTAAGATTTATTGTTTTGAAAGCTTTATTTATTTCTTTTGTTCAATTTACTATTTTATCCCAATAATTTAATGTTAAAAGCACAGTGCTTTTCCTTAGGGGCACCAATTTTTAACACGACACGACAACACGACTCGAACACGACACGAAGTTAACGGGTTTGGGTTTAGCATAAACGGGTTTGGGTTTAGCATAAACGGTTTTGGGTTATAAACGGGTTGACACGTATAACAAAATTAATAAACAGGTCGGGTTTGAGTTTTACTAGTATCAACCTTGTTTAACACGACTTAACACATTTAATTATAAAATATATTATGAGTTAAGGTAATTCATCTCACATCAAATATTTATCAAGGTTTTGAGATTTTTTATTTATAAAAGAGATTTCTACTTTGATTTGGTCTATATCCAAAGTTACTAAACTTAAAAATTATCTATACATATTAAAAGATAGGTAAATTTTTTTATTTAAAAAATAAAAAAATTAAAATAAACGGGTTAAGTGTGTCGATACGTGTAACCTATTTAATAAATGAGTTGGGTTTGAGTTTTGAAATTTGACACGATTAGTTAATAGAGTCGGGTTTGGGTTCATACATATTTTCGAATATGTATACCTTGACATGACCCGAACACAATACGATAACACGAATTGACACCCCTACTTTTCCTGCTATTGAAATATTAATGATGATAAGGTCCTCACTTGAATCAAATCAGGGTTTGATGTAGGAGATATCTCAGAAGCTGCTCCTGATGATTTGGAAGGATTAGATGCTTCAGCAGCACATGTTGCAAACCTACTGTCGACAGAGCCAGCTAATAGTATGTTTCCCTTGTTAGCTTCGGAACACACATGCACGCAAACACACTAAGCCACTAACTATTAAAGAATTTAAAGAAGATTGAGGAGTTAGATTCTTCAAGAGACAGAAAAAGAAGACTTGAAAAAAAAATCATTGATGAAAAAACTATAATTATGTACACTGCATAGGGGGAAAAGAATGTTACCAATGCAAAAAAGCCCCAATCCCTATGACCTCATTAAATTTAAATAAATATATTATTATCGTTATTTTTAAATGGATGGATATAGTGGGGTCACTTTTAAGATTCCAATAGAAAGACCTCTTTCAAATTTTGCTTTGTGATTTTGCGGATGTCACCATATCATGCTATTGACTTGTATTCTATAATTAACCTTATGAAGATTGCAAGCATGTTGTTAGTTTGTTCAAGATGTGGAATGGACTGATGTGTATCGTACGGGGTCTTACAACTGCTCCATAACATGAAAATTTTTATCATCATTGCATAGTCAAACTAGGTGTTGGGGGCTTCAGTATGGGTGCGGCAACTGCCCTCTACTCTGCCACATGCTGTGTTTTAGGCCAATATGGGAATGGAAACCCATACCTGGTTAGCCTAAGTGCAATTGTTGGTCTCAGTGGCTGGCTTCCATGTTCAAGGTTAGGCTTCAGCCCGATGTTCACGTATGCACTCCTATACAGTAACCTACTTGCTCTTTGTGGTTAACCATTTCATCCACTCAGCATATATGGTTTATTTGTTTTCTAGGACTTTAAAAAATCAGGTGGGAGGATCACATGAGGCTGCTAGGCATGCAGCATCCATGCCCATTTTGCTCTGCCATGGCTTAGGTATTTTTATATATACCTCTCATAATTATATCACAAAGTTCAATTTATTGTTGGTATTTACTTATTACAGCTATCACATATATCCCTAACACTAAGTCATATAGAAGAACCAGCAAAACGATTCATTTTTAGTTTCAACCATCTTTTGACTTTAATGCAAAATGTTACTTTATGGCTGTAACAAGATTTTGTTGGCTGCATTTGCTTGATTAAACACATACAAGTCTTTAAAAATCCTTTCTCATAAAATTCTGAAGATGACTTCATTGTTTACTTATCCTCCCATACCCTGGACCAGTCTGATCTTAAAAAATGCTGCAGACTAATTCTCAAAGCATTACATTTAAGTGTACATGAACACACACGCACACATCTTGTTAGAGCTGTCCCTCAGACCTTATATGTGCTCATTGTGGATATTCTCCTCGCTACCTTTTGTTACTTATCCATCCCAACATCCTCATCAAGTCACGTTAATCATCATGTATTTTGATTATGTAGAACTTCTCCATAAATTCGGTCCACCTGATGTAACTCAGCCTTCTTCCTAATTGGAATTCATCATACGGTTAATACTCCAGCTCTCCCCTTAAATCATCCTATGCGAGAGAACCAAATCCTCATTTAATATCCCTTAAAACTCAAGTAAACTACCCTATATGAAAGAACAAATTGCCGCTAAAATCTCAAACTAGTTTTGACCTTTTTGGGGCATACATGATCTAGAAAAGGCTTTTGCTCTTAGGCTTTGACTTACATGCCTACATAGAGTGTACACGGGCCAATGTAATCTTAGTACATCATGTATATGTGGTCTCTAGGGGGCTAATTTTGGGACGAGAAATTTTGGCTCAGGGCCCTAAAAGGCTTAAACACAAATACAAAATCTCCCTCCCGACAATTCTTCTATTTCAGCATTTAGAAAAGTCAAATTAATATCGACTTTCTATGGTCAAGTTTAGTTTGATTCTATGCTTTCAGCTTTTTTTGTTTATTCAAGTTCGTTACACTATCGACTTATAGAAATGTCTTGAAAACATAATGTTTAATTCTATTGGACAAACTACCAAGCTCCCCCCCCAAAAAAAAAAAATAAATAAATAAATAAAAAGAAAAAGAAAGTTGGACAAACCTTATCTAAGATAACTGAGTTTTTGTACTAAAAATCTACTAGCAAATCCCATTACACGTGGATCATAATTTGGAAGATTTTAATGCTGCCTTGTGTAATAATTTACTGAGATTTGTGATTAAAGCATTTAAAGAATCTATTGTCCTATTCCATGTCAAGTTGAAAATCTACAACAAAATAATGACATTTGAGCAACAATTGATTTCTTTATATCAATTTAAGATTCTACTTTAGCCATATATATATATATATATATATAAATTGATAGGTAAGTGGCCCTTAGGGTGGGAATTGAACTTGAGACCTTAGCCAAATATTTGAGAATTAATATATGCACACGAATTTGCCACAACTTTATTTTAGTTATTTAAACTTTATGAAAATTGATGACAATAGTTAAGAAACTTTCTATTTTTCATCCCCAAAATCTTCCTCAGAAGAATTTCCCTTTTTTTTTGGGGATATGAAATAGAAAGGAAGAATATAATGTAGAAGGCTGATAATTCATGTGTATATTCAACCTATATTTGATTTGGACATTCAAATTGAACCTCCACTTGATTTGGGCCATTCAACTTCAGTGACTTTGGACTATCAGCAGCAAATTTTTATACAAATGTATTGGAATGAGTACTAGTAACTTGGGATTATTTTGTCTAACCACGAGAAACTTAGCAAAGTTGTGAGAGTGATAGAACTAGAGTAAAAAAATCATGATATTCTAAGCTATTAATGGCTGGCAAACCAAAGTCACTAAAACATATCTATGAGTTTTTTTTTTTTTTTTTTTTGGGACGAGTAAATGAAACATAAACCACAACCACCAAAGGAGGTGAACCAGTGAACCCATTTTCAAAAAAGAGACTTCAATTAAAGTCTCAGTCCAACCAAAAAATATAAGAAAGAATCTACACAAGACGGGTATGATTCTATAATACAAAAGTATTGTAAGTTCAAAAAAGTCCTTAAACCTATTAGGGTATATCTTATACCCTTCAAAAATTCTTCTATTTTTATTTTCTCCACAAGCTCCACAAAAGGCACAAAGGAGTGAGCTTTCGCACATGCTTCAAGCTCCTCCTAACTTATGCCCTTGCCATCCATTCAAAAAATCTTTTACGTCACTGGCATAATCCAAAAACACTCAAAAAGATAGAAGTGAAGATGCCATGTTCCCCTTGCAAAGGAGCAATAGAGGAAAAGATGATTAATTGTCTTTTTCTCTTTGCCACACATGCAACATTTGCTGCCAAACTATGACCTCTGTGTTGAAGATTATCCAAAATCAAGATAGCCCCAAAGCAACCAACCGTGCAAAGAACACTACTTTCACTAAGGCTTTTGAACCCCCAATTATCCTCTAAGGGAACTCACAAGGCCCTTTACTACCATTTCTTTATAAATTGAACAAATAGTGAATTTATTCGAACTATCCATATTCCGCCAAAAAGAATCCTACAAGACCTCCAACCGGCCTAAAGCATTGCAAAAACTCTTTAAGGATTATGGCTTCCCCCACCTCTCAATTTTGGAAGTTCCTCTTAAAACAAGGACGCAAACAACACCCTCCACTGAGAAAGATATGTAATCCACCACCAAAGCACTTGGATTCGGGCAACCTGGAATGGGAGTGGAAATCTCTCTTTCAACTTCATATTGTCAGCCCAAATATCCTCCCTAAATTTTACTCTCAACCTACTCCCAATCTTGAACTGCAAATGATGAATGAACTCACCTTCCCCTTTCAAATTGACTTTCGCCGCCCCACCTCATAAGACCCCTTGACCTCCATGGAAAACCGACCACCTGGCTCACATCCACACTTGGCAATACTGATCTCTCTCCACTAGGCACCTGACTCCATAGCAAATTGGCCAAAGCCACATACGTAATAGTGCCTTATTAAAAACATGCAGGTCCTTTATTCCCAACCCACCCTCCTGAACAGGGTTTCTAACTCTTTTCCTATTGACTAAATGAACCTTCCTCTCGTCCTCTTTACTCCTCGAAAGTCTTAGCTGAAATTTATCCACCCTCTTCTCTATTGCCTCTGGCATTGGAAAACGAAACATGAAATATGTTGGGAGACTAGCTAACATACTCTTAATCAAGGTGATAGTTCCGTCTTTAGATAAATACTGATGTTTCCACCATGCCAATCTCTTCTGAAATCGATCCACCACTAGGTCCCATATGGTTGTTGACTAAGAAGAAGCATCCTAAGGCAATCCTAAATAAACTGAGGGAAGGTGACCCACTTTACAACCTAAGTTCTATGCCAAGCTCTCCGTCCAAGAAGACTGATCAACCAAACTATGGTTGCTCTGGTTGAATAAAATGCCACTACTTATAATTTGGGAAACACAAAGCTCTAATAAAGTGTTTCTAGGGTTTTCATTTAGATTTTGAGATTTGAATGTTGCTGGAGCATAATTGATTTGTCAGTGATCTAAAGGCCTCCCAACCATTGGAGTTGTGACAAGTACTAGAGGATAGTTCACACTTGGAGGGGCACCACAAAATACTGCAGGAGAATTGGCACTTGGAGGGGCATCACAAAACTTGTGAGATCTTGAGTCCTCTAGCAAAGCAAATCATTAAGCCCAAACTGTTTTCACGGTCACCAAGCGTTGAAAGTTGAGGGAATGCCCCTCTAAGGCTAGGTGTCTCATACGGGTAAGGGATTTTACAAATGCCTCATTGCCAAGGCTTGGGGAGCTCTTTGGTTATATTATAGCTGGCTAAGTTTTTGCTTTTACGGATCATAGCTTCCAGAAAGTGCACGTTGTGCCTGGTATGCCTCTTTGGAAGAGAGCTTTTACATTAGACAATCTTGTCTGTCCCTAGTTACTGTTACAAATAGAAATTATGATTATTGTTTTTCTTGGAGCAGGTAAGGGTCTGTGCAAACCACAACCTGTGAGAGTAGGGTGTGTTTTTATCCTATGAGAGGATTCAAAGTTAAAATAAATAAAATAAGGTTTCAAAATTCAGAGTTCCTCAAATGTTGCTGAAACCAAAATAATCTTTTTATATGTTCGTCACACAATCAAAACAAAAAATGCATATCAATGTAGTTCTGCAGTTATTGTAGTGTGTGGATCTGAGCCTCTGGGGATTCATCAAATTTGGCATTGTACAAGAAATGTACACAAAATGCTTCCAATAGAGAAGGAAACCATTGTGTACATGAATTAAAAAGTTTCTATCCACTAATATGGTAGAGAGAGACTGTGTACATGAATCAAAACCTTGACAACAGGTGTACAAACAAATGATAGGCAAATGATGATGAACATGTTTTACATCAACAGATGCCACCAAACAATTTTAAGTGCTTTGATTTCTCTCTTTACGTGCATTTTTATTGTCTCAGTGGGTTGCACTCTTATTGATGTATGTATGCCTTCTGAGTCTCTTGACTATCATGAAATCCAAAATCATTATAGAGGTAACTTGATCTCCAGGTACATGATGTTAGATTATATCTAAATGTTTGTGTTATTTTTTCTGTTTCAGCTGACGAAGTAGTAGCATATAATCATGGAGAGACATCTGCCCAAACCTTAAGCTTGGCTGGATTTCAAAATTTAACATTTAGAACCTATAATGGGTATTTAATTGACTTTGGCTTCAGAAAGGACCCTTTTTTGTTTTTAATTGTTCGCAATAGCAATTTATTGAATGTTTGATTTTGTTATCCAGGCTTGGTCATTACACCATTCCTGAGGAGACTGATGAAGTTTGCAATTGGCTAACTGCAACTCTGGGGCTTGAGGGTTCACATCATCATTGAGTAAAATGTTGGCGTGGAGGGGTATACACAAGGAAGAAAAACAAAATTATATTTGTAGGGAGTAGATGGGCTGCTTAAATTAGTTTTTCAGCATGGGGCATATGGTATACTTGCAGTGTTCAACTTGTTATTCCATCTTGTTCTTGTCTTTCATAAAATAAACTTGTCATTCCATCTTGGTATCGTCTTTCCTAAAATAAACTCTCTTTTTTGGACTAATTATCACTTTCATATCTGGTTTTCTAGAATCAAGGCTATTGTTACTAGTGAAATCTATGCTTCCCCCTCTTTTTACTGGAAGAAGAGTTTGAACCAAGCTCCAATTCATGGAGAGCACACAAATGTATGCACGTGTAACTTGCAGAGAGATTACGGAAACAATATACTATATGGGAAGCTACTTTAGAACAATCTAGGCAATTGATGATATATCTGCACTATAAAATCGTTGCTAGGCAAAACAGTACTTTATTCAAATGAACCAAGAAATGATCCTCAGGGCAATTCCATCCATGTCAATGACAATATCTCATGCATCATCACTTATAATAGGATTTACAAATTCATAGGTGCAATAAACCTCTTCAGCCTGTGTTAAGAAATAGAAAAATTACTTCTTTTTTGCTCCAATGAATAGTGCAGTTGCAATCTTCATTCGTCCTTCCCTTTAACCACAATGGGAAACCCAAATGAGTATCACAAGATCCAAATGAAAAACGTGAAGTTAAAAAAGTTGAATTAGAGTGGGGAAATGAGAAGAAATAAAGAAGAAGGCTACACATGAAGATAAGGTAGCAATGAGGCAAGCTTTTCTTTTTTCTCATCTTTGTGCATCAACTCTTTGAACACAATGCCACTTCAGCTCCTAGTTCAAAACAAGTGATGTTGGTAACGGTATATATAAACGAATAGGTAAAGAACAACAAACGGTGTTACAGTCCAAACCTGGAACAATATAGAACTGGCAGGTCATTATGCGCAATGGTGCTTTCTGTGCCCAGCGTTGAAAAGCCATCTGACATTGTAGTGATCCATGAGTGTATATGGAAGCAACAAAAAAACATTAGCAGGTAGATTAATTGTACTGCCTAATAACGGTCATCCCACTCATATAAGGGCTAGAGAGAGATAAAGCTTAATAAATATATTCACCAGTGAATGACAAGGAAACGAATTATGATGGCCCACCTTAAATTGTTTCAGTCATTTGTTGCTACTACAATCTTGAGGATCATTTATATTCTGATTGCTAATATCTTTCAAATCAATACATGGGGTAAGAGGTGGGAAAGAAGGCACAGCCTGCAATATGAACTTGCGTCCACTTCTCAAGCCTGCTGAAGAGCTAGACCCATGTTCATGCAAGCGACCATGAGGAGGAGAAACTCGCTTCTTATTTGGGGAGCTTACTTTCATGGCACTGAGGGGGGTAGAAGTATCCTTCAGTATCTCAGGAGTATCATCTTCCAGAATGTCATAAAGCTTGTTGTCAGAGTCAAGCACCTGAAGCAGTTTGGCACTGCCTAGCTGAGGCATCGGGGTGATTGGTGAACTCCGCCAACGAAGGGAACTCACTGACGAGAAATGGTCACCTCCAGGACACAATTGGTCCCTTGAAACATTTTCCCAGTCCCTTTTTTTGGTCGATGTCAAAGAAGCCATGGCCATGGTGGGAGGATCAGGCAGCATAGTGAGACGGCATATATTGGCAATTCCATCGCATCTTGGTGAAAATTCATCCACTGTTTCTGCAATATCATAATCCAATTCCTGATGACAAGAAACTAAGTCCAGAATGTCTTTCCTAGTTTTGAGGAGCAGGTCGTGGTTATCAGAATTTCTAGGAGATCCCACAGACTTTCCGTAAGGTGGTAATAAGGCAAGATCAGATTCAGGTGATTGAATGTATCTTCTAGAAGCAAATCGTGATTTTGATGCATCCTTTCCATGGCTAGATTGCAAAAACAAGAACAATCAGCAAAAGAATTAGGTTAACAAATCTAGTCTTTATACTGAATAAACTGAAACATCATATTGAAAGGAATCTTACTCTGAGCACTGGAATGATGGTGTCAGAGGTGTCAAGCTGTGAGGATCACACAGCTCAGTTTGCACAAAACCATTTCTGGTTGCCGCCATTTCCAGCTTCACATCAAATCCGCCTTCCAATCTTTCATCTATGGGTCGTTTGTTCACCACATCCTTAGCCATGCTATATTCTGAAAAAACAACTTTCTTGGTAGCATAAAAAAGATAATATAATATAATATCACAACCCTTTGAAAAGTTCACTAGCAAATGACAAGTACATCAGATAAACTTGCATTACAAGCAGATCACTTAGATGAAAATTACATTAGAAACTATACAATGATTTCTCAGGAGTTTGTTAATGACAAAAGTTAAGTAGAATACAATTGCCAAGGCTCCAGTAAAATGAAAGTTATCCAAAATTCCTCAATTTATCCGCAGCAGTGTATCTATTTAGTGGCATTCATATCCCTTTAAGGCAAGTCTATCATATCTGAATAAGTGGATTCAGCTCCAAATGAGAAATTCTTGACGATTCTTTACAAACATCACATGCGGAAGGCAACAAAATAAATGCCAGTTGAAATACAGGGAAATAGTACAAGATACATTGCTCAACTTAAAAGTTTGATAGGAATAGAAATAGGTTTACATAGCTTAAACATGATGTTGGAGATTTTCAAAATGAGGAACCAAAGAAAGTGTTTTAAAGACAAGACTATGTAGTGGGACTTGTGCAAATCGGAAAGGAGAGAATATAAGCCTTAAATGGTAGAAGCCTTTGCTTTTAGCTAATGGGTTACACCATGAAGCCGGGTTGGCCCAAGACGGTGCAAAGCACCCTCTGCACGCGACACGGACACGGGGCCGGAGTAATGTGGCGCTTAAATGGCGCATGTTGCACTTCACACACTCACCGCGGTAACGGTGCAGTTGTTAGTTGCTCTCGGGTGCAAGTCGGGTTCTAATTAGTATTAACTTTTTTATGACCCAATACATTGATTGGGTACCGAATTACTAAATGGGTTAAAGTTTCTACAATGCTAAGAAGATGTTTGGGATGGTGTAAATTGATAAATATTATCTTGATGTTAATGAGTAGGAAACAAAATTATTTTAGTTAGTTAATAATCGACTTTTAATGTTGATAGCCTTGTGGTGGGAATCATTTGGAAGAACTTGTCCAGAATTGCAAAAACTTGTCATTCGCATCCTTAGCTTGACTTGTAGTGCTACGGGATGTGAGAGAAATCGAAGTACATTTGATCAGGTATATGGCTCATGAGAAGTATTATTTGGTAGTTTAGTTGATTATTTTATTTTTAGTTTTAATTTCGAGGCTTTAAAAGATGTGCATTCTAAAAGGAGGAATTGATTGGAGCAACAAAGATTAAATGCACTTGTGTTTGTGAAGTATAATCTTAGATTGGAGGCAAGGCACCAAAGAAGGATAGTAGATGGTGATTCTTATGATCCTATTTCTCTATCGGATATGACATTTGACACTTTTACCCAATGACACCACATGGATGGATGCAAATGAATGTTTTGAAATTTTAAAAAGGAGAGAGTAGTGAAAGAGAAAGATGTAGCCATGTAACATAGTTTGTATTATATTTTTATTTATTGACTCATTCTATAAGTGAAATATTTTATATTGCCTCTTTGGGGCCTAGAGATCTTTCCATGAATAAGAACAGAGGAAAGCAAGTACCTTTAGATAAAGATGAGGAAGATACAAGAAGAAGGAAGTGAAGAATTGTTGGCATCCGATGATGATGATATTGATGTGGATGCCACTGAATTTGAAGATTGAGATCGAATTTGAATTGCTTTGGATTTTGTATTTCGATTTGATGTTGATGAATTATGTTTTCTTTCTTTTCTTTTGATTAACTATGTTGAGAACTTGGATTGTTAAACTTTGTTTTGGAATTTTTAAAGTTATAGTATTGTATGGACTATGGATTATAGGATTTAAGTTGACTATTTGTTTTATAAATGCGTTGAAATGTTATTTATATTATTTTTAACAATATATATCTATATGTATTTATATATATATATAAATTTATAACTATATTTTAAAAATTGCACGCATCTTACAATATACAAATTTTTAAAAACGATACGTCCTTCGATACACATTCGACAACATTGGGTTAAATACTTTCTGGTGAGTTCGTTCGAACAAAGATTCCAAAAAGGCATCTTGTTCGACCTCGTTCGAATTGTCGTTCGAATGAGCTTTCTCTTTTTTACGAACTGGACAAAATCAATGCGCGTAAAGACGAACAACCGCCTGAGAAAGTGAATGGGTGTAATATTCAAATGAACTCATTTATGATTGAAATGAATATTCAAATGAACAAACTTTTGATTCAAATGAATGGTGTTATCATTTTGAATGAATAAGCACCAATTTAAATTGAAGAGGTGCCTATTCATATACACACTTTCTTGTATGAAGAGCCACATAGCAGTATATAATATATATATATATATATATATATATGCATATATAGGTTGCGGTTTTTTATACAAAACTTTCAGATTTTCTTCTTCGCTTATCTTGCTCTAAAACTATTGTTCTTAATTCCTTGTTTACTACAAAATTATAGTTTGTATTTCGGATCTGGTTTTTTGGGAGTTTTTGGCTGCTGTTTTGGTTTCAAAACAGACCTATAAGTTATTTCATTGCATGTGGATTATTTTTGGATATTATTTTGCATTTTCTATATTTTGGTTCTCACCTCTAAGTTGCAGCTGGGCACTTCAGTCTGATTTTTTTGCTTATGGGATACAACATATTGTTCAAGAGACATGGAGGCTGTTTTGTGAATTGTTCGTATGATTCTTGTACCATTTGAGTTGGATATCACTATTTATCTTCCCCATCAATCATTTGAGTTGGATATCACTATTTATCTTCTCCATCAAGCACTTTTAGTCTGCGTATACTTTGCCCTTTTCTTATTGTGTTGACATGTCAGAAGTTAGTGCAAATTCTACTAGTTGGGGGGGGGGGGGGGGGGGGGGGGGTTAAATTATTTGGGGACTCTTGGAAATAATCCTTCTCTAATACGGACTACAGGGATATGGATACGCAGATACGTTATTTCTCAAAAAAATAGGAAACGGACATATTAGGGACACATTGAATATATATAAATTTTTTATATTTTTATATGACCATATAATAAAAACCTAATGTTATTTTAATTAAAATTGACACAAAAATACACAAATTTAAAAAATATTATTAAGATATTAAAATAACAAAGTCATAAAATAAAAAATAAAAAACTTATTCATTTTATCATCAACCTTCATAATTCAAATGTTCGGACACGTGTCCGAGAAGTGTCCAAGAGTGTCGGTATCTGACACGGACATGTGAGCCAAAATAGAGTGTCCGTGCTTCATAGAACCTTCTCTCCATATTACTCCAATGAAACCAGATGGAAGCAGTTATTTGGCTTAGTCACGATTGGGTTTATTATAAATTCAAGCTCATGACTTATATGGATACCTAACAGGGGAAACCAAGAGAACGGAGTCATCTGATGATTCTGATCTTTCCCATAATCAGTGGCTCTCAAAAAATTCATTCGTCATTGTTACAGAATATACATGTACAGCCTGTAGGATTGTTCTAGAATATACAGCTTGTAGGGTTGACTTGTAGGCTTAATTATAGGGATTCCTAATCAATTGGCTTTCCTATTATAGACTCTCAATCTGTGTATATATATCCTTGTACCTATGAATAAAAATATATCAAGAATTATTTTTCTCTCTTGGTTTCATGGTATTAGAGCAGGATTGACAAAATTTTCCTACGACTATTTTTTTTTCCTTTCTTTCTTCCTCTTTTCTTTCCGACCAGTCTGCCCACAGTGAGCAGACTTTGAAAAATTTCTTGGGTCATCCTGTTCGAGTGACCAAGCACTCTCACCGCCGGTCAGGCCTGCGCCCCACCTGCCGATCGGTCTCTCCCTGAAGTCCGATCACCAGAAGTTTTCGCCTCCGTCACTGACCTCACGTGCCGGCGTGTGCAACTGTGCCTCGTCCTCTGGTCAGCCTTCCTGGTGTCGCTTCACGCTATCCGGCACTTCTGTGTATCCGGTTGCTTTGCTGCTATTGGTTTGTATACTCTGTGTGTCCTTGTTGCTTCACGGTTGTTCGTTTGGACCCTCTATGCGTCCTGTTGCTTCACTGTTGGTGCTTCCCTGCTGCTTCATTGTTCGTTTGGACCCTCTGTGTGTCCTATTGCTTCATTGTTGGTGCTTCCCTGCTACTTCACTGTTCGTTTAGACCCTCTGTGTGTCTTGTTGCTTCCCTGCTGCTGTTCTTGGTTCGTTGCTTGCTTCTTGGTGGTTTTTTTCTATGGCTAACAAACAAAAGAATTTGGTCGTGACTGATGTCATTCCCGTGATGTCCAAAATCACAGAACATAAATTAACTAGTCCGAATTATTTGGATTGGTGTAAGACTGTTAGGATTTACCTGTGGAGCATTTCTAAGGACAATCATCTCACTGAAGATCCACCAACGAATGAGACTCGCAAGGAATGGTTAAGAGATGATGCTCGTTTGTTCTTAAAAATCAGGAACTCTATTGACACTGAGGTTGTTAACCTAATTAATCACTGTGAGTATGTTAAAGAGATGATGGAATATTTAGAATTTCTATATTCTGGAAAGGGAAACATTTCCTATATTTATGAAGTTTGTAAGGGCTTTTACCGGGCAGAACAACAAGATCAATCTCTTCAAGCCTATTTTATGAATTTCAAAAGGACCTACGAAGAATTGAATGTCTTGTTACCTTTTAGTCCTGATGTCAAAATCCATCAAGCTCAACGAGAGCAAATGGCAGTAATGAGTTTCTTGGCTGGCCTTAATTCTCAGTTTGAGATTGCCAAATCTCAAATCCTCTCTAGTGCTGAGATTTCCTCTTTTCACGAGGTCTTTACTAGGGTACTTCGCACAGATACCCGTGCATTTGTTACTCCATCTGTTCATGCTCCTAGTGCTCTTGTTAGTCATAATGGTGGATCTGAGCCTGGACGGTCATATCATAAGAATCATCACAGATGAGGAGCTACAGGCAGTCGGGACGATAAGGGTCAGGATGCAGGGGGAGTTGTATGTTATTATTGTCATGAGCCTAGGCCTATACCAAACGCACATGCAAGAAATTGCAAAATAAATCTCAGAAGTCTCACTCAGCCCATGTTGCCGTTACTCCTACTACACCTAGCTCATCTGAGCAGACCATTACAGTTTCTGCAGATTGCATTTGCTAAATTCACTCAATACCAAGAAGCCTTGAAGAATTCATCTCACCCCATCACTGCCATGGCTGAGTTAGGTAAACCAAATACGTGTCTTCTTTCTTCTTCCTCACAGTGGGTTATTGATTCTGGTGCCACAGATCATATGACAGGTAATCCTAGTCTTTTCTCCACTTTTCAGTCACACACATCTCCCTCTAGTGTTACTTTAGCTGACGGTTTTACTTCTTCTGTTCTTGGTTCTGGTACTGTTAGTCCAACTCCCTTAATTTCCCTAGTCGTCTGTATTGAGTCTACCAAGATTTTCTTTCAATTTAATGTCCGTAAGTAAACTTACTCGTACCCTGAATTGTTACATCTCATTTTTTCCTAATCATTATCTTTTTCAGGATCTTATGACGAAGAAGATTATTGGTAAAGGATATGAATCAAGCAGTCTCTACATTTTGGATACCCAGGTGCCCAGGCCCATTGCATGTTCAGGTGTCTTAACTCCGTTTGACGCACATTGTCGGTTGGGACATCCTTCTTTACCTTTATTGACGAAACTCTGTCCTCAGTTTCATAATGTATTTTCCTTAGATTGTGAGTCGTGTCAGTTTGCAAAACATCATCGTTTGCCTTCAGTCCCTCGAGTCAATAAAAGGGTTAGTTTTCCCTTTGAGTTAGTCCATTCAAATGTTTGGGGTCCGTGTCCTGTTGTGTCCAAAACTAGATTTCGATATTTTGTTACTTTTGTTGATGACTTTTCTCGTGTGACTTGGCAGTTATTTAATGAAAAATTCATTCTGAATTATTTTCTCATTTTAGTGCCTTTTGTGCTGAAATTCAAACACAGTTTCATGTTCCTATGCATACATTACGCAGTGATAATGCCAAAGAATATTTTTCCGGTTCCTTTCAGACTTACATGATTCAGAATGGCATTCTTCACCAATCCTCTTGTGTTGACACACCATCTCAAAACAGTGTGGCAAAAAGAAAAAATAGGCATCTCCTTGAGACAGCCAGGGCAATCTTATTTCAAATGCATGTTCCTAAACCATTTTGGGCTGACGCTGTTTCCACAGCCTGTTTTCTGATTAATCGCATGCCTTCATCTGTTCTTAATGGTGAGACTCCTTACAGTGTCCTTTTTCCTACTAAACCCTTGTTTCCTATTGAACCCCGAATATTTGGTAGTACTTGTTTTGCTCGTGATATTCGTCCCCAGGTCACTAAATTGGATCCCAAGTCTTTAAAATGAGTTTTTCTGGGTTACTCTCATGTCTAAAAGGGGTATCAGTGCTATTGTCCTAGTCTCAACAAGTATCTTGTGTCGACTGATGTTACCTTTCTAGAACATCTTCCTTTTTTCCCTGCTTCTTCTCCTTCTTCCAGTCGGGGGGAGAATAATGATTTGTTGGTTTATACTGTCACCTCTCAGTCCACTAATGTAGCTCCTACTCCTGCTACTACACCACCACCACCACCTCCTATTCGCTATGTTTATTCCAGATGACAAGACCCACCTGATACATGTCCGGCATCTGTTTCTTCTTTGCCATCAGATCCACTGACCAGTGATCTTGATCTCCCAATTGCCCTTTGCAAAGGTACGCATTAGTGCACTTATCCTATTTCCTCGTTTGTTTCTTATGCTCACTTGTCTTCTTCTTCTTGTTCTTTTGTTGCCTCCCTTGATTCTGTGACTATTCCCAAAACTGTGCATGAAGCCTTGTCCCATCCTCGTTGGCGTGATGCTATGATAGACGAGATGAATGCTTTAGATGCAAATGGTACTTGGGATTTGGTGCCCTTACTGGCAGGAAAGAAAGCTATTGGCTGTAAATGGGTGTTTGCTGTCAAATTCAATTCCGATGGCTCCATGGCTCGCCTTAAAGCTCGTCTTGTGGCTAAAGGCTATGCTCAGACTTATGGTGTGGATTATTCTGACACTTTCTCCCCCGTCGCTAAATTGACGTCAGGTTCGTTTATTTATTTCTATGACAGCTACTAATGATTGGCCTTTACATCAGTTAAACATCAAAAATGCTTTCTTACATGGTGATCTCCAGAAAGAAGTGTATATGGAGCAACCACCTGGGTTTGTTGCTAAGGGGAGTGTGGACAAGTTTGTCATCTTCGTAAGTCCCTATATGGCTTGAAACAGAGTCCCCATGCTTGGTTTGGAAAATTTAGTCAGGCAGTGAAAAAGTTTGGAATGAATAAGAGCAAGTCTGACCACTCAGTTTTCTATAAACATTCTACATCTGGCATCATTCTCCTTGTTGTGTATGTGGATGATATTGTTATTACTGGAAGTGATATTGTGGGAATTTCATCTCTGAAGTCCTTTCTTCACAACCAGTTTCACACGAAAGATTTAGGGGTGTTGAAGTATTTCTTGGGAATTGAGGTGACACGAAGCAAGAAAGGCATCTTTTTATCTCAGAAGAAATATGTGCTTGACCTATTAACTGAGACTGGAAAGTTAGGGGCTAAGCCATGTAGTGCTCCAATGCTTCCTAATCTCCAACTCAGAAAAGATGGAGACTTATTTAAAGATCCTAATAAGTATAGGAGACTGGTTGGAAAATTGAACTATCTTACAGTAATTCGTCCTGATATTGCATACTCTGTCAGTATTGTAAGTCAGTTCATGTCCTCCCCAACAGTTCACCATTGGGTAGCTTTAGAACAAATCTTGTGCTACTTAAAGGGAGCTCCTGGACGAGGGTTATTGTACAAAAATCATGGACATACTCACATCGAATGCTTTTCAGATGCAGATTGGGAAGATTCCAAGATTGACCAAAGATCCACTATCAGATGCAGATTAGGCAGATTCCAAGATTGACCAAAGATCCACTACTGGCTACTGTGTTTTTGTTGGAGGAAATTTAATCTCATAGAAAAGTAAGAAGCAAAATGTTGTGTCTCGATCCAGTGCAGAATCAGAATATAGAGCTATGGCACAGTTTGTATGTGAGATAATGTGGATATATCAACTCTTAATTGAGGTTGGTCTTAAAGCTTCAATACCAGCAAAGTTGTGTGATAACCAAGCTGCTCTTCATATTGCCTCCAATCCTGTGTTTCATGAACGAACTAAGCATATTGAGATTGACTGTCATTTTGTTTGTGAAAAGTTGCTACAAAATTTAATCTATGCTCTCAAGAACAACTAGGAGATATTTTCACAAAGGCTCTCAACGGGGCTCGAGTCGATTATATTTGCAACAAGCTGGCCATGATTAATATCTATGCTCTAGCTTAAGGGGGAGTGTTACAGAATATACATGTACAGCCTGTAAGATTGTTCTAGAATATACAGCTTATAGGGTTGACTTGTAGGCTTAATTGTAGGGATTCCTAATCAGTTGGCTTTCCTATTATAGACTCTCAATTTGTGTATATATATCCTTATACCTATGAATAAAAATATATCAAGAATTACTTTTCTCTTGGTTTCAGTCATGTCTTGGTTGCTTAATTATATGCAACCACATAACTAGTGGTTTCCTCCTCCTTGATATGGCCCATAAAATTTGGACTGTAGATGCTCAAACTTACTCACAAGTGGGCAATGATGCCGAGTCCATGAACTATAAAGAATGGTCATGACACTAAATCGAAGGATACAACTATTGCTGGGTACTATGTTGAACCTAGAAACCTATGAAAAGGGTAAGATTATTATCAACATTTTTAGGCAGATTGTGCAAGTAACACTATTAAATTCAGAAGCTGATAGAAAAGGGGAGAGTGAATTTTTTTTTTTTTTGGCTGGTCTTAACATAGTGTACGTTCAGATTTTGTTTGGCACTTGGCAGGGATTCATTCCCATCTTTGAGATAAATGTATGCACACTTTTAGCCGGAGGAAAGTAAGAGGAATGCTATTTTCATGCTCTTACACAAGATTGTTCTGCTTTAGCTACTACTGAGAGAGATAATAGATCAAGACAGACTTGAACTGAAGACAAAAGTGGTGCTACTAAAAAGAATTAGCTGAAGTAAGATTACTATGGGAAGATCAGCCACAATAGGTAATATACCAAGGTCCCAGGTTCAACTCTCACCTCAAAGGGCACTTACTAATCAGAAAAAAGAAAAGAAAAGAAAAGAAATTAAGCACAATAGGTAACGTTGTTGGAAGCTTCACAGTTACACCACTTGAGGATAGGGGGTACAACTAGCGGGGCGGGGAAGGCTACTTTTAAACGGGGTAAAGATGGGGGAGGGGTCCCCTATCCCGTTGCCATTCCTATGTGTGTGTGTGTGATTTACCTATAAAAAAAAAGAAAAGAAAAGAAACAAAGCATATTGAGATCAACAAAAACTTTACTAAAGAGAAGCTAAATACGAGATTGATTTGTATGCCTTTTGTGAAATTAGAGGAACAATTAGTTAAGGTCTTAGCAGTAGGTTTTGTTCATTCTATTGTATGTAAGTTGAGCATGACAAACCACGAAGCACAAACACTCTATTTTAGCTCACGTGTCCGTGTTGGACGCGCAAAAGAGCATTGTTAGGTCTAATTGTTTATGTGTTGACTAATCCGTGTTAACAAAACTATTATTGGGCTGTAAAGTTCACTAAGTCATTGAGTCTAGTATGTTCAAGCCTTGTGTTCACTTCAGTCAAGTCTGCAACAAATCAAAGGCATATCATATTCAGATTTGACTCATTCGATGATCACATTGTAAGGTTTGGTAAGTGGTTGGTGACTTTGGACTTGATCTATCTCACACACTCATGTATTCAAATTGTTTTCATCAAATCAAAGTGGTTATGTGTGAGTTGATCAATGAATAATAATGGCGCATTTGGACTTGTTTTCACTTCAAATTATTTTGCAAGTGGGCTATTATAATTCATTGTTCAAAACTGGAAGAATTAGGGCTTTTACACTATGTACGTTGGAACAAACCATGGGTTCATTCCCACGAATTTAATAGTGTACTTTTCGTTTATGTAAACTAATTATTTGTCCAATACTGGTTCGAACGAAAATTCAACCCATTCGTGGCATATTGGTTCAAACAAATAAGCCCACGAATTTTCCAATAGCTTTTCAAAAAACATTCGTTCGAACGAACTAAGGTTTGTGCGAACAAATAAGCATTCATTCGAACGAATGTCGCGATAGTCAATTTCTAACTTTGAATCAAACTGTCGTTTTTGGGTTTTAATAACCCTGAGTATATAAGGATTTGATGACGATTTTTCAAGGGACTTTTGATTGTTTCATAGTGTTTTCTATACATAATCCAAAAAGTTTTCTTCATGCATATAATATTCACATAGATCAAATCCCTTGCACAAGAACTTTGAATTACATCTTTCATATCGTTATTGGAGTGCAAGCTTGTGGAGTTCAAGTTTGTGTAATCGGAGGAGTTCGAGATTGCGTGGAGTTCGCAATTATGCTAAGTCTTGTCGTTCATGGATTTCGAATCAGAAGATTCCCCTAGGGGAGTGCTTGAGGATTTGAGTTTAAGAATATTCAGATTATCAACAAGGCTTGAGGCACTAACTCATAATTGTACGGAGTCTGTAATCATCAAAACTCTTCTAGTGGATTCACATTTGAGTCAGCGCCCTGAGTTTTCCAAAGCAAATACGATTGATCTGTGGCGGTTTCCTTGTCAACAAATTCAGTGCACAGTCTTTATCTTTTTACTATTGCTTTATTAATAATGGTTATAGTTAACTGTTGCATGCCACTGAATTTGATTGCACCCATTAGAATCTTAATCCTCGCATAATCAAAGTGACAATATTTATCTTTCACTGTTTGATTAAAATTTGGAAATTTATTTTGTGAACTAGACTTATTCACCCCTCCTCTAGGTCTATTCCTTGATATCTAGACATATATAAGGCCTTTGAAGTATCCAAACTTATTTATTTTTTCTTAATTTTGGACACGTTCCGGCCACCTTATAAACACGTTTTTTTTAAGACTTTTTTCTCATTTTCTCCTCTTCTCCATGGTTCTTTTTTTGATTATATATATATATATATACATATATATGTTCAATGTAATAGTTAGTAAATTTGTTCTGGAACTTGAATCATAAATGTTGATGATTAAATGAAGTTCTTGAATTTTTATTTAATGGCTTTGTTATTTGAATATTTGAATAATATTTTTGTAATTTGTGTTTTTATGCCAATTTTAATTCAAATAACGTTAGGTTTTTATTATATGGTCATATAAAAGATATAAAAAATTTACATATATTCCACATGTCTATAACATGTCCGTGTCCTACTTTTTTGATAAATGATGTGTCTGTGTGTCGGTGTCGTGTCATATCCGTATCCTGTGTCTTTATCGATGCTTTTTAGATAACAAATATATATGTACTAGAAACATTCTCCATTGACAAGAACTTTAATAAAGAGAAGATGAATACAAGATTGATTTGCTATGAAACACGAACACTATTTTAGCTCACGTTTCCGTGTCGGACACGTGTCAAACACTGACACTCTCGGACACTTCCCAGACACGTGTCGGACAGTTGAATCATGAATGTTGATGATTAAATGAAAAAGTTTTTTATTTTTATTTAATGGCTTTGTTATTTTAATATTTTCATAATATTTTTGTGATTTGTGTATTTTTATATCAATTTAATTGCAATAACATTAGGTTTTTATTATATAGTCATACAAAAATATAAAAATTTTATGTATATTCAACGTGTCCCTGACGTGTCCGTGTCCTACTTTTTTTAAAAATAACGTGTCTGTGTTGTGTCGTATCCGTGTCCGTGCTTCTTAGTTGATTTGTGTGCCTTTTAGAGGAACTATTAGTTAATGTGTTTACAACTTTACAAGAGTCTTAGTAGTAGGTTTTGTTCATTCCATTGGATGTAAGTTGAGCATTACAAGCATCTATGTACTAGAAACATTCTCCTTGTTTAAGGATCGCAACAGGGCAGGGAGTCCCTCCCCCATCCTTGCCCCAACTAAAGGAAGCCTTCCGCTATCCTCACCCCACCCCACTTGTTATGTCGTCCCCCTTCCTCAAACCTCGCCTCAACTTCCCCCTTCCCACCCAGTCTAAAAGTTAGTTTTATTATTTTAAAAAAAATTAAAACACATATCTATACAAATTATACATATACACATATTGTATAAATATGTAGGGGTATTTAAGGGAATACGAAACTATTGATTAGTATTTATGTAATTTAAATATATAATCGAGGCAGGACAAGAGTACCCCCCCATCCCCACCCCAACTAAAGGAAGCCTACAACTACATGGTTGAAAGTTGTGGTATCTGTCCATGTCCTGGAGGGCCACTGACAAAACTCGGTCATGGAGTTGCAGATCAGTGCTAAGTCTTAAAAAATCATGAATTAAAAAGATACAAGAAAAAAAAAAAACAAAAGGGATCCATTATATTACCAAAATACATCATCCAACACATACAACACTACTTTAATGATGAATAGAGGGGCTATAATTCAGAATATAATTTTTTTTATTAAAAATAAATGCAACAAAAAAGGATATTGTTTTGTTTTTCTTGTTAAGAAGTTAAAGACATTATATTTATGAATATGCATGTTATTTAATGTATGACCATATAATATACATAAAATTTTTATATACATAAAATAAAAAAACAAATGAGTTGAATGAGTTGGGAAGAGGCTTGGGTAAAACATTCCTAAAGTCTGAAATTCAACTCTCATCTCAAGGGCCACTTACCTATCAAAAAAAAGTATAAAAAATCAAAATATTTCAAATATATAAATATTTTAGTATATTTGAAAAATTAGAAATAAATAAAAGTTATGCATTGCTAAGTCATACATTACTACTCATGGATCTAGCAAATTATGCTTGGGATTATATAAACATTATTGGTATAATTTTTCCTTTGGATTATCTTGGGTATGATTTTTACCCAAGCTCTTTTTTTTGGCTTAATTTTATACATTATCAATAAGTTGTCCCTGATTTCATAAATTAAGACCAAGTGGTCCCCGAAATTAGAAACACAAATGATTGAGCAATACAAGAGTTAAATAATTAAACAACAAAAATACAAAAGGAAGCACTAGTTTTGCACTTCGAAAAACAGATTTACACAAGTGAGAGAGAGAGAGTGATTGCTTCACATAGTGTCGATCCTCAGCAGTGGAGATTTTGTCTCCTCCGCAACTCCACCACTTATTATAATTTTTTTTTATATGAAGAAGAGAGAGATCACCCTTCTCTTCAAGATTTCTCCCAATTTCTTGACCATAAGCCTTACTAGATTTGCAGATCTATGGACTTTGAAATGCAGATCTGAGAGCACATCTCAAGGCATCATTCTAAAGTTTCCGGTGAGTGTCTGTAATTCTATTTTATAAAGTTTCTTTTGTCATGCTACATCGTTTCACCAAGTTGTTCTTGTGTATTACGGTTCATCTTACAGGAAACTGTGTGAAATGGTAGTGTCTTGGGCAACATGCACGATGTATCGCGCAATACGAGCCAAGACAGCGACGTTTATGTATTTTCTTGTAACGTGCATTAGTATCGTCTTGACAGCCTTCGATACTAAGACATCTCAGTATCGACCAAGACTTTTGAACCATGTCCGACCATATTTGGAGTGATCACTCTGGTGGTCATGGGCCTTTTTTTTTTACGAGTAAAAGGTGATTTCATTCAAAAAAATGCCACAAGATGGTCATGGACTTTCTCATATCTATTTCTTGTGGAAGTACTTTTCATCGGCTATAATGAAAGGTCTCAGGTCTCAAGTCCAGTTCCCCAACAGATAGATCCTATGTTATACAAGTTTAAGCAAAATATCTCTAACGAAATCAACAATAAGATAAGCCATAGGCATCCACAGCTAAGCTTTTGAATCTTAGTTCCTTCAGAAAATAAATCTCTCTGAGAAATAACATGCAAAAAAAAATTGCACTAACAGTGCTCATTCAGTATTGCTGATTTTGATGGCATAAGTTAAGAGGAAATAGATCTTTGTGTGAAATGTTACCTTCCTTCCTGCCATAGACATTTTTACATCCCTCACACCGGCATCCATCAGAGCATCCAACATTAGCCTTTTGAGAAGCAGCAGAAAGATAAGTCCACAAATGTAAAGCAGTAACAGTGATACCCACAACACCATAGATCAAGCAATAACAAAACACAAAACCTGATAGCACTCGCAATATTTTTTCAGACACATTGACTTCTTGCAATTGCACCCTCTTTTGTGTTTTGCTGAAGATGGTGTCAAACAATTTCCATCCTCCTGCACGGAGTTTAATAGTCTTATATAGTTGCAGTGCAAAAGAAGTATTTACCAAAATGTAAATTGAGGGTTCAATACCCGACTGCTGTTTGCTGGAGACTCGGTGACACGCTGTACAATCTTTGGAGCAAATGCAATTGGGTTTCGGGATTCGATTTGTTGCCGAGTCTCAAGGACTGTATCTTCATATTCAGGTCTGTTGAAGCACCCTTGGCAAGCACAAGGTTCCGCGCAATAGATTCCAGCAGCAAAACAGTCACAGTATCTGCAATTGAAACAAATTACAATAATTCACAGTGAAAATGTAAGGCCTACTAAAACAAAACTTCATTTCACTTACAGTTTCAAGCATTTGGTCTTCTTACAATTGCAACGTTTGCAACCATCACCATCACCATCACTGGTACCTGATGCCTTCTTCCTGGAAAATATACAAATGCACTGATTCCAGTGAAAATATTGAGAAAAACTGAAAAATTAAATTATGAGGGAAACCTGCAGACTTGCCTTTTCTTTTTGGGGTTCAATTGGTTCAACTCCTCAACAGTCTCAGCACGTGCAGAACTAGACTTACTCTTATCATATGGAGTTGGTCGATATTCAATTAGCTCCAACTGCACAGTATTGTTCAGAGGTTTTACAATTTGGGGAGATTGAGAAGTGGCAGAAGTTGCTCCTACAGAGGTCGGTGTTTCATGACTACCATCTTCAGTGCTTGCTGAAACTTTATCAATCACATTCGATGATATTGAACTATTCTTTGTGTTTTCTGGTAGATGACATCCCCTAATTGATACCGACTTCATTCCTTTTATGTTCAAATAACCTTTCTCTGTTGATTTCAAGCTTGCAGTTGCACCACAACCCATTGGCATAGCATTAACAATGCTATTTAAGTGCAAGCCAATACCTGATGGCTTGGACATGATGAAGGTAGAATTCCCACACTTCCGTGGAGAAATCATGGAGTTTATAGGTTGGGTCAAGTTAACCATTTGCCTGCCACCGGAAATTGCACTTATTTCCATACAAGATGATTCTAAAACCTCCGAGTCTGTGGGAGTAGGCAGGTGACCTTGAACCAGTTACGTTATTTGATGATTTCCATGAACCAGGGCTGTTTGCTATAATATTCTGTTGACCCTCTTCAAACTGAAGACAACGTCTACGGATGCCACGGTGGTGTTGACTGACCTGCATTAACTGTTGCAATTACTCTAAGATTTGATAATGACAAAAAAAAAAAAAGTCCAGGAGCCTGCATGGTTTGTTTGCATTAACATGAACCATGGCATCTATCATATAGAGAAAGTAATCTAAAATGGTGTCACAAATGAGGTTTATAACCCAGGGAATGCTATTCACACTTCCCCTTGGGCTTAAGGGCCTCCATTTTAAAGTGAAATTACTCAATTGCCCTTACATTAAAAAAATTCATTATGTTCATTTTCAACCAAGGGTAGTTGTGTAATTTCCTTTTAAAGAAAAAAGGTGAAGGAGAGCCCCTTAGCAAAAAGGGAGTGCACTTATAACCCATAAAATATAAAATGTGTATAAATATGAAATAATGAAGTTGTTACCTCCATAGAATCAAGGATACATATAAATATACAGATATATTTTGATTTATAAGGCTTAAAAATCAAATCCCTAACCCCACCCAAACCCTCTCTCTTTAAAATGCCATGCTACCACTATGCTACAAGGCTTTTGGTCCAATGGTTGGGTTTACACAATGGAGGATGACCTTCCCCCTTCCCATAGACCACCCGACCTAGAAACATGCGAATTCCAACACAAGTCTCCAGTAAAACTACCTAGAGAATTAACCAACTAGGTTAGCTGGCACCATAGTTTTAATTCGTGATATCGGGATACGTAATGGTCATGATTATATTATATATACTATTGCACTAAGCCACACGCCAAAATAAACAACTAGAAATGCAATTATAAGTCCATACCAAATAACTCATAAAAAGAAACAATTGTGATAAGACAAATCTAATGCAATCATGAGTCCATAATTAATAATTTATAAAATAAAGTAAGCAATTGTTGATAAGACAATTCTGATTTCTATAATATTACAATTAAAACCGAAATATTAGTAGATATTAATTTAGTCCATTACTACATGATCCACATTTTATACATCATTGTTTCATGAATCACCACCAAAAGCTCCAAAAAGCTCCAACATACCTCAAAGTCTCAAACTCAAAATTATAAATTGCCACCCGTAATCCTAGCCTTCAAAAAATCAAAATCTAGTCACCAAATCAAAAGAGCCAAGTTCCATATCACAAGTTCGAAGCCCTAAATAAGTATATCTAAACTCAAATTGAGTAGATCTAAAGAATATGAACATATAAGCTTGAAATCATGATATATTAGCTGAAAATCAGTATATCTAGTCTTCAATATTAGTTTCAAAGGCACCAACAAGCTCTAGCTTGGCTGGTACCTCCTCCACCTACCCATGTGGGAGGTTGAGAGTTCAAGTCCCTGTAGGGGCAAAGTGTGTGTGCTTTAGCTATCAAAAAAATTAGTTTCAAAGGCTTGAAGAAGAGATTGAGTTAGTGAAAGTCTAAATAATGAACTCAAAATCTTGTTTTTTATACCCAAGTTACTGATCAAGGCTGTAACGGACTGTAATGGCCCCTATCGACTTGTATCAGTCTTGTAATGGCCCATTTCGTCTAGTAATGGTCGTTACGCTGCCGTGAATTTTTTTCAACCAAAAAACGATGCTTTTCAGTGTCAACACCTTCAAAATCCATTATGTATAACTGATATTTTATTCTATGGTTAGCACCTTCATCCTTTCTTCATTCAATATTACTAAAAATCATGTGTTCTCCTTAAGATTGTACGATGTCATTCAAAACTCACATAAACATATCTCAATAACATATCATAACAATCTACTTATGTTTTGGAGGCACATGGAAAACATGTAGATAGAATATGGCTAAATGCTAGTTAAGGAGCTTATTCAAGTGCTGATGGTGGTTGCATAACTAAAAGATGAAATAAAAATGCTAAAATCTTAATATGATTAGCAATCGTTCCAACATCACAAATCGTATAGTTCAGCAATCATGTCAATTGAATCCACTGCTACATTGATATATTAATCTCCAACAGTGAAGAAAATACTATGTAATAGTGAATGAACATGTTATTTTTATGTTATTTATTCAATATGGTAGGTTAGGTCATCTCTAGTGGTGACTCAAACTCATACCCAAATTTCACTTCAAATTTGAGTAAAAGATGAATTTGAGTTTGATGTTCTCCAACGGTCACTCAAGCTTTTATTCAAATCTTTTTTAAAAATTCCCACCTTATCCCAAATCTTTCCCTCACCTTTTCCCGATAGTCCCACTAACTCCCACTTCCCTCTTTCCCTCCCCTTTTCACAAAACCATCTTTCTTTTCTCCCTCCCTCTTTCCCTCTCTCAGACGACACACTCTCTGCATCTCTCTCTCTTCCTCCCTCTTTCTCCGACATCGGCCACATCACCGATCGCCATCACAGGGTTTCAATTACAATTAGGTTGGAGGGTTTGAACATCATAGTTGATCACCATCGCCTCATCCCTCGCCGACCGCCGATCGTCATTGCCATCTCTGCAACGATCGCCATTGGACAATGAAGAACGGCAATTGGTTCCTACCAGGTCTGTTTTCCTTTCTATTTCTTTTCCTTGCCTTTTCCTCACTTTCCATTTGAGATGAGGCTAGCTAGGGGGGGGTGGAAAAATAGCCATTAGAAATTTGATTCTATGAACAGTAGTGCACTAATTTGGATTTGGATTTGAGTAAAACTAATTTGGTATAAGTTTGAGTCTAGGGTTGGAAGGCCATTTTTGTGCATTTTGACTCAAATTTGAATTTGGGTTTGGGTTTGAGTCACCACTAGAGATGCTCTTAGTATTTGGATTAATAATACCACATAGTTGATCTAATTAAAATATAAAAAATAAACACTGTAATATCAAGTATTTATTCCAACAAGAAATTCAATTAGAAAAGGGTTAAAAAAAATGAATTGATGCCTAGCTGATTCTTGATACAAAATGAATCATCTCAAGAAAGAAGAACAAGATGTAACTGCAAAACACTGAACATTGAAGAATACAGAACAGAAAGCTTGAGTTTTCTTCTCTTTTTCATTATTAAGTCTTCAAATTTATGCCAATATTAGCCGAAGCAGGTAGCGGCCAGTGGCATTACCTGCTCATTCTCAGGGGGAAGAGCACAGGTCAAGTACCCACAGGAGTGGTGGGGGGGGTTTTAATAGGGTAGGGATATTAATACCATCGACCCTAGCAATTGGCTAGGCTTTCGAAAAAAAAATTATGCCAATATATTTGACACTAATCAAGTTTAGAGAATTACTAGAACTATTTTAGTATATTAAAAGCGTATAGTTGTTAAAATAAAAGTAGATACAAAACCAGCAACAAATGTGATACGCTATACAAGAAAATGTGAGTTCACTGAACTAAGTTTGAGTAATGCACCACTCTACTTGTTGATTTCAGCAATATGATGGAGAAATATAATAAATAATTAGAGATTTGATTGGTAGAAATGAAAATTTAGCATTAACACATGGATTATCTGATGCATGGTAAATTCATTTTCAGCGCATTGAATCTACAGAACAATTATTCTCTTAATATTTAACACCCAATTAAAAAAAATGCACAGCATTCTACAATATTTCAGTGTAATACCTGGCAACTAAATATATGAAATTAGAAATCAAGATAAATAAACAAAAGAAAAAGCTCCATATTAAACCCTTAAACATTAAACCAACATATCCATCTCACCAAACACAAGATAAAAGATAACTTGGTAGAAAATTTTGAGATGTATAAATTTATTTATACCTCAGGATCAATAAGAATCATGTTCCCAGCAGGTTCATTCGAAACAGATGCAGAGGTCTCCTGACAATCTTCATGTTCCCGAATGATCTCCAAAGAATCCGGCTGAAACTGAGACGTAAGATCCAATCCATCCTTACAGCCAGCTCCTGCATGCTGCAGCTTAACATCTTGTGATTTTATGACTGGGCATATAAAAAGTGCATATTTTAACTTCCCAAAATCAAAAGGTTGATTCCTTTTAATTTGATGCAAAAAAAAAAAAAGAAAGAAAGAAGAAGCATCAGCAGTTACCTGAGCCAATGAATGGTCACAATATTGTTCTTCATAAGTGCGGCCTGTAGACAAATTAGAGTCAATATTTGGGCAGAAACAAGAAGGTATTTCACCACTTCCCTGCTTCCCATCAATGTCAACAGTCTTAATGTTGTAGAATGATGACTTCCCTTGAAGGTCCTCCTCAGCTCGCTCTAAAATGGTAGGAAAAGCTACAGGATTATCTTCATCTTTTCTTATATCATTTTTGTTACCATGTTCTGATATGGATTCCTTTGAGTTGGTAAAACTATTCAATGATTGAGGCCCATCATCAGATTGTTTCAAAGTTAAATTGGCTGACTCCACCTCCACAGCATCAGTCAAATATTCATCAACACATCCAGAGGGACTGCCAGCCTTGTCTTCCATGGGGCCCTTATTATCAACTTCCTTCTCAGTGCAAGGGGTCAACCCACTATTCGATTGAGTATTGAACTTCCCAGATATATCTGGACCAGAGGCAATTTTCTGGTCTCTATCATCCTGTAGAGATAATTCTGCACTGGATGACTCAGGGTACTGAAGCCTAGAAAAAATTAAAATTTCCATATAATCCACATAATCAATTTTCAAGTCATAGCAACGTTCTTATCCGAAATCAACCGTTTAACAGAAAAATTCAAGATGTATCAAACCTTTTCAGATAATTTCTCTCTCGAATTGGATTAACATGTGGTGATGTGAATACTATAGGAGGAGAATTCAGTCCGAGAAAGCCTGGTGCAACAGGTGCCGCCTTCACAGGCTTTATAGGGGACAGGTTGCTTATGTAACTAAAAATTGGCGAGTCCTGTAATCAAAGGGAACAATAAAAGAATAAGAAACCTATTTTTCAGAGCAGTGCACTCCACAATGCTCACTATTTTTCTCACCAAAAATGTTAATGTTTTGATCTCAAAATAAAATTCCCCACTTACCACAAAATAAAATCCCCCACCACTAATGTAGATTTCTAAACAGCTGCAAATCCGGAAACCTATGCTTCACCACTTAGAAACTACTAATTACTAAAATTCGAGGGCCTCAAATTCCTTGCTCTAATTTTTCAATTTTCTGTAAAACCCTCCAAACCCTAATCACATTTTCTAGGAAAAGTTAAAAAAACGCAACACTAATTAGCTGACTTCAACATCAACAAACAACAAACACCCACATACAACACAAGCCATTAGTTAAAAAAAAAAAATTAAAATGAAATTAGAATGAGATCTAAAACACAAAAATGGGTCATATACATTACCATAATTGTATAGATCATAAAAAACTAAGAAATTATAGAAAGAGATATAGAGAATTTGATATAGAGTGAGAAAAAAAAATAGTATACTTGGATTGCAACAGAATCTGAAGAAGAGGTGGTGGTGGTGGCAATGGTGGTGGAGGTGATCTTATCAGTTTTGGGGGAGTCCATTGTTTGAAACCCTAACCCTAGCCCTAAAGTACTCTTTCTGCATCCTTCTGCGTCTCCCTGTCCTGATCTCCTGACTCGAGATGATGATAAAAATGTGCCATTTTCTTCCACAAAAAGAATATGTTTATTAAAGAAAATGAAGAGAGAGAGAGTGGGCGACAGGGCGCGTTTTAAATTAGGGAGACGAGCGGGAAACAATTTTAGGGTTGCACTTTTATATTGGGCTCGGCCTGATAAAGCCCAATTAAGCTGTATCAAATTAACCCAATTTTCTAGGTCTGTGACTTAGGCCGTCTCTTTGGGCTGGGCGTAGCCCCAATTTGATTAGCACTTGGGTTTTCTACTTTTATGCTCCCACGCGTCTACTAACACTAGACACTAGAGGGGCTTGAACATTGGGTTAACCGAAAAAAAAATCGTACTACTAAATTGGGCCATGGCCAGTCTTGTGAAACATTGGGTTGGATTGGTCTGAACTTCAAGTTGGTGGAAATCCTTGAACGTTAGCTCAATGTCAACCTCTTAGATGTTCTTTTTTTATTCGAACTCATGTCAATTGCGTGGAGATTAGTAGTTGCACTTAGATGTTAATAAAAGGATAATGAAACATGCTTGGGCTAGGGAGAGTAGTTATGCCCCCTCAATTTTTTATTTAATTTTTTTTTCAAATGTATTCTTTTAATTTATATTTTTGCTCCAAAGGTCTACAACTTTTCACACTTTACCATTACTTTAATTTCAATTTGACCTTTAATAGGATTTTTATCAACTTTTTGAAATTTTTTGTATAGCCTAAAGTTGTTTAAGGGTCTTTTTGTCTAATTTGTAAACTTTTGTTATATCAATGAATTTGTTTAGTTACCAAAAATATTATCAATCAATTTTAAAGTTTTATACTTCTTTAATTTTCAAATTATGATTAAATATTTAGCAAAAAATTGGTCCCCATAAAAAAAATCTTTGCCATTTTTCATGGGAACATGCATGAGAGAGATAGAGAGAGGGGGACACTTAATTTGGACATGGATGTGTAACTTTGGTCCTTAAATGATTTTTAGTTAGTAAAATTAGGGTTCATGCAACTTCATTTCTAGGTTAAGTTTCAAGGTTCATCAATGGTTGTCCAAGGTTGGACCAGCCATTTTAAGGCCATGCAGACCCGCTAAAGGATCCTACAAACATCTATTAACATACATGAACTAAAATAAATGAAAAGAAATGGAAGATCTACATATTTGGAGTGAACTTGAATTTTCCCCTTCTTTTCTCTCTTACCTGTCTCTTTCTTCATCCTTCTAGTGCACGAATTCCTCTCTGTATTCTCACTCTCAATGGCTATGATTTTCAGAAAATTAATTGTTAAAGAGAGTAGGGAATTTATAGCAATTTCTCTTGAGGGCATGCATGGACACTTGTCCATTGCCCCTCCTCTTGGCGTCTCATCTTTTGGTCTAAGCATGACTATGGTAAGGCTATTTCAGCCCTTGTCTCCTTAGTGGAGAATGCCAGCCCATAGCCTATGGTTTCTCCTAGTGGTAAGTTGGTTATGTATAGCTATATATACACAGTGCATATACACATGGATAGTAATTATAAGACATACGTGTAATGTCTAAATTGTGTATATATATATTGATGCTGCACTTTTCGGCTCGCAATAAATCTGGGCTCCGCGACCTGTAGAACACTCAAAAAGAGGATCAAAGGACCACCGGATTGGCTCCGGCGGTAGCCGCTCCGATGCTTAAGTAAAGTAAACTGAATTGAAAAAACTGTATTGAAAGCCAAAGAATGAGCATGAAAGTAAAGCGTACCTTTAGAGTTTAATTTATAGGTCGTGGCTTTCCTAAGTTGATTAGGACTTAGAGCCATGAAAGTAAGGATTTGATCACCGGAGATAGTAGTTTCTTGTTAGATATTGCACCATAGATAGAGATGAACATGTATAACAGTTTCCTTGTCGAAGACTGTTTCCTTATTCCCTGTTCGGCAGCCGCTAAGGTGGTGACGAGCTCTGGAGTGTTGGTCTGGAATCCTGTAATTAACTCCGTGATCCTTATCCGGATATATATGTGCTCTAGAGGCATATGCTCGGCCACTTCTGATCTTTCATCCTGTCCTGAATATCCGAGCGCTTAGCCACTGGCTGAGCGCGAGCTGAGTTAGCCGAGCGTGAGCTGGATTTATAGGCATACGTGTCAAGTGTTGACTGGTCTGCTCTTTTGTGGTATATCAGTTACTCCCCCCCCCCCAAGTCCTAGTTTGATGTTAACAAGCAACTAGGGCTAAGCCTTTTTCGGAGAGTCATGTATCCTAACTGTTCGCCTTTCAAGGCGACTGTTGGTGCGTCATTTATTGCGTAGCCGGAGATTGAGTTTTTTCAAGGCCATCATTGTACTAAACCGATGGTTGGGTTTCTCGAAGTCATCATTGTTCCGAACCGTCATGGCGTTTGGGCTTGGTGAGTCCCTTCTGATACTGCGTTTATAAATACAAAGAGAGATTTGAAATGATCTTTTCTCCGTCATTTTCACTGTGCTAGAAGATCTTGTCCGCCATTGTTTGGTTTGTGCGACTTCGAAGAATACTGGCTGTCTGAGGCTCTAGTCTAGAACAGGTTTAACCGATCTTCCTCTTCTTTTGCTTCTTCCTTTTAAGTTTAAGAGTAATGTCTACTCCTCTTGAATCTTCAAATGCTAGTGAGGGGGTAGGAAATCCCTCTGAGATGGTTGTGCCACCTCATTTAGAGAATGTAGGTAGTCTTACCGCCGAAGACGTTGGGGAGAAGTTTGTTGAGCCTCCCCATAGTCTTGAGACTAGGATAGTCAATGCCTTCATAGAGCCCCGACACAAAGGCTAGGGAGACATCTGGCAGGTCTTCCCGTAGAGAAGAGGGCGAAAGTGCTGTTACCCAAAGCTTGCTGAACGAGTGGAGGGCGAAGTACAATTTTCCCTCAAATGTTACCTGCAGAGTATCGGGCCCAATGGATCGTCCCCATGATGTTGAAGCCGGGGAGATATGTGTTTATCTTGCTTGGTTTGAAATGGGTTTGAGACTTCCGTTGCCTAATTTGGTTAGGCAGTTCTTCTATTGGTACAAGCTCTGTCCTGCCGACCTTAATCTCAATAGTTGGCGGCAACTTTTAGGGTTTGTAGTGTTAGGGCACAAAAATGATGTAGATGTATCCATAGATCTGATTCGTAGCAATATGGATTTGAAGTATAAGAAGGCAAAAGGCCTTTTTTACATGTCTTTTGAGAAGGGTTCCGACCCCTGTCCTCTGTTCCCACTTCTAATAAAACGTGGAAGAAGTGGTACTTCTTTGTTGGAGGAGGATGGGAGCGTGAAGACTTCCAAGATGATGTCCCGATATTCCCTCGTACCACGGCTCATAAGGGTGAGGCTTATTTCCTTAGGTTTGTTCTAGCTTTGTTATGCCTTCCGAACTGATAATCTGATATGTCATTTCTTGCTTATGTGCAGTCAGGAGTGCTTGGAGGAGGTCTGAGTTTACTAACGAGCTCCAAGATCAGTACCGCGTGCTTCTTTCGACTTCCAATTGGGCTCACACCGCTATTATCACCCTCGGAGAACTTGATGGCCGCTCGTACTGATGAGCTTAAGAAAAGGCTGAAATCGAGATGGACAGAGGCGAAAGCCCAAGTGGCGGGGGAGGCTTCCTCCCAAGTTGAACCTGAGCCTCATCTTCAATTGAAAAGGAGGAGGTTGATTTTTGGCTTTCCTGAGCCGCCTCCTACCGAAGCCGAGAAGGAGGCCGAACTGCCATTCAGGTTTCGGCCATTCCTCCTGCTCCTTCCGCTCCGAGTAAACAGACTAGGAAGGGGAAGGCGCCTACTGTGCCGTCCGAGCTATCTGATGAGTTGGACTACCAGATTGCCAAGAAGGCCTTTGACCAAATATGGTCCCAAGGCCCTCATCGGTAAAGGGGGGATAACCCTGCGAAGCTGATGAATGAGATGATGAATCTCCAAATGAAGGTAACCTCTGAAACTTTTTCTTGTCTTTTCTTGTTTGCTTACTTGTTCGGTCTAACTTGTCTGCCTTGTGTTGTGCAGAGCATGCATAGTTTAACTGCTCTAATGGTGACTCTTATGAGCTTTGAGGAGGCTGATAAGCTGAAAGGCCGAGCTGGATGAAGTGAGACTGGAGCTTGGAACGGCTCAATCCAAGGTTCATCTACCGAGGAGAATTTGAAGGAAGCTGGCACTAACCTTGCCGTGGCGGAGTCTAAAAAGGACATCTATGCTTGGCAGGTTACAGGACTTCAGAGGGAGTTGGTCAACCTCCGAAGCACCTTTGATCAGAAGGTTCAGGAGGCAGTTGATCATGCCAGGACTGAGACTAAGACGGAATAAAGAGAGGAAGTTGACCAGATGGGGGATGAACTGATCCGGTTTGGTTTCGAGAGCTTCCGATCTAGATTTCTGGCTAAGTTTCCAGATTTTGACGTGTCGTTAATTGTTGCTCCTAGAGCTGCTTCATCTGGTACTGGTCCGAGCAAAGAGGCTGCGACTACCGACCTTCCTTCGGCAGAGGATCCTGGCACTTCTGATAAGGCTTGAGGCTTTATCAACTTAACTCTTTTGTTTTGCCAACCTTTTGATGTAATGAATATCTTTTGATCGATAAAATTGGATTTTCTTTAAATTCTTCTTGTGTTCTTGCTTTCTGTGAAATTTGTTGCGAGTATAACTGCTCTGAGCCCATTACACGTCAGATCAGCTTTCCACTAGTTAATAGTTGCCTTCTGAGCTTCAACATTTGTAATAGAATAGTGAATGCAGATTAACTTCGACTGTCTCATCATAATAAGATAAAACATAATCAGATAAATAGAACCCAATGTTGATCTTGTATCACATAGAATGGAGGTAAACTTCTGCAAAGTTCTGAAGCAGATCATTCTGAACAAAAGACTTGTGAAAATAACTAGGCAGCTTGTGCCCATCATTACGATGATCGAAACTCCTATTTCTGAGCCTTTAGGATCAGGATATATCAGAGCTGTTGGCCTTTGTCATATGTGTGGCTTGTCATAGAATAGATAGGACTGGAAGATCTGTATACCGGATGGGAGGCTTGTATATTTAGACTTTGCCCCCCTTTTTTATTATTTTAGAGGCTTCAGTGCAGGGCTGTGGTTGTTTGTTCAAAAAAAAAAAACCCTGGACCCTGTCTTTTGGTATTCCAAAGAGGCAGGTTTAATGCATCGTTTATTTATACGATTGTCATTTGGGTTTTCGAGGCCAACTTTTCTTTTAACCGTTGCGACGGTCCAGTTGGGTGGCTTTTGGACTTCAAGGGTCTATATATATGAGAAATGGGGCATATGGTTGCGCCTAATCTTTTGTTCCTAAATTGTTCTTCTATTAGAGAGAATTTAGATGTTGCCTAGAAACTTACCGTTCGCTCGGAGATGATTGACGATTCTCCGTCTGAGTTAGGAATGATTAAACGGTGGCCGAGAGTTAACTTTCCCTTTGATTCAGTCTCCAAGGAAGGATTAAAGGAGGCACAAGTCCTCTTGTCCATCTTGGCATCCGGTCGAGATTTCTCCGATTGGAGGTGGTCCCTCCTTGATTCAACCGAGGCTTGGAGCACTAGTGATAAAGACGAAGGTGGGATGCCTCTTTCCCTTTGTGTCTTTGCAGAGACCCTTGCTCAAACCGGCTGGGGTGTCACGTTGAATTTGAGGGAAATAAAGGTGGAGAATGAAGGTCCCCTAAGACCCAGAGCCCTCATCATCCGTTGGTATTGAGACTAGTGACAGTGATGATGAAATGGCCTGGGTGCGTCTTGATGCAGATTGGGGTTCAGGGTTCCTTCCTTTCAAATGGAAGCCGGCGACGGTGGTAATGAAGGTTGGAACTTGGGCCCCTTTCCCATCCGAGAAAGAAAGCCATGATGTTGCAGATCGTAGTGATGTCTTTATTGTAGCTTCTGTAGTGACATCTTTGTTGTAGCTTTTCTGTACTTGTTTTATTTCCAGTCTTCTTGTACTGATGTAAACTTTTTATGAATCATCAATAAAATTGAGTTCTTTATTCTCAAATCTGATGTTCTTTTGTTCGAATGTGCTCTTCTGGAGTTAAAACACCTTTTTGTGCACCTTTGATGAGTAACTCTTCTGTATGTTCTAAGAGTAGATCAAAGAAACCTGCATAAAACTTGAAGTCTTGAACCAATGTACTTTAAGCCTGCTCGGTATTGTAGTATTCGTTGCTTGTCGGTACACAAGCCAAATAATCTGAGTATCAGCTTTGAGGTATTCCGACCTGGGAAACTTGTGTAGATAGTAGTTGGACTTTGGTTTAAGATGCTTAGAACTTCCGCCTTTAGACGGACTGTATCATAGAGCCTGCATATTGAAGATGGACCAAGCTCGGAAGGCCTGTGCATTAAAAGATGGACCAAGTACTAAGACTTATACATTATAGATGGACTAGGCTCTGGAGGCCTGTGCATTAAAAGATGGACCAAGTGCTAAGACTTGTGCATTATAGATGGACCAGGCTCTGGAGGACTGTGCATTAAAAGATGGACCAAGTACTAAGACTTGTGCATTATAGATGGACTAGGCTCTGGAGGCCTGTGCATTAAAAGATGGACCAAGTACTAAGACTTGTGCATTATAGATGGACCAAGCTTTGGAGGCCTGTGCATTAAAAGATGGACCAAGTACTAAAACTTGTGCATTATAGATGGACCAGGTTCTAGAGGCCTATGCATTAAAAGATGAACATTCTATGGAGGTATTAAAAAGAAACATCTCTATTGATAATACTTCCATAAATGTTCCACATTCCACGACCTAGGAATAGGCTTCCTAGTCATGTTTTTTAGCTAGTAGGTGGTAGGCCTAACAACCTTCGTCACTCTGTAGGGGCCTTCCCAGTTCGGTGACAACTTTCCCATAGGTGGGATCCTTGGTGTTTGGGAAGACTCTTCTTAAGACAAAGTCTCCGACTTGAAAGCTAACCGTCTTGAGCCCCACCTTGGATTTGTTGAACCATTCTCTGCTGATAGGCTTCTATCCTGATGCTGGCTTGATCCCTTTTTTCTTCAAACAAATCCAAATTTTCCATCAGCTGCTAATCATTGGATTCTTGCTCGAAGGCTTCAGTCCTCAGAGTTGGCATACCGATCTCAACCGGGATTACTACTTCTATACCGTAGGCCAGTGAGAAGGGAGTTTCAGAGGTGGGAGTTCTTCTGGTTATTCTGTAGGCCCAAAGAACTCCAGGGAGTTCCTCTGCCCACTTTCCTTTGGCTTGCTCCAACATTTTCTTTAATCCATCAAGGATCGTTCGGTTGGTGACCTCGGCTTGCCCATTTGCTTGTGGATGGCCTGGAGAGGCAAAGTGTTGCCTAATGTTGAGATTTTCACAGAATTTCTTGAAGCCTTTACCAGTGAACTGTGTTCCATTATTCAGAGATAATCACACGTGGTATACCGAACCTGCAAACAATGTTCTTCCAAGTGAAGTTCTCAACTTCCTTCTCTGTGATGTATGTTAGAGGTTCAGCTTCGACCCATTTAGAGAAGTAGTCAATTGCTACCAAGAGATACTTCTTGTTTGGTGGGGCCTTTGGTAATAGACCCACGATGTCCATTCCCCACTGAGCAAAGGGCTAAGGACTAGTAATCAGGGATGAGCTCATGATGAGGCTGGTGTTAATATGGGGCAAATCTTTGGCATTTGTCGCACTTCTGGACATACTCCTTAGCCTGCCTTAGCATGCTAGGTCAGTAATAGCCCTGAGTCAGAGCTCGGTGAGCTATCGTTCTGCCCCCATGATGATTCCCGCAAATACCCTCGTGTATTTCAGCCAAGACATATTGTGATTCTTCTAGAGCTAAGCATTTTAACAGAGGTTGAGAATAAGACCTTCTGTAAAGCTTGTTCAGGATCAAGGTACCAAGCCACTCTGATTCTGATTCTCCTGGCTTTGTTTTTGTCTTCTAGGAGGAGCCCGGATTCTAGGTACTAGAGGATTGGAGTCATCCAGTTTTGGGGCTGTTCAGCTAATTTGGGCAACTTGGGCCTTCCTCTATGTTGGGTCCTGGCTGGTAGGAGATTTTTACTGTGGAGTTTGCTTCAGACTTAAGGCGGGATGCCATGTTTGCCAAAGCATCTGCTCTGTAGTTCTGGCTTCTTTCTATTTTCTGGATAGTGAACGTCTGGAAGGAATGCTTCAAGTGGTTCACCAGTTCGGAGTACCTGAAGCATCCTATCATCTTTAATGGAGAATTCTCCCAGGACTTGGCTTACCACCAGTTGGGAGTCTGAAAAGACTTTAAGGTTCTGAACCTCACATTCCAGAGCCAACTTCATGCCTAGGATTAGGGCTTCATATTCTGCTTCATTGTTGGAAACTTTGAATCTCAAGTTGACTACTTTTTCTAACGAGAGCCCATCAGGGGACTGTAGTACCAGGCCTACTCCTGAGCCCTGATCGGTTGATGATCCATCGATGTAGAGCAGCCAGTTTCTTGAAGTTTCGATGAGCTGTGCCTTGTTTTGAAGTACCGGGGTGAACTCGGCAACGAAATCAGCCAAGGCCTGCCCTTTGATGGAGTTTCGTGGCACATATGATATGTCAAATTCCCCTAACTCCATAGACCACTTTACTAATCTTCCCGACACCTCAGGCTTCCTCAATATTGAATTTAGAGGATAGGCAGTTGGGATTTCAATTGGATGAGCTTGAAAATAAGGTCGAAGCTTCCGAGCTGATATTACCAAAGCAAAGGCTAGCTTCTCAACCTCTGGGTATCTCTTTTCTGTGTCGAGTAGTGCCCTACTGACGTAGAATATGGGCCTCTGTACTCCCCTGTCCTGTCTGACTAATGCAAAGCTGACCGTGTTTTCAAAGACTGTAAGGTACAAGAGTAGCTTTTCCCCTTGTACTAGGTTTTGACAAAAGTTCTAGGAGAGGCTAGATACTCCTTCAGCTCTTGAAAAGCTTTCTCACATTCTTTCCGTCCACTATAAAGCTTTGTTTCCTTTAGAGCTTTGAAGAACGATAGGGCAGCGATCAGTGGATTTGGAGATAAATCTGCCTAGTGCCGCGATTCTACCATTCAGCGTCTGAATGTCTTTTCTGGTTCTCGGTGACTTCAGTCCAACCAGAGCTTGGATCTGAGTGGGGTCTACTTCGATACCCCTCTGAGAGACAATGTATCCCAAGAATTTTTCCTTCGTCACCCCGAAGGTACATTTCGAGGGGTTGAGCTTCATCTTGTGCTGTCTTAGGATATCGAAGGTCTGGGCTAAATGCTGGAGGTGACTCCCTTTCTGCAGACTTTTGACCAGCATATCATTAATGAATACCTTCATGGTATTACCGAGCAGTGGGCTGAACATCTTGTTCACCAACCGCTGGTATGTGGCTCCAGCGTTTTTCAAACCGAAAGGCATTACTCTGTAGCAGTAGAGACCTCGTTCAGTTATGAAGGCTGTCTTCTCCTGGTCTAGAGGGTACATCTGAATCTGGTTATACCCAGAATAGGCATCCATAAAACTCAAGAGTTTATGCCCTGCAGTAGCGTCAACCAGTTGGTCTATCCTTGGCAGTGGAAAGCTGTCTTTGGGTTACGCCTTATTGAGATCTGTATAATCAACACAGACCCTCCACTTGCCATTTTTCTTCTTGACCAGGACGGTGTTGGCTAGCCACTCAGGGTAGAACACTTCTCGTATCATCCTGGCTTCAAGCAGCCTCTAGACTTCCTCAGTTATGATCCGATGCCGTTCTAGAGTAATTGGCCTTCTCTTCTGTCTGACTGGTGGGTGATCTGGATCTACCATCAGCTTGTGAGTTATCAGATTGGGATCTATACCCTCCATGTCTTTGGTCTCCTACGCAAATATGGAGAGGTTGTCTTTCAGAAACCTGACTATCTTCTCCTGCTCGATGTGTGTCAGGTCTGGGCCAATGTACAAATAACGACCCTCTGACTCTGAATTGACCAACACTTTGATGGGCTCGCCAATGGGTTTGGCTCTGCTGTCCCGTCCCCTTGGGCTCAAAGGTTCTTCGATGCTGGACGGGCAATCTTCCTCCTCGGGAGTGTGGGTGAGAACTAAATTTGTACCATCCCGAGTATACTGTAATTGCTATTTGGTGGCCTTCTTCTTGAGTGCAATGGCATGGCACTCCTGGGAAGTTGGCTAGGCACCCTTTGACAGAATAAACATTCTGATTGTGAACATACTTCAGACATTGATGGAGGGTCGAGGTGACCACCCCTATCTGGTGCAACCATGGTCTCTCGATTATGACATTGTAAGGAGATTTCATATTCAACACCATGTACTCTGAGATGGTGGTTTTCTGCCCTTCTCCTTCTCCTACAGTGGTAGGAAGGTCGATTCTTCCTAATGGGGTACTGAGATTGCCATTAAAAGCTGCCATCACAGCAGTAGTAGGCTTGATGTTGTCGTGATCCATTCCCTATCTGTTTGAGTGGCTCATGGAACAATATATTGACGGAGCTGCTGGTATCAACTAGGACTCTTTTGATCTCGAAGTTGGCGAATTTTGAGAGCGATGACAAGGGCATCACTGTGAGGGCAGTGCACCCTTGCTAGGTCCTGTTCAAGTGAATTGGATCTCCGGTGCTGGTTTGAGCCTCTTTTTAACGTTGGAGATCTGCAACACGTCTGGGACAGCCCTGGCCTCCCGAGCGTATCTCTTCCTCGCCCTATTAGACATCCTTGTAGTAGAGGAGTCTACATGGAAGACATAAATGACATGGTTGTTTTGCCTCTGAGGCTCGTTTCGTCCTTCCCTCTACTCTTGTCTTTGCTCAGGCCTCTGCTCTATCCGCTGCTGAGGCTTATCTTCATGGGGATTTTGCCTCCCGTCCTACTTAAGGAACTCCCGGAGACGTCCTTTCTTTATGAGTTGCTCAATCTCATATCGGAGGGTCCTGCATGAGTTAGTCGTATGTCCATGATCTTTGTGGAAATTGCAATACTTACTTTGGTCCCGAAGGTTGGGACCTCATTTGATTGGTTCCGGCCATCTCAGGTTTTCTCGATCTCGGATCTGCCAGGAGTACTTGGTTCGGTGTAGTGTTCAAAGGGGTGAAGTTAGTGAACTCCCTTGGTCCGGAATTATAAACAGCCCTGGGCGTTGTTCTCTTTTTTGGACTCCTGGTCCTCTTCTTGCTAGAGTCTCTTCTGTGGTCCTCCTTCTTATGATCCTCCCTCTTCGGATTATCCTTCTGGCTTTGCTCTTTGCCCTTCTAGGATGTGCGGTTGGCTTCTTCCAAGTTGATGTACTTCCTGGCCCGGTCCATTAATGCCGACATGTCGGTAGGAGGGCTTTTGGTCAATGAATCTCTGAAGCCACCGTGAGCAAGTCCAAGCAAGTTAAGGCAGCTATAAGAATCTTGGGCTGCAGTCGGTGATCTCCGTGAGTTCGGCATTAAAGCGCGCAATGTAGGCTCTGAGGGACTCCTCCTTAGTCTGCTTGACATTTAATAGGAATTCTAGTCCCCTTCTGAGCCTTCTGCTGGTCATAAATCTGTCCAAGAATTGCCTACCGAGCTTATAGAAACCGGTAATTGAGTTCGGAGGGAGGTGGTGGAACCATTTCAAAGCAGTTCCCTTCAAAATTGTAATGAAGGTTCGGCACATAAAAGCATCAGAGGCCCCGTGGAGGGCCATCGTATGCTGGTAGTGCGAACGATGATCTCCTGGGTCTCCAAGTCCCATCGTACAACATGAAACTTTGGCACCATGAACTTTCTGAGCCTTTCTTCTGACATGATGGCATGAGTGAATGGGGTGGCAAGTCTTCCGAACAGCCTAGCTAACTCGTCTTGCTCTGTAGGGTTCTGGGCACCTTTCAAAGCTATTGTTCGGTCCATAGATTCGGACAATTTCTTCTACCCTTCGTGGGTCTCTGAATCAGGACATCTTGTGAACCTTGTCTTACAGCCTCGGCTTCAGGGTAGTCGAGCTGAGTACGTCCCTCGGACGGAAGAGGGTTCCGAACTGGAGGAACTGGTGCTACTTGGGGATGAGGCTCCTGTGGTGCCGGATGCGCTCCCGAAGCCCTTGGAGTCGGGGCTCTAGTAGTGCTCCGGTAATGGATGTCAGGGACGAAGGCTAATGTTCCCCAGCCTGGGGCTGCTGACGGCTGTGGATCTCTGCCAACGCGAGCAACACCCTGGGGGTGCCCAGGCTGGTTATTTGGAACCTGCCCATGGGGATTCTTCATTCTCAGTGGTAATAGGGGGTTGTGTTCCCGCAGCAATGTTGACCGGCGGGTTAGGAGGACTCGTCCCTTGATTCTGTGTGAGCGTTGTCAGTGTTCTGGTTATGGCAAGCAACTGTTCCTACACCACTTCATTGTGTTGTTTGATTGATTCGATCTCTTGTAGCATGGGATCAACCGTTGGCCCCCTTGCTCGTGGAGCAGGTGGCTGACGTTGAGAGCTTTGCGGATTCTGAGTATTCTGTCGCGGTCGGAGATTTAAGGCCATGGTTTTCTGGTGAGAAAAAAGATAAGTTTGTGAATAGAGCACTTGGAGATTAGTCGTTCCTATAGACGACGCCAAACTGATGCTGTACTTTTCGGCTCGCAATAAATCTGGGCTCCACGACCTATAGAACACTCAAAAAGGGGATCAGAGGACCACCAGGATTGGCTCCGGCGATAGCCGCTTCCGATGCTTAAGTAAGTAAACTGAATTGAAAAGACTGTATTGAAAGCCAAAGAATGAGCATGAAAATAAAGCGTACCTTTAGGGTTTAATTTATAGGCCGTGGCTTTCCTAAGTTGATTAGGATTTGGAGCCATGAAAGTAGGGATTTGATCACCGGAGATAGTAGTTTCCTTATTGGATATTGCACCATAGATAGAGATGAACATGTATAGCAATTTCCTTGTCGAAGATTGTTTCCTTATTCCCTGCTCGGCAGTCGCTAAGGCGGTGACGAGCTCTGGAGTGTTGGTCTGCAATCTTATAATTAACTCCGTGATCCTTATCCGGATATGTATGTGCTCTAGAGGCATATGCTCGGCCACTTCCGATCTTTCATCCTGTCCTGAATGTCCGAGCGCTTAGCCACTGGCTGAGCGTGAGCTGAGTTAGCCGAGCGTGAGCTGGATTTATAGGTATACGTGTCAAGTGCTGATTGGTCTGCTCTTTTGTCGTATATCATATATATATATATACACAATTTAGACATTACACGTATGTCTTATAATTACTATCGATGTGTCATACATACTTGGTGCCCTTTATGGTTATTTTAAGCTTAACTAATCCACAATTAGATATATTAATCTTTACTAGATGAATCTAGGGTACTTAATTCCTTAACTAAGTAAATCATATGCTATCTTAACATGTTAATATTAATTTTTCTCTCAATTTCTTAGTTGACTAATTATTTCAAGTAATTTGTCTATAATCTTTAGATTAATTTCCCTCGATTAATTCTTATTGCTCGATTGCCCAATTAAATTGGGTCGGGATGTTACAAGAGTTGTATAAACAATGAGTAGTTTAATCAAGGTCTTGTAAACACGATAGCACATTTTAAATAGGACAATGAGCACAATTGAAATTAGGAATCTGAATCATTAAGTATTCAAATAAGGAAATTTGGCATTCAAGTCGGGAGATTTATAAAAATAAGGAATTAAATAGAGGCAGTAACATGCTTGGATCAAGAGTTATACAAATAACTAGCATTTGAATAAGCGTATTTCATAAAATGTGGAGTTTAAAATCTCCACTTCAAAGTACAGAATTTCTCACCTCATTTTCTTAGTTTTTGTTCTTATTTCATTTTTTATATCAATCTCCTTATCTTGTGTCATTTCTTCATTTAGTGATCTAGATCACGGATCAAACTAAGTTTAATACTTTAATAAATATGTGATTTTATTTAATCATTATTTCTTTGACATTTTGTCTTACTCGACTCTATTTTTGGATTCAATGGCTCTAAAAATCCAAAGTTAGGTCTTTCTCTATTCTCTGGACCCATTTGATAGCTTATTTTTCTAATAGGGGCACAATTATAATTTTGTTATTTTATATGCCAAATCTTTTTGGTAGTTTATTTACTAATTTAGACTCTACCATTAAGTGTAGAATGTCAAAGAAATTCATAATAATCATTCTTTGATATTTAATTGGCTTTAGTTATCACGGATAATTATTGCATTTTATGTATCTAAGTTTTTGGAACCTCGTTTGGTGAAATGGACTTCACCATTGAGTCTAGAATGTCAAAAAATGTTAAGGTAGGTACCTTCGTAGTCATTAGGGTTCATTTGGTAGGATTTATCTATTTGCAACTCGGGCAAGCTAACCCAAAACCAACCTGAATTTTGATGGCTTCGGTTGAAAAAATTTTAAATCGGTAAGGGCCTGGACAGGAAACCTTTTATCATTTTTTAGGCCAAAACTGGATTGAAATATCAAAATCCCGACATGCTCAAGCCCGACTTTAATTCTTTACCATTTTATCACAAGCTTGTGTATTTAAACTAATATATGTGATGTTCAACTTTCGATGTGGGACTAATGTATTGTATTGAAACTAATTCTCCAATGCTTCCACAACGTATTCCACAACATTTGAACTTTGCAAGGAGATTATCTTAATGGATTTGATACTTAAGATTACAAATATGCATTTAGTGGTGGTCTTATATGTAGCTTTGTTCCACAGCCAAATGATCAAATTCCAAAATTTATTAAAAGAAATATGCAGTTAGTGGTTGTATTTTCTACATCTAGTGGTGGTCTTAGACAGCAAAGCGATGGATTCATCAAGTTGTACCTCTATTCCATGGATATATATACACTCTCACCTTCAAAGATAGATCAACTAAAGAGTTATTTTATGTGTCATTGAGTCTAGAATGTCAAAGAAAGTCAAAATATACCATTTCTGGCATTTAATTGGCTTCGACTTTCACTAAGGGTATTTTGGTAATGGTTGCATTTTATGTATCTAATTTTTTTAGAAACCCGTTTAACAAAATGGACTTCACAATTGAGTTTAAAACGTCAAAAAATGTTAGCATAGGTACCCTCGTAGTTATTAGGGTTTTTTTGGTAGCTCTATCAAGCATTTAGGACTTATTTAGAATTACTCTAGTTTATTCGTTCTTATATTTCGAGGTCTAATTTCCCAAATCAGACTTTTCCATTGAGTCTGGAATGCCCAAAAATGTTAAAAATGTGTATTCTTCTATTTTAATTGGCCTTTATAACATTAAGTTTAGGCCTAAGGGTAAAATAATAATTTTACCCTAGCTTTAAGGGCATTAAAATAATTATTAATTATTTTCTAGGGCTTTTATAGTTAACATAAAATTATGGGGGGTCAAGATATAATTTCCCAAAGTCCTTGGTTTAATTAATTTGGCCAAAAACCTACTGCTTTATTGGTTAAATCAGCGAACCCTTTAAATTTCCTTGAAAATTGACTAGTTTAGTTGTGTATTAAGTGAATTGGCTCCCAACTGTTGAAAATTGACCGGTCTGGTTCGTCATGTCAGCAATTAAAACGTCCCAAAAGCGACGTCATCTAACTTAAACTAGGATATGTTTATAAGCAGGTTGGCCCGAACTTTCCAATGGCCCGACCCGACATTGTTCATCATCGTCCCAAGTATAGGGTTACTATTCACCAGAAAATATTAATTTTTTTTCGAACCTATTTTGTGAAATTTGAGTCATTACTTCAACTCATTTTCAATTCCAAAAGGTTTCTAGGTTCCTAACTCAGTTTTTTGCATTGATTTGATGGCTTGAATCAAGTTAAGATGCTCAATTGACCACCATTATCATGGTCTACAACTACGTTCGGTTCATGGCCATTTCTAAACCAAATCACATAGGTTCTTGGTCTATTGTAATCTTTAGTAAATGGGGATTCAATCCTCGTCCAAAAACTCAGGTTTTAGGCTTGATTTGACTATATCCATTTGTTAGCCCGCAATTGTAAACCCTGCATTCTCCCTTATCTTTTAATCGCTTTCAATATTTCTTTCTATTTTTAAACCCTTGTAACATGTAGTTTAAGTTCTAATCATTCAAAACTCATTTTAATTGGGTTTTTGGTCCACTAAACCTTAGTTTTTTTAGTGTATTTCACATGTAAATCTCATTACATACATATACAACAAGTTATATAGCCTCAAATAGTAAGTTTTAAAATTTGAGTTCTAGAGATAGAAAATGGGTTTGAAGGTTACCTTCTATGAAAGCCTTATCTCTGTGTTTGAGCTTCCCCTTTAGGTTTCTTTAAGCTTTTGAATCTATGTTTTGGCTCTAATTCTTTGTGTCTCCATTTATACACACACATGCACACACATTTCTATCTTTCACTATTCTTTTTTTTTTTTCTCTCTTTCTTTAATAGATGAATGGCTAGTGAATATAGAATTATGTTGCATGCTAGTATAAGTATTCATAGAGAAAGGAGCTAACATATGTCTTTGCCTTTCTCAAGACCCAATCAACAATAGCCACCACTCTTTGACCATCAAATGGTTTGAAACCTCAACTCTTTACATGCATTTTATATGATAGACATATATTTTAAGTTACTAATGTGACAATAATAGGCTAGTAAGCTAGTGGTAAAATTTTGGATCTCTTTACTTTGGTCTTGAGTTCAAGCCTTGGGCAAGGCTTTTGAAACCATTTTTCTTTTCTTTTCCTTCATGTGTTTATCATATTGTATTTTAGGTGTTTAATTATCACCAAAGGCTCACATTTTTTGTCCCAAAATCTTCTTGTAATTTTACCATCATCATTGATCAAAGGTATTTTATTTGTATAGTAATAATCTTTTGATTTAGTAATTTATGCACTAATTTACTCAAAATTGTCTATTTGTTAATTCTTGATTAACACTTTTTAGGGTTGTCCTAAAAATATTATTGTTATCTAATTTACGTGACTATGGCACACATATATGCCTTTGGTCTCTAATTCAGTAATCTAATTACTTCAAACAATTCGCCCATTATTCATTTAGGTTTAGTCTCCAATGATAGTAATCATTAGTATTAATTGGTCAATAATTTTGGGTTAGGATTTACATTATTGCCCCTTAAAAAAGTTTTGTCCTCAAAATTCATTCTCTATATAACGTGAATAGTTTTCTATAGTCTATGTTAACAGTTTCTTAGTTTAACTTTTAGACCTTAAGAAATTCCTTATGGTACTAACTCCAAGTCTGTCACTGTCATATACTTGTTTCATGCTTTCTCACCATTCTTATTCTCAAAGTTTTTTCTATGTGGTTGGATAGGGAAGCACTATATATGTTTTTCAATTCCCTAGTCATAAAATGAGGCAGTTGTTTCCCACTTATGACAAAGGTCTTGATAGCATACTGGTACTTGCCATAATCCTTCCATTTCCTTTTATTTTCTCCCACAATCACAATTATTCACTGTCATAGTCTACATATGATATTGAGCACTATCTGTGCCACTACAAGTCTCTATAAACTCCTCAATCGTCACATAATACTCCCACTTATCGAGTCCTCAAAGATCTCTAATCGTTGTTCTAATTCCTACTCTATATCAAATCTTTACTTCTTATCTCTATAATGTTCCTAGTCTTTTCAATGACTATTGATCTTATAGTCCCCACTAAAATCCTTGAACTATCTAGAATCCTCAAGTCTTGTTCTCATGTTACTAGTGTCTTCCAATATTCTCCAAACCTTTACTTTTCCACTGTCTAAGAATCATCAAATCTTAGCTCTGATACCAAACTAACATCCTAAAACCCACCCTCTACGAATTAGGAGATGCTAGCAAACTTAACAAGAATCAAGCTTAACTTTACATCGGATCAGACAAATTACACTTTACAATAATAATGAGTATGAAATGAAAGTAGATACACAAGTGCACATTCATCCAACAAGAGCTTCTAGACATGAGAATTTCTTTTATATACATACATATACTTTACATTACTTCACCTATAATCTTCACAATAGCTTTGGATCCCATACCCCACATTTATTTTTGATCATCACACTTTACACTAATTGTGGGTCCCATACCCCACATTCACTTATGTTCATCACACTTCACTCTAACTATGGGTTTCATACCCCATGTTCACTTCACCTATAAATGTCATGGATAAATCTATGCAAGTTTCGTGAAAAGCTCGTGAGAAATTCCTATACTTTGTCATAGGTTTCCAAACTGATAGCATTTTGAAGCATAAGAAAGTTCATAATAATAATTACTATTGATTGTTCATATTTTCTACTACAGGATACTTAAATCAAAGCTTGTAAATAGGAAGCATTTGAACACATTAACTTAAAACAGGAAGCATTTCAAAGTGATTCAAGTAAAACATTTCATTTCATAAACACATGACAAGATTTGCCTTTTAACAACAAGGAAATGCAATTAATTTGCTTTCTTGTAAAGTAGAAGGATTAAAATTCGTTTCACTTTAATGGGAGTTCGAAAACTTTCTTTTATTTCTTAATTATATTTGTTTTGCTTGCAGGATGAATCTGTGTTAACCTGGTGATGACTTGCATAATTTGAATATTTTATCACTTTTAAACTTTAATCTATTTTTATTTATTTTTTGGTTAATTATAGGCTTTATTGTCATTATTTAAATTTTATTTCAGATTGGAGGAAAGTGAAGCACCCATGACCATTGGGCCTAGACAACCTATTAATTAGCCCATGAGTTCCTCACCATGATAGCTGATCCTATATATTAATACAGCTCGTGCAACAAAAGAAAGAAAGCAGGAAAAAGACTTAAGCCCAAAAAGCCCCAAAGACAAACGCTAGCCCAAAAGCCCATGATGATGAGCTAGAACAAGGGGCTGCTGTGCAGCGTTAGGGCTTAAGAGGGGTCTTTGGTTTTAGAAAGGAGGGAGTAGAATAGAGAATAGGAAGCTGTTGCAGCAGAGATTAAAGTAGAAGAGAAAAGGCAGCCGCAAGAAGAAAAGAAAGGAGGCTTGAAGTGATGAAGCAGAAGCCAGGAATGAAGAGAAAACTGTGCGGTTGCGCAAAGCTAGGGAAAGAAATAGAAAAAAGCAAACGGCGCGGGGCAAATTGAATAAAAAGGAGCGGCGCAGCATAGAATAAGGAAAAGAAAGTAAGGCCAAAAGCAGGTCGTTGACGCAAGTGGCTGGGGCAAGAGAATCAGAAAAGATAAAAGAAGAACCAGTGGCTGTGGCGGCTACGACTTTAATGCTGCACTACGGACTGCTGCGACTATTTTTCAGTGTTCAATTTTCTTTCGTTTCTCTCAAAAAATCATGGTGAACTAATTTTTATTTATTCTAGGAAAACGATGTAGTCTAGTTTCGAACTATGCTTGCTTTTCTATGCTAATTTGAAGCAATTACTTTTTATGTTTGTCTGATTTATTCTGAACCTAATGCTTCTAATTAACTGACCACTAATTAGATGATTTTAATCTTGTGATTTGCTGTCGAAAGAGGGAATCATAAGATAGATCCTGAATATTTCGACATAGGTAAATATAGAGATCGAAAGACTTATATGAACCTATGTAGTATTAGAAAATCATTGGTCTTATTGCATTCTTACTTTATTAATTTACATACTCTTGTGTAAATAATGAACAAGAATAGTTCCAACTGATTGTCGAAAGAGGCTTTTGGATGATTTAGAGATTTGCTAACAAACATGAAGAATTAAATTTAATTAGTTAGATGAGTAAAGCATAGTGAGGAATTAGGTGAAATCGATTTCCTAGAATGCTTCTCTCCCATTAATTTGAATTTCGAACAACATCTATCTTTTCATTTAAGTATTTTCTTTGCATTAGTTTTATTTTAAGTTGCAATTACAAAGATTTTAGTGAATTTTCTAAATAAAGTCGAGATTAGTTTAATTTTGGTACTTGTTAAAAGTAAGACACCAATCCCTGAGGACGATACTCTTCTTATCACTTTACTATAAAACTATGATACTGTGCACTTGCAGTTTTGCACCGATCACCTGGACTCTAGTTTCGTACAGAATGATCTAATTTGTAGACCTAAATACATGGGAGATCTCCAACCTTCTCATGGGTATTACAGGATGTGGTTCCTGAAGGATCCCATTAAAGGAGTGCTTATGCACAATTATCTTGCATTACGATTTTACAAATCAAGAAGTATTTATTTAGGACTTTGCTTTTCAAAAATATGCATTTCAAGAATAATAGGATACAACTTGTCAAATACTAGGAATTATACACATATTTAAAACAGGAGTTGTATAAACAACGAATAGTTTAATCAAGGGCTTAGTAAACATGATAACACATTTTAAACAGGATAGTGAACACCCTTGAGATTAGGAATCTCAATCATTAAGCATTCAAATCAAGACATTATTCATTCAAGTCCGAAGATTTATAAGAACAAGAATTAAATAGAGGTAATAAATATACTTGGATCATGAGTGATACAAATAACTAGCATTTGAATCAAAGTATTTCATAAAACGTAAAGTTTAAAATCTCTATTTCAAAGTACATGATTACTCACTTCGAGTCCTTTGTTCTTGTTCTTGTTCTTATTTCACTTTCGATATAAATCTCATTATCGTCTGTCATTCCTTCATTTGGTGATCCTACATCATGGATCAAACTAAGTTTAATACCTTAATAGATATGTCATTTTATTTAATCATTATTTCTTTGACATTTTTAGTCTTAACCAACTCCATTTTTGGATTCAATGGCCCTCAAAATCCAAAGGTAGGTTATTCTCTATCCTCTAAACTCATCTGATAGCTTATTTTTCTATTAGGGGCATACTCGTAATTTTCTTATTTCATGTGTCAATTTTTCAGCACTTAATTTGCTAATTTGGACTCTATTGTTGAGTTTGGAATGTCGAAGAAAGTTATAATAGACCCTTTCTAGCATTTAATTGGCTTTAGGTATCGCTAAGGGTATTTTAGAAATTATTTCAGTTTATGAATCCAATTTTTGGAAAGCTCATTTGGCAAAATGGACTTCACAATTGAGTCCTGAAACGTCGAAAAATATTAGGATAGGTACCTTCGCGGTCATTGGGGTTTGTTTGGTAGCATTATCAAGCTGTTATAAGTTTTTTGGAATTAGTCTAGTTTATTTGTTCTTATATTTCAAGGTCTAATTTACTGAATAAAATAAGAAAAAGACATAAAGTAAATAAAGTAAAGGAAAAGAGTAGACTTAGGCCTATGAGGCGTCCTTCGTATCCGTTCAGATAATGGAATCAGAGCCAATGTAGTTCTCAAATTCAATTGATTCTATCAAGAGTGATAGGGTGAATTGAATTGGGAAAAAGATAAAAATAGGGGTTTTAGGAAGCGTACCTGATTATTTGTGACAAATTAGAACCGAAATGCCCTTATTAGGTGAAATGACCAAAATGCCCTTAGTAGGCATAATGATCAAAATGCTTTTAATGGGTGGAATGATCAAAATTTTCTCAGTGGGCATAATGAACGAAATGCATTCGACTGGGCAGAATGAGAAATTAATAAAGTACCCATAGGTGGGACATACTGTAGTAACTTTCAAAAAATGATGAAACTACCCCATACAATCAAGGGTGTCAACATGAGGTGTCTACACAACCCACGTGCACTCTAGTCACCACTAAACCTATTCCACACTCCCAAGAAACAACACAATAGTGACCCAATAATCAATACAGTCATTTTTGGGCTAATAACTCAAAGGATCGAGGCAACCTTCTATGCGGATTTTTGAACTAAGATGAAAGGAAACGTAATCCCTAACAATTTGAAATTCGAGTCATAAACACAAGGTCAACAAGGGCATACTAAGCCATCATAAGCAAAACCATTTCACCAAATCCAAATTCAAACCCCCAAACTCTATTCTATAACTAAATCCCATTACCCACAACAATATATTCATATCATCTACATCATTTATAGGTTCATTCTTAAGCCAACAAATTCCAAAGTCATTAAGAGGCTCCTTTGAGAATTTCATTAAACATCAATCAAAAAGATCTAATTTTTTATATTCACAATGTCAATATATGTGCCGAGTATCATATACAAAATCTCATACCATTTAAATTTCATTTGAATACAAAATAAAACTACGACATTAGAGGATAGACATTATACATGATGAATATCAAGATACAAGTTTACTATCACCATAAAGAACATATGTAACATAAAAAGTATCAATCAAACAACCATAAGAACATGAATAACACAAGTTATTGCCCTAACCATCCCATTTTCAACCTAGGTTAGAAGACCCCTATCTCTTTGGTATTAACAATGTTGAAACCCTGAACTTGCTCTTGCAATTTGTGTAAAAATTCCTTAAGCCCTAGCTTCAAGTTATAGTAGTAGCTCTTATTAGGAGTAATATTGCACTAGACCTCCATTACATGCATTATTGTAGTGGAATTAGAAGAAAATTTGCTAGAATGAGAAGAACCCTAACTTTGCCCCATTTTTTCCCTATAACCGTGAGAATAGAGAGAGTATAGAGAGTGTTTCATATCTTTGAGTGTATTGCATATGTGTACCGTGTGGAAGTGTGGATTTTTATAAAACAAAAATAACATTTTGGTTTTTGACCATTATACCCATATTTGTGTGGCTATCTTAAATTCCCTTATACCCTTTTGGTCATTATACCCATTTGCTATTCCTTTAATTATATTTATCATATCTTTTAATTCCCAATTATGTTTAGGTATTTCTCTCACGTAAACGTGCTATTTTGTGCCTACGTCATTTAATGTGTCTAAATGACCTCTGATAGGTTTCAAAAATTTTATAACCCAATATTTAACATTATTAATCTATTATACATCGATGCAATACAATATTTATATTTTAACCTATTTATTTAATATCATAAAACTACGGGACATTACACTTATTGAAGTGGTTTATAGTCAAAATTAGAATAGTCTTTTGGATTTAGTACCCTCAACTATCAATGATCAATTCAGTGGTGATGAAAATGAAATGGATGAATACATCAAAAAGTTGCACACACAAGTTTTTAAGAACCTAGAAGCAAATTACATATCGTTTAAAGAAGCGAAAGACAAGCATCAAAAGCATGTGGAGTTTAAGGAATGATGTCACGCCCCGAATTTTCACATAACCTGGGGAATGAGTCAAATAAAATTAAAAAGAAATTAATAAATGATAATTCAATATATTCGATTGATTACTCATCTATCTCCCCATTTTTTCCCAAAAAGAAAATGAAAATTCGTTAACTAGACTCACCTAAGATAAGTCCCAAATGGTAGTTAAATATCTCCCCAACCAATGATCAAAATTTGTTTAAGTCATGTTTAAGTGTGGCCTCCAAGATAGCCCACAAAATGTCTCTAAATATGTCTTGGAATGATGGTCCAAATGGGCACCAAATGTCCTAAGACATAGGCCAAGGATAGATCAAACAGTCTACCAAAAATTGGTCCAAGTAAGTGGCCACACATGGCCTATAAGAGTGGCCAAATATGGCCCAATAGGATGGCCAAACATGGCCCAAAGGGGTGACCAAACATGGCCTAAGGATTGGCCAAACAAGGCCTAAAAGAGTCTCTAAATGTGGCCCAAAAGTGTGGCCAAACATGGCCTAGGGATGGGCCAAACATGGCCTAAGGTAAGTGGCCAAAGGTTGGTGACAAGGTTGCAAGGAAGCTGGGCTGCCCAAGGGCATGGCAACAGGCATAGGCGCAGGGCGAAGGCAGGCGCACAAGGGCGTGGAGGAGGGGTGCAGGCGCGCACAAGGGGGTGCAGGCGCGCTCGTGGAAGGGGTACTGGCAGGCGCGCAGGGGTGTAAGTTGCGCAGTGCAACGCTCTTGCACGCGTGCAGGGCGCTAGGGCTGGGTGGGGCAAGGGCATGTCACGGGCTGCTGGTTACTATAGTTACTGTTCATAGCGCAGGCGCATGCACGGAAGGGGCAGCTGGCAGGCGCACAGGGGTGCAGGTTGGGTGCGAGGTGCGCAGGCACGCAACACGCTTGCACGCGTGTGAGGCTCGAGGGTTTGGTGGGGCAAGGGCATGTCACAAGCTGCTGGTTGCTACTATAGTTATTGTTCATAGCTATAGTAAACCAGTAGCTAAAAGGCTATAATACCTAATTTTTTCTAACTTTAACCAAAAATCTTGATTTTGATATTTTGCTAACCATTTCAATTTATTTCATCACCAAACTTGGTGTGGGACTCTATAACATGTAAAAGCACCATTTTACCATTTTTCCTTTATTTTTCGACTTCAAGTAAGTTTTGACTAATTTTCCCCAAGTCCCCTTCTATGCCCCTATTTTCATTTCGTTACCTTTCTTTTTTCCTCTTAATTCATTTAATTCCATACTTAGAAAATATAGTCATGCTCTCCCGCTCCACTCAATCTAGTTGCTATATTTTAAAAAATTCTATTATAGTCTCCTTTATTTTCTAAGCCTTTTCCACCTAATATTTATCAACCGTTGATATATATAAACATATCACAATCCATCCTCACTCGATGGCCACAACCTCATAGAAATTAAATATACATTTATTTCCTTCTCATATATACAGGTAAGGCACATTAAATAAATATATTCTACATGTCATTTGAGCTTAAGCCCTTACATTACAAATTGGCCCAAGACCTATAGTTCACCTTTTTCCAAATTAAAACACAAGTGTTTTGGGCTTGTGCCCATACATACAAACTATGCGCCAAGGGCTAAATATCCTTCCAAGTTCTTTTCCCTCGTTCCTTCAAGACTTCATCAAGTCTCAAGTACCGGGAGCCTCATCTGTAATATGATATCCCACGACGGGTCAGCTCAACTGCTGGTATGACATAATGCTAATGCAAGGAACAAAATTAAGGTGTGACATGTGCAAGTGTACATTTATAATCAACATGCCTTCCAATTTATTAATACAATGCAATAGAAATATGTGTGACACACCATGCAAACTTTATGCCACCATGTCTCGATTTACGGATAGCTCCCGTTGGCTCCGTGAGTACCAAAACCCGTTCACGGATCGCTCCCGTTGGATATTGGGCACCAATGTAATGGCCAATTTTGGGTTTTTCACCATATGATTTACACCCTCATAATGCATAGCACCGAGTGCTCAACTCGCACTATGTTTTCAAGGAATCACACCATGCCAATATGCTTTGATTTCACCATGCAATAATGCAATCTCAATGAAGCATTTTATCAAACACATGGAGCATGCTTTAAATAATGCAATGTACTTGAAGCAACTATAACTTTTATATCACAAAACTTTGTCTACATGAACCTAACATGTAATCCAATCAAGTTCACATATAAACACATTACATATTCACAACCTTAATAATTTCTCAAAGATCATAAAATACATAAAGTACCAACACATGGAATAAATCATAACTCTCAAACCACAAGAGTTTCTCTATATGAACATAAGCTAAAATGCAATGAATCCAACATATAAACAAGTTACATGTTCATCACTTTGACAAATTCTCTAAAACTACAAAATACATAAAGCCCCAACATCTTGAATAAATCATAACTTTCCAACTACAAGATTTTGTCTACATGAACATAAGTTAGAATACAATGAATTATACATATAATCATGGTTCATGTTTATCACTTTACCAAATTTTCAAAGAACACACAAGTACATAAACAACCAACTCTAGGTTTTTAAAGCAACTATATCCTAAGTGATTTTCTAACAGCAAATAAACATATAAATCATTCATCAACTTATAAAACACTCCTAAACTTAACCCTATTCCTTACTTAGCAAACTATCATACCTAAAAGGGTTTTTCTCAACCCTTGGGAGTTGTGTTCCCTGCGCAGTCAAACTAATCAATAAGAATGTAGTCCTTGGTGTGGGGAACAACTTCCTAGAAGGAAGTCTTGCAAGAATCCTAGCCTAGGGATGTGTTTTGGTGGCTTGAAGATTGGAAAACCTAGGTTTTTCCTTCACTTTTCCTCCTATACGCGAGTTCTGCTCTTTCTCTAGACCAAAAATGTGATTTTTAACTCTAAGGGCCTGTATTTAAACTAAAGGGGCAAAATGACCTTTTTGCCCTTAATGAATCTAGGACCCCGTTAGACTACAACCCGTTCCGAAATGCCTCAATTCGACATTTTGCTTTAGCCAAAGTTCTTAAAATTATTTTAAATAAAAATTTAAAAAAAAAATTATTTTCGCCTGCGGCCGAGTTTGGCCGGTTCCACCCGAGTCACCTGGATGCCCTTTATGGTCTAGTTTTTGAAACTATCTTCAAATAGGCTCAAATTTTTACAGGAGGTGTATTTCAACATTCTAAGAATATTTCGCTTCTATGACATACTCAAAATATGTTTCTAAACATGACTTATAGCTAAATGATGTATATGTAGTGCCTTACCAGCAAATGACGTATGAATAGTGCCCTATCGGCAAAAATGAAAAATTTATCCTCAATTTTCAGGTCTCTACATCCTTCCCCCCTTAAAGAAATTTCATCCCAAAATTTAAAAATGTACCTCTTCGACAAAATTTAGAAAGATCAATACAAAATGCGTTGTAACATTCACCTCTCCCTTTGCCAGGCAATGTAGAATGCATTACCCTTTCCCCCCAAAGGAAACTCATCCACTTAGGCGGGCATGCAGACATCTCCACACTCCTTGTTAGGGTCTGTTCTGATCCCATCTGTAACTGCTTACTCCATATGGCACAACACATAATGAAATACTCAAATATGATGGCTTATCAACGCCAATTTTCCAATTCCATCCAAGTATCATGACTTACCTCAATAATTCAGCACAATAACAATGTAAATTTCTCAATGTCCACAAGGATACCTAAGGTCTCTCAATGTATTTGATGGCCATCTAACTAGTCACAAATTAAGCTATGCAATCATCTAGTAATTCATCACAATGTCATCAATATATCACCTGCACCTCAATGTAGTTTAATAATCTAATATTCTCCAAGTACTATAATGATCCACAAGAAAATCAACAACACAATCTCAAAGTAAAGTCATCATCATCTGTCTTAGTCTATATATATAACTGAGACTAAATATCAAGCATAAATGAAGATTAACCTATTAATTTCAAGCATATATATATATATTAACTGGATATTCGAATGTAAACAATGTAGTCTATGTATTCTAAACATGAAACCTAAGGTAATATATCAAGGTTCAAAAACTTAAAACATTAGAGAAAGTAAAAAAAAATATCTCAATTTTATCTAAGGTTATTTTAATTCATCACCATTCTAATCAATATATCTAATAAGGTGTTGAAACAATTAAGCATGATCAAAATTTGTCTAAGTCATGTTCAAGTGTGGCCTCCAAGATAGCCCACAAAATGTCTCTAAATATGCCTTGGAATGATGGTCCAAATGGGCACCAAATGTCCTTAGACGTAGGCCAAGGATAGATCAAAAAGTCTACCAAAAATTGGTCCAAGTAAGTGGCCAAACATGGCCTAAAAGGATGGCCAAACATGGCCCAAAAGGGTAGCCAAACATGGCCTAAGGATTGGCCAAATAAGGCCTAAAAGAGTCTCTAAACATGGCCCAAAAGTGTGGCCAAACGTGGCTTAGGGATGGACCAAACATGGCCCAAGGCAAGTGGCCAAAGTTGAAAAAATTGGGTACTGTAGCATTTTAGCTACTGGTTTACTGTAGCTATGAATAGTAGCTACAGTAACCAGCAGCCAGCAACATGCCCCAGCCCCAGCCAGCGCCCAACCACACGCCCAACTGCACGCCCCCTGTGCGCCCCACACTTGCCTGCCGCACTGCTTGCACGAGCTCCCTACGCGCCCCCATGTTGCCCAGCCTCCTAATACCCCCCTGACACCAGCCCTTGGCCACCCTTGTGAGCCATGTTTGAGTACCTTTTTGGGCCATGTTTGGTCACCCTTTTAGGCCATTTTTGACCACTTTTATGGACCTTGTTTGGCCACTTCCTTAGACTATCTTAGGTAGAATTTTTGATTTATTCTTGGCCTATGCCTTAGGGCAAATGGGGACCCATTTGGGCCATCATTCCACGACATGTTTAGAGATATTTTTGGGATATTTTAGAGACCATCCTTGACCATGACTTAGACCCATTTTGAATATTGATTTAGAGGGATGTTTGATAGACATTAAAAGACCATTTTAGTTAAGTCAATAGCAAGTTTTCGTTTCAAATCTTGGGGAAACATGGGAAAATAAATGCATAATCAACTAAATCCACCTTAATGGCCTTTCATTTACTTTTCTTATTTAATTTCACTCACTACCCAGGTTTGTGAAAATTCAGGGCATGACAAATGAGATCTTGTTTTAATATACGTAAAGAGATATTTCCTTATGGAAAGTATGATAAGTTACTTGATTAGGCTGATGGGACATTTCGTGTGCTAAAAAGAATTGGTGAGAATTCTTATTTGATTGATCTTCATGGCGAAGGAGTTAACGATCATTCAGACTCGAGGATGAGTCCTTTCCCACATGAGAAGACTGATGCAAGGGCACTCAATAACATAAAGATTCATTCAATAACAAACATAAGTCTAAGAGATACAAAATAAAATGAACTTATTTAAGAGATTATATTTCCTATGTTGGCCATGGTGGTCAAAGTAAAGTCTTCGAAAATCTTTAAAGCCTTAATTATCTCTAGAAAAATGAAGAATAATTATTGTGATTCTCTTTTCTATAAGTCTTGTAGTTATAAATATGGGTATGTACAAGCACGAAAAATCATTTATATATATATATATATATATATCAGTCTTGAGTTGATTTGCACTCTTATCTATCTTCATCCTCTTAACGATTACCACTTAATTGAGATAAGTAATTATTTGTTTTACTTTTCTTCACAATCTCTCTTGTAACGAATAGGTAAGTCATCGACGAGTACCCATCCCATCCTCATCTGGCTACCCTAAGGTTTGTTGACCTTTTGAATTCCAATATGATGTTTATTTTGGTATATAAGGTTCTAAAAATTATGATACATATTTTAGTGAATTATTGATGAGAATGCGAAATGTCATATTTTTTCTCCCTTAATGTTGAGTCTTTTATACTTATTTGGTGCCTAAATGTACTCATTATTTTTATATTTTGATTTAGGATGCAAATGGACGCGTTAAGTGTAAAACGAAGTTAATTGGGCGATTCTAGACAGTTTCGACATCGCTTCGTAATCTGGGTATAACTCTCTCATCCAAGCTCCGATTGAGAGCATTCAAGATGCTATGGAAAGCCATGAAAAAGTATACAACTTTCATGTTTTGCATTTGGCAAGTGTCTGGTAGCCTCAAGGTCAAAATCGGGCTTAAAGTCACTGCACTTGCACTGCTGATGTTCCTTAGCTGCCCGAAATTCTATTGCGCGGGTCCACGCGATTTATTTTTGAAAATTCCAAATCTAGTGCGCGAGAATTTCAGTTGAAACACCACTTTCTTATTTATATTAGGACTTTACTTTTTTTTTTAATATTTTCCTTTTTATAGTTAGATTTGGGTATTTTTATTTTAGGATAATATTTAGAATATCTTTAGGAGTTCTAGTAGGCTTCCAACACTGAATTAACATGTAAAAGGAGGAGGAGATCAGATTTGAAGTCTCTCTCTCTCTCTCTCTCTCTCTCTCCCCTCTTCTCTAATTTTTTCTTTAAGTTTTCATGGCCTTGTGTGGCTAAATTTTTATAATTGGTCGAAGGAAACAGAAGCCTCGGAATCAATAAAACTGTGAGATCTAATTTTTTTTTATTGTTCAATTTATGCATTGAGTATCAGATATTTTTTTGTAATTATTTTCATGATTGTCTCATTTAATTACTAGGAGGCCTACTAGTTTATTATTTGTTGAAATCTACTGCTAAATCCGTAATTGTTTGATCCCTCTAATTTGTGAAGCAACTAAGATTTAATGATTTACTGCGTTAGAAATTATTAGATCTTAGGAAGAACGCTCGACTAAATTAAATACAACCGCTTGTGCTTGTGTTGTTTAGCTTCATCGATCTCTCTAATTCTTAAAGCTGTTACTAGATTAAACCTTTAGCGCTTGTCTTGGGTTGTTTAGTAGTTAAGGTTAATTAGATCGCTTGTTTTCTAATTAACTGCGACTAAGGAGAGATAGGAAAATAGTTCCAACTGTGAATATTCAAAGTGTGAATTGATATATACTTGCATCGATGATCAGTTGTAAAATTTCAATGGTGGATGTTGACTTAGACTAATGTTTGTTCTTTTGATTGATTTCGATACTTTAATTTGAATTGTTCCATAGTTGTTTTTTTTAAAATTGTTTTCGTTATACTCAAAACCCCCATCCTTGTTCACAAAGCATAAAATTATGCTAGATACTCTTTTGGGAACGATCCTTACTCCATTACTACATATATTTTTTAGGAGTTTAGGTTTTATTTTTTGGTTACCTGTGACAGTACACCAATTATAAAAATGCCCACATGCTTAAATTAGATAGGAAGTAAGTTATAAAAATTTCAGAATAACCTATCTTAAGGTTGTTGAAGGTTCTAAACTCAAAGATACAGTTTGTTTTCATGAATTAAATTTTGAAATTTTATTTTAGCAAATTACCAAAATGCTCTTCACAACTAATACACCCTAAATAAGCTAATAAAATTTTGGGAATGCATTCTCTTAGGTTTTCTAACATTCTGAGTTTGATTTTATGTACATTTAAGCAAAATAAATTTTGAAAATAATATTTTAGTCTCGTAATTGTTGATAAAGTAAAAAAATCCCCTTGTGATGATTAGAAAGGCTATTTTTAAGGGTTTTTAAGGTTCTAAACCTTGATTTGGAGTCTAATTGGACAAAAATGGTAATCTAATTGTAGTAATACAATTCAAATGTGAATATAGAGGTCAAAGAGGGTTAATGGAATAAAGTTAAATAATTTTGAAATAAGTTTGATGACTTAATTAGTCTGAGAATTCATGAGCATTAGTTGACCTTGAGAATTTAGAAAGAGAACTCTGGTAGACTGTGATTAACTCATAGAAATTTTTCACTAATAGACATAGAGACTTAATGTAACACCCCGACCCTGATTAAGTAATGATTAGTTACTAATCATTTATCTGAACCAAACATAAAGAATAATTAAGAAGCTAACCTAATTAGGAGTTGACCAGAAGAAACGGCGTCGAAAAATAAGTTACAGAATAAAAGTTAAGTAGGAAATAGTGAAACTGCATTAATGCGCAGCCAAACAGGGCCTAAGCCCGAAATATGGAAAAAGGACCAAAAAATGTGGCCAAGAGGATTTGAACCCTTGACCAAACTGGGCAGAATCTGTTTTACCAAAAAAATTACCATCTAGGCTAGGAGCACTTTTGTGTATACATGTGGAAAGATATATATTTAAATAGCACTCAGATTTGGCCATTCCCCAAAGTGACCAATACCCACACATGCAACACCTCAGCATTGCATCATGGCTAGAGCTATCATACCTATAGACTCATGATGGAACCCTTCTCCCAACCAAAATGCATGCAAGATAATCATGCATCTAGGGAGATGAAAGGGCAAGAGAGATGTGAGATTTGTATATTTCCATATATGCATTCTCCATGCATATATGCAGATCTGAAATTAGAGAGTGTTGATATACTGCTTTATAGAGAGAGAAAGTGCTGAGAGAGAGAGAGGAATTCTAGAGAGAGAGTAAACAAGTTGTGCATACAAGTGTATACTTTGGAGCCATTCAAGGAGATTGAGGGGCCAAGGAACTGCACGTGAAGGGCCAAATCCAACCCTTGAAGCTTCTGTTGAGCACAAACCAATGAGGGAACCACTGTACGGGTGAGTCATTCAAAACCTTTCTAGAAATTTTCTTCTTGAATTTTAGCTACTGTTTTATAGCTTTAGGATCTGTCATTGCATGTGTAACAATTTAACTTGAAAAACTGGGTTGCTTGTGAGTGAAATGGACCTACGAAACTGCCCCAGAACACAAACTGTGAAAATCGCCATTAATGAACCTTGAGGTTGCAGGTCTGATCCGACCTCAACCAACCGAGCTTTTGAGGGTTGAAACATGAAATAGGACATCTTAGGATCTTGGAAAACCCCAACCGCGACCTAGAAACCTAGGTTTAAACCCCCAAAAATGGCATTATTCTTTTTGGCCCAAATATGGATTCTTTGATTTTGACCCTTAAACCGATTTTTGTGGATGAGGGATGAAACTAAATGACATAGGGATCATGTAGCAACAAACCGCGTTGAAAACGGTTGAGGAATGAGCATGTATTGTTGAGTTGCAGGTTCGGGTATTTTGTATGAAACCGAGCATTTGGGTTAGCTACACGACCTCAAATGAATGCCAAGATGTTGGCCAAACCTCTAGGGTCGTAGAACATCAAGAAACAGAGAGAAACACCTCTCCAAAACTCACGAAAATGGAAAAGAATAAACCCAGAAATTAGGGCAACAATCCACTATTTGATGAAGAAGACGACGAGTCGACCGAGTCGACTCGTCCAACGCGTCTAGACCCACTGAATCGACTCAAACACGTGTCAACCTAAGACCGTGCCACCGTTTAATCGAAACTGCGCCGTTTTGGTTTAGACGTTTTAAATTAAAACTTGGAGATGGCCTGTTTGGTTACAGTGGTAAGAAATTAAATTTGGGAATTGGAGTAGGCTATCCGTGGATAAGGGGTTTAATGGGGCTATGGCATTCCGGTTTTCCTGAAGTGGACTGGACCGGCTGGTTCAGTGAGTTGGTCGACTGGTCTAGGGTTTCAAACTCAAAACCCACTGGTTCATAGAAAAATTTAAAATAAATAAAACCAAGGTTTCTGGTATTTACAAAATGACCCCAACAGTTTTAGGAAATTCAACTCTGGCCCAGATTCTGGAATTTTATTCCATTTATACCCCTGATAAATTAATAAATAATAAATTAAATTATTTAATTAATTTATTAATTAAATAAAAATGACCAAATTACCCCTAGGTCATAAATAAGTCAAACGGAGTCCGAATAAAGTAAACGAATAGTGGATTTTGACTATTTTGGACGTTCCGGACTCAATGGTGTGGTCCGTTTTACGAGACGAGGCTTCAAAAATTACGATACGTTAAAGTACAAATTGCCAAATTGCCCCTAATGTAACCGATGTCCAAATAAGACAAGTTATTAGTGTAATCTTATTTTCTTGGGCCTTCTGAGATCAACAGTGAGGTCCGATTCATGAGATGGGACTCCGAAAAATATGACACGCGAAATGACCAAACTACCCCTATGGTACCCGAAGCCCAAATGAAACTAACAGATAGTCTATTTTGACTATGTCGGACATTCCAAACCCAACGGTGAAGTCCATAACACCAAAATAGGTACTGAAAATTTAGTCACGTGAAAAATAAAACTCATCAAGTCACCACGAGTTGACTAGTAAGACCAATCCTAGGAAGTTAGGATACGTTAGGCCTAAAATTAAATGAAAGAGCATGAATAGGTAACGATTTAAGGTAAATGTGAAGTTAACGAGTTCTTTATAATTTTCTTAGGAAATACAAAGGAAAGGGAAAAGCCCACCAGTAGTGCAAACCCGGGGAATCAAGGTGAGTAACCTCACATTTGAAATGGAGATTTAATTCCACGGATTTGAATGATGTTTTAAATATCAAATTCTGTCTTTACACAATTCCGTTTTAAATATTCTGTTATGACATGCTTCCTGAATAATTTACTACTGTTCCTTGAGATATACTTCTGCATGTCTAAAATTTCGATTTCAAATGTTATTATATATCCTGAATTTACATGTTTCACGTATTTCGATACCCTATCATGAGATTATGAACTGTATGTTTTGAATGCTTTTAAATGCATCCACACGAAGGAATTATGGGTTAAATGCTTTTAAATGCAAGATAAATTGTGCATAAGCACCACGGATTTCTATCGGGTTTCTTAGGAACCCAACTACGATACGAATAAATGCCAGGTAGCAGGATCTAATCCCCCAGGCATATGAGATATCTCCACGAAAAGTAAAATGGGAATCTGGTTCGAAACGGATTCTGTTAATGAAAGTGATAAGGTGTGTGTTGAAAATGGAAGCAGGCTTTTTCCTCATTTTCACCATGCATATTTACATGATTTGAAATTCACATACTTTATTTCGAAAGTACAAGTTAGCTTGAATACTTTAATGTTTCGAAGCTATTGTTTAAAGAATGCATGTACTCTATGTTCCAAGTATACGAGCAATTGGTAGTGAGTGTTTTACAAAATTCTCACGTGCGAAACCACTACCAATTGAAACCCATGACAGATGTTAGAATTACTCACTGGGCTTTTCGAAGCTCACCCCATTCCCTAACATTTTTCAGGTGTTGACGATGGGTGGACCCTTGCCCAATTTGGGGAGAAATGATAGGCAGCTCCATTAGGATTCTGGAGATATTTTGGGAAGTATTAGGGCCTATGGTTGGTCGAATTTTGATGTCGTACTTTTGGACAATTATGTATTTAAGCCCAAGAGGCAACCACATATGTACTTAAGCCCTTGAGGCATTCGAATATGTATCATGTATAAGACTTTAATTTTTAGTATGCTCTGATGTGATTATTCATGTGTACCGCTATGAAGAGCGACAGTACCGGACGGCTGTGCGAAAGTTTTTAAAAGATTTTTTTTAAAAAAAAAAAAAAGAAAAGGGTTTTTCACGCTTCCGCAAATCAAGGCCGCACCGCTATTCGATACCGTCGCCCATGTTTTGCCTTACCCTCAGGCTCCTGGGCCTGAAGGCGGCGGTTGCGATCCGAGATCCGCACAGGGTGGGTTTCGGGTCGTGACACTTAACGTATGTCATTTAAGGCATTAAGCCATGGAAATCAGATAAAACCTAACAAATATGAAAATGATGCATATGACAATGTATATGTAGGGCTTTCTACAAGTATGAGAGAAACAAGATGATCAAATTTGGGTGATCTAGGTCAGTAATCCAGTACCCTGAAGTGGAGATATATATGGTCTATCTTACAAATATAACTTTCTAAATAACTCTATATTCTGGTATGGTTTTTGAATACTCTATTTAGAAATTTGTGTATGGTTTAGCAAGAAAGATATTTTGTAATGTTCACATTAGATGCCATTGTATGGGTCCTACTAGGGGACACACGTTAGCACTTAAGTAAGTCTTTGCCAAGGGACATAGGCCGGTAAGCCAATGAGTGGTTAGATATCTTTTCTATTGTCACTATATGTGATTACATCATTTATTGGCTCCTCTAATCAGAATCCGAGTTGAAGCGGGTTATTTTGTTTAGTTTTTGTATTAATGGGCATCTTATATATGATATTTGAAGCAAGCACACAATAATTATTTCAAGTAAGTTCAATTCTATTTTTGCATTAATGTGCATCCTATATTATGATACATAAAATAAACACTCAGTAGTTATTTAAGCAAGTCTTTGTGTTTAAAGCAAGTATCTATTCCATAAAGATTCTGTTTTACAAGCATGTTATTTTGAATTAGGGTTTTGTTTCTGATTATACTTTAGTTTTGAAAATACAACATGATTTTTGTTCTGAAAATTTTATCTACAATGCTTTTGCAAAATTTATTATCCAAAGAAAAGTTTATCTATTTTTAAAGTAATTATTTGCACCTGGAAGTAAAACCCATAATAGGACACTGATATTATTCATCGAGCTTTTGTTGTGTAACTCATTCCAATCCTCCAAACAATTCAAGTTTTGAGAACTACTGGAAGGCTAAGCCTAGTAAGCTCGTGACCAATGTATAAGTGTGAAGGGGAAAGAGTGAAAGTCATATAATTTTCCAACGCTTCTCAATCCACTCCCCGTCCAATCTCTCTCTTGCTTCATGGTTTATTTTCACCATAGGCTGAGTACCTTTCTCGCTTTGTGGCCTGTCTCCAACGTAGGATGAGTACCTTACCTTTCTTTGGGGTTTATTTCCATCATAGGCCAAGTACGCTATCTTGCTTCATAGTTTATTTCCACTACAAGCTGAGCACCCCCTCACTTTGCAATCCTCCTATAAGTCAAGCATCATCTCTCTTTGTGGTCATCCCACAAGTCGAGCAACCAATAATGTCACACTAGCCATGTCCACAACAATAATCATGGCATACCTATCATGTCCAAAATAAAAATCATAGCATATTAGCCAAATCTAAAATGATGTTATGCAAATATGTGTGACACACCCATGCCTCTCTATGCCATACCCATGTCTCATTTTCGGAACACATTCGATGGAACCTGAGTACCAATACCCGTTCACGGAACACATCCATTGGATTCTGGGCACCAATGCAATGGCCAATTTTGGGTTTTTCACCACAGGATCTACACCTTCATAATGCATAGCACCACGTGCTCAACCCACACCATGTTTTCAGGGAATCACATTATGCCAAAATGTCATGATCTCATCATGCAATCTCAATGTGACAATTTATCAAACACATGGTGTCTCATTTCAAGTTATGCATTTTATCCCACATAATTCATAACTTTAAAACTCCAAAACATCATTCACATAATATATTGCACAATTATACATATCAACACATATTCAAACTACCATTTCACAATTCTACTAATTCACAAAGAACATAAAATTTTCATAAAGCACCAAGGCACTAATTCATCACATGGTCCAAACCACAAGGTGTGTCAACATGCATATAGGCAAAAAATGTAACAATACAATCCTATCAATAGAACACACCTTAATCATGGCAACAATTCATCAAATAACACCAAGAACACATATATCCCTAAACTACTAACTCTAGAAATTTCAAAGGAACTACCTTTTAGGTAGTTTCCTAACCTCAATTAAACTCCCTAAACAGTCCAACAACATGAAAAAATACAAGAAAGCTTAAACCTATTGCTAGCTTAGCACTACATCAAACCTAGATCAGTTTTTCTCAAACTGTGAAAGATTTGATAGCTGCACGGCCAAACTATTTAGTGAAAATACAGGTCTCGATGAGAGGAACAACTTCTCAGAAGGAACCTCGACAAAAATCCAACTTGAAGAGAGTGTTTCAGAAGCTTGAAGCTTGAAGGAACTAAGGCTTTTTCTCCCTTTCACTCTATGGACGCCCACTGTTCTAAATTTCAGACTTGTTTCTATTTCTAATTTGTTCTAAGGGTTCTATTTATAGTGTAGGAGCAAGGGGCAAGGAGTAAATGACCCTTTTGCCCTTAATGAGCCTAGAGGCCCCGTTACTCTACAACTCGTTCCGAAACACCTCAATTTGAAATTTTTTTTTTACCAATGTTCATAAAATTATTTTTAATGAAAATTTTCAAAAAATAAATTTTCCCTCGCGGCCGGGTTTGGTTGGTTCCACCCGGGTCACTCGGATGCCCTTTTGGTCCAATTTCGGTAACTTTTTCTGTTTTGGCTCAAATTCATATAGCAGGTATATTTCAATATTCTAAGTATATTCCTCTTCTATGACACACTCCAAATATGCTTCTAAATATGACTTACAGTCAAATGATGCATGAAAACGCCCTACCGGCAAAACTGCGCATGAATAGTGCCCTATCGGCAAAAACGAAAAATTTACCCTAATTTTTTAGATCTCTATAGTTATGCTCATGATTCTTCAACTGATGAGAACCATAAGCTACTACCCTACCCTTTTACATCAATACACAACCTAGTCCCTCTCGCGATGCATCGCAATAGACTATATAGCCAATACCTCCCTCAGGTATGATTAGAACAGATGTTGAAGTCAATATCCTCTTCGGCTCCTAAAATGACTGCTTATAGTCATTACTCCACTCGAATCTAATGCCTTTGCACATCAGACGAGTCATCGACATGGCAAGATGAGAAAATCCCTCTACAAATCGATGGTAATATCCTGCCAATGCTAAGAAACTCTGAATCTCAAACTCATTCTTTGGCCTCTCCCAACTCATAACAGAGTCAATCTTAGAAGGATCCACAGATACCCCACTACCTGATACAAAATGGCCTAGAAACTGTACCTCTTGAAGCCAAAACTCACATTTCAAGAACTTAGCAAACAAAGGATGCTCCCTCAAAATCTGTAATACAGTCCGTAAGTGGAAAGTATGCTTCTCTTCAGAAGGTGAGTAAATCAAAATGTCATTAACAAAAACCATGATAAATTGATATAAATAAGGACTAAAGATGTGACATATCAAGTCCATGAATGTTGCCGGGGCATTCGTCACGCCGAATGACATACCTACAAACTCATAATGGCCGTAACGAGTGTGAAAAAGCTGTCTTCTCCACATTCCTCCTCCCATACTCTCAACTAATGATACCCCGATTGAAGATCGATCTTCGAGAAGTATCTCGAACCCCTGAGCCGATCAAGCAAGTCATCTATCCTCAGTAACGGGTACTTATTCTTGGTAGTGATCGGTTCAGCCTCCTATAATCCACACACAAACATAATGTCCCATCCTTTTTTTCACGAACAATGTCGAAGCACCATACAATGAAGTATTAGGACGAATAAAACCCTTACCCTACAAATCAGTCAATTGCACTTTCAATTCCCTTAGCTCAGCTAGAGCCATACGGTAAGGTGGAATAGAAATAGGCATAGTGCCTGAGATAAGCTCTATCGTGAACTCTATCTCTTGTCTCAGCGGTAGACTAGCCAAGTCATGCAGAAAGACATCTGCGAACTCATTCACTACTGGTGGTAATACACTCTCTATAGTCCTACTCCCATCTGCTATCAAACTAGCTAACAAGTAGTTATGGCCTCCCTAACTCATCGAGTCATACAACGGTGGCACTAGGAAATCTCCACGATCCCCCATGAAATAAAAACTATCTCCCCAAGGAGTACACACTGTCACTCTCCCCCTGTAGTAGTTTATACTTGCCTGGAAAGTAAACAACCAATCCATCCTCAATATAATGTCAAAACCAAACATATCAAGCAGAATGAAGTCAAAAGAGAATATGTGATCAGCAATCTCTATCAAGCAATCTCTACAGATCCTCGTCAGTATCACATTACCCATAACTAGTGTGTCAACATACAATGACGGATCTAGCTAGTCTATCTCTAACTCCAATGTCATGGCAAACATAGTAGACATGAATGAATGTGACGCACCAGAATCTATAAGCACACTAGCCTATGAACTAAGTACAAGGAATGTACCTTGAACCACTGAAGGTTCGAAAGTAGATGACCCAGGCGTGACCACTGCATATGCTTGACCCTGTGTGGTTTAACCCTGTCTACCACCTCCTCTCAGTCCTTACTAACTCCCACCTCTCTGTCTGGGAGATCTAACACTCTGTGCTGAGGGTGCAGGCTGAAATTGTTGTGTTGGAGGTCTATAGCCTAACTGTGGCTGAGGTAGAGTCGATTGGATGGGTTGATATTATTGTTGTCTCTACGAGCACTAAGAAGTCTGCCCCTAAGGACAGTTGGCCCTCATATGGCCTCTCTGATGGCAAGTAAAACAAAATGGAGCAGGTCTCCACCCCTAACTCTGTACTGGAGGTGGAAATGATCCCTGACTCGGTCCAACTCCCTATCCCTGACTAGGGTCTCTCTAGGGGCAATTGGCCATTCTGTGGCCAGGCTGTCTATACTGGTAACAAGTAAAGGGTCTTTGGGATACTGCCCTTCAGGAAGTAGTGGACACAATAGGTTGGGGGGCTGAAAACTAGACAGGTCTTTATGATGTCTGTGTAAAAGAAGTACTAGTCTGGTACCTTTTCGCTAGTCTCCTGCTACTGTAAGTCAGGACAGGTGTAGAAGTCTGTGCTAGAGCTGCCCTACTCTGTGTCCTGGACTCTCTAATCCCCTTGAGGTCAGCCATCTCCTTCTCTACCCTGATGGCCCTGGTCACCACCTCATCATAAGTATCAATAATGTGACCAGCCAGTCTGTCCCTAATAGAGGTCTTCAACGCCCTAACAAAATGGAGAGCATTTAGCCTACTCACTCCCAGTAATGTGTGGGGCAAACCTCCCTAATGCTAGAAAACGAGACTCATACTGAGTCACTGTCATGTCTAGCTGAAAGAGTGCTACGAACTCATCCATGTACCTAATCCGTGCCAAATCGGGAAAGCAGTGGTCATTAAACATGGCCACGAAAGCATCCCACCCTTCTCCGAATCTGTTTATCCTCGTAGTAGCTCCTTTCCACCACTGGCTGGTTAGCTCGATGAACTAGAAAGTAGCACACCTAATCCTCAGATGTGGCTCAATAATCCCTATACGTCTAAGATCTTCGTGATCTGCTCTAGCTAGTCCATTGCCATTAAAGGATCGAGCTGTTCGGAAAAGATAGGAGGTTTCATCCTCTGGAACACCTTCATCACAAAAGTCTCCCTAGTCTCAGCACCAACAGTCCTAGCCTCTTGCATGGTGCAAAAGCACTCCTGTATAATCGTCGCCATATCTCTAGCGCTGATAATCTGCTCCACCTCCTCTACTAGGGCAGGTGCAGGAGCAATGGCCTCTTTAATTATGTTGTGTGCGGGAGCAGCAGCTCTAGGTCTACCACGCTGAGGTGGTACAGCGGCTCTAGGCCTACTAGCGCCTAGGTGGTACATGTCTCAGAGGAGCTCTTCTCGGTGGCACGAGTCTACAAGTCCAAGAAAAAAAAAATTAATACCCTTTTTCACATTAGACATAGGTATGAAAAGAATGTTAAGCATGTTATTGTCAACAAATAACACTTCACAAACAGCAAGTATAATTTGTCGTAACATACACTTAACAAGTTCTTACACATTACACAATGCTTACAAAAATTTTAAATCATGCGTCGTGGACCCATTATGTTTAACAACACTCCATGGTCCCTAAGTATTCATACCTAGGCTCTGATACCATGTTGTCACGCCCCGAATTTCCAAAACCAATGGAGTGAATGGAAATAAACTAAAAAAAATTATTAAATTACAATTGATTGGATTTACTTAATTACATATTAATTTCCCCATGTTTCCCAAACTTAAGAATAAAAATATGCTAACTAGACTCACCCAAGATGTGTTCCAAATAGTAGTCAAATATCTCCCCTAACCAATGGTCAAAAATAGTCTAAGTCACGTCCAAGCATGACCTTTAAGATAGCACCAAAAATGTCTCCAATATGCCTTGAAACAATGGCCCAAAATGGCCCTAAATATTGTTCAAAATCAACTTAGAAGTTTGATAAAAAATGGTCTAAGACATGGGTAGAAACTAGCCAAAAATGCTTGCCCAAGGTGGCTCAAATTGATGGCTAAAGTAGGCTACAAACTCCCTAAGGCATAGACCAAGGATAGGTCATAAAGTCTACCAAAAGTGATCTCAGGAGATGACCAAACATGGCCTTGAATAATGACTAAAATGTGTCCTAAAAAGGTGCCCAACATGGCTTGGTATAATGGCCAAAAGTGGCCTAAAATAGGCTCCAAACAGTGGTGTCTAACATGGAAGTGAATGGCCTTGAAATGGCCTTAAAGGATAAGTCATGGCATGCCCATGGCACAGGTGCACGCAGCAGTAGGCGCGCGAGGGAGGCGTAGGCGTGCACAAGGAGAGGCGCAGGCGAGCGGCACACGCTCGAGGAGGGCGGCCAGGCACACAAACACGTAGGCAAATGCGCAAGCGGGCGTAGGAGCACATACAGAGGCGTGGCACAGGCGCTCGGGCGCATGCGCTGGCGTGCTGGCTGGCTGGTGACCTGCTGACCTACCCTATTTTCATTTCTTTACCTTTCTTTTTCTTCTTAAGTCATTTAATTCCCTCCTTAGAAAATCTAGGCATGTTCTCCCGCTCCACTCAATCTAGTTGCTATTTTTGAAAACTTTCACCATAGTTTCCTTTGTTTATTGACCTATTTCTGCATCCCATTCCTCCTCATCATCCTCTTTAACACCAACAACACCTAATAGAATATTTATTTATACAATTTTATATTTCTAATATTCTGAAGCATATTTCAAAAGCAAGTAACTACATGAAGCTTTATGCTCCTCATTTACATTCAATACACAATTACATACAACCCAACATAAAATGAAGTTCATAACTTACACAAGGTCTAAACTTTAGACAAGAAATAAACTTCATGGGGCTTATGCCCCTATATACAAAATATAGCTCTTAGGCCAAATATTCTTCAAGGTCCATTTCCCCCTCCATGCTTTAAGACTTCATTAAGTCTCATGTGCCAGGAGTCTCATCTGAAATATGTAATCCTATATAGGGTAAGCGCAACAACTTGTATGACATGATGCTAATATAAAGAATAAAGGTAAGGCGTGGCATGTGCAAAGTGAACATTTATGAGTTATAAACTTTCCAATTCATTAATGCAATGCAATGGCAATATGTATGACACACACATGCAACTCTATGCCCAACCCATGTCTCGCTTCACGGTCCGCCCCCATCAGCACGTAAGTATTGTTCATTGGCCAGATTTTGGGTTTTTCACCATAGGATCTACACCCTCATAATGCATAGCACCAAAGTGCTCAACACACGCCATGTTTCCAAAGGTTCAAAGTAAGCCAATGTGCCTTGATTTTTTCATGCAATTTCAATGAGGTATTTTATCAAACATATAGGGTGGCCTTAAATTATGCATCATACGCTAAGCAATTCATAACTTTCAAATTATAAGACTTCCTCTACATTAACATAGGCTATAATACAATCAATTATATATATATATATATATATATATTTATGTTACATGTTTACAACTTTATCAAATTCTCAAAGAATACACAAGTACACGAAGTACCAACCCTAAGTTTTCAAAGCAATTATATGCTAGGTGGTTTTCTAACAATAAATAAGCATGTAAGTTATACAATCAACTTATAAAAACACTAATAAACTTAACTCTATTCTCTACTTAGCAAAATATTATACCTAGAAGGCTTTTTTCAACCCTAGGAAGTTGTGTTCATATTGAAGCCAAACTAATCGATAGGATTGTAGCCCTTGTGGGGGGGGGGGGGGGAACAACTTCCTAGAAGGAAGCCTTGAGAGATTCCAAGGCTAGAGATGAGTTTTGGAAGGTACAAAGTTCGAAAACCTAAGTTTATTTTGTGGTTTCTTTCCAAGCACGACTTGCAGCACTTTTTCCAAAATTTTTGAAGATTTTAGATCTCAAGTGTCTTATCTATACTAAAGGGTAAAGAGGTGAAAAGACCATTTTGCCCTTAATGAGTCGCGGGACCCTGTTACACTACAACCTGTCCCAAAACATATAAAATTTATATTCTACTTTAACCAAAGTTCTTAAAATCATTTTAAATGATATTTTCTCAAAAAAATTATTTTTGCCTGTTGACGGGTGCTGCCGGGCCCACCCCGACTACCCCAGCTGTCATTTTGGACCTGTTTTTTAAACTATCTCCGATTTTGGTCCAATTCTCATAGGAGGTATATTTTAACATTCTAAGAATATTTTCTTTATATGGCAACTCAAATTTTGCTTCTAAACATGACTTATGTCTAAATGATGCATGTATAGTGCCCTACCGACAAATAGTGAATGAATAGTGTCCTACCGGCAAAACAAAAAATTTACTCTGCTTTTTCATATCTTTACATTGCCACCAGTATCCCAGAACTGAGTAGCAACAAAAGACACCCATTTATTTGTAGGCACCTTGACACGACTCGAGACCCACCCTATGCGGATCTCGAGCCGTGCACCCGATCCGACATTGGGTGTCGAATCAAGGGTTCTTATCTTGCTACACAATCAGTGTCACTAACATGCAACAACTAAATATGCGGAAGACTTAAATAAATATTTAGGTAGGGTTGCATGTTATACATAAAGTGTTCTCAAAATGTGGAACACAAAATTTCTTAATACAACTAATCTTTCCAGGACGTGGATAACGTGTGAGAGCTATAAGACTATCTGTACTAAGCATTACCCTGCAACTTCAAAAGTATGTCCACTACTATTTGATAGCTGCTACTGCTACTGCTACTGCTGCGGCTCTTCTACAACTTCATTTCCTGAAAGGGGTGGTAAGTTTGGGGTGAGCTAACTAAAGCTCAGTAAGTAATTCTCCTTTGCTCTGTCATGTGTACAAAAATAGAGGCACTATCCATGAAAGAATTAGGATAAATGCAGATATGCTAGCCAGTCATAAATACTGAACTCATCTATGATCATCAGAGGATAAGAAATTCAAAGATAAACAAGGAAAATCTGTCTGACAATATAATCATATGTGCTGAATAAAAGCTGTGAAGTTTCAAAGTCACACATAAACATGAATATGTTCAAGTTACAAATATTGATAACATCAACAATATAAGATACTGATAGCAACGAATCTGCGATGCCATGATGCTAGACCAGAAGGTCATAACTAGACCCGAAGGTCATATCTAGACCCGAAGGTCTTAACTAGACCCGAAGGTCATATCTAGACCCGAAGGTCTTAACTAGACCCGAAGGTCTTAACTAGACTCGAAGGTCATAGCTGACTCCCAAGTAAATTATGTCTAGACCCGAAGGTCATATCTAAACCCGAAGGTCTTAACTGGCATCAGATGGAAATGTGATTGATCACAAATCCGGCACTTAAATATCATCCATGAAGAATAAAGTGAAACTATGATTGAACACAACTGTCTGGCCTTTACAGCCCTAGGTAATTATGTACAACAAGAATTCAATATACAAATATACCATCATGATCAAGATATATGTATGAACATCATCAAATGCTTCCCACATGATAGAACAATATCGATGTGGTTCTATAAATTCTGATAACCGTGTAAGGAGTACAATAAGCAGTGTATATGGAAAGAGCTATGACTTGGCTTGGAGTGTAGCACATACAGAGATCAGAGATTACTTACACTTTTTACCGATCCTTAGAATTCAAGCTATTCCCTCTCCTTTATCTTTTGACGTGCCTATCATTGGAAATGTACTCAGTCTATAATCATAACTCATCCATGCTATATATTCAAATTTGCTTATCTTGGCTATCGGTATCTTAATTACTAATTTGGATGTCATCATTGTATCCGGAACGTCGAATACAAGTGGTTTAGGCTTTTACGGATCTTAAATCAGACTCTTGGATTGAAAAGGGCAAAACTGTCATTTTGTATTTTACGTGTCTTTTATTCCCAGGACCTCTTTTCAACATTTTGACCTCACCATTGGTTCCAGAAGGCTCGAGATAATAAAAATTGACTATTTATTTGCCTTGTTTGGACTTCGTTTGACCTACTTTTGACTTAGGGGTAATTTCATAATTTATTAAATTTTCTGTTGGGCCTCAGTGGGATTTCTCATAAATATTGGGGTTGGTTTGCAATTACCAATAGTTTCGGTCTGAACCCACTGGTCACTGAACCGACCGGTTCAGGTGAACTCAATCAACAAAATGGCCCACGATTTTCCGACCATTACTCCGGTTGCCACTTCCGGCGCCGGTCGACGGAACTGCCACCTTTCCCCACTGTTTTCCACCTCATTTGACGTCCATTTCCTCCGATTTTCATATCAAATTACCTCTAACAATCTCAACAACTCGTTTAAACTAGATTTGACCTGATTTCTTACCGTTTCCGGCACCCATAATCGGTTTTTCGGCCACTGCTCTACCTCCGGCCAACTCAGTTTTCTTACACATTTCATTGTCTATTCTTACTGATTTTCATATCAAATGATCCTAAATCTTTAGGCATTCAGTTTAGACCTGTTTTAGACCACTACAATATACAGTTTTCAATACCTGGTTAGCTATTCCGGCCATGCACCGGTGACAAATAATTTGACCAAACTTGGTCATTCCGAGACCATTTTAACTGATTCAAGTTGCGTTGGACTCCTGAAGATGTTTCTTACTCGTTTCCAGTCTTAAAATTAAGATTAATTCGATATACAAAAATCTACCATTGTTGACCGTGCACCTAGTTTGAGTTTCGTGATTTTTCTTCATGCTTCGGTTACTTATTTTCAACATGCATTCATGATAAATTTTAAGAGAGAAGTTTAAGAAACTAACATGGATTAATACCTATTTGGTTGCTGCTTCTTCCTCCTCCAACTCTCGGTTTCTCCAAACTGCTTCTTTCTTTCTCTCCCCAAATTTCCTGCTTCTTCCGTTTTCTTTTTCTCTCTCTCTCTCTCTCTCTCTCTATCTCTATTATTTCTTACCACTCCACCGACTTGGACCAGTGACAACGCCACCTGTAGCTTCGGTTACATGCACTGCACACTTGTTCATGCATGGCTGCCATGCAGCTTATAATTCTTCAGCCCTCGACACCTCATCTCCTACTCATTCTCTCTCTCTAATTTCAGTGTGCCAATGCCCACCGATTTGAGTCTGCCTGCCCACGGTTTTCTTTGATTCCTGATTCACATACTTATGTGATTTGTATAATATACATATATAATATAATCTTACATATATATGCATGCAATCCACACACCTACACACGTACACATCCCACTATCTCACTATTTTGATTTCATAATCTGTTATATATTTTATAATATTACATACATACTCATATATAATTATATCATATTACTTATGTATACACAATTGCATATAACCGTACACCAACTGTAATATATATATATATATATATACACTACTATTACTGTCACTTTAGAGATTTCATCAAATATATAAACATATACTATATATCATAGCTGCTCTAGTGAATTCCCATGGCATTGCATGTATATATATGTTATAATCTTCTGGTTTATATATATATATATAGATTTTTGCATAAGCACTTATATATATATTATTCTATTTTCTATTTCGATTCTGATCATTTTGATAAATTCTCGATTGTCGTTCCTATTGGACACCGACTGTCGCTCGTTCACTTTACATTATTTATAATCGATGATTGTCATTGCTAGATATTTGGGTAATTGATTTGGGGTTTTATGTTTTGGCCCTGACTCAAATCGGGTCCGGTACTGCTTAACTCAGGTCGATACTAACTATCTCGGGTCGGGGTATTAGACAACTCTTTAAAGTCCTCTTCCACAACAGTACCCCAATCTAAAAACTCATCGGGCAGTAAACTTTCTTAGAATTTGGGAATATCAATTCTTAATCTAGCCTCCCAATGTCACGAGTCTAGATGCATCCTATTTTGTTTTGCTATGGGCCTCCTACAACTAGGAATGGGTTCAAAAAAAGTGTATGGATTTTCAAACTCATCCTTTAAGACCTCCCCATCCCCCATCGAAAGTATGGATGGGGCATGGTTTCCATGTCGATGGCCAACCGTCAACGCTATAATCTAGGCAGTCATAGCTTCCATCTGCTACCTCTGTGCTTCAACCTGTTTTCCTAACTGGGTTACATCATCTCACTCCAACACCTCATTGAAAGGCAAGTTTCTAACACCGACACGTCTTTGTGGTGGCATGGTCTTGAACGAACGTGGCTCTAAAACCAACTGTTGTAGTGCGTAGTAGGAAAACCAATCACGACCCTCTCTTGAACCTGTTGATCTTCTCACAGAAAGATGTCAGGAACAAAATGCATCCGACACTCATTTATTCTCACGAATAACAAGAGTTAGGCAAGAAAAAATAATTGTCAAGAGAATTTTATTATCACCAAAAAGCTGCAACTATCATTACAAATCATCATATTTATAAGGCTAAAACCCTAATGGCCAAAAAGACATAAAATAAAAGAAAAGATATGAATTTGACCAAAAATATGGCAAAATCCAAAACCTTCTAACAACTGAAATACGATGAAAAATAAAACACTCGTAAAAATAGAAAGAAGATCCGAGCTTATTTGATCCATATTCAGCTGGAATCTAAATTTACTAAAAATGATAAAAATTACTAAAACCTAATGTTTGACCCGTGTGCACAAAGTCATAGTTGTTTAAAGATGGAAAGTTAATTCTTGCTATTTTGCTCCGCAAGCAACACTCTAATGCCGCCAAGTACACTTCTACAATGCGTATTGCATCACTTTGACTAAAGATGAAAATGATCAACATCATGAATATATTCTCACAAAATCAAACATCAAATCAAACAAAAGACAATATGAAGCACTCAAGCCTAAGAAATCAAGTGAAGACTTTGTTTTATATTATTTTTGAGTTTTTGAAGTGATCTAGGATTGATTGATCAAAATATAATGCTTAAAGTATTTAAGTGATCAACTTAAATCAATTAACAAAATGATTTTTTAAAATCATAACATTGTTAAAATCTAAGCTTTCAAAAATCAATGTATTTAAAAAAGAGAATACTTAACAAAATAGGCATTGGTACAAAATTGTCAGATTTAGTTGACTAAGTTATGAATTCAATCGACTAAATCATGTTAAGAAAACATGTCTATTTTTTCTCTATTAGATTCAATCGATTAGACCCAAGACTCAATTGACTAAAGGTGTATTTTTTCACAAGGACTTAACACACTAACCTATTTAGTTGACCAAATTGAACATTCAGTCGACTGAATCACATAAGCCATTTTTCGTACAAATTCACATTGGAAGATTCAGTTGACTCGACCCAAAACTCAGTCGAGTAAATAATTTTAAACATAGATCAACCTCTACCCTCTGAACAAATCAATCGAGTTCTTCAGCCAACTGAATTATGATTCAATCGACTAAATGATGAACCTAGTCGACTGCTTTTGTCAATCTTACACTTTTAAATTCAAATTTTAAATAGATCTAAACGAAGGGAAATGACTAGTTTTTTAATCAAACGACTATATTCTTCAAAGGCATATAAATAGAGGTTGTTAGAAGCATTTATTTATATTCTTAACATTCATAAACTTACTCTCACATTCAAATCCTTCTTAGTAACTCGAGATCTCCTAATTTTCATATCTAAATCTCACAGTTCTCTCAACTCTTAAATATTCAAACATTTATTGATCAATCCTTAGAGAGTGAACTTTTATTGTACCATTTAGATCTAAAAAGAGAATTCTTGGTAAATACTTTGTATCTTCTTATTGTGGTAAGATCCGTTGGTAAGTGCTACCCTTTTGAGGCAAGAGATGATATTTTGCTAGGCAAAAAGGCTAGGAGCTCTTGTTATTAAGGTTTGACCTCCACTTGCAAGGAGATCAAGATACTGGAAAAACTTAAGTGAGGATATTTGAGATGAAAATGTAGGAAGTTTTCTAAACCTTGTAAATCATGGTGTTTGCTTTTCCTCTTTACTCTTTTACATACTTTTACATATTTACTATTTTTCTTTAAATTTTGTAAAAATAGGCAACATTTGCAAAATAACCTATTCACCTCCGCCCCTCCAGGGTAAATATTTGGGCAACAAAAAGCATCACTAAAAATCTCTTATTTGTGACAATTGAATGCATCACAACTAAGTAACTACTTGCAACAATTTTAAGTGTCGCTGATAAATGCTTATTTGCAACACTTTTTAGCATTGCAAATAATCAACTATTGGCGACAGATTGGAGTGTCATAAATAAATATTTGCAATGATCCAAATCATCACTGATAAATGCTTATTTGCAACATTGAGAAGTGTCACAAATAATCACTTATTAGCAACAGATTGGAGCGTCACAAATAAGGAGTTGCAAATACTCCTTATTTACAATGATCTCTAACGTCACAAATAAGTCATTTATTTACAATGCTTTGAGGCCTGGAAATCTATTTGCGTTGATATTGAGCATCACTTGTAATTTCATTTATGATGCTAAAAGAACATCGTAAATAACATTTTTCTTCAAAAATATTATATAACAAGGGTATTGGCAATGTGTTGTGATTTATTTATGACACCATAAATCATTGTAAATATTTTTAAACAATACTTGTAATCATTTAAAAAAAAAAAAAATCCAAGTACAAATAATTGACAATGTATATTGGATACAAATTTTACATTACATCAACTATTAAATTCAAACATTACCTATAATAATGTATCAGATGGTTTAATTAAAAAATAGTTTAATCTGTTTGATTTTATCAAATAAAAATTAGTTTAAAATTAATAAAAATGAAATAAAGTAATTTTAATTTAATCTTTAACATCGTTAAGAGATGAATTCTGATAGGGGAGGTCACACTTTTTAGCTACATAGCTATAATAGAGTAATTGGTACTCTATGTGTCATCAAAACTTTTGCAAGTATAGGCTTGCCTGTAGTGATTACATACAACCCTAAGTTTTGTATCTCTATTAGAATTATTCATTTGTTGTAATGTAAAATGGCTCTATACTACAAATGTGCATAACCTTTTTCCTTTGGATCGATTACTAGTTAGTGGCTTCAGTATCATGTGTGGATTATGTAGTTGAGTTCAAAGAAAGATCAGTAAATCCTTCATCAAATTCATTACATTCACCAAAATCTAAGTTTTTTATGTCAATATTCCTAAGGTTCATTTTCAAGTAATAAGAAGTAATAATAACAATTATAAGTAATAATAATAATACTAATAACCATAATTAATAATAATAAGATATTAATAATAATCAATAATTACAACAATAAAACCCCAAAAATTAAAATGTGATTGGACTTCCTCTAATTTCAAAGTTAAAATTATAGTAGATTTATCACACTTCAATTTTCTAACAACTTCTATATATTGTAAATGAGAGATTATATATATATATATATAAAGAGAGAGAGAGAGAGAGAGAGAGAGAGAGAGAGAGAGAGAGAGAGAGAGAGATTGTACAAAATCGTTGAGAGAAAGTGAGTGAATTGGTGAGAAAAAATAGAATGGGGTATAAGATCTTTATAAAAAAAATTACTAGGGTAAAATCGACTAGTCGTTCTATAATTGTTGAGAGGGTCAAATAGTTATTTTATCATTTTTATACAATTATCCCTTAAACTAATCGTTAATATGGTTGTTAAAAGGGATAAAATGATCATTTTAAGGCAAAATGAAAAAATTGCCCTAAAGTAGCCATAATGTAGTTGTTACAAGTCGAGCTGTCTTAACAGATCGTGTCTAATAGGGCTATATAGATCGTGGTTGGGCTATGGCTCGTATTATCCTTGGGGCATGGGGAAAGTTGAGCTCGTGATTAGAACAAGCTCATGTTGGGTTATACTTGTGGGCTAAGAGAGGCAAGCCCAACCAAGTTCACAAGCCTGGCCCAGGCATGGTATGACCCACCAATGAGTAATTGTTATTGTTGTTAGCCCTAAAGGTTTGAAAACAAGGCTATTTTAGTAATTTTGTTAATAACAAGACATTAAGTATGATTACTAATGTTTTATCTAAATTGATAATGCAAATAGGCAAACTAGCTCAAAGTTTGACCAAGAGTTTAAAAGTCCAAACAAATGAAGATATTCACTCATGACCAAGCATCAAAGTCAAACTCGAAAGCAAATGGAAGCAATCAAGCCCAAGAAATCAAGTGAAAGACTTTATTTTTCATTATTTTGGGTTTTGAGTGATTAGGATATGATTGATCATAATATAATACATTGAATATTTAAGTGATCAATTAAAATCAATCACAAAATCATTTTTCAAAGAAAAATATTGATTTATCTTATGTTTTGAAAAATCAAGTTATTTGGGAAAGAAAATATTGAACAAAATTGATTATACTACTAAACTAACAAAATCAGTAGACCAATTTGGTAATTCAATCGACTGAATTGTATTCACAAAACATGCCTATGCCTATTTTGACATTATCAAAATCAATCAACTTATTCTTAGAATCAATCGACTGAAATTTAATTTGTTCAAAATAATATAGTTAATTGGAAAAACCAGTCGATCAATTTAAAGAATCAGTCGACTGAATCTTTCACACAAAATTATGAACATTTTAATAATGGAAAAACTAGTCGACTGAATGATTGAATCAAGTCGATTGATTGCTTTTGAAATAATGAACCTCTTGCCTTTGGACAAATCAAGTCAAATTCATCAATTAATTGATTTGTGTTTCGGTCGACATAGTGATGAATTCAGTTTACTAAATTTGTCAATCTAGCACTTTCAAATTCAAATTTTTAATAGATCTAAAAAGGAGCAACAACCATATTTTGTCTCTAACAAATATATTCTTTAAAGGCCTATATAAAGAGGTTGTATTGTATATTTATTTCTAATCTTTTGCATGCTCTAACATTCTATACATTCAATTTGACTTGAGATCTCATTTGTTTCTTATTCTTGATCTCAAAGTTCTACTAATCTTAAATACTCCAAGCATTTATTGATTAATCATTACAAAGAATGATATTTATTATAAATTTGCTCTAGAAAGAGTGTACATCTACTTGTAATCCATTTTTTTCTCATTGTAGTGAGATTTTGAAGGTAGGTTACCATTGTGAGGCAAAACAAAATTTTGTTGGATTAAAGAGCGGGGAGTTCTAGTTGTAAAGGTTTGACATCCACTTAAAAGGAGTTCATATAGTAGAAATCTTAAGCAGTGAGATTGCGTCAAGGATGTAGAGTAATCCAAACCTCGTAAAAATTGTGGTGTATCTCTCTCTCTCTCTCTCTCTCTCTCTCACATTTATTTTATTGGTTATTTGTGCCTACTTTAAACATCATTAAAAATAACCACATTGTTCCAAATACCCAAATCACTTTCCTTTTGGGTATACTTCTAGGCAACAACTGTAACAACCTAATTTTTTTTTTTTGATATTAAACAATTAATTAAAATTATAAATAATGAAGAATAAATGATAAATAATGGTAATTAAGGAGGTGAAATTAAATTGGTGGTAATTGGACATCAGTTTAGTCATGTAATATGGCCAAAAGGAAATTTTTTAATTTTTCTTACAAACGGGAAGTCCTTCAGTGGTGGGACACAAAGATGTAAATAAATAAATTTAAATGAATTAAATTGATTAATTAAACAAGAGTTTTAATTTAGTTCGGTGAGTAACTATTAAAAATAACATTCTAGTAAAATTATTAAGCGAACTTGAGAAAGTAAGGACCACGAGTAAAATGAAAATCAAGAAGTAGTACAAAAGTATAAGATGAAGTAAATTGAAATAAATGGTGCTTGGGGCATGATAGAAAATGAAAGAATAAACAAAGGAAATTTTGGAAAAAAGAAAATAGGTGGCAATCTAGTAAATACCCAAATGAATCATGAAGAGAATAGGAAGATGAGATTTTATATGAAAAAAAGAAATTACAATAGATAATGGGGGAACTGATCCACCTTTTTCCTTATTAGGCCATTCGGCCATAGAGGGTTCTAAGTCCCTTCCACCCTTGTTTCTTCTCTTCCTCTTTCAAATTTTTAATGAGTTTTGGAATAAAAATTAAGGCTTTTTCCTCTAAAATTCTAGTTACATCTACCTCAACTAAAGGGAATGAGAAATTGTAAGATTTGGGAGGAAATAAAAGGTAGAATCAACTAGGATTTTGCTAAGATTAAAGAATGAGGTAGGGATCTTAAACTAGAGAGCTATTATGGGTGTTTCTTGCATGATTGAAGCAATTTATGATACGTGACATGAGTTGGTGATCTAAAAGTGTGCCTAATTCCACTAATTGCTTGAGCCACCATGAATACTTTTTGTAAGTCATGCTTAGGTATATTCATGTTCAAACTAGGGTGTACTTTCTATTTGTAAGCTTTTACATTTTTTATTTTTCTTCTCTTGGATAAGCTTTCTATATGGTTGCTTATGAATATACTCCATGATTTATAATGCACAAGATAAACTTAGTATACCCCACTTGTATGTGACAATTCTTGAATGGAATTTTTGTGAGATATAGAAATGACAATGGTGTGTGTATATAAGTTATGATTCAAGATGTTTGTTAACGCATGGTTGGGCTTCAAAATAAACCGTCTTATCATGTTTTGGCATGGTGGAAAGTATGTATGAATTGGAAATAATAGTTGTCCTAGGTATGGTCATAAATGGGGTTGGGATGTGTTGGAAAATGGTAGTTATCTTGAAAGTGAGTAGCCTATTGGTTTTCCATAAATGAAAAATTGTTGAGTAATGCATCTATAAGAAAATATGTTAAGCATGCAAATATTGGTTCATGTTATCATGTCATATCATTACATGGAGCACATGCCACCTATTGCCTCATATGCATAGCACGATAGTTTAATTCCTCTACGGAGGCGTGGACTTACCCCCTACCAGTTTCAGGGCCAAACGGGGACTTGATGGCAAAAATGTATGGATGAATGATGTTGTAAGAGATATCTTAGTGATGGTGACTTAAGGGTTTTAGTGCTTCGATGTCACGCCCTGAATTTTTATAAACTCAAGGAGTGAGTGAAATGAAATAAGAAAAATAAATGAAAGGCCATTAAGATGGGTTTAGTTAATTATGCATTTATTTTCCCATGTTTCCCCAAGACTTGAAAATGAAAACTTGCTACTAGACTTAACCAAAATGGTTTCCTAATGTCAATCAAATATCTCCCCCAACCAATATTCAAAATTAGTCTAAGTCATGTTAAAAAAATGGCCTCCAAAATATGCCCAAAGTGTCTCTAAATATACCTTGGAATAATGGCCCAAATGGGCTCCAAATGCCCTAAGACAAAGGCCAAGAATAGGCCAAAAAGTATACCAAAATATGTCTAAGGAAGTGGCCAAACATAGCCCATGAGAATGGCCAAACATGGCCTAATAGGGTGGCCAAACATAGCCCAAAAAGACCGGTGTCAAAAGGGTGTTAGGCTGGCATGCATGGGGCTGGGCAGCAGGGCGCGCGTAGGGGCATGGCACAGGGTGCGCGCGCGTAGGGCTCACTGTAGGCTAGGCGCGCGGCTGTGGCTGGGCATGGCCTAGGCTATTTTTCCTGTAGGTTTACTATAGCTAACTGCAAGCTGATTTTTCCATTTTCTGATTTTTTTTCTTCAAAGTGCTGCAGCTAGTTTTTCCAAGTTTTAACCTACTTTCTCAAGGTTTTTAACCATCCTTTTTTGGCAATTTTCCCACCTATATATAAGGTATTTTACACACCTAACAACACTTTTAATTTTACAAAATTTTAACATGGTCTCCTTTGTTTTCTAAGCCTTTTCCAACTAATATTTTACAACAATTTATATATATAAGCAATGTACATTCCACCCTCACTCGATGGTCACAAGTCTATGAAAATTACACATATATCCATTTTTTTCCAACATATACATGTAATGCACATTAAACAAAATATACCCTATTTTTCATTTAGGTTTAAACCCTTACATTACAAAATGGCCCATGGCCTATATAGTCCACTATTTTTCCAAATTTAGCACAAGTTATTTGGGCTTATGCCCATACATATAAAAATGAAGCCCTTAGGCCAAATATACTTCAAAATATAATTTCTCCCTCCGTGCTCCTGTAAAGACCTAAAAAATCAGGATAAATTTTTCGTTTTGCCGGTTGGACACTATTCATGCACTATTTGTTGGTAAGGCACTACACATGCATCATTTAGGCATACGTCATTTTTAGGAGCATAATTTGAGTATTTCATAGAAAAAAATATTCCTAAAATGTTAAAATACACCTCCTGTGAGAATTTGAGCCTAATCGGAGATAGTTTGAAAAAATGGACCAAGAGGGCATCCCGGGTGGCCCGGGTGGACCCGACTGAAACCGTCAATGGGAAAAAATAAATTTTTTGAAAAAAATCCTTTTAAAATAATTATAAGAACTTTGGTTAAAGCAAAATGTCGAATTGAGGCATTTCAAAATGGGTTATAGTGTAACGGGGTCCCGAACTCATTAAGGGCAAAAGGGTCATTTTACCCCTTGGTCCCTTTAGTATAAATAGAGTACTTAGGCTAAAAAATATAAAAAAATTGGTCTAAGAAAGGAGCTGCAGCTCGTTTATGGAGAAAAAATGTGAGAAAACCTAGGGTTTTCCAACTTTCAAGCTTCTAAAACACATCTCTAGTCTTAGAATCTCACAAGACTTCCTTCTAGGAAGTTGTTCCCCATATCAAGGGTTACATTCTCACCAATTGGTTTGGCTACACAATGGATATAACTCCCTAGGATTGAGAAAAACCCTTTTAGGTATGATTTCTTGCTAAGTAAAGAATAGGGTTAAGTTTAGGAACGTTTTATATGTTGATTGAATGATTTATATGTTTACTTATTGTTAGAAAGTCACTTAGTATGAAGTTGCTTTGAAAAACCTAGAGTTGGTTATTTGTGTACTTGTGTGTTCTTTGAATTCTTTGAGAATTTGTTAATATGATGAACATGTAACTTGAATATATGTTTGATTCATTACATTGTGGCTTATGCTCATGTAAATAGACCTTGTGTTTTGGAAGATATGGTTGTTTAATGCATTGATGCTTTGTGTAATTATGTGTTCTTTGAGAATTGGTGATGTAGTGAACATGTAATATGAGCATGTGTTTAAATTGATTGTATATAGCATATGTTCATGTGAAAAAAGTTGTGTGGTTTGAAAGTTAGAATTTACTTTATGGATGATGCCTGATTTAAGGTGTATAGCATGTATTTGATAAAATGCTTCATTGAACTTGCATAGAAAAATCAAGGCATCTTGGCATACTTGAATTTTTGGAAACATGGCGTGGGTTGAGCACTTTGGTGCTATGCATTATGAGGGTGTAGATCTTGTGGTAAAAAACTCAAAATCTGGCCAATGACAGTACTCGCGAGCTGACGGGGGCAGACCGTGAAGCGAGACATACGACAGTACTCGCGGGCTGACGGGGAAGGACCGTGAAGCGAGACATGTGTTGGGCATAGAGTTGCATGTGTGTGTCATGCATATTTCCATTGAATTGCATTGATGAATTGAAAGGCATATAGCTTATAAATGTACATTTGCACATGCCACGCCTTAACTTTGTTCCTTGCATTAGCATTGTGTCATACCAGCGATTGTGCTGACCCCTCATGGGATATCATATTACAGATGAGGCTCTCGATACTTGATACTTGATGAAGTCTTGAAGAGCGGAGGAGAAATGGAACACAAAGGATATTTGGCCTTAGAACAAAATTTTTGAGTTGTATGAGGGCATAAGCCCAAAGTAGGGGTGCAATCGAATAGAGCCGTTCATGAACAGCTCGAGATCGGCTCGATTATGGCTCGTTCAAACTCGGTTCAATTAATACACGAGCCGAGCTCGAGCTCAAAATAGGGCTCATTTATTAAATGAGCCGAGCCGAGCTAAAAGGAGGCTCGGCTCGTCAGGCTCATGAACAGGCTCGTATAAGCTCGGCTCGTGACTCGTTTTTATTTTTAAGTATAAATATTGATTTTTTCTGTTAGGGTTTCTAACTTCTTCAAGTTGATTGCGCCGCAGGCCCGCAGCTCTACTTTACCCCCTAGGGGCCGTCTCCCTCTTTCAAACTCTTGAATCCTCGTTCAACCTTCTTTAAGTTCATTGCGCCGCAACTCGCAAGTGACTCGGCTCACAACTCTGCTCTACCCCCTCTCCCTCTCTCAAACTCTCAATCAACCTTCTTCAAGTTCAGTGCGTCGCAGCTCTGCTCTGCCCCATCTCCATCTCTCAAACTCTCGATCAACTTTCTTCAAGTTCAGTGCGCCTCGGTTTCTACTATTGTTTCTAGTGAGTCGGTGACTTCTTCGAGAGTCTTAGGATTTTTTTTTTTTAAATTTTAATTTTGTTCTTGCGTCTTTTGATTTTAATTAGGAGCATTGAGGAGCACATCTGAGCAATTTGGAATTAAAACAGAATATGTGCTAGATCAAGACCAGTCTTTTACTACTGGCTATGGGAAATGAATGATCTAGCGCCTCATCCTCCACAAAATGTACAGGCAAGCATGGATAACATAGAATATGCTGGAGGTAAAAGTAAGATCCCAGTGAAGGAAAAGGTATAAACAGTCAATATGTGCTGCAGTTTATTTTAATCTTTTCTATCTATGGGATGGAAAATTCCATGAAACAATTCCTAAGCATCTTCATATTTTTCATTGAAAATGATTTGAATGAAAAGGCATTTCCTTTACTTGTTCGTTTTCACAGAGAGCTTTGAAAATGGTTGGAAATACCCCAGCATTCAGCTCTCATCTTGATGCTGAAACTGTTGCAATCCCAAATGAATTTATAGACAAGGTACCTCCTCTCTTTTTTCCTTTCTATTTCTGGTATAAGAAACTGACTATAATTTCTTAATGATCTGCCCCTAATTTGTTAGGTCAGGGTTAAAAATCTTAGGCCAAACAATGATCATGCAGGGGTCTGGGCCCACAAAAAAAATATCTAAAGAAACATAAAATAAATGGATAAATGTTTCATAACTACTGAGAGTAGCATTGTTACATTTTTACACTCTTACTTGTTTGTTGAGTACCACAGGTGTCAAGTTTTGTGATTCTCTATTTACAGTTCCTAGAATCCCATACTCTGTGTAGAGACTTGGAAAAAAAAAATAATAATAATAATAAAATGAAATATAGGGAATATAAAATGGGACCTGAACGATATTCAATATTGGTAAATAAATAATTAAATTAAGCCCCGACTTTATATCAAATTTACTAGTATTTCATAATATTTTGTGGCATAAAAATATTTATAAAATATTTAATATGGTAAGTTGAAAAAAAAAAAAAAAAAAAAAAAAAGAGAGAGAAAAAGGGAAAGTGTCGGCAGCCTTGGGGAAATGGGGCTTGAAATGTGTGGTGTGTGTTTGAGTGTAGAGAAACAAAGAAGAAAACCGAGAAGAGATAGAAAACAGAGGAGTGGTCGCGTGAAAACGGAAGAAAAGGAAAAGAGAGAAAGAAGAAAGAGAGAAATAGAGAAAAGAAAAGAGAGGGTCGGTGCAGTGGAGGATTCTAGACGGTGCGGCAGAAATCGGAAGCTCCTGGAATCGGTTGGAGGCGTGTATATATGGCAGGTCGCTGTGGGTGTGTGCGTGATGACGAGATGGAAAGGGGTTGTGGCCGAAAGTGCTAGAAGATTGGAAGATCGGGAGAGCTTTAGGCTGAGTTGTATATATATATATATATCTTCACACAGGAGGAAAGGAAGGAGGTCAAAGTTGCCACGGTTTGGTTGGGTCTCTTGTAGCGGTGCGTGTGCAGGTCGGTGCAGGGAAATTGGTGCGACTATTATGGACAGTGAGGGTCGTTGCCCTGTTTGACGGGTTCTGTTAGGGGGTTCGGTTATTGTTACTGTGTAGGTGCGTATCTCGGTTTGTAGAAATCTGAGACAAAGAGGTAATGAGAAGCAGAGCAGCGAAGCGGTAGGTGGTGACTATATAGTTGTGTATATATATATATATATCTAGATCTATGTGTATGTGGATGCTGGTCGGAGTGGCTTAGAGTGGTTTGAGACGTGATTTGGTGTTGTGTAGTGGTGAACGGTGTTTGTTGTGGCAGGGGTTGTGTGAATGCTGTTGGGGGAAGAATAGTGAATGGTTGTTGGGTTCCTTGTTCAAGTGGGGATGTTGTGGTTTTGTGGGATTTCCCTGTTTGGCCGGTTGCTTTAGTTTGAGAATTTGGAGCAGGCTAATAGAAGCAGTAGATTTGGTTGATGGCTGATTTGGGATTTGTTATGGGGAAATAAGATGTTGCGATTTGTAGAGGTAGTGGATCGACAAATTGAGAATCAAATTGGACGGGATCAGGACAACCGTGCTAATCAGCCATTGATGTTGCGGCTGTTGGGTGGCGACTGAATTTGGGGGTAGATTGATGGCACCACAAGGATGATTACAACAACTCGGATTGGAAAATGGATGGCTAATGGCTGTTTGGGTTTGAAGTAGATTGACAGGAGCAGCGGGGTAGAGAAAGAATTGACAGTGAGATTTTTGTGTTGGAGAGTGGATGTGTAACCCCTTGACAGTAATTAGATCAATGAAAACAGATTTTGGGCGAAATGTAAACATATTTTGTTGGGTTGGCTACTCTGATTTTTGGGTAAGGGTCTTTGTTGTTAAACTTAAAGGCTGTTTGGCATTAAACTGTTATGTTATTGGCATTATTGCGTTGGTAATTGTTTATAAACTGTGGTGGCCTGCTTGTGACAAGTTTTGTGGAACAATTCGTAGGATCAGAATTTATGATGAATAAGTAGGAGGTCTGGACTGATTTATTAGGGGGAAGCCAATGGATTTAATTAAGTGGAGTTAAGGATAAATTCTGGCATAAATGGGATCATAAATTATTTTATGGGTTCTGGTGGAGAGTTGTCTGCAAACAAACAAGAGTTTGTTGCCACTGGCTGTTTATTCTAATTTGCAAGATGCATTCCAAGTATGTGTCAGCTACAGTAGTGATAGCTCCAAACAATTGATGCCAAACTTTGAAGCAACTAGCTTGATTTGCATCATTACTGCCACTGTCAAGTAAAGAATCCTGTTGGTTGTGTGAGGCTTTAGCCATTAGCAGCTATTAGACCAGGTGAGAAACAGCAAAGCGGCTGTCCAGTGATGGAGGTTGGGGAAACCTGTAACTATCGGATGTTGTGATTTCTGTGATGAATTGGAGGAAAGGAAAGTTCTTCAATATCTGATGGATGGGATGATAAGATGGATGGGATGATAAAAGGACAGAATCTGTCAGGATCATCATCTGCTTGAGGGAAAAAGGCTGAAGAAGGAACCGTGGACTAAAGATGAACTTGGTTGATTGGATTGCATAATAGACACAGCTTCGTGGGGTTGAGATAACCCGATCAGGTATGGTACTTTACTAAGTAAGGAATAGAATTAACTTAGGATTGATGTGCATATTGATTGGATGCTTTTGTGCTTATCTGCGGATGGAAGATCACGTAGGACTTAATTGCTTCCTTGGGTTGATTGTTTAATTGCTTCTGTGTTCTTTATGATTATTTGGGAAATGTGATTTACTTTTTGCGTTGCCTTCATATGTGATTTATGTTCTAAACGGTTTATTGATATTGTGACACGTGAGTTTGCGTAAGTGTTGAGATTGATTGAGTATGACACGTAGATTGTGGATGAAGTCTTGTGATTTGATCTTCATTGTGATGAATTATTTAAAGGATGTTGCATATGCTTATGAAAGTGACGTTTCATTTGGACTGTATTATTGCATGATTAAAGCATGGCATATTGGCATCATGTGATTCTTTGAAAGCATAGTGTGGGTCAGCACGAGGTGCTGGTGCATTATGAGGGTGCAGATCCTGTGGTGAAAAACCCAAAATTGGCCATTAGGTACTCGCAAGCCTACGGGGTCCGGACCGTAAAGCGAGACATATATTGGTACTTGCATGCCAACGGGGAAGAACCGTGAAGCGAGACATGGGTGTGACATTGAGATGCATGGGTGTGTCATGCATATTGCATGTGCATGTGTTGATGAATTTGTGAACGTGATATAGAGTTTTTATACAGATGTAGTTTGTACATTGCCATTGTATTGTATGCATGATTATGGAGGCATGTAGACATACCTGTACACTTGCACGTGTCACGTCTTAATTTTGTTCCTTGCATTAGTATTGTACCATACCAGCATATTGGCGCTGACCCATTTGTGGGCACAGGTTTCAGATAAAGCATCCTGGTATGCGGGACTTGATGAAGTCTTGGAGAAAACAGAGGAAATAACTTTAGAAGAATATTTGGGCCCTTGGGGCGTATTTTCTGAAAAGAATGGAAATGACATTGTATATTGTAATAAATATGGAATTTATGATCTTTTAGTTTAAGTGTAGAAGTAGATGTGATGGATTGTATAAGTAGGCGATGTATATTTAACCTTGATAAAGTTGTGGCCATCGAGTGAGGATGGATTGTGACTGTTTGTATATATATATATGATGTATTGTGTTTATCAGGGGGAAAAAGGTTCGAAAAACAAAGGAGGTTCCGCCGAAATTTTTATAAACCGGGAATGTATGTGTATTGACAGAGATATATGGATGTAGCGTTATGTTAGTGGAATAGGCATGTATCTAAATTAGTAAACTTAGTTAAAATTCGTTAAATATTTATTTATTTATTTACTCGTCTATTTATTTTCTTCTTTTAGTTGCGTCCCCGGGTTCGGTCGGGAATTCGGGGCGTGACACTCTGTTAGGGCCCAAACATGTGAATGGTTAAGGCCTGACACCTTAGAAACAAGAATTGGTTTGGAAAATAAAGGTTAGGTCCTGTTAATGCTATCCAACCTGTTCACACCCAACATTGATGAAAAAATCTTTTCTTTTCTTGTTTTTTTTTTTCTTTAAAGTATTATGGCATACTAGTCCTTCAAACCTATATACTATACAGCGGTCCAAATATAAAAGGCTTGTCCTTTTTAGTGAAAACATAAGATAGCCACTATGCTATATTGTTGAGCCAAAGTATTATTATACATTGAAACTTGATGCAATTCTTTTGTTGAGATAGTAAATATAGGAAGTAGGTTTTGCCTCATAAACAATTTCTGCAATTTTCTTCATTTTATTTAGCTTTGCCTCAGCTTTGCAATTCTTGCAAAGAGGTGGACACCATTAAACAAATAAAATAAAATAAATTTTCTTTTTTTCTATTTTGGGATAGAATTCAAGTTTGGCATATGTTCTAGATACAGAAACAATATGGTGACAAGTCCACATCTTTCAAAGGATCTTTCCTTGGATGGTCTGCAAATTACATTAATCTTGAAATAATCCTTCATGCTTGAATTCGACTCATTTTCTAGATTATTATTGGAAAGTGGAAGATAAAAACATCTGAGAGTTGAAGAAGCACAAGTTGCTATGCGTAAATGACCTGTCACTCAAATCTGCTAGACAAAAAGCAAATTCAAGACCTGTGCCAGTTTTGTGATTTTGTTTTTGAATCCTCTTTCCTTTCTTTCTTTCTTTTTTTTATTTGAACATCAAATGTTGCTCTAGTTATTTTCATGTGTACAGGTGAATAGGCAAAAAAAATTGTTAAAAATGAGAAAACTGAAGGGAGGCAATTACAAAATTTGCGTACGACCTGGTCTCTGTCTGGAAATCAATGCCAACAATTTGATGACCAATTTGCACCACCAATAGCCCAAACTATTCCGTCTCTGGTGCTCAGTCAGCAAATGCAGCTTCAGGGAACTGAGTCTCCACAATACCTTCATTTCTCCAGTCCAATTATGGCCCCTTCTTTGTATGGAAATATGACAAATCAGTATGCTGCCATGATGGTATTGCCACAGTTTCATTCTGGGGACGATAACCATCAAGTGCTTTCAGGTTATGAAGTTTCTCCTGGTAATGCAAATCCTTAAACAAGTTGCCAGACACTCATGTTATTAATTTTTTGTTTTTCTCTTATTTTTGGTAATACCTTTTTCATATAAGTCTTTGCAGCTTCCTTGTTCTGATATGGATTTGATGCCTTCAAAAGCTGTTGAAAGGAGAATGAAGTGCATTTGTTTCCATGGAATTTCCTGTTGACCCTTTATTCATTTAAAAGTATCAGTGTTTCTAGATTTCATTTAATCCTTATCATGTTATTGGCATGTAAAACTCTTTCTTGTCAGGCAAGTGCTGCACGGTACAGCTGGTGGTATGTCCCCACAAGTTCAAGTGCGGAATCAGTAACTTCCGGGGTCTACACCAGTCAGTCTTCTTTTTTCCCTTAAACCTGATTCTATTAATTTTCTCTACTCTTTTCTTTTTTATTGTCTTAATATGTTAAACTGTAAATAGGACATTAAGACTGAAATGAATCCAATATTGAACCCCAGAGCTGCAGGTCCTGAAGGATCATTGATTCCAGGTATTTTTTTCTGCTTGATTATTTCCTTTTTGTGGTCGGTTTACCCCTCTTCTTATAGTGATTTAGTTCATTAGACCAAACAGTGATCCTTAGACTATTCTTAGTTTCAACTACTACAATATATTTCTTGTTGGTTAAAATATGGTTTTGGAAAATGGAGAACCAAACACTATTTTAAGAGTAGTTTGGAAGAATTTTTACATTTTGTTTTTGTTTTGTACTGTTCTAGGTGTAGAAATAATCCTTTAATCATGTTTGTCCATTTGACTAATTTTTAAAGCAGTTTTTATCTTATAATTATAATTATTATTTTTCTTTTTGGAAAGGGCAAGACTTTAGAAACTTGTTTAAAAAGCAGCTTTTTAACTATTAAAGGAAGAATCATTTGATTAAAAAGTTTGTCCTCTTTTTTTTTTTTTTTTGTTTCAAACACACCCTTTGTTGTACATATATGAAAATAGCTGTTAAAAAGTGGACTTATGCCGACATGATTATTACACAGAGAGCGAGTGTAGTCTGGTTGATTCATGGAAAAGAAAAAGTCCAAAAAAATTTAACATGTTAAATCATGTGTTGTTGTAAGAGTAACTCCGAGAGAGTATTCATTTTTAAATTCAAAATATTTTTTAGATGATATTTAAATCATGGCCTCTAGCGGTAAGTTTATTTTGGTTCCTTACATTACTATCTGTCTTCTCTTTACCATGAAATCTTAAAGTATCTGTTTTAATTACATTACAAAATTCTGTTTCAATTTGAAGGGGTTAAAATTTGGTTTGTTTGATTTTTTGCACTGTAGAAATGTGTATTTGTTGGATAATATTTCTAATGACATAATTTTTTGTGAAATGTTAGCTTTACACACCTGGACTTCAACAAGATAATGAAATGAGCTTTATTTATTACAAGGAGCAAAAATATACTTGCTAACAGGTGGTGCCAGATATAGTTTGCAGTAATGGTCCTGGCTGAAAAAGGAAAAAGATGAAAGATGATCCTGTTTGATTGAAAAAATACTGGTGGAGAGTCCACGAGGACATCATTGAATGGGTATAAGCTGTCTGGGGCTTGTAGATCTCATCCTTGAAGTTTATGTAACATTGGAGGCCAATGAATTGTTGAAGCAGAATTTTTGTGTATGATGGTTGGGAACATTGGCTAATGGTTTGTAAAATTGGCAATGACCTGAGGGTTTTTGCTTCAAAAGATGGCCTAGCAGTGGCTCTCAATATCCATAGCCGAGGCTCTAATTTTGGTGGAACATCTCACGTTTTAGTGCATTTAGAAGTCAAAATGGTGAGAAGTTTGTTTGGTGGTACATCTTCATGAACGACGACCTGAAAAGTCCAATTCTAGTGCTTATAGGAAGAGGAAGATGGGTCAATTTGTTTGCAGAATAATGATTCAATTTGTAATATTATATTTTTTATTTAAAAAAATTATATTAAAATTTTAAAGTTGTGTTGATTTATTCAGTGAGTTGTATTTTTTTTTATTATGCAAAAATAACATAATTTTTATTCAGTTAAACACAAAAAAGAAAAAATGAGTAACTCCAGTTCGAGCTCGAGCTCGAGCTCAGGCTTGTTTATTTTTTTTGAACCTTGTCGAGTTCGAGCTCGAGCTTGACAAGTCATTCACAAGCCGAGTTTGAGCTCGAATGAGGCTTGTTTATTTTTTCGAGCCGAGTCGAGTTCGAGCTCGAGCTCGAGCTTAACAAGTCATTCACGAGCCGAGTTCGATTAGAAATTTGAGCTCGAGTCAAGTTTCGAGCCGAGTCGAGCCAAACTCGATTATTTTGCGAGCCAAGCCCAAATATCAGATACTCGACTCGACTCGGCTCGTTTGCACCCCTAGCCCAAAGACATATGTGATGAATTTGTAAAAATCTTGTATATTATGAACACAATGGGCAAAGCCCTATATTTGTAATAAACGTGAACCTGTGACATTTTAAATTTCAAGCATATGTGTATGTATGGAGAATTGTATATTTTAAATGATGTATAGATGTTTGATTGGATCAAAGGATATATTTGGTTGCTAATTTGAGAAATGATAGGTTGTGTTGTGAAAAAATTAGGTGGAAAAAGGCTTAGAAAACAAAGAAAACCATGCTAAAATTTTGTGAAATTAAAACGTTACTTAGGTGTGTAAAACACCCTAAATATAGGTGGAAAACATGCCAAAAATAGGGGGTTAAAAACCTTGAAGAAATAGGCCAAAAATGAGGAAAAAGTAGCTTGTAAAACTTTGGAAATAAATTTAGAAAACAGAGAAAATTGGTTGCTAGACGGAGAAATTCAGCCGCAGTCAACTACAGTAAACTTGAAGGAAAAATAGCTTAGACCTGCCCCAAGCCACACCCAGCCCTGTCGTGCCCCCCACGCGCACGCCCACTGCTTGCGCCCATCCGCTTGCTGCTTGACAGCTATGGCACCAGCCCTGACAGCCCCTTGACACCAGCCCTTGGTCATTCTTTTAGGCCATGTTTGGCCACCTTATTGGGCCATGTTTGGCCACTTTCATAGGCCATATTGGGCCACTTCCTTAAACTACCTTAGGTAGAATTTTTGACTTATTCTTGGCCTATGCCTTAAGGCAATTGGGGCCTATTTGGGCCATCATTCCAAGGCATGTTTAGAGATATTTTTGGGCTATTTTGGAGAACATTCTTGAACATGGCTTAGACTTATTTTGAATAGTGATTTGGGGAGATATTTAATTGGCATTAGACAAACATTTTGGTTAAGACTAATAACGAGTATTTATTTTAAATTTTGCAGAAACATAGGGGAATAAATGCATAATCAATTGAATCCATCTTAATAGTCTTTCATTTATTTTCCTTATTTCATTTCACTCACTCCCCCAGTTTATGAAAATTCGGGGCGTGACAGCTCCAATGACTTCATCAAGTCTCAAGTACCGGGAGCCTCATCTGTAATATGATATCCCAAAAAAGGTCAGCCCAACTACTGGTATGACATAGTGCTAATGCAAGGAACAAAGTTCAGGCATGGTATGTGCAAGTGTACATTTATAAGCTATATCCCTCCAATCCCTTAATGCTATGCAATGGCAATATGCATGACACACACATGCAATTCTATGCCATACCCATGTCTCACTTCACGATCCTTTCCCGTCAACCCGCAAGTACTGTCATATGTCTCTCTTCACGGTCCGCCCCCATCAGCCCGCGAGTACTGTCATTGGCCAGATTTTGGGTTTTTCACCACAGGATCTACACCCTCATAATGCATAGCACCAATGTGCTCAACCCACACTATGTTTCCAAAGGTTCACACCATGCCAATATGTCTTGATTTTTCTATGCAATCTCAATGAGGCATTTTATCACATACTTGGTATACACCTTAAATCATGTATCATACATAAAGTAAAGTATAACTTTCAAACCACCAAATTTCTTCCACATGAACATATGCTATAATACAATCAATTAAACATACACTCATGTCATATGTTCACTACTTTACCAATTCTTCCAAGAATACATAATTACACAAAACATCAATACATTAAACAACCATATCTTTCAAAACACAAGACTTCCATCCACATGAACATAAGCCACAATGCAATGAATTAAACATATATTCAAGTTACATGTTCATCACTTTGACAAATTCTCAAAGCACAAACTACCAACTCTAGGTTTTCAAAGTAACTACATACTAAGTGACTTTCTAACAACAAGTAAACATATAAATCATTCAATCAACATATAAAACACTCCTAAACTTAACCCTATTCTTTACTTAGTAAGATATCATACCTAAAAGGGTTTTTCTCAACCCTAGGGAGTTGTACTCGCTATGCAGCCGAACCAATCATTGAAAATGTAGCCCTTGACGTGGGGAACAACTTCTTAGAAGGAAGCCTTGTTAGAATCCTAGCCTAAAGATGAGTTTTGGAGGCTTGAAAGTTAGAGAAACCTTAGTTTTCTTCACTTTTCTACCCATGAACGAGCTGCTGCATTTTTCTCAAATCATTTCTAAGAAATTTAACACTAAGGGGTCCTATTTATAGTAAAAGGGCCAAGGGTTAAAATGACCCTTTTGCCCTTAATGAGTTTGGGACCCCGTTACACTACAACCCGTCCCGAAACACCTCAATTTGACATTTTGCTTTAGCCAAAGTTCTTAAAATTATTTTAAATGAAGATTTTCCAAAAATTTATTTTTGCCTACAAGCGGGTTGGGCCGGTTCCACCTGGGCCACTCGGGATGCCCTTTTTGGTCCAATTTTTCAAACTATTTTCGATTAAGTTAAATTCTCACAGGAGGTGTATTTTACCATTCTAAACATATTTATTTTCTATGGCACACTCAAATTATGCTCCTAAATATGACTTATGCCTAAATAATGCATGTATAACGTCCTACCAACAAACAATGCATGAATAGTACCCTACCAGCAAAAACGAAAAATTTATCTTGATTTTTCAGATCTCTACTTTAGAAGTTTAGACATTATTGGTCAACAATACTCGTATTTTATAACTTTGAATAATATACAAATTGTGAAAATATTATAAACTAATGTTATTTTAGAACTCTAAATATGTGTGTGGATGAATAGTATTATTTGAAGTGTTAAAGATAAGATGTGAACCATATAAAGTGTCGAGTGAAATAACTATGAATATAGTGGTGTTTATATGTAGGTAAAATTCAAGAAAATGAGAATGTTGAAAATTTGTCTACTTTGGTTGCTTAAATGAACACTTAGACCCTTGAATCATGTGAATCACACCATGTTTATATATGTTATTTTGTACTAATAATGTTGGGAACAAATGAGTGTCAAAGAGGCCCCAAAACAACCCAAGTAAGATACATAAATTAGTAACTGCAAGAAACCTTCCTTGGACCATCTGATCAGCCAGACTATAAAGACTAGCCAATTGATCACTTCTAGAACCAACCGGTTAACTGAACTGGCTGGACCAGCCAACTAGTCAAACTTGGTCTAAGGTTGGTTTTCATTAGACTCACCAAAATATTGGACGAGGTTGTCGAAAGCCAGTATAAAACAGCGAGGATAAGGAAAAATAATGCTAAAGAAATTAGACATCTCAAAACCTCTAAACAAACATCAATTCGATAAGATCACCATCGAGGGAAGCCTCCAAAAGAAGGTAAGGAAAAGGGGGGATTGCCACAAATCCTGGGCTATCATAAAGTCTTGTTCACCTCGAAGTCTCTAAATAAATAGTGCTAAGGAAGTCAAATAGGGCCAATATTTTTTATGCTAGTCTTAGGCAGTGACTAGATGACAGTTGCGAGGCATCCACCTAAAGTGATGTCCTTGAGCCAGCGGTTATGTTACGCTCCCAAGCTGCGACTTGCTTTAACCCCACATTTGTGGTGATCCTTTAAGCTAAGATAGGTCACAAACTTGGGATGCAATTTTCTCGTGCCACAGCCCATCTCACGGCCATGTTTTGCTCTTATTTGTGACTTGGTGCAAACTGTGATACACTAAGTTGTAACCTACCTTAGGAATAAGGATTCTAGTGGATTGAAGGCTAGTGAGAGGGGCTCAGTCTTGACTAATCAAGAATATTCCAATCTGGTACCCAAGCTAATAAGGGAAGGACAAACATCACGGCCAGCGTGAAATGCGAGAACCCTAATTCCATATATATATATGACACTGATAAATAGCACCCTTGCCTAAAAGGGAAGACACGAAGAAACGCTTTCAAGAAAAGGTTCCCTAGAAATTCCTCTTGCCTTTGCTAACTATTGCCAATCTGACAATCATTCCCTTGATCTCTCACTTGTCCTTTTCTCTATCGATCTTGTTCCCGTTTTTTTGGGATATCATCTTTGGCTCCATTCTATGTATGTAATGTAAGTATATATGCTTGTTTTGAACATTATTGCTTGTTGTATGAAATGATGAAAACATGAAGTGCATGAGTTGAGGTTATGATTACTTGCAAGCATATGCATCTATGTAGGTATCTCTTTATCTCGACTTAGTACATAGTGTGAATATATGTGTTTGTTTTGAATGTCATTGCATGACTATATTCTAAGACATGAACATGAAGGTTATAAATTAGTATACTTTCCACTTAAGCATTGATTGGCGTTATATATGTATTTTATGTATGTGAGCCTAGACATTTGAATGTCAAATGTAGTGCACTCGAATGAATCTCTTTCTACACTATAGGTGTAGCATAATCTATGTGGCTAAAAATGCATGTCTTGTTACATATTAAGCGAGATATGGATTATAAAATTCATGTTATACACTTGGTAGATTAAGTAACTTGTATGATTCAAATACATGAAAATGAAAGTTGCTAAAATAGTATAAATATATGCTAAGCACCTTATGAAGGGGATAGGTAAGAAAAAAAAATTAGAAAATGTATGAGAGGTATGAAAGATATATAGCTCGATACATATAAAGATATAGGAATAATTTACACTAAACATAGAATTATCTATTAAAAGCCTTGTGAATGAAGTAAATATCACATGAATACAAACAAAGATGATTAAAATTCATGCCAAGAAACAAATGTAACATGATTAAGGATGTGTTAGGCTGATAAAATATATCTAAAGGGTAGTGTAACTTAGTGTAATGCACAGGGGATTGTGTTCACATGCTTATCAACATAGGATAGGACTAGTGTCCTTGTGAGCTTGAGGTAAAGTTTGGATGATTGTAGATACAAATACATAAATGGGTTGGGTAGTGATCTTGTAATGGCCAAGGGAATTGGTTTTGGTTCACATTATCTTGAAGGACAACAGTTAGAGTGGTGGCACGCAAGTTAACAGGATAACTACGACATCCTTAATAAAGATTGATAAGGCTAATAGAAGATATAGGCAACATAACTAAGGTTATGGAATTATTGGTAGTACTAATGAGATATGAGACTATCTTATCCTAAGAAGAATAAATTTAGAAAAATATTGACAGTAAAGGGGTCCAATAGAGGGGACTCCTATAACCTAGGTGTAGATATCTGAAAAAGTAGGGTAAATGTTTTTTTTTTGGTCAGTGGGGCACTATTCATGCACTGTTTGCTGGTAGGGCGCTATACATGCATCATTTAGGCATAAGTCATGTTTAGAAGTATATTTTGAGTATTCCATAAAAGAGAAAAATGCTTAGAATGTTAAAATGCACCTCCTATAAAAACATAAGCCTAATCAGAGATAGTTTCAAAAAATTAGACCAAAAGGGCATCCTAGGTGGCCTGGGTGGAACCGGCCAAACCCAATCGCAGGGAAAAATAAATTTTTTAGAAATATTTTATTTAAAATAATTTTAGGAACTTTGGCTAAAGTAGAATGTCAGATTGAGGCATTTTAGGATGGGTTGTAGTGTAACGAGGTCCCGAATTCATTAAGGACAAAAGGGTCTTTTTGCCCCTTTGCTCCTTTACTATAAATACAGCCCTTTAGTCATAAAAATTCATTATTTGGTCCAAGAATATAGCAGCAGCTCGTTCATGGGCGAAAAGTGAGAAAAACTTAGGGTTTTTCAAGTTTCAAGTCCTCCAAAACTCATCTATAGGCTAGGATTCTCACAAGGCTTCCTTCTAGAAAGTTGTTCCCCACGTCAAGGGCTACATTCTCACTAATTGGTTCGGTTGCACAGTGAACATAACTCCCTAAGGTTGAGAAAAACCCTTTTAGGTATGATATTTTGCTAAGTAAGGAATAGGATTAAGTTTAGGAGTGATTTATATGTTGATTGGATGATTTGTATGTTTACTTGCTGTTAAAAAATCACTTATGATGTAGTTGCTTTGAAAACTTAGAGTTAGTAGTTTGTGTACTTGTGTGTTCTTTGAATTCTTTAAGAATTTGTTACAATTATGAAGATGTAACTTGAATATGTGTTTAAATTATTACACGGTAGCTTATATTCATGAGGATAGACCTTGTGTTTTGGAAGATGTGGTTCTTTAATGCATTGATGCTTTATGTAATTTTGTGTTCTTTGAGAATTAGTAAGGTTGTGTACATGTAACTTAAGCATGGGTCTAAATTGATTGTACATAGCATGTGTCCATCTGGAAGAAGTTTTGGGAATTGAATGTTATTATTACTTTATGTATGATGCATGATTTAAGGTGTATACCAAGTGTTTGATAAAATGCTTCATTGAGATTGCATAGAAAAATCAAACCATATCGGCATGTGGTGATTCTTTGAAAAAATTGTGTGGGTTAAGCACTTGGTGCTATGCATTATAAAGGTGTAGATCCTATGGTGAAAAACCCAAAATTGGCCATCAGTACTTATCGGCTGACGAGAGGACCGTAAAGTGAGACATACGACAGTATTCGAGGGCTAACGGGGAAAGACCGTGAAGCAAGACATGGGTGTGACATAGTGTGGCATGGGTGTGCCACGCATATTGCTATTGTATTGTATTAATGAATTGGAAGGCATGTAGATTATAAATGTACACTTACACATACCATGCCTTAATTTTGTTCCTTGCATTAGCATTATATCATACCAGCAGTTGAGATGAACCCCTTGTGGGATATCATATTACAGATGAGGCTCCCGGTACTTGAGACCTGATGAAGTCTTGAAGAGTAGAGGAGAAATGGACCACGAAGGATATTTGGCCTTAGGACATAATTTTTGAGTTGTATGAAGGCATAAGCCCAAAGACATATGTAATAAATTGTGAAAATCTTGTATATTATGAACACAATGGGCAAAGCTCCTAAAAGAATTGTAATGAGTATGAAGTTTGTAACCTTTAAGTTCAAGTAAATGTGTATGTGTGATGGGTTGTCTATTTAAATGATGTATGTTTAATTTTTATGAAATTATAGCCATCGAGTGAGGATGGAATGTATAAACCCTTAATTATATGAAGTATCATGAATATTGGGTGGGGAAAAGACTTAGAAAATAAATGGGACTATGTTGAGATTTTGGAAAATTAAAGGATTTATTAGGTGTGTAAAGCACCCTTTAAATAGGTGGGAAATGTGTCAAAAATGGGGGGTTAAAATCCTTGAAGAAGTGGGCTAAAAATGAAAAAAAATAGCCTTCAAAACTTTGGAAAAAAAATTTACAAAACAGAGAAAATCAATGTAGCACACAGAAAAATTCAGCTACAGTAAATATACTGTAGCTACAATGTTTCTGCAGGAAATAGGCCATGATAGCCCCCAGCCGCAGCCTAGCCTACCATGCGAGCCTTGCGCCATGCGCACTCCCAGCCTACCTGCAACCACCCCCTCGCGCCCGCATGCCTGCGCACCCATGGCGACCCCCTATGCACCCACACCTGCTGCTTGACAGCCCATGGAACCCAGCCTAACACTTGTCCTTGGCCACCTTTTTGAGCCATGTTTGACTACCTTTTTGAGCCATGTTTGGGCACCCTATTAGGTCATGTTTGGCCAATCCTTGGGCCATGTTTGGCCACTCTTTTGGGCCATTTTTGGTCACCTTTTTGGGCTATGTTTGGCCATCCTATTAGCCTATGTTTGGCCTACTCTCATGGGGCCATGTTTGGCCATTTCTTTAGACCAATTTTGGTAGACCTTTAACCTATTATTGGCCCATGCCTTAGGGCATTTGGGGCCCATTTGGGCCATTATTCCAAGACATTTGTAGAGATATTTTGGGACTGTTTTGGAAGCTATTTTTGAACATAACTTAAACTATTTTGAATATTAATTGGGAGGGATGTTTGAGTGACATTAGTAGACCATTTGGGTTAAGTCAAATAGCAAGTCTTCATTTCTAATTTTGGGGAAACATGGGGGAATGAATACATAATCAACTAAATCCACATTAATGCCCTTTCATTTACTTTTCTTATTTCATTTCACTCACTCCCCAAGGTTTATGGAAATTCGGAGCGTGACACTAGGGAAAAATGGACCTTGTGTCACCAGAATTTGGTTAGATGGATCACATACAACTTGAAGATTTTTTAGATTAAAGGGGACAATCTTAGTGTATAGCTTGTTGAATTCTGATGGAATGGATATGCAAACATGGTAATAGAATCATGAAGATTCGAATAGTTTGGACATTGATATTATGATTATAAGTCAATAATCATGGTTAGGCCTGCCAAAACAGGCGGGTTGTAAACGGGTCAGGTCATAAATGGGTTGAACCCATATTTGACCCGAATTGAACGGGTCGAATACGGGTCGGGTCATAAATGGGCCGGGTCAACCCGGATTTGACTCGCTATCCAATTTTTTTTTAGAAATAAATTCTCATTTATTTGAATTTTTTTAATTTTCAAATAAATCTAAAACTATATATATATATATATATATATATAAGTCTGAACATTTTGATTACAAAAGGCATAGGATTGGAACAAAAATAATCAAACTTGCAAAACTACTTTTTAGAGAATACTTATCTAAGATCAGACTAGGTATATTTCTGTGAAAATAATATGTTGACAGCTCACTTGTAAAATTGTCTATGACCAACCAAAAAGCTATTAAATTATATGAAGATTGAATTTCTTTTTGGCTATGTTTGGTTCATATATTTAGTATTTTTTGCTATATGGAGTTGAATTCATGTTGTCTGCTATATAATGACCACAACATTTTAAACATAAAAAAATTTACTTTACATTTTGATTTGAGTGTATGTATGTATGTGTGTGCGTGTGTGTGTGTGTGTATATATATATATATATATATAGTGGTAGATCCAAAAATTTTAATTAGGAAAGTCAAATTGTAGGTATTAAAACTTAGGGCTTTCGTTAACGGACGGTAGGATTGGTCTTCCGGATTAGTCGACCCGAAGGGTAAGATATGAAGTTATATATATATAAAAAAAAAAAAAAAACCTTAGGGAATTCATATGAATATATATAAAAAAAAAAAGTTGAGGAGACCAAGTCTTATTTTGTTAAAAAATTCTAACAAAATTAATGGTAAAAAAATACAATATTCAAATTTTTGAAAGAATTAAATTGCAGATATTAAAATTTATGATGGTTTATATGAATATATAAAATTTTGAAGGGCTCAAGTCCTATTTTTTTTATAAAAAAAACTTACAAAATAAAGAATAAAATATAAAATATCCAAAATTTTTGGGGCATGTTTTGCCTTTGTCCTTGCATCCACCAGAGTGCGTTTGTGTGTGTGTGTGTGTATTTTTTATGATGGATGATGAGAATTAAATCCTGATCTTTTCTGTTATAATGGTTTTGATATAAAATTCATTTTTTATTTTTATTTTTCCCCCTTCCAAAAGTATAACAAAGCTCTTATATATATATATTCTTATACTATTGTATTATTTTTCATTCTCAACCCTTCAAACACCTATATTCAACCTGTATTGACCCGCTAAATTGACGGGTTTCTTATTACCCAACTTGTCACGACCCGAAACCCACCCTATGCGAATTTCGTGTCGCAAGCCCGACCCGAAGGTCGTCCCTACCTTTTTCCATTCCTGTATCATAGTACTAATATGCAAAGTACTAAAATCTTAAAACAATAACAGCGGAAGTCTTAGCAATGACAGTGATCAGCGGAAGTCTTTTCAGTAACAGTAATTCAGCGGAAGTCTTTACAGTACACAATGTCAGCGGAAGTCTTATCAATACATAATATGGCTCTACAGTAAACAAAATAAGAACCAAACGTAACCAGCACCCGTGGGTGGTGAATACATGGAGAACTAAACATAGACTGGTACAGTTCCTCAAAATGTCCTCCTACGCTCTCAGACTCCTACTGGGGTCTTGCAGTGTCATTACCTGAAATGGGGGTAAGTAGGGTGAATGAGCTACGAGAGCTCAGCAAGTAAAAACATATCTCCGACACTAGTATCGGTGAAATATCATAAGAAAAGAGATGATGTGATAGCCAATGAGAACAGTTGCCTTAGTGGCCAATGAATAATAGGTCACAATGTTCAATTAGGAGTAATGGAAATAACATCAATATGAATCTCTCTATGATAATATAACAACAAGAATGTACTGCCACAATAAACCAATCACAATCAATTCAATGAAGAGTGTCCTCTCAGTTTAAGATAAGTCATAAGGAATAGTGTCATTCAATAACGTAATCATATCAATCCTTAAGAGATGCATTTACTCTGTTCTCAGGTAAAATGCCAATGCAAATGTAAATGAAATGCCAATGGAAATGCAATGAAAATGCCAGTCAATTGCCAGTGGAAAGCCTTCGAGGAATTCATTCCTGCCACCTGTCCATTCATGTACTTGACCCTTAGGTCTCTAGTCAATCAGAAAGCATCAGATAGATGTTGTGACTGAGCACAAATCCCGTATTCATAACATATCATGATTATTCATAATTCCATAGAAGTATAAAATGGAATATCATATATTCAATAAAGACATAGCAGTAGGCCTTTCAAGGCATGGTTCAACATGATAACAACGACATAACAGTCAATCAATGTCCACAAGATAGAACAATATCGCATTGTGGATAGCAATAACGTAAGGTACTTTCAAGAGTACAAGCTTGGCAGTAAAGAGAATAAACTTGGCTTGGAAACACCATATGGAAGAGAGGGTGAATTTACTTACCTCTATCGTGATTCTATATTAGAAATCCGTGAGTGTGCCCTTGCCTTTCGAGTTCCCTATATATCAGTAATACATTTCAGAATAAATGCTATTCAACAAATTTCATCCCTTGCTAATCATAAGTATTTCTAATACTACTTTAGACCTTACCATGGAGTCCAGAACACCGAAGAAAGTCGGTTTAGGCTTTCGCGGAATTCCATTCGGACTTTTGTACTAAAAAGGGCAAAATGGTCATTCTGTACTTTTATAGTTATTTTTATTTTTTTGGGACCCCGTCTCGTGAAACGGACCTCACCATTGATCTTAGAATGTCCGAGATAATAACAATTAACTATTCATTTGCATCGTTTGGACTTCTTTTGACCTATATTTGAAATAGGGCATTTTTGTAAAACTTAATATTTTATTAATTTTTATGTTTGAGCCACAGTGACATTTCCTAAAACATTTGGGGTCGGTTCACAATTTCTCAGAGTTGCGGTCTGAACTAGTGGGTTCATCAGTCAAAACCCTAAACCGGTCTGACCCTTCACTGAACCAATCGGTTCAGTTAAATTCAGAGAACCAGAATTCAATAACCAGTATCCACGGTTTGGATAACCCCAAACCTAATTTCAATTTACTATCCCTCTTACCAAACAACCAAAATCCATTTAAAATCCAAACATTAACGACACAGTTTCACTGCCCGTTTTATTTTCGGTCGGGTCCTTGACCCGATCCGGACCCAGACCCGGTTCCGTTTTAACCCTGAAATGCCCACGACATTCCGGTCATCTTCCCCATTACTCTGGTAGGGTTCCGGTGGTGAACAGTTTTCTTCTCCGGTGACAGGCTACTAAATTTCAGTCAATTTTCAACCATTTTTAAATGCTATTTCCTTTTATTTTTCATGTAGATCTTATTTCTAAACTTAGTTTTCAATTTGAACCACTGATTCCTCACGAAATAGAGAAAAATAGTGGCTCCGGCCAACTGTATTTTCTCAATTTCATGCTTGTTTCTCTACTGTTTTGACCCCTATTTGGTTCTAATGGTTTTCTGGACTTCATAGGGACACACTTGGGTCATTTAAACAAGGTTTCTTACATAAAATGTTAATGAACCCGAATTATTCTCATACCTGCAACTCTATCTTTCTACTTGATTTCTTAACCGTTTTAAATGATTCTTTTTAGTAAAACAACCTATAGATCATGCTGATTTGAACCCTATTATTTAAACAACCTGTCATGCTTTTAAATTTAAAACTGAAGCAAACCCACTTACCTTTCAAAATTCTGATTTCTTCCTGTTGCTTCTTCTTTCCTTTCTTGGTTCTACTTGGTTCACTTCTGTTTCTTCTCCATAATTTTTTCAACCTTTAGACAGTGTTCACAGCCCTCCAATCTCTCTGTTTTCCTTTCTTCTCATATAACACTTATATATATATATATATGCCTTACACGACACACCACCGCCCCTATCATTTCTCTCTCTTGATTCTCCCCCCTTCTAGAGCCCCTTTTCTTGACCAAGAGTTCTGATTTCCCTCTCCCAAATGCAACTTTGCATTTAATTGGTGTAGGATATTTATGTATATGTAATATATAAATATATATATATATATATCACACACTACACACACACCGACACACACACACACTGCACTAACATGTTGTTGCTTAAAAGTTTCCTTTCCCTTTATCTTTATCTTAATTTAATTACTTGTATTTATATACTTAATACATTACATTATACACATATATACACATATAAAATACATATTTTTATACATGTATTTATAACCATATATATACGTATAACTGTATTTTTAGTCACGTATACATCCACTAATATTTTGTGAACTATGCATATGTACGTACGTATGCATGCATGGGTTGCATACATGCACGCTTTTTGAGGTAAGGTTCTGAGTTGCTCGGGTACTGCCCGACACTGGCTATATCACTGATACTATTCACTTTTTAAAATTGTACTGTACATACGATAAAATAATATAGAGCTCTAAACAACCCACATTACACTATTCAATCAACTTGCCTCGGCATACGTGTCGTATCCCGGGTCGGGATATCACACAACCTGTTTATGACCCGCTAACTAAATGGGCGGGTTGACGGATTTGGAACCGTTTTTCCAGGCCTAATCATGGTATTGAATGCATGGGCAAGATTATGCGTGTATCACCTAACATTAGAAAGATGCAGATGGTGTACATAGCATTGGATATTATTATAGGATGTGGTAAGGATGTGGCAATGTCATAATAGTGTTAGGTATGATGGTACAAGTGATGGATGGCACCTTATCACCCAGTAACTTAGGAGCTGATATCTATAGTAGGGCACCTTATTTCCATCAAATTCCTAGTTATTGCTCTTGTTAGATTAGCGAATACCAATGCAATGGCCAATTTTGGGTTTTTTTACCATAGGATCATAATACATAACACCGAAGTGCTCAACCCACACTATGTTTTCAAAGATTCACAATATGCCAATATGCCTTGATTTTTCTATGCAATTCCAATGAAGCATTTCATCAAACACATGGAGTATGCCTTAAATGATGCATTATACATAAATCAACTATAACTTTTAAACCACAAAACTTTGTCTACATGAACCTAGCATGTAATCCAATCAATTATACATATAAACATATCACATATTCATAACCTTACCAAATTCTTAAAAATCACAAGTACACAAAGTACCAATACATTGAATGAATCATAACTTTCAAACTACAAGACTTTGTCTACATGAACATAAGTTAGAATGCAATGAATTATACATATAATCATATTATATGTTCATCACTTCAACAAATTCTCAAAGAATATATAAGTACATAAAGTACCAACCCTAGGTTTTCAAAGTAACTATAAGCTAAATGGTTCTCTAATAACAAATAAGCATGTAAGTCATATAATCAACATATAAAAACACTCCTAAACTTAACCTTATTCTTTACTTAGCAAAATATCATACCTAAAAGGCTTTTTCTCAACTCTAGGGAGTTTTTTCACTGTGCAGCCGAACTAATCGGTAAGAACGTAGCCTTTGGCATAGGGAACAACTTCCTAGAAGGAAGCCTTGTGAAAATCCAAGCCTAGAGATGAGTTTTGGAAGGTAGAAAGTTGGAAAAACCTAGGTTTTCTTCACCTTTCTCTCCATACACGACCTGCTGCTCATTCTTTAGACCCATTTCTGTGATTTTAACAGTAAAAGGTCCTATTTATAGTAAAGGGGCTAAGGGGTAAAAAGACCTTTTTTGCCCTTAATGAGTTCGGGATCCCGTTACACTACAAATATTCCAAAACATCTCAATTTCGACATTCTGCTTTAACCAAAGTTCTTAAAATTATTTTAAATGATATTTTTTTAAAAAAATTTATTTTCTCCTGTGGGCGGGTGCGGCTGGGTCCACCCAGGCCACCCGGGATGCCCTTTATGGTCTATTTTTCAAATAGTCTCCGATTAGGCTCAAATTCTCACAAGAGGTGTATTTTAATATTCTAAGAATATTTATATCCTGTGGCATACTCAAAATATTCTTCTAAACATAACTTATATCTAAATGATGCATGTGTAGTGCCCTACCAGCAAATAATGCATAAATAGTGTCCTACAGGCAAAACAAAAAATTTACCCTAATTTTTCAGGTCTTTACAATATAACATGACTATTATTTTGGTACATGGTTGATATATTGTAATTTTTGTCTTAGAGATGATTGATGTGCCATCATCGATGTAAATGAATTCATGGATGTGGTATAGAGTTTATATAAATGTGTTACGAATCTTGTTTATGCATTGTATGGATGAATTGGATGACATGTAGATTAAAATTGTAAATGTAGATATAAATGTACACTTGCACATGCCACCCCCTTAAACTTGTTCCTAGTCTTAGCATAATGTTATACCAACTGTTGAGCTGACCCATTCGTGGGAAATCATTTTTCAGATGAGGCCCCGGGTACTTGAGACTTGTTTAAGTCTTGAAGGATGGGAAGAAATGGATTATGTTGAAGATTTGACCCTTGGGGCATGTTTTTGAATGTATGGGCATAAGCCCAAGTTATTGTATTTAGACTTAGGTAATTTGTGAAAAATAGGCCTTAGGCCATTTTGAAATGTATGGGTTAAGACCCAAATGACTGTATGATGTTTTTGGTTTACTAAAGGAATATGTTGAAAATAGAGGATGTAAATTTAAATTTTATGAACTTGAGGCCACCGAGTGAGGGTGGGTTGTTTAAGCATTTACACATATGGATGTTATGAAAATTAGGTGAGAAAAACACTTAGAAAAATAAAGGAGGTTATGTCAAAATTTTGTGACTTAAAAAGGGCCATTAGGTGTGTAAAACTCCCACGAATAAGTGAGAAAAATGGTGAAAAAGTTAGGGTTAAAATAGCTTGAATAATTAGAAGGAATATCAAACGGCATACAACATGCCTTAATTTCGATTCTACAAAATCATTTTGGCAGATCAGCCCACTTCGTGGGACTATAACTTTTTGGTCCTTTTGAATTAATTAAAGTGCCTTACATTTCTAGATAGGTCTATCTCTTAGCTTTCTTTTTATATATCATGGACTTTGAAAGCTTTTAAAATAAGAAAGTTATATTGATTTTCCTTTAAGTGTGCAAAGTCTGACCTATGGGTAGTTTTTTCATTATAACTTGAGTTCTACATGGAATTTTTGAGTGATTCAAAATGGTATAGAAACTAGACTCAATAAGGAAGATTTTGGCATAGATTTCATTACATTTGGATCTTTAGATTGAGATAAAAATCAATTTGCATCAAGGGGTTTGGAGTAGCATTTTTCTGAAGTAGAATTTTTGCTCCAAGTGAACAATAACCTTCAAGGTCACTGTTCACTTTCAACTACTGGATTATCAAATTACTGTTCATCCAAAATTAATTTTTTTTTTTTTTTTATTGTTTTAAACTTTCCGATTTTCATATAAATTCATTTTTAATCTGAATTGAGTGATTCAAAAGTCTAAACTGATTATCTCGACGAGTACTTTTGTTTAAAAAAATTACACTTTAAGACTCCAAATATGTTTGGGTGAAATTGAACATGAAAGTTATAAAGACGTAAACAAAGTTTTCAGAATGTATTCAAATGATTCTCAAATTTTGTTTTGGTTGGTTAATGACCTTAGAGTAAGGAATAATGAATTTTTTCGCTGAGAATTAAAGGATGCTTTAAATTTATTTATTTATTTTTTTCTAGTTAATAAATTCATTTCACTCACTCTCTGGGTTTATGAAAATTTGGGGCGTGACAATAACTATCCTACACATGATTTGGAGTTAGCTGTCGTCATTTTTGCACTTAAGAGTTGACGACATTACTTATACGGGAAAAGATTCGAGGTGTTCTCAAATCACAAGAGCCTTAGACATATTTTCATGCAGAAGGACTTGAACCTTCGGTAGAGGAGATGGATGGAGTATATGGAAGACTATGACTTTGACCTTCAGTATCATCTTGGGAAGGCCAATGTCGTAGCAAATGCACTTAGTACGAGATCGAGGAGTACTGTTGCTAGCATTACTATTAGGGAGTGGGAGATGATCAGAGATATTAGCAAGTTTGATTGGACTTTGTTGAGTCTGAGGGACACACCACACTATTCTATTTGTGTACATAGCTTACGTTGTTGAGCAGGGTTATTGAGGCACAGTTACAGAACACAGAGGTAGAGCAGATTCGAGCACGAATTGCTAGTACCGAGGGCTTTAAGGGATGGACAGTTCATTCTGACCTTAGCCTGAGGTATATGGGTAGAGTTTTTGTTCCAGAGTCTCTTAAGGTTGATGTTCTTCGAGATTTCCATCATTCACGTCTAGTAGTGCACCTAAGGGGCACTAAAATGTACCATGATTTACGTTGCCAGTATTGGTAGGCAGGGATGAAGGGAGATGTCGTACAATTTGTATCAAGATGTCTCACGTGCCAGCAAGTTAAGGCCGAGCACCAGAGACCTAGGGGTTTGTTATAGCTATTGCAAGTGGCCAAGTGGAAGTGGGAGTTTGTTATTATGGATTTTGTGTCGGTCTTCCGAGGTCACCTAGAGGTCATGATGCAGTTTGGGTTATTGTTGACAAGTTGATGAAGTCTGCACATTTCTTACCGATTAGAGTGACTGATTTAGTGGATGTTCTTAGTAGGTTGTATATCCGAGAGATAGTATAATTACATGGGATTCTTATCTGCATTGTCTCAGACCGAGATCCACGTTTTACTGCATGGTTTTGGTAGTCTTCAAACAGCCTTGAGGACTCAGGTACTATTTAATACTGCTTTCTATCCTCAGATTGACGGCCAGTCAGAGCATAATATCCAGAAACTTAAGGATATGCTTAGGGCATATGTTATGAATTTTAGGGTAGCTGGGAGGATCATCTTGCTCTAGTAGAGTTTGCCTACAACAACATCTATCAGTCTAGTATGAAGATGGCACCTTTCGAGGCGTTGTATGATGGACCGTGTCATTTACCGATATGTTAGGCCGAGGTAGGGGAGACGACTACCTTGGGGCCTGACATGGTCCGTGAGACCACGGAGAAGATACATATGATTCGAAAACGTCTGTTGACATCACAAGGTAGGAGGTGACGACCTCTGTCATTTGATGTTGGGGGACATATGCTCCGCAAGGTAGTACCACGATGGGGATTGATGAGATTCGGGCGTAGTGGGATGCTATCGCCACGGTTTATAGGGCCATTTGAGATCCTTGAGAGGGTTGGTGAGGTGGCCTATCGATTAGCGCAACTGCCATAATTATCTGAGGTTCATGATGTCTTTCATATGTCAATGTTGAGGAAGTATGAGCCTGACCCTTCACATGTGCTTGATTATGTTGATCTTCAGGTGGAGAGTGATGTTTCCAATGATGAGAGGCTTATAGAGATATTGGACTCGAGGGACCAGGTTTTGTGGGGCAAGACCGTCCCTTTGGTCAAGGTTCTTTAGAACCACCACGGAGTTAAGAAGGCCACTTGGGAGTACGAGGCTGAGGTCCGCGTAAGGTATCCAGAGTTGCTTGTCCATAAAGGTACATTTCTAAATTTGGAGACAAAATTTCTTTAAAGGGGGAAGAATGTAAAGATATGAAAAATCAGAGTAATTTTTTCGTTTTGTCGGTAGGACACTATTCATGCACAATTTATCGGTAGGGCACTATACATATATCATTTAATCATAAGTCATGTTTAAAAGGATAATTTGAGTATGCCATAGAAGGGAAATATGCTTACAATGTTAAAATATACCTCCTGTGAGAATTTGACCAAAATCGAAGATAGTTTGCAAAACGGGTCCAAAAGGACAGTCTGGGTGGGCCTGGTCGCACCCGCCAACAAGCGAAAATAAAATTTTCAGGAAAATATCATTTAAAATAATTTTAAGAACTTTGGTTAAAACAGAATATAGATTTGAGACGTTTCGGGACAGGTTGTAGTGTAACAGGTAAAGCTGTCAATGGATCGAATCTCGATCCGAGATCCGATCCGTTAAGTCCAGATATGGTTTTAGAAATAGTGATCCGTGACCTGATCCAATCCAAATCCAATTATCCCAAATATAAACGGACTGGATATGATATAGGCTAATCCAATCTGTTTATATATATATATATATATTATAATTTTAAACGGATCAGACCGGATTAACGAATCGGATATCTTGTTATTAATGAATTCGGATACGGATTAACATTCTCCTGATCCGTCGGATTAACCGATTGGATTGGATCGAATTTCTTATTAAATAGATCTGATTCAGATCGGCTCTGATCCGGTCCGAATCCGATCTGTTTACAGCCCCCGTAATGGGGTCCGACGACTCATTAAGGACAAAAGGTTCTTTTCATCCCTTTACCCTTTAGTATAAATAAGACACTTGAGATCTAAAATCTTCAAAAATTTCTAGAGAAAGTGCTGCAAGTTGTGCTTAGAGAAAAATCACAAAGGAAACCTTGGTTTTCTAACTTTGTACCTTCTAGAACTCAGCTCTAACCTTGGAATCTCCCAAGGCTTCGTTCTAGGAAGTTGTCCCCACCCCCCCCACAAGGGTTACAATCTTACCGATTGGTTCAGCTTCAATGTCAACACAACTCCCTAGGGTTGAAAAAACCCTTCTAGGTATGATATTTTGCTAAGTAAAAAATAGAGTTAAGTTTATTAGTGTTTTTATAAGTTGATTGTATAACTTACATTCTTATTTCTTATTAGAAAACCACCTAGCATATAGTTGTTTTGAAAACCTAGGGTTGGTACTTTGTATACTTGTGTATTCTTTGAGGATTTGGAAAACTTGTAAACATGTAACATGACTATATGTATAATTAATTGTATTATAGCCTATGTTCATGTAGACGAAGTTTTGTAATTTGAAAGTTATGAATTGCTTAGTGTATGATGCATAATTTATGGCACACCCTCTGTGTTTGATAAAATGCCTCATTAATATTGCATGAAAAAATCAAGGCATATTGGCTTACTTTGAATCTTTGAAAACATGGCGTGTGTTTAGCACTTTGGTGCTATGCATTATGAAGGTGTAGATCCTGTGGTGAAAAACTCAAAATCTGGCCAATAAACAGTACTTGCGTGCTGACGGGGGCGGATCGTGAAGCGAGACATGGGTTGGGCATAGAGTTGCATGTGTGTGTCATGCATGTTGCCATTGCATTGCATCAATGAATTGAAAAGTTTATAACTCGTAAATGTTCACTTTTCACATGCCACACCTTACCTTTATTATTTATATTAGCACCATGTCATACAAGCCATCGCGCTTACCCTATATGGGATTACATATTTCAAATGAGACTCTTGGCACATGAGACTTGGTGAAGTCTTGAAGCATGGAAGGGGAAATGGACTTTGAAGAATATTTGGCCTAAGGGCCATATTTTGTATATAGGGGCATAAGCCCCATGAAGTTTACTTCTTATTTAAATTTTAGACCTTGTGTAAGTTATGAACTTAATTTTATGTTGGGTTGTATGTAATTATGTAAAGATTCGAAAATTTGGAATAGAATTTTTTTTTTTTTTTTTTTTGAACGCTATGTGAATGTCCTTAATTTCTAATTAATTTAATTTTGAAAAAAAAAATAATAATAAAAATGACATAAGACGCGAACGGACACCCAAAGACGTCAAAACAAATAATACTGATATTGAGCCAGCTTTATACCAACTTTATTTACATTCAAAATTAATATATGAAAAATAAAATAAAATAAAAAATAAAAATATGTGTAATAGTATACATGAATAAAAATATAAAGTATGGTATAATATATATATATATATGGGTGTGTGGTGGAAAATGAATAAAAGAGAAAAGAAGAAAAGAAGAGGGGCGGTGAACTGGTCGCGTGAAAACAGAAGAAAAGAGAGAAAAAGAGAGAAAGAGAAAAAGAGAGAAAGAAAGAAGAGAGAAAGGAAAGGGGGTGAGGCGACGATGGTCGCGAGGGGGATCAAAGCGTGGAAGCGACAGAGTGGCGATGGGTTTTGGCTTTCTTGGGGCTGTGATGTTGTGGCTTTGTCAGTGGCTACGGTGGACGACGGATAGTATCATGGGAACCAGAGAAATCGACCAAGAAGGCAAGAGTTCGGATCGAGAGTAGATGGGTTTTGCGATGGTCGGTGAGATGAGAAAGTGATGACGATGATGGTGGAAGAGATCGATGAATATATATATATATATATATATATATATATGGCAGTTCGGGATTGTGTGGATGTTGCGGGTTGTAGGTTTCCCTTGTTCCTGCTGTTTCAGATGAGAACAGAAGGAATTGAGGAGCAATGGTAGAGTCGGTTGAATTGGATTGGGTTGGATTTTGTTGGTTCGTTTGATTCACGAAATAGGAACGCCACTGATCGAATCGTGGCAAGCGGAGCGGCGGCAAGTATATGTTTGTGTATATATATATATATATCTATTTATCTATGTGTGTGGATTTCGGTGGAGTGGCTTGGGTTGGTTTGAGATGTGAACGTGGTGTTGTGTAGTTGGTGAACGGTGTTGTTGGAGCTCGGTTGCTGTTACTCTGTATGTGTGTAGCGGTGCGTGTGCAGGTCGGTGCAGGGAAATTGGTGCGACTGTTATGGACAGTGAGGGTCGTTGCCCTGTTTGATGGGTTCTGTTGGGGGGTTCGGTTATTGTTGCTATGTAGGTGCGTATCTCGGTTTGCAGAAATCTGAGACAAAGAGTGAAAGAGAAGCAGAGCAGCGATGCAGCAGGAGTATGTGTATATTTATGTATTTGTATGTTGTGTAATTCCGAGTTGGGATTGTTGAATAGAGATTGAAGGAGATGCAGACCGAGAACTTGTGGATCAGGTCCTGCGGATGGTGTATGTGCTCAAGCAGGTGCGAAACTTGGTCGAACAGGGGCTGGGTTGTTGCTGCGACATTGATCGCCATTTTGCCTCGGTTACATCTTGAGGTCTGGGTGCTGAAACTGGAGGAGCACAGCGATGTCGATTTGATTGGATTGGGGGCAGGGGACCAATATATGTGTATCTATATACGTGTAGCAGTGCAGGGATCAGTGAGAAGGGATGTTGGCAAATCAGTTCTGACCAGAGCAGCTTGTCGTGATAAAAGAGAGGGCTTCTGGTTACGGATCAAAAGTTAATGGCCAACAAGAAGACTGCTGATCTGGTGACAGAATATGTTCTGGGTGATGGAAAAATAATTAGGATGGGTTTTTGCCTAGACAATGTGAAGATGTTAATTGAGGGGCTTTAATGGGGTTCTGGTAGAAGAAGTGATGACAAGGGTATGAACCATCTACTGACGCTGTTGAGTTTGACTATCCAATAGGGAACCCGCATAATTCAGTTCAGGTTGTGGGAATATATTGTGTTGTTGGTAGTGGGGGATTCACACGAAACTGAGGTCAAGACATATCTGCGTTGAGGATTGATTCTTGGAAAAGGATTTAGAATTTTCCTCGTGGTATCCCTTTGGAGAAGTCAGGTAAATATGCAGAGTAGTAGCAGCTTGAATAACTGCACACCTAACTCTTATTCTGGGGAATCGATTGGGTTATTCAACCTCTGTAGCTCAGATAAGCAAACACAGAGTTGGCCAAATTTATGCTGCACCAGTCCATGAATAGTCTCTGTAGGATTTTACTCATGTACATTCATTTAGGGGTCATGAGAACACAGTCATGTGTCTGAGGCATTCAGATTATAGGATGCGAGGGTTGGGAAAATTCTTCAATATCTGATGGATGGGATGATAAGATGGATGGGATCAGAATCTGTCAGGATCATCATCTGTTTGGGGGAAAAAAAAAGGTTGAAGAAGCTAATGAAACTGGATTTAAAATGGCTGGCCGACTCGATCAACCTGCCGGTGTGTTTTCTTCAACTGCTGAACCATGGACTGGAGATCAACCTCAAACTCGGGATGCACGAGGGCTTGGTTCACGCTTGACTGCAAATTCTCCAAAGATTGGCTGAGTGGAGATAAGCATAAGCTTGATATGATTCCATTGGAGGACTAAGTTACTTACGGGTTGATTGGATTGCATAGTGGACACCACTTAGTAGGGTTGTGACCAACCCTATCAGGTATGATATTCTACTAATGTGAGAAATGAGATTAAGCTTAGGAGTATTTGATAAGATGATTGAATGTTCTCTATGCGTAATTGCCATTAGGAAACCACTTAGAATTTGATTGTTTATATGCTTACGTGTTCTTTATGAATCTATGGGTGTTATAATTTACTTCTTGAGTTGTCATCATATGTGATTTATGTTTTAGAAGGATCGCTGATATTGCGACATGTAGAATTGTATAAGTGTTGGGATTGATCGAGCATGACACGTAGATTTATGGATGAAATCTTGTAATTTGAATGCTATTGTTAATCTTAAATGTGATGCATTATTTAAAGCATGTTGCATATGCTTATGAAAGAGATGTTTCATTTGAACTGTATCATTGCATGATGAAATCATGGCATATTGGCATCGTGTGATTTCTTGAAAGCATAGTGTGGGTCAGCACGAGGTGCTGGTGCATTATGAGGGTGCAGATCCTGTGGTGAAAAACCCAAAATTGGCCAATAGGTACTCGCCTGCCTGACGGATTCCGGACCGTGAAGCGAGACATACAAGGTACTCATGCCGACGGGGAAGGACCGTATCATGAGACATGGGTGGGCATAGAGTTGCATGGGTGTGTCACGCATACTGCTTATATACTGTATATTGTTCATATACTGTCATCATGACATCGAATGCCATATAGAAATAACTGTACACTTGCACATGCCACGACCTTAGTTTTGTTTCTTGCATTAGTATTATATCATACCAGCATGTTGTCGCTGACCCATTCGTGGGCACAGGTTTCAGATAAAGCTCCTGGCACACGGGACTTGATGAAATCTTGGAGAAAGGAGAGGAAATGAATTTGGAAAAATATTTGGGCCCTTGGGGCGTATTTAGATATTACAAAAGATTGGTGTATTTCTGAAAAGAATGGAAATGACATTGTATATTGTAATAAATAATGAATTTGTGATCTTTTAGTTTAAGTGTAGGAGTAGACGTGATGGATTGTATGAGTAGGTGATGTATATTTAACTTTGATAGAGTTGTGGCCATCGAGTGAGGATGGATTGGGACTGTTGTGTATAAATATGTTGTATTGTGTTTATCAGGGGGAAAAGGTTCGAAAAACAAAGGAGGTGTTGCCGAAATTTTTAGAAAATTAAAGAACTCTATTTAATTTGTCGTAAATTCATAAATCTGTTTAATTATCTTTTATTTTATTTACTTTCTGTTCGTCAGTCGCACCTCGGGTTTCGGTCAGAAATTCGGGGCGTGACAAATTATGAATTGAATGTAAATGAGGAGCATGAAGCTCCATGTAGTTACTTATTTTTTGAAATATGCTTGTGAATATTAAAAATATAAAATTGTATAAATAAATGTTCTATTAAGTGTTATTGGTGTTGAGGAGGATGATGAGGAGGAATGGGATGCGAAAATAGGTCAATAAATAAAAGAGACTATGGTAAAAAATTTTAAAAATAGCAACTAGAATGAGTGGAGCGGGAGAGCATGCCTAGATTTTTTAAGTAGGGAATTAAATGACTTAAGAAGAAAAAGAAAAGTAAAGAAATGAAAATAGGGGTAAATTAGTTCAAAATTACTTAAAGTCAAAAAATAAGGAAAAAATGGTAAAATGACCATTTTACATGTTTTAGGATCTCTCACCAAGTTTGGTGATGAAATAAGTTGAAATGGGTATAAAAATGTCAAAATCAAGATTTTAGTCCAAGGTTGGAATTTTGGCATTGTATCAATTTAGCCACTAGAATACTGTAGCGTGAACAGTGGGCCAGCAGGTCAGCAGACCAGCCAGCTCGCACCCCCGTTTCGCGCCTTTACATACGCGCCTGCCTGTCACTACCCGAAACCTACCCTACGCAGATCCCAAGGACGTGATGCCAGTTGGCCACCTTGTCAGTTTTCCCTACCGACAATATGACCAACCAAAGGCAACTTCTAAACTTTATAATGAATTGCATTCTAAATGTAGGGTCAAAGCAGCAGAAATTAAAACCTTTTTAAATTGAAAATGCAACTCATCCACACACATCAGAGCACGTCTAAAATCAGTCACCAAATATCCCTCAAGTATAATATACATGCTCCAATGCATCCATTCTATATCAATGAGTTACTTAAAGTAGAAGTTACACCAATACAGTTCAGCTAATTAAACTCATCTCCAATGATCAACAATCAGAATGTCTCCAAGTACCACTTAATCATAATGATCTGACATACTAGGCTAACCTCATCACTAATGATATAATATTATAATACAAATTATAAACTTAGCCTCACAGAGTACATAGTCGACTTGACTTGGAGTTCATATCGTCAGTGTGAATCATTTGTGCTTCACTAGTTCCACTAGTTATCTCACTGCATATCATCCGTCATAAGCTACCTGAAAAATGTTAGATAAATGGAATGAGCTTAAATAAGCTCAGCAAGCAAATTCCTAGCTTTGCCATGGGTTAGGGTTAGTTCACAAGAATAATAGAAGAAAGGGATAACAGATAACTAATAGCTAGTCACCAAGATGTACAACAGTGACCCAAGGGTCTAAAAGGCTTATCCCAAAATAAAATACAAGAAGATAATAATAATGAATCCAACCACCGGGATCTAGCCAATCATGATAATTTGCTGCCACAACAAATACGATAGCCAATCAAAAGTATAACATGCTTGCATAGAATATGATCGTCCAATAAGTATCAAAGATATATCATCATTGAGTAAAGTATAACATGATCGCAATAGTATGATCATTCACAGGGCATAGAATATGATCATTCAACAAATACCGAAGATATATCATCATCGAATACTAACAACCCAGAATGCGTGAATCACCCGGGGCCCAGCATACCCCATTACAACCCATATTCAGCCTCGCTTCATTATCCCAGGCTTACTGAATAACGTCAGAGCTCTTTCACTACAGGTCCCGTAGGACACAACAGACCCCAAAGGGTCTTTCCCCCATACAATTCTGTGAATAGATGGGCCGTTGTGACTGAGCACAACCCCAAGCACATATAAAATACCATGATCATGCTACTCTCCATAGGAATAAGGATGTGGATCGTAGCTAGTCAGTTCAAGGCAACATAATATAACCATAGCTTCACCCGCTATGTTATTGGGCTGCCAAGAACATAACCGGTTCAAGGCAACAATAAATAACTATAGCTTCCCACCGTTATGTTACTGGGCTGCCGAGAACATAACCCATTCAAGGCAACAATATATAACTATAGCTTTTTACAACTATGTTACTGAGCTGCCGAGAACAACCATGTCTCAATCCACAATGCACAAGTGTATAGAACAAATAAGATTTCCAGCAACAGATATATTACAAGATCATGACACGATATACAAGATGGTATAAGCATGCTCAAGCATCAACAAGTCAAGATCGCAAAATGATATAAGTAAGCAAGTCGAACCCAAAGTACAAGCATGCATAAATAATCACAAATCGATTGCCATCAATCAAGGAGATCAAGTTCATTAGGTAATCATGAATAGATTGGCATCAATCAAGAATTCAGGTTTATCAGGTAGGAAATGGAGTACAAGTTTAGCAGTATATGCAAATAAATGTGATTGGCTGAGGAAGGACCACATAACAAAGTTCAGATTTACTTACTTCGATTTCTTAGTGTCATATTCTCCATTTGCAAATACTCTGATGATCTCCAGATACTTCAGGCATATCCTTGCATAGCTTGAATAATCATTATTAATTAGAACCAGATCAGAATTCATTCATTCATGTCTTATTCATCATCTTAGGAGTCTATTAGATCCCCTAATTAGGTTCATTGGCCTATTATCCACTCACTAGGTTTCAACTTGTTATTAAATTCTTTAAGTAGGCTTAGCAGCTGTCCGAATAATATTTTAAGTCATTTTGACTCCAGTTGTTATCAATTAAGCACTATTTGCCCTTAGGGCAAAATGGTAATTTCGTCATTCTTGCCTTGGACCCTATCATGGTCCTTAGAATAGTCCACACATCGTCTATATAAATTTTTGAGTCTTTTGGACTTCATTTGGTATCTACTTTTGATCATCGGGACACATCAATTATTTTTCATTTTATACGTTGACTGTTCCGGAGTCATATTTAGCCCTTCGATTTTCATAATTATGCTTATAATAATTTATTAGGTTAGATTGACCTTTATTCAACCTCTACTTTACACTTACTGTGCTCAGGGTTATTTTGGTCATTTTACGTTTCGTGAAATTCTGACCTCGATTCATCATTTAATCATATAGATGAGTCCACAAGTATTTGGGCTTCTATTGGTATCAATTTTTCCCAATTTGGACTTTATTTTGGCTTCGTATAGTATTAAAGGCATTTTGGTAATTTCAGAGGCCATAGCTAAATTTTCGAGACCTCAGTTCATAAAATGGGCCTCACCATTAGGTTCAGAGCGTCTAACATAGTTAAATCGGACTATCTTTTGTGTTTATTTGGCCCTAGGCATCATTAGGGGCAATTCAGTCATTTACCATTTGTGTCTGTATTTTTTTTTTTTGGAACTTGGTTTCACAAATCGGACTTCACCGTTGAGTCCAGAATGTCCAACATAATCAAAATAGGCTATCTTTTGTTTTTATTTGGCCCTAGGTATCATCAGAGGCAGTACAATCATTTACTATTCACGTATCTGTATTTTTCAGGACTTAATTTTTCAAATCGAACTCCACCATTGAGTCTAGAATGCCAGAAATAGTAGAAATACACTATTCATCTATTTTATTTAGACTCCGTTTGACGTATTTAATGTCCAAGGGTAAAATAGTAATTTTACCCAATTAATAAAATAATTAAAATAATTATTTAATTATTTTTCCAGAGGTGTATACGCATAATTTCTTTAAAATCTAGGCCAGTGTATAATTTCACAAAACAGGGTAATGGGAGATGGTAATGTATTCCACATCACCTAGCTGAGGGAGAGGTGAATGATTCATGGGTAAGGCCGCATGTCTCTATGTTACAATGCATTTTGAATTGATCTTTTATTATTTTGTGGAAAGAGGTATATTTTTAACTTTCGAGACGGAATTTCTTTAAGGGGGGAAGGATATAGAGATCTGAAAAATGAGGAAAAATTTTTCGTTTTGCCGGTAGAACATTTTGCATACACGGTTTTATCGGTAAAGCCCGATTTTGCTGGTAAAGCATCTAAATGCGTCAATTCACCGTTTGACATGTTTAGAAGCATATTTGGAGCGTGTCATAGAAGAGAAATATGCTTAGAATATTGTGAGGTAACCTCTGTACGAATTTCAGCTAAAACGGAAACCATTTCAAAATTGGACAAAAAGGGCATCCGGGTGGCCTAGGTGGAAAGGGATGATCCCGAACTCAAATGAAAATATTTTCTTCTGAAAGTTTTCATTTAAAATAATTTTATGAACATTGGTTAAAACAAAATTTCAAATTGACGTGTTTAGGAATGGGTGGTAGAGTAACGAGGTTTCGGGCTCATTAAGGGCAAAATGGTCATTTGCCCTTAGCCCCTTTGTCCACCACTATAAATACAGCCCCCTTAGACTATTTGTGTCATAAATTGGGTCTTCAATTACAGAATTCACGTTCTTATAAAGAGAGAGTGAGAAAAGCCCTAGAAATTCAAGAATTGAAGCTGCCGAAACACATATTTCGAGTGGGATTTTGGCCGAACTTCCTTCTGAGAAAGTGTTCATCTCAATGAGTACTATATCCTCATCAAAGAGTTTGGAATTCCAGCAAACACAGCCACCGCAGTTTAAGAAAAACTGATTTCAGGTATGATGTAGTGCTAAGCTAGCAATAGATTTAAGTTTCTTTGTGTTTTTACATGTATTTGAACTGCTATAAATGTATATCTAATGTTAGGAGATCACCTAGAAAGTAGCTCCTTTGAAAAGCCTAGAGTTGATAGTTTATGAGTATTTTTGTTCTTGTTGATTTTGGGTGATTTCTTGCTTTGTTTGGTGTGTATTTGATAGATAGAATTGTGCCATGAGATTTTCAACCCATGTAATTGTTGACACACCTTTTGGTTGGGCCATGTAATGATTTGATGCTTTTATATTTAATAGAATTCTATGCCCTTATGAATTTGTTGAAAGTGTGAGACTTGTGCTTTACATATGTATGGTTTCAATTATGATGCATACATGTTGTGAGGGTGATACCTTGAAGTTTAAATTTAACTTTCATGAAATGAGTTATATGATTTGGGATAAGGGATACCATGTGTTTGATGCATTGCCATATTGAACTTGCATAATGGAATCATGGCATTTGGCATAGTGTGATTCCTTGGAAGCATAGTGTGAGTTAAGCACTTGGTGCTGTGCATACTTGGTTACTCATGTCCTTCGGGGAAGGTCCGTAAAATGAGACATACTTGGTTACTCATGTCCTTCAGGGAAGGTCCGTAAAATGAGGCATACTTGGTTACTCATGTCCTTCGAGGAAGGTCCGTAAAATGAGGCATGGACATGGCATAGAGTTGACATGGGTGTGGCATAGAGTTGCGTGGGTGTGTCACGCATGATTTCGTTACGTTGCATTAATGATATTCATGGATGTGGTATATAGTTTGTATGGATGCATTCTGAATATTGTCAGTACATTGTATGGATTGATTAGAGAGGCATGTAGAAATGAATGTACACTTGCACATACCACACCCTTAAATTTGTTTCTAGTCTTAGTATTACATTATACTAGCAGTTGAGCTGACCCATTCGTGGGCAATATATTTCAGACGAGACCCCGGGTACTTGAGACTTCTTCAAGTCTTGAAGGACGGGAAGACATGGACTAAATTGAAGATTTGGCCCTTGGGGCACTTTTTGGATGTATGGGTATAAGCCCAATTTATTTTGTTTTGTATTGGAACAAATTGTAAACTTTAGGCCTTGGGCCATTTTGAAAATGTATGAGTTGGAACTCTAATGGATGCATGATGTTTTACTTAAATGTGTGCTAGAAGTTACTTGATATTTGGGAGTTAAATGTATATTATATGGATGTGTTGGGAATGGAGCATGTAAGTTTAATTTGATGGATTTGTGGCCACCGAGTGAGGGTGGATTGTTGATAAATTAATGTTCATATATCTTGTGAAAATTAGGTGGGAAAACACTTAAAGAAACAAAGGAAACTATGTTCAAATTTTGGTAAATTAAAATGAGAAATTAAGCATGCAAAACCCCCTTGAAATGGGTGAGAAAAATACGTAAAATGGGGGCTTAGAAGCTAGGGAATTTGGGCTGAAAGTTGGTGAAAAAGGGGCTTGAAAAGACTTGGAAAAAAATTCAAAAATGAACAAATTGGTTGCAGCCATGAACAGTGACATTTCAGAAAATCAGAAAACCAGCCTCTGTAACAAACAGTGCCCCGACAGCCCACGTGCCCCCGTGCGTGCCTGCCCCCGTGCCAGCCTGCCCACGCCGCCTGCCCTCGCGCGCGCCCCATGCGCGAGTGACCTGCTACCTGCTGTCCCGTCCTCTTTTGACTACCTTTTGAGCTATTTTTTTTTACACCCTTTGGGCTATATTTGGACATCATCTTGGGTCATGTTTGGCCAATTTTTGAGACATGATTGAACCCCATTAAGGGCTGTTTTAGGGGCTTTTGTACGCTATTTTTTGGTCATGTTGTGACCTAGATTTCAAGGCCATGTTTGGCCATCCACTAAGACCAACTTTGGGCTGATATTTGACTATCTTTTGACCATGTCCTAGAACATTTTGAGGTTATCTAAGACATCACTTTGGGGAAAATTTTGGAGATACTTTAAGGCTATTTTGAGAATCGTTTTTAAATATGATTTAAAGTATTTGGGCATTAATTGAGAGGAGTACTTGAGCTATGTTAAGGAACGATTTTGAGTTATATTGAATGTTGAATCTTTATTTAAATTGTTGGGAGAAACTTGAGGAAGGATGATGGATATTTCAATTAAATTAACTGCATTTTCTTATTTTTTCTTTTCTTTTATTTCGGTCAATCGCTCCCCGGGTTCGTGGAAATTCGGGGTGTGACACAGTTGGGGTCAAAACTAATTTCAGAAACATTTGGGGGTTCAAAATAGAATTTCCTAAAATAAAGGTTCAGAACCGTTTGGTTTTAGGGTTCAATTTGTTGAACCGGTCCAAAACCCTAAAACCATCCGGTTTACTTCCATTCAGAAAACTGGAATACAATATTCTTTTTATTTCCAATTGGTCCCTTATCCACAGTTTGGACAGACCTGATCCCGAATTCTAGATTTATTATCTGTGTCACCAAACAGACTGGTTTCAGTTTAATTTTAAAACATTTAAACCAAAACGGTGCCGTCTCACTTAACTGTTTATGAGGTAGGTCGGGTCTCAACCCAAACCGGAAACCGACCCGAAGTTCGGCCCGCACTGCTCATCGTCTTCCCTCTTCTTCCCCAGTTTGCCCTAATTTCTAGTTTCTTTCCTTTTTGATTTCGTGATATTTTGGCCACGATTTCCTACTGCTATCCATCCCAAATTGTTCTTACAAGTTAGACCAACATCTTGGCATTCATTTGGTGCCTCGAATCAAGCTCACACGTTCGGTTCAACCTTAGATAACCGAACCGGCAACTGGTCCCTACATGCTCATTTTTGGCTTAAAGTTGAAGGGGTTTCGTCGTGGTGACCTACCATGAGGTTCAAGCCCCCATTCACAAATTTCAAGTTTGGTGTCGTTTTGTGAGGTTGACCATCAAGACCCGAACCTGCACCTCGACTTTCAGTGACCTTCCTATGTGATTTTGGGTCCCATATTTAGGTTTTTGGAATGCTAGGAGAGTCTAGATCAGGTCTTGAGTGTCAGAACTTGGTTTCCTATAGGTCATTTCAGACCTGCTATCCTAAGGTGTATCAATGGCAGTTTCTCACTGGTTTGGTGTTCTTCAAGCCTATCCGACCCTCCCAGTTAACTTATAACAATCCCTAGGTCTCACAGTAGCTCATACATATAGTTTATATGGCCTCAAATGACTGAAACAGTAAGCAAAAAGAGGAAAAGGAAAAATTCTGGGTTTTGGCATTTACCTTGGTCGACCACTGCTCCCTCATTCACGGCTTAGTTCTAGTCTTTAGGCCTTTCCAAATGTAGTCGCACCTCCTTCTTGTGCACCTCCAATGGTCATACACACATGCATGTGCACACACTTGTTTACGCACACTTGTTTCTCTCACTACTCTCTCTCTTCACCTACGGCCATATGCAGACACTCACATATACACAGTTACAGACTCTTTTTAGGATTCTGATTTACACAGCCCCCTATACAGAACACACACACACACATATATATATGTGTATATATATCAACTCTCATGTAAATAATTATTCTCCCTTTTTTTCCATCTTGCATGAAAGGAGATTGGTGGGGGGTTGTGTTCAAGTGCTGAAGTAGGGTGATGATGGGGCTAGGGTTCATAGGCTGAGGTAGTGGTGAGGTCTTGCATGCATGGCCATTGGCCAGTTTGGGAGGCAGACTTTGGTAACTTAGTGTTATATACAATTCTGTTGTATATATAGGCACCAAGATGTTGGCAGCCAACTTGGTAACTTTTTGGGTGCCATGTGCTTGCTCATTTAGGTCAAGGGTTCAAGTCCCCTTGGCCTCACCTTTGGGCATTTTTCCATACTTTGGGCTTAGGCCCTGTTTGGCTGTGCAGAATTTCATTTTGGCTATTTCTGTTGTATTTTCTTTTCTATTGTTCCTTTTTTGACGCGGTTTCTTCCGAGGGTTTTGTATTTCAATTAGCTTCGATGTCAAGGGACCCACGTCGGTTATTATTTACTTGGGATTTTCATCGTTAGCTAATTCAAGTTCCGTTAGTGTTAAAACGACATCATTTCACCAAATTAATCGATAATTAGGTCCGGGTGTTACACTCTCTTCTCCAGACATGTTTAATTATTTTTATTGGTCCATCGTGACCGCCGAGAGATTATGATTAATTTCTTTAATCATTCTTTATATTGGTTCTAATTAATAATTAGTGAACTAATAATTAATTAGTTGGGTCGGGGTGCTACATTGCCCATGCGTCTGGGCACCTGGCCGCCCTCCCCGCGCGCCTGCGCCTTCTGTATGGCTCTCCCTGCTTGCGCATGCGCCTCCCCCGTGCGCCTGTTGCTTCGCGCACCTGTGCCATGGGCATGCCATGACTTGCCCTCTAAGGCCATTTCAAGGCCATTCACTTCTATGTTAAACACCACCGTTTGGAGCCCATTTTAGGCCACTTTTGGCCATCATACCAAGCCATGTTAGGCTTTTTTGGGACACATTTTAGTCATTATTCAAAGACATATTTGGCCACCTCCTTAGACCACTTTTGGTAGATGTTTTGGCCTATCCTTGGTCTATGCCTTAGGGAATATTTAGCCTACTTTAGCCATCAATTTGAGCTACCTTGGGCAAGCATTTTTGGTTAGTTTCTACCTATGTCTTGGACCATTTTTTATCAACTTTCTAAGTTGCTTTTGAACAATATTTAGGGCCATTTTGGGCCATTGTTTCAAGGCTCATTAGATACATTTTTGGGCCATCTTAAAGGTCATACTTGGACATGACTTAGACTATTTTTGACCATTGGTTGGGGAGATATTTGACTACTATTTGGAACACATTTTGGGCGAGTTTAGTTAGCAAATTTTTATTCTTAAGTTTGGGAAACATGGAGAAATTAATATAAAATCAACCAAATTCATTTAATTGTATTTAATTAATTCTTTTTAGTTCCATTTTCAATCACTCCCCGAGTTTTAGAAATTCAGGGCGTGACAAGGAACCTGGTGGCAGCATACAAAAATGGGTCAGGAATGACAAGGGAAAAATGAGATTAATTCGTGGGAGAAGCTGAAGAAGCACATGCGAGGGACATTATTACCCCTTAACTATGCAAGGACATTGTACCAACGATTGTAGAATTTGTGATAGGAGCAAGGATTGTGGATGATTTATACGTTCGAGTTCTACCAATTAATGGCACGCAATGATCTGGAAGAGACAGAAGAGCAACTAACATCCCGGTATATTGGGGCTTTGTGACCTTAACTTCAGGATACCCTTAATCTATTTGACATTTTTACTGTCTCTAATGCACACCGGCGAGCCCTTATGATAGAAAAATAGAATAGCCAGAGATCGAGTTGTTCCACGTAGAGCGCTAGGGTTGGTGGTAATGCAGGAATGGGTGGTTGTAGAGATTTGAAAAATGAGGATAAATTTTTTGTTTTTGCTGGTAATGCAGTCATATTGAGAAATATATTTTGAATATTCCATAGAATAAAAATATGCTTATAATGTTAAAATATACCTCCTGTAAAAATTTGAGCCTGTTCGGAGACAATTTCAAAATTAGACCAAAATGGCATCCCGGGTGGAAGCGGCCAAACCCGGCCGCAGGTGAAAATAAATTTTTTAGAAAATTTTCATTTAAAATAATTTTAAGAACTTTGGTTAAAGCAAAATGTTGAATTGAGGCATTTCGGGATAGGTTGTAGTGTAACGGGGCCCTAGATTCATTAAGGGCAAAAATGTCATTTTGCCTGTTGCCCCTTTAGTATAAATACAGCCCTTAGAGTTAAAATTTCATTATTTTGGTCTGAGATACAGAGTAGAACTCGTGCATGGGAGAAAAGTGAAGAAAAACTTTAGGTTCTCCAAGCTTCAAGCTACCAAAACACACCCCTAGGCCAAGATTCTTGCAAGACTTCCTTCTAGGAAGTTGTTCCTCTCATCAAGGGCTATATTCTCACTGATCGGTTTGGCTGTGCAACGAGTACAACTCCCTCGGGTTGAGAAAAACCCTTTTAGGTATAATATCTTGCTAAGTTAGGAATAGATTTAAGTTTTTTTTTTCCTTTCTATATGTTGGTTGAGTGATTTAGGTGTTTACTTGATGTTAAAAAATCACTTAGTTGGTAGTTGCTTTGAAAACTTAGAGTTGGTAGTTTAGGTACTTTGGTGTTCTTTGAGTTTCTTGACAATTTGTTACCATGAAGAAGGTATACCTAGCATATGTGTTGGATTATAATATTTTAGTTTATGTTCATGTAGAGAAAATTTTGTGGTTTGAGAGTTATGATTTATTTCATGAGTTTGTAGTTTGTGTATTTGTATTTTCTTTGAGAAATTGTTAAAGTAATGAACATGAAACTTGATCACATGTTTAATTCATTGAATTATGACTTACATTCATGTAGACAAAGTGTTGTGAATTTGAAGTTATGTTTTGCTTTATGAATGAGGCATATTTTAAGTTATACAATATGTGTTTGATTAAATGTCCCATAGAATTTACATTGAGAAAAATCAAGGCATGCTGGCATGGTGTGAATCCTTGGAAACATGGCGTGAGTTAAGCACTTTGGTGCTATGCATTATGAGGGTGTAGATCCTGTGGTGAAAAATCCAAAATTGGGCATTGGTACTCGCGAGCCAACGGGGTCTGGACCGTGAAACGAGACATACATTAGTACTTGCATGCCAACGGGGAAGAACTGTGAAGCGAGACATGGGTGGCATAGAGTTTCATGCGTGTGTCATACATGTTGACATTGCATAGCATTGAGGGATTATGCGGTTATAGCTTTTAAAATGTACACTTGCACATGCCATGCCTTAAATTTGTTCCTAGCATTAGCATTGTGTCATACCAATGGTTGTGCTGACCCCTCGTGGGATATCATATTATAGATGAGACTCTGGGTGCTTGAGACTTGTTGAAGTCTTGAAGAAAGGAAGGAAAATGGACCATGAAGAAGATTTGGCCCCTAGGGCATTATTTTTAAGTTGTATGAGGGCATAAGCCCTAAGATCCTGTGTGTTTATTTGTATATACCTTGTGTCTTATGAAAATAAGGGGCAAGGCCTTCTATATTGTAATGAGTATGAGATGTTGATGCTTTGAAATTTAAGTACATGTGTATATTTGATAGATGTGTATTTTAAATGATGTATGTTTAATTTATATGAAATTGTGGCCATCTAATGAGGATAGGATGTGCAAATTCTTAAATATATGAAGTATTGTGAATATTAGGTGGGAAAAAGGATTGGTAAACAAAGGAGGTTATGTTCAAATTTTATGAAAATTAAAAGATTTGTTAAGTGAGTAAAACACCTTTTAAATAGGTGGGAAGGATGTCAAAAAGAGGGGTTTAGAAAGCTTAAGGAAATAGGCTACAAATGGAAGAAAAGTGGCTTGAAAAACTTTGGGAAAAATTGGAAAACAGAGAAATTTGCTACAGAAACAGAGAAATTTGTTCTCTGTCCAGAACAGTAATTCTGCAGAAAAGTAGAATTTTTGCTCTCTGTTGCTATAGTGACACAACCCCAAGCCATGCCAACCCCCTACCGCAGGAGCACCTGTGCCACGCACCTGTGCTCCTACGCCTACGCGCTTGCCTGCCAGCCCACGTCGTGCCTTGCTGCCTTGCCATGGCCTGCCTTATGCGCACCCAGCCTAACAGCCCTAACACCTGCCCCTTTTGGCTATCTTTTTTAGCCATGTTAAGGCACTTTTTTTTACCATGTTTGGGTACCTTATTAGGTCATGTTTGGCCGACCTTTAGGCCTTTTTAGCCACCCTTTTGGGCTATTTTTTATCACCTTTTTGGGCCATGTTTAGCCCCCCAATTGAGCTATGTTTGGCCACTCTCATGGGCTATATTTGGCCACTTCTCTAGACCAATTTTGGTAGACCTCTTGACCCATTCTTGGCCCATGCCTTAAGGTATTTTAGGGCCCATTTGGACCATTATTCCAAGGTATTTTTAGGGACATTCTAGGACTATTTTAGAGACCATTTTTGGACAGTACTTGGACTATCTTGACCATTAGTTGGGAGAGGTGTTTGACTACTATTTGCGACTCATCTTGGGTGGGTCTAGTTAATAAACTTTCACTTCTAATTTTGGAAAAAACATGAGAAAATGAATGAATGATCAATTAAATCCACCTTATGACCTTTCATTTACTTTTTTATTTCATTTCACTCACTCACCGGGTTATGGAAATTCAGGGCATGACAATATGCTATTAGAGTATAGGTTCGAATATTTAAGGACCGTGGGTTGATGTTGAACACCATGAGGCCATGACACATGACTTGAAATTTTTTATTTTTTTTTTGGTAAAAAATGTGTGAAGTGTAAGGACTTGTTATGTGTATGTTATGACATATTGAAATTGTTGTTTGTGGAATGTGACTTGTTGACATGTATATGCTTAATGTTCTTTTTATATGCCTATGTCTAATGGGAAAAAGAGGCATTAATTTCTCTTCTTAGACTTGTAGACTTATGCCACCAAAGAGAACCCCAGTGAGACCAGTACCACCTAAGCATGGTAGGCCTAGGGCTATAACACCACCGTGGCGTGGTAGACCCCGAGCTGCTATTCCTGCTTATAGCACTGCAAAGGAAGCTGTTACTCCTCCACTTGTTCCTGTACCTACCCCAGTAGAGGAGGTAGAGAAGACTATTAGTGCTAGAGATATGGCGACCATTTTATAGGAGTGCTTTCGCACTATTCAGAAGGCTAGACCTGCTAGTGGAGAGACTAGGGATACCTTCGTGATGAAGGTGTTCCAGCGGATGAGACCCCCCACATTTGTCGGGCAGCCCGACCCCTTAGTTGTAGAAGAGTGGCTAGATCAGATCACCAGGATCCTAGATTCCCAGGGGATTGTTGAGCCACACTTATGGATCAGGTGTGCCACTTTTCAGTTACAAAGTTGGCTAGTCAGTGGTAGAGAGTAGCTTTTGACCGGTTAGACAGTTTTGGCGAGGGGTGGAATGCATTCGTGGCCATGTTCAATGACCACAATTTTTTGGAAACTGCCAAGATAGGATTATGGACAAGTTTAGGGCATTGCTCTAGAGAGATATGACAGTGACTCAGTATGAGTCCCGGTTTACTGCATTGGGGAGATTTGCCCCACATGTTATTCAAGAGGAGCAACTGAGGGTCCTTTACTTTGTCAGGGGGTTGAAAACCTCTATCAGGGATAGACTGGTAGGCCACATTATTGAGACCTACGATGAGGCAGTGATCAAGGCCACCAGAGTAGAAAGGGAGCTGGCTGACCTTAGGGGGATTAGGGAATCTCGGACCTAAAGCAGGATAACCCCAGCAGATCCCTATGCCTGCCCTGACTTATACTGAGGGGAGACCACAGAAGAGGTACCGAACTAGTACTTTTTCTGTACAGACACCACCGAGGCCCATACAATTTTTAGCCCCCTGACCTACTATGCTTGTCACTTCTCGAGTGGGAGGATCACAGAGACCCTTTTCATGTTATCTGTGTGGACAGCCTGGCCATAGGGTGGCCACTTGCCCTCAGAGGGACCCCAGCATAAGACAGGGGACCAGATCTAGCCAAGAGTCATTTCCATCACTAGTGCAGAGTCAGGGGTAGTGAGCCCCTCCTTTTTTTTATACCTGTCACCAGATGGGCCATGTTAGGGCTAACTGTCCTCAAGGGCAGACTTCTCAAAGCTCGCAGAGACCACATTACTATCAGCATACTCAGGCACCTCTACCACAGCCATAATTGGGGCATAGACCTCCAACACCATATTTCTAGCCTATACCCTCCGCACAGAATGTTAGAGCCCTAGACAAAGGGAAAGAGGTCAGCAGGGACAGAGAAGGGGAGGTAGACAGTGCCAGACCACTCAGGGTGATGTTTATGCGATGGCTACTCTAGGAACATTTACTTCTAGGCCTTTAGTGGTCTGAGGTACTTTTCTTGTGTTTAGTTCATGGGCCAGCGTACTGATAGATTTGGGTGCATTTCATTCATTCATATTTATCATGCTTGCCATGACATTGGGGTTAGACATAGATCGACTAGATCCATCATTATATGTTGACACCCCAATTGGGGGTAGTGTGACTTTGACGAGGATCTGTCGAGATTGCTTGATAGAGATAACTGACCGCACCCTTTATTGTTGACTTCATATTACTTAACATGTCTGGTTTTGATATTATATTGGGGATGTACTGGTTATTTTCTATTCAGGCAAACATAGATTGCTACAGGGGGAGAGTGATAGTGTGTACTCCTGAGAGAGATAGCTTTTACTTTATGGGGGATCGAGGGGATTTCTTAGTTCCACCTTTGTATGACTTGAGGATTTGGGGAGGTCATAACTATATGTTGGCTAGTTTGATAGCAGATGGGAGTAAAACTACAGAGAATGTATTACTGCCAGTGGTAAATGAGTTTCCAGATGTCTTTCCGGATGACTTGACTAGTCTACCGTCGAGACGAGAGATAGAGTTCATGAAAGAGCTTATCCCAGGCACTGTGCCTATTTCCATTCCACCTTACCGCATGGCTCCAACTGAGTTGAGGGAGCTGAAGGAGCAATTGACTGATTTACAGAGTAAGGGTTTTATTCTTCCTAGTACTTCTTTGTGGGGTGCTTCGGCATTGTTCGCAAAGAAGAAAGATGGGACATTACGTTTGTGTGTGGATTATAAGTGGCTGAACCGGGTCACTATCAAGAACAAATACCCGTTGCCGATGATAAATGATTTGTTTGATTAACTTAGGGGTTCAAGATGTTTCTCGAAGATAAATCTTCGATCTAGGCATCATCAATTGAGAATACAGGAGGAGGATGTGGCGAAGACAGCCTTTCACACTCGTTATGGCCATTATGAGTTTGTAATTATGCCATTCGGTGTGACGAATGCCCTAATGGCATTCATGAACTTGATGCATCGCATTTTTAATCCTTATTTAGACCAGTTTTTCGTGGTATTTGTTGATGATATTTTGATTTATTCACCTTCTGAAGATGAGCATGCCTTTCACTTACGGACTGTGTTACAGATTTTGAAGGAGCATCATTTGTTTGCTAAGTTTATGAAATGTGAGTTTTGGCTTCAGGAGGTGCAGTTTCTAGGCCATGTTGTGTTAGGTAGTGGGGTGTCTGTGGATCCTTCTAAGATTGACACTGTTATGAGTTGGGAGAGGCTGAAAAGTGTGTTTGAGATTCGGAGTTTCTTAGGATTGGCCGAATACTACTGTCAATTTGTAGCGGGATTTTCTAGTCTTGCCATGTCGATGACTCGTCTAATGCGCAAAGGCATTAGATTTGAGTGGACAGATGATTGTGAGCATTCATTTCAGGAGCTGAAGAGGAGGCTGACTTCTGCACATGTCCTAATTATACCTAAAGGAGGTATTGGTTATACTGTTTATTGTGATGCTTCACAAGATGGACTAGGTTGTGTGTTGATACAGGAGGGTAGGGTGGTAGCCTATGGTTCTTGCCAGTTGAAGAATCATAAGTATAACTATCCTACACATGATTTGGGGAGAGGTTTGAGGTGTTCTCAGATCACAAGAGCCTTAGGTACATTTTCACACAGAAGGACTTGAACCTTCGGTAGAGGAGATGGATGGAATATATAGAGGACTATGACTTTGACCTTCAGTACCATCTTGGGAAGGCTAATGTCGTAACAGATGCATTTAGTAGGAGATCGAGGAGCACAATTGCTAGCATCGCCATTAGGGAATGGGAGATGATGGGAGATATTGGTGAGTTTAACTTAGACGTTGTTGAGTCTGAAAGACACGCCACACTATTCAGTATGTGTGCACAGCCTATACTGTTGAGCAGAGTTATTGAGGCACAGTTACAGGACACAAAGGCAAAGTAGATTTGAGCACGAGTTGCTAGTGCCGAGGGCTTTGAGGAATGGATAGTTCATTCTGACCTTAGCCTGAGGTATATGGGTAGAGTCTTTATCCTAGAGTCTCTTAGGGTTGATGTTCTTAGAGATTCCCATCATTCGCGCTTAGCAGTGCACCCAGAGGACATTAAGATGTACCATGATTTACGCCGCCAGTATTAGTGAACGGGAATGAAGGGAGATGTGGTACAGTTTGTGTCGAGATGTCTCACGTGCCAACAGGTTAAGGCTGAGCACCAAAGACCTGGAGGTTTATTATAGCCATTACCAATGGCCGAGTGGAAGTGGGAGTTCGTTACTATGGATTTTGTGATGGGTCTTCCGAGGTCACCTAGAGGCCATAATGCAGTCTGGATTATCGTGGATAGGTTGAACAAAGTCTGTACATTTCCTACCGATTAGAGCGACTGATTCGGCGAATGTCCTCAATAGGTTGTATATCCAAGAGATAGTACGACTGCATAGGATTCTTGTTTCCATTGTTTCAGACCGAGACCCACGTTTCACTGCATGGTTGAAGACAACCTTGGGGACTCAGCTACTATTTAGTACTGCTTTTCATCCTCAGACTGACGGCAAGTCAGAGTGTACTATTCAGATCCTTGAGGATATGCTTAGAGCCTGTGTTATGGATTTCAAGGGTAGTTGGGAAGATCACCTTGCTCTAGTAGAGTTTCCTACAATAACAGCTATCAATTTAGTATTGAGATGGCACCTTTTGAGGCATTGTATGGTAGACCGTGTCGTTCATCGGTATGTTGGACTGAGGTAGGGGAGACAGCTGCTTTAGGGACTGACATAGTTCATGAGACCACGGAAAAGATACAGGTGATTAGACAGTGTCTATTGACAGCACATAGCCGCCAGAAAAGTTATGCAGACAAGAGGCGGCAACCTCTATCATTTGATGTTGGGGGACATGTGTTCCTCAAGGTAGCCCCACAGGTGAAAATTAAGGAGATTCGGAAGTAGCAAAAAACTGTCGCCGTGGTTTATAGGGCCATTTGAGATCCTTGGGAAGGTTTGTGAGGTGGCCTATAAACTAGCATTATCGCTACAGTTATTTGGAGTTCATGATGTCTTTCATGTGTCGATGTTGAGGAAGTACAAGCCTAACTATTCACATGTGCTAGATTGGGTACATTTTCAAGTGGAGGGTGATGTTTCTTACTGATGAGAAGCCTGTGGAGATATTGGACTTGAAGGACTAGGTTTTGTGAGGCAAGACCTTCCCTTTGGTCAAAGTTCTTTGGAGCCATCATGGGGTCGAGGAGGCTACTTCGGAGCGTGAGGCTAAAGTTCGCTGCTAGGTACCCAGAGTTGTTTATTCATAGAGTTACATTTCTAAATTTCAGGACAAAATTCTTTAAGGGGCAAAGGATGTAGATATCTGAAAAATGAGGATAAATTTTTCGTTTTTACCGGTAGGGCACTACATATGCATCATTTAGCTATAAGTCATGTTTAGAAGAATATTTTGAGTATGCCATAAAAGAGAAATATGCTTATAATGTTAAAATACACCTCCTGTAAAAATTGAGCCTAGTTTGGAGACAGTTTAAAAAATTAGACCAAAAGGGCATCCTGGGTGGTCCGGGTGGAAGCAGCCAAACCTAGCTCAGGCGAAAATAAATTTTTTGGAAAATTTTCATTTAAAATAATTTTAAGAACTTTGGTTAAAGCAAAATGTCGAATTAAAGGCGTTTCGAGACAAGTTGTAGTGTAACGGGGCCCCGAATTCATTAAGGGCAAAAATGTCATTTTGCCCCTTTGCCCCTTTAGTATAAATACAGCCCTTAGAGTTAAGATTTCATTATTTTGGTCTGAGATATAGAGCAGAACTCGTGCATGGGAGAAAAATGAAGAAAAACCCTAGGTTCTCCAAGCTTCAAGCCATCAAAACACACTCCTAGGCAAAATTCTTGCAAGACCTTATTCTAGGAAGTTGTTCCTCTCATCAAGGGCTATATTCACACCGATTGGTTCGGCTGTGCAGCGAACACAACTCCCTCGAGTTGAGAAAAACCCTTTTAGGTATGATATCTTGCTAAGTTAGGAATAGATTTAAGTTTCTTTGCCTTTTTATATGTTGGTTGAGTGATTTAGGTGTTTTACTTGATGTTATAAAATCACTTAGGTGGTAGTTGCTTTGGAAGCTTAGAGTTGGTAGTTTAGGTACTTTGGTGTTCTTTAAGTTTCTTGACAATTTGTTACCATGATGAATGTGCACCTTACATATGTGTTGGATTATTATATTTTATTTTTTTTGTTCATGTAAAGAAACTTTTTTGGTTTGAGAGTTATGATTTATTCTAGGAGTTGGTAGTTTGTGTATTTGTATTTTCTTTGAGAAATTGTTAAAGTAATGAACATGAAACTTGATCATATGTTTAATTCATTGAATTGTGACTTACATTCATGTAGACAAAGTGTTGTGAATTTGAAGTTATGTTTTGCTTTATGAATGAGGCATATTTTAAGTTATACAATATGTGTTTGATTAAATGTCCCATAGAATTTACATTAAGAAAAATCAAGGCATGTTGGCATGGTGTAAATCCTTGGAAATATGGCGTGAGTTGAGCACTTTGGTGCTATGCATTATAAGGGTGTAGATCTTGTGGTAAAAAATCCAAAATTGGGCATCGGTACTCGCAAGCCAACAGGGTCCGGACCGTGAAGCGAGATATACATTGGTACTTGCATGCCAACGGGGAAGAACCGTGAAGCGAGACATGGGTGGCATAGAGTCGCATAGTGTATGTCATACATGTTGACATTGCATAGCATTGAGGGATTATGGGGTTATAGCTTTTAAAATTTACACTTGCACATGCCACACCTTAAATTTGTTCATAGCATTAGCATTGTGTCATACCTAACGATTGTGCTGACCCCTTGTGGGATATCATATTACAGATGAGACTTCGGGTGCTTGAGACTTATTGAAATCTTGAAAAAAGGAAGGAAAATGGACCATAAAGAAGATTTAGTCCCTGGGGCATTATTTTTGAGTTGTATGAGGGACATAAGCCCTGAGATCCTATGTGTTTATTTGTATACACCTTATGTCTTATGAAAACAAGGGGCAAGGCCCTCTATATTTTAATGAGTATGATGATGCTTTGAAAGTCAAGTATATGTGTATATTTGATAGATGTGTATTTTAAATGATGTATGTTTAATTTATATGAAATTGTGGCCATCGAGTGAGGATGGGATGTGCAAATTCCTAATACATGAAGTATTGTGAATATTAGGTAGGGAAAAAAGCTTGAAAAACAAAGGAGGTTATGTTGAAATTTTATGAAAATTAAATATTTGATAAGTGAGTAAAACACCTTTTAAATAGGTAGGAAGGATGTCAAAAAGAGGGGTTTAGAAACCTTAAGGTAATAGGCTAAAAATGGAAGAAAAATGGCTTGAAAAAATTTGGGAAAAAAATTGGAAAACAGAGAAATTTGCTGCAGAAATAGAGAAATTTGCTCTCTGTCCGGAACAATAATTTTGCAGAAAAACAGAATTTTTGCTCTTTGTTGCTATAGTGACACAGCCCCAAGCCATGCCAGCTCCCCTGCTATGGGCGCTGCGTGCCTAGCCTGCCAGCCCACGCCTACGCGCGCTGCCCCATGTGCGCCCAGCCTGACAGCCCTAACACCTGCCCCTTTTGGCTATCTTTTTGAGCTATGTTTAGGACATTTTTTTTTACTATGTGTAGGCACCTTATTGGGCTATATCTAGCCACCATTTTGGGCTATTTTTGGTCACGTTTTTAGGCCATGTTTGGCCCCTCAATTGAGCTATGTTTGGCCACTCCCATGAGCCATATTTGGCTACTTTCGTAGACCAATTTTGCTAGACCTCTTCACCTATTCTTGGCCCATGCCTTAGGGTATTTTGGGGCCCATTTGAGCTATTATTTCAAGGTATTTTTAGGGACATTTTGGGACTATTTTAGAGACCATTTTTGGACATTACTTTGACTATCTTGACCATTAGTTGGGGGAGGTGTTTGACTACTGTTTGCGACTCATCTTGGGTGGGTCTAGTAGATAAAATTTCACTCTAATTTTGGGGAAAACATGGGAAAATAAATGAATGATCACTTAAATCCACCTTATGACCTTTCATTTACTTTTCTTATTCATTTCACTCACTCCCCGGGTTGTGGAAATTCGAGGTGTGATAGTGGTAGTAGTAATAATTGTAATCCACATATTATATAGTCCAACCCAAGTGGTATAGGACAATAGGGAAATGGAGGTCAGCCTACTAGGGCTATTATTATGGGTAGTAGAGTGCGTTGTTCCAAGTGTGGAGAACCTGGGCATCATATGATAGATTGTAAAAAGGGTGATCGATATAGGAAAGGTCTGTTTATGGATAATAAAGAAATTTTGCTAGAACGGATCAATCACTTTGAGCAAGATCCCATTTTTGATACCACTAACAATGATAGTCCACAAGATGAGGTAGTTGGCGGTAACGAGGGTCTTTTGTTAGTGGTAAGATGGGCCTGTCTTGCACCGTGTAATAAGAAAGGGGATGGATGGTGGCACAATAACATCTTCTAGTCCACTTGTATGGTAGGAGGAAAGGTGTGCTGATTCGTTATTGATGTCGGAAGCTATGAGAATGTGATCTTAGAGGAAGTTGTCAAAAATTTGGGGTTAACAACTGAACAACATCCCATCCCCTATAAGATGTCATGGCTCAAGAAGGGTAACAAGGTAATTGTCTCCAAACATTATTTAGTGCCTATTTCCATTAGTTTAAACTATAAGGATCAAATTTGGTGTGATGTGGTACACATAAATACTTGTCATATTTTATTGGGGAGACCGTGGCAATTTAATAGGCGCGTATCTCATGATGGAAGGAAGAACACTTACAGTTTCATGTTTACTAATCATAAGATCACATTACACCCAAAAGAGAGGAGTCGCCAAAGCCAACAGTAGGAGATGGGTCTTTTCTTTTTTTTAGAAGTCAATTCAATAAGGTTGTGTCTGATATTAGAATAGTACATATAGTTGATAGCAAAAGAGAGCATTGAAATGAGGAAATTCCTGAATCGGTGAGGGGGTTTGATTGAGGAGTATGATGACTTGTTTCTTGATAAATTAGTAGCAGTAAAACTTTCAACCCTATGAGATGTCCAACATCAAATTGATTTGGCTTATGTTCCTGATTTGAAGCGAGTCAATGACAAGGCAGAGGATTTAATTGCTCAAATTCAGGAAATTCATAAGTCCACTGAGTGTAATTTGGTAGAGGCAACTACTAAATATAAAAGTGTTGCTGATAAAAAATGTCGTCGCATTGAGTTTGATGTTAAGGACTTTGAGTGGGCTGTTTTGGTAATGAACCATTTTTCGGTGCGGTAATATAACAAGCTGGTAGCATAAGAAATTGGTCCTTTGGAAGTGCTAGCTAGACAAGATTAATCCCCAATGCCTATCGTTTGAAACTGCCAAGTTATATCCATACATTCAACGTGTTTAATGTCAAGCATTTTATTCCATATCGAGGTGACAGCTCATTCGAGGGTGAATTCTCTCCAACCAGGGGAAGATGATGCAGTATGCATTGCAGAAGCACACTTGGCAACATTAGAGCGTCGCTGTGGAGCAAAATAGCAAGAATTGACTTTCTATCTTTAAACAACTATAACTTTGTACATAAGGGACATTAGTTTTTAGTCATTTCTATCATTTTTAGTAACTTTTGATTCTAGCCGAATATGGATCAAATAAGCTTGGGTCTTTTTTTCGTTTTCACGAGCATCTTATTTGTTGTTGAATTTCAGTTTTTAGACTATTTTGGATTTTGCCATATTTTTGGTCAAATTCATATCTTTTCTTTTATTTTATGCCTTTTTGGCTATTAGGGTTTTAGCCTTATAAATATGATGATATGTAATGATAGTGACAGTTTTTTGGTGATAATAAAATTCTCTTGAGAATTATTTTTTCTTGCCTAACTCTTGGTACTCGTGAGAATCAACGAGTGTTAGATGCCTTTTGTTCCTGACATTTTTCTGTGAGAAGATCAATAGATTCAAGAAAGGGTCATGATTGGTTTTCCCACTACGCACTGCATCACAAAGCTTGGTCAACGATCCTTTGAACTTATTGACCTATTTGCATTATTACTCAAGGTAGATCATTAGTCTACATTATCAATGTCTTATTATCATCAAAATTAGAGAATATCTTTAGTTGAAAACCTTTAAGGCCAACACTTTTGAGTCTATTGAACAAATCTTTCTACCACTGTATTATTTGCGACCATTTGGTGACACTTTTAGATTTATTTGCAACACCTTTTTGCATAACGAAAAGCTCAATTTCTTAGAGCACTCTTAATCGAAAAAACTATTATTTTGAGAGAGACTCTTTTCCAAGCTCAAAGGAAGAAACTAAGTAATATCTGACTAAAATCAGATTTAGAAAGCCTTTTTCAAGCTATTATATATACTTGGAAAATATCCTAGGGAGATGGATTTGGATTATATAATCAAATATTACAACAATTTAGAGCAGCACATTGGGTGGAATCTGCTTGTTAAATAGAATTCTCCTTCTTTATTAGCTGTTAATTTGTTGTTCTTGCCGAGCTGAGGCTGTAGTTTGTTCTTGCTCTCGTTCCTTCTTGTTTTTCTTCTTTGTTTCTGTTTTATTTTCAAAGACAACCCCTCTCCCCCCCCCCCCAAAAAAAAAAAATAATTATAATTAATTAAATGTAAGTTTATAATTAAAGGGTGTTCAATAATACGTTCTCTATCAAGTGTTTAATTAGCATAAAGGTCCAACTAAAATATTTTAACCTCAAGTCACTAGCTATTTTGTTGACAATAATTACATTTTATGTGAAAACACGAAAGAAAAACCTTTTCAGCCCTTTTTGTGCCCATCCATTGCCACATCATTCCTTTTTCTTTTAGAAACTTCAAAATTAAATAACTTGTAATATATAAATTTATTTTTCATCAAAATAATTATGTCTTTGGATTTTAAAATTCGAGATCTATCAAACAAGATCTATATTGCATATGAAATTCTGTCAAAAAAATCATGTTTTTTAAACAGAGAAATATGATTCCACGCATTATTGTTTGAAAATTCTTTGTCTGAAAAAAAGTGTAAAAAATTCATGGTAAAGAATACCTTGTGTGAGAGAATATAATAATAAAGTTATATCCTATCTAACAGTTTAAGCTTTTAAATGAGTTGGTAATTTAACATGGTATCGAAGTAGATAAAAAGTCTTGAGTTCAAATCTTACTATCACCCTAAAAATATAAATTGACACGTATAGACTCTGATCACACGTGAAGGGTATTGATTCTGCAATATTTTTTTATTAACCTGCATTTGCCCTTGGATGAGATCTTATGGCAACACTATGTGGATGAGATTTATGGCAGCCATGCACGTGGATGAGATCTCTTCGACTGCAAACTGCTTCTCCTCACCCGTGTTGGTGACCACAAATATTAGCTTATCATCACCTTGAATGGCCTTTGCTTCATATCATTATACATGTATCTCATCACTTCGCATCTATAATTGAAAACAAATACATGATAACAAGCAGTAACCCATTTAAGTACAGAGCAAGATATGAAAAAAACAATCTTGCATTTGCTTTAATTTATGGATCACTATAATAAACACCACCAAAATGAGTACTAGAGATGGAAATAAAAGAGATTTTGAAGGTGAGCAACAAACTTCTCTTTACTGTTGCTTACTCAGGAAGGGTTTGGAATTGCAAAGGTAAAGTTGTTAGCTTATGATTTTGACTTCTCTTTGAAAGTGAACTTGGAATCAAATTTGCCAAATAAGGGAGCACTAGCATCATATGCGAAAGAAGTTGCACCAATCTGTTTGGGTTTACAAAGAGCAGAGACAACATTTGAAACAAACAACCCACTGACAATTTCTAGAGATAATTGAAAATGAGATACACAGCTTGAGATACAAACCCAAAAAGACATAATCTAATTAATGCTCACTTGCAGGAGGTGTAGCCGAAGTTGATGAAAACCCACCAAATAAAATCACAAAAATCAGAAATGCAATGACCCATTTTCTCCCCGTTGTTCTCTACTCACTTAGCAAACACAAGAATAAGAATGTTCACACGAGGTTGTAAAACAGAGGAGGAATCACCTCATTGGCAAACCAGGGGTTCACCAATAGCCACCGTTGACAGTCCTGATTTGGTGAAAAAAAAGCCCAAAACATCATCTTGATTCTTTATTCTTGATTGCGAGGGGACGATCACAATGGTCGACAAATAGAAATGAGAGAACCAATTGATACTATTTGGAAAAAAAATATAGAAGGAAATCAAGGTCAAATTTGTCATTAAAAAAAATTTAAAGATATCGCGTGAGTAACATACCATCTGTGCTCAATTAATTTAAAATGACATTAATTTTTAGAATTAAAATATTTTTTTTTCTTAATCTTAGCTCTAACACACTCATTTCGAGGAATTTTTCAAATTTAATCAAATTTATGCTTGACATGTATTACCACTGCAATAAAGGTACCTAATCAAACAATTAGTTTGGTTAAATGGGTACTATAAAGAACTATTAGAATATACTAACCAATACATTGAATATAGATACAATAATATTTAATGTCAGTAAAATTTTATATCAAATTTTGTATCTCAAATGATGTATCGTTAAGTAATTAGTTATGTTTGAATATATTATTTAATATTTTGTCAATGATTTAACGTCACATCATTTAGATTATAAATTTTGATACAAAAACTTGAAACATAAAACATTATTTATATAGATATATATGTGCAAAATAAATCTTACCTTTAAGTGATAGCTAGAATGCACTTTACAAACTAACTAAACTTCAACCAAATTAAAATTTTGAGCTCATGAAGAAGGCTTTGGCCTTCACTAACCAGACTCATTCAACCAAATGAAGGATGAGTAAAATAAGACTTTGTTGGTCCCTTCACATAGTTAGTATTTCACAAGGCCTTTTATGGAATTTGCTTCAAAATGTGTAAGGAACTGAGCCTGTGCAATGTGTTCTAATGATTTTTTTTTTTTTTTTTGTTTTGATAAATTATACTGATCTCCTTAAATTAATGATAATTACATTGATCTCTCTTAAAATTTTTGAAATTATACTCATATCCACTATTTTACAAAATAATATACAGTTACCTCATTTCAATCAATTTTTTTTTTTAAAATAACAAAACTATCTCTGTCACGCCCCAAATTTTCATGAACCCGGGGGTGAGCGATATAAAACAAGAAAGGTAAATAAATGACAATTTAAAGGATTTAACTAGATAGACATCCGTTCTCATCAAAACATAAAATGTAAAACAAATTCTTCATGTCATTATGGGCTTATGCCTTTACATCTCAAAATATGCCCTCAAGGGTTAATTACATTTATAGGTTCCTTTCCCTTTCTTTCGTTAAAACCTCATCAAATCTCAAGTAGCAGGGGTGTCATCTGTAATATGATATCCCGCGAATGGGTCAGCTCAACTGCTGGTATAATATAATGCTAATACAAGAAACAAAATTAAGGCGTGGCATGCGCAAGTGTACATTTATCTCTACATGTCATCCGATATCATCAATGCAGTACATGAACAATATGCATGATGCACCCATGCAAACTCTATGTCACACCCATGTCTCACTTTACGGTCCTTCCCTGCTGGCATGAATACCACCTGTATGTCTCACTTTACGGTCCGTCCCCATTGGCATGAATACTAATGACCGATTTTGGGTTTTTCACCACATGATCTACACCCTCATAATGCATAACACCACATGCTCAACCCACACCGTGCTTTCAAGGAATCATACTATGCCAATATGCCTTGATTCCACCATGCAATAATGCAATCTCAACGAAACAATATATATCAACACATGAAGCATTATTTAAGTAATGCATATTCTACTTAAAGAAACAATGACATTAAATCATAAAGCTCCTTCCACAAGTCTGCATATCATGAACAATCAATTTAATCACATGCTTGATTTACACATTCACCATCTTGACAATTCTCTAAAAAAATAAATCTCACATTGTGCCAACACATGGAATATACATATAGTCTTGACCCACATCTATCACTTAACCAAACTTTCAGAAATATATCAAGAAACACATAAGCATATAAACAATTCAACAAATATGTGAATCATTAAGTCAACATGGCAATCACTCTTAAACTTAATCTTATTTCTTACTTAGCAAAATATCATACCTGATAGGTTTGTCTCAACCCTAAGAAGTCGTGCTCGCTATGTAGCTGAACTAACAGTGATAATGTAGAAGGTCAGACTGTCTTCTCCTTGCCTTTTAGTGTCCCTAAAATCATGAAATGTAACTCAGTTTATTGCTACTTGAATTATGCTATTCATCAAATTTTATGTCTTTATTTCATGAGTTTCTATTTTGCTAAAATAAACTCTACCATTGAGCCCAGAACGTCGAAGAAAGTCGGTTTAGGCTTTCGTAGAACTCAATTTGGACTTCTATACTAAAAAGGGCAAAACAGTCATTTTATACTTTTACGGGTTCTTACTTCCCGAGACCTCTTTTCACAAATTAGACTCCATGGTTGAGTCCAGAATACTCAAAATAATAAAAATTCACTTTTCGTTTACTTTAATCGGAGTTTGTTTGACTACTTTTTGACTCAGTAGCATTTTCGTAATTTTTTCTTTATTTTTAATTAATTAATTAAATTAATAATTAGTTAATATTTTATTCAGGGGGGTCAAACTATAATTATTTAAAAGTTCTAGGGTCAAATTAGGATTTCTCAAAGTTGTAGGGTAAAATCAAAATTCCTGATTTTCCTATTCTCAATCCGAATAGCCAAACAATGGCTAAGTCCCAAAATAGGGATAGGATATCCCTATCTTTAATTTCAATTTACTAAACCTGTCGCCAAACACTCCCAATCCTACTGTAAATTTATAACATGCGCCTGACACGTGTGCATGGGTCAGGTTTAACCCAACCTGAACTGATCCGAACCCGACCCGACTCGACCCGAACCCAAGACCATGAGCAGTCTCCTTCTTCCCCGACTTTCCGGTAGGGTTCCGGCGTCTTCTCCGGCACCAGCGACACTGTTCTGATCAGATTTTTATGCTTTTCAAATGCCATTTTCTTCCTCTTTTCATTTAGATCTCATCCCTAGGTTTATTTTTCTATTTTACCCATTGTAGCTTCATGAAATAACCAAGAACCGTGGCTCCGACCAACTAGGTTCTTGTTATTTCGAGCTCAGCCCTTTGTCATTTCAGGCCCAAACTTATCTAAACCTTCTCCTGCACCTAGTATAAATGATTTTTCACCATTTTAGTTAAGTTTTAAAGCATAAAACTCACAAACCCTATTATCCACACAAACCTGCAACTCCATTTTTTTAACTTATTTCTTAACCATTTCAACTGATTCTTTTTGTATAAATCTCCATTTTTCATGCTCTACAAGACCCTATCATTCAAACTAATTATCATGCTTTGAGATTGAAAAACAGAACTGAACCTGGGCATACCTATTTTCTGGGTTTCACGGTGTTGCAGTGCCTCTCCTCTTCTTTCTCCCTCTTGGTTCACTCTTTGAGCTTGTCCCAATGCCCACGCCTTTTCCACTTGCTCATTTCTTCTCTATTTTCTCTCTACTCAACATATACATACACATATACACATCAACACTCAGCCGCCCAAGTCCAATCTCTCCCTTCGCTCTCAGTTCTCCCCCTTTCTCTCTCTTCCCACTCCTTTTTCTGACTTTCCTTCTTGTCCATCACAGTCTTGCATTTAATGTGGCTTGTGCTTTTGGTTTACATAAATATATATATATATATATATATATATATATGTATTATATTACACACACCACACACACTGTCAGCCATCACACACACTGGTTGTCTTGCACATTGTGTGTGTATATATATATATATATATATCTATATACATATATATATATATACATAACATATAATATTATACACATATACATGTACACATACATAATGCACTATTCATACACATCTTATACATACACACATTTATTTAAAAGAAAATTTTCATTCCACAAAAAAAAGGAAAGTTTTTTTTTTTGGATCTCTACAATCTCTTTCATATTTTATTTCAATTTTTTAAATCTTGATAATTTTTTCTCGTTTTTCAATTAAATATTTATAAAAACCTTAAATTTATTTTTATATAAAATAAAAATTATTTATAAAAACCTTAAATTTCTTTTTAAATTAAAAAAATTAAAAAAACTTTAAAAGAATTTAGAATAAATTGATCAAAATTGAAAAAATACATAAATAAATAAATAAAATGTATAATTTTGTTATTTTGAAAAAAAAAATTGACAAGAAAAAAGTTTTTGTATATTATTTTATAAAGTATGAGAAGTCAGAATAATTTTTAAAATTTTTTTAAAAAGTCAGTATAACTGTCACAAACTTTAAGAGAAGTAGATGTAATTTTTTTTTTTTTTTTTTAAAGGTTTTGGATGGGGAAAGCGTGCAAAAAATGAGAAGGTGGGCATTTGGGAATTCCGGAGCATAATAAAAAGATATTGAAGGACGAAATTGTAAAAGAGAAGGCGGAATTTTATCATTGCATTGCCGTACGTCTTACATATCTATCACCTCACGTGCATGCAGTTCCTAATTACATTACTTACCTTTGGATAATCATAGTTGAACTAGAGGAAAAGTCTGCTTAAAATAATTTAAGGTTAAAAGCGATAATTTTATTTTTTATTTTTATTTTTTGATGATAAGAATTTATTAATAAAAATTGTGATTTAAAATAATGTTAAAAGAGTTTATATCAAAAGAATTTTAATTCAAATATAAATAAAACTCTAATATATATATATATATATATATATATATATATATGTTGCACACTCTTAGTTTCACATCGGATAGGAGTCGAGTACTGCGGTCTCTAATAAGCACGCGAGTCGCTCTCTCTCCTGTGAGGTGTCTTTTAAGGAAGGAAAAAGTCGTGAGCCCAAGGACAAAGCGAACAATACCTCGCACGGGAACCTACGATGGGTGCACGAAAGTGCAGCAACAATTTGGCGTCATCTGTGAGAACTCCTGGTCACGTACCGGTTCTCATGCTCCAGTAGTCCCCGACTGGGGGGCAATTGTTGCACACTTTTAGTCTCACATCGGTTAGGAGTCGGGTACTGTAGTCGCTAATAAGCACACAGGTCGCTCTCTCCCCTGTGAGACACTTTTTAAGGAAAGACAAAGCCGTGAGCTCAAGGTCAAAGCAGACAATACCTCGCACGGGAGCTTACGATGGGTGCACGAAAGTGTAGCAACAATAAATATTTTTATGAATTTGTTGCTAATATATACGGGCACACATATATAGTAATGAAATTGTAATATTATTTAAATAAGAGGAATGTAAATGTTGAATACAAATTCTTACATATCAAATATATTGTAGTAAAGCAATAATACCTAGTCACATTTTTTTTATGTCAATATATAGTAATAGTATTTAATTTTTTTTCATCAAATATTTATTAGATTTTTTTGTGAAGTTAGATTTTTATTGGTTTTCGACTTCTAATTGGGATTACACTGGACAAATAAAGATAAAATTTATAATTTTATTAATTTTAAATTTCTAATTTTAATTGTACTATAAACATATAAAACTTTGTGCCTTTTTTACAGGTGGGACTTAAAGAAGTTCCTTTATTCACTTAATGCTAAAGTCGGCCTGACGATGGACAACGAATTTTATGATTTTGTTTTTGAGTTAGGATTATAAATAAACCAAAATATAATTAAAATTATAAAGGGGAGATATATCCTAATATATATACAAGGCATAAAAGAAAATGAAGCAAGCTTTAAGCCAAGGGGCTCTGACGAAACAAACTAATTCTTTAACCAAGCACAAACTCAGGGCATACCCCGGCAACTGCAACGCAGCCAACAAACAAAAAACTTCAACTGTCTAGACAAAAAAAGAAAGAATGGAAGTGAGTAGGTTCCATTGCAAACTCACTATCCAATTCTCAAAAGAGTTGTTCACTTTCCTCCAATAATTAAGTAGTCCTCACTCCTCAACCTGATTCTCTACGCATATGCTTTCCTGACCAAATTCTGGAGTTTCTTTCCTTCCAAATGTGGTTTACACAAGTAGCTAGACCAAGGTTTTTTTAGAAAGTTACTACTTTTGTCAGAAAATTAATTTATTGAATTGACACATAACATAGATCGATTGATTGGGAGTCATCCGGCTAACAGTCCATGAAGACTATCAAAATTTTACAATTTCATAAAAATTACGCAAATAACCACTTAATTTGTCCAACACAAAAAAACATTTCACTTATTTCGTTCATGATTAGGGGAGGAAAGTCACCAATCAAGACCTTGATTCCTAACTTTCATAGTCACCATCTCCCATTGCAAATTGCAAAAAAAAAAAATCCCAACGTGACTACTGAGCTAGTCACTTCTTTTTCCTTCCCATCATCTTTTTCAAAATCAGTAGCAATCACCAACAACAATCATGACACCAACCAAGGATCTGCCCCGAAAATCCCTCACGATTCAGTTTTTTCATAGCTTTTTCATGGTGTTCTAATTGTGACGGGATTGAGAAGAAAAACAATACAAGGGTATTATTGCTATTTTGAAATAAATTAAAGTCCAAGCTAATCAAAAATGGATCTCATCTCAAAAAATAAAAAATTAAATGTCTTTTATCTCAAAATAAAAAGTGACTGAACTCTATAATAATTAAGCATATTTTGAAGGGATTTAAGACCAATTAATTCTTAAATTTAAAAGTATATAGATTAAAGGACAGCTACTCATAATGTAGTCAATGCATAATATTAAAAAATAGGTGACTTGGGTCAAAAGTCTTAAAACAAGATGAAAATAAAGATGGGATCCAATGTTGTTGGCCAATTAAACCAAGCCTATAAATTTTAAGAAGTTTCTTAATTTGGTTTATTGAGTCCTAATAATATTTGAAGTCTTTTTAGGTAGTCCTAATTGTAGTTAGATTAATATTCTAATGAGAGTTAATTTTCTGATTATAATTAAATAAGATATACTAGTTTGTATGGGATCAGATATCCTAATTAGTATAGTACTTAGAGTCAATGTAATTGTGGAGATCTGAATTTTTTTTTTTTTGAAATAAATATATATATATTTTGAATATATGTGGGTATGTATGAAATGTGCATTATCTATGTATGTGTGTACATGTATATATATATATATATATATTTATATAATATGGTGTATATGTATATGTATGTAGTATTATATACTATATGTATACATGTAATTAAATATATATATATATATGTATACATAAGATGTGTGTGTATTGCTGTGTGTGTGTGTGTGTGAATCAGTGTGCTTGAGGCGGCGTGTGTGAGTGAGTATGTGTAATATAATGTACATATATATATATATATATATGAAAAACCAAAAATGCAAATAATGCATTTAATACAAAGCTGCATTTCTGAAAAGAATAAAAAGAAAAAGAAAAAGAAATCAGAACAGTGGGAAAGTCAAAAAAGGGGGAGAAACCATAGGCAAGTGGGTGGTTTTGTGTGAATATATGTATAGGTATATACATGAGTACGGTGGGCTGTTGAGAGGAAATCAGAGGAAGTAAGAAGAAGAAATAGAGACTGAGAGCATCAAGGGGGACTCAAAGGCTTGAACCAAAAAAGAGGGAGAAAAGGAAGAGGGGAACTGCACCAAGGAGACCGAAATAGGTATATCAAGTTCAATTTTGTTTTAATTTTTTTTAAACCATGGTAGTTAGATTTAATTATAGGGTTTACATCAGCATGAAAAATGGAAGCTAATGCAAGAAGAATCAACTAAAATGATTAAGAAATGAGATAGAAAATAGGAGTTGCAGGTCCTATGAAATAATTCGGGTTTAAGGAATTTTATGTTTAAAGCTTCGTTTAAATGGAAGGAAAACACTCATATTAAATGCAGAAAGTGATTTGTAAAAGGAAAAGATGAAAACAGTAAAGAAACAAGCTCGAAAATGGGAAATCTCAGTTGGTCGGAGCTACGGTTCTTGGCCATTTCGTGGAAATCTAATTAATAAACCAAGGTTAGGAATGGAATCTATGGGAAGAATGGGAGAAAACTGCATTTTAAAAGCATAGAAATCTGGTCGGAAAAAGTTGGCCGTCGCCGGAAGGGACGACGGAACCCTAGGGCAACCCTACCGGAAAGTCGTGGAAGAAGAAGGACTATTCAGGGTTTTGGGCCTGGGTTGGTTCAAGTTCGGGTCAAACCCGACCCACCCGGACATATCGGATGACCAAAGCTGCGTCGTTTTGATTTATAACTTAAATGAATTGGGAGTGTTTGGCTACGAGTTTAAGAAATTAAATTGAAGTTCAATTTAAGGATAGGGATATCCTATCCTTGTTTTAGCCTTGTCCATTATTTGGCTTAGAAAATTTGAAAAAAAAATTGCGCCTCTACAACTCTAACCTAGGATCTTGAGTGTGGGGGGAGGCACGTGTAACCAGTTAGGACAGGACAATCCCGTGTCCTTTTTTTGCACCAATATATATATATATATATATATATATATATATATATATATATATATAATACTGTAACTTAATTTAATTAAATTAAATATCACAAAATGGCCCAGACTCCAAATGGAATAAGTCATTAGTGTATTTTGACTATCTCGACCTTTCTAAGACCAGAAGTGAGGTCCGTGATGCTAGATGAGGTCCCAAAAAATAAAAAACCCGTAGTAACATTAAAAATTACCAAAATGCCCCTGAGTTAAAAAGCAGTCAAACGAGCTCCGATTAAAGTAAAAAAATAGTGAATTTTTATTATTTCGAGCATTCTAGACACAATCATGGAGTCCAATTTTTGAAAAGGAGCCTCGAGAAGTAAGAAACCGTAAGAGTGTAAAATGACCGTTTTGCCCTTTTTAGCCCGAACACTCAAATTAAATTCTGCGAAAGCCTAAACTGACTTTATTCGATGTTCCGGACTCAATGGTAGAGTCTATTTTAGTAAAATAGAAGCTCATAAAATAAAAGCATAAAATTTATGAATAGCATAATTCAAGTAGCAATAGACTGAGTTATGTTTCATACTTTTAGGAACACTGAAAGGAAAGGAGAAGGCGGCCTGACCTTCTACATTCTCACTGTTTAGTTCAGCTACACAGCGAGCACGACTTCCTAGGGTTGAGACAAACCCATCAGGTATGATATTTTGCTAAGTAAGAAATAGGGTTAAGTTTAGGAATATTTTATGAGTAAATTGAATGATTTATATGCTTAACTATTGTTGAGGAATTATTTGGATTATGTTTACTTAATAACCTAGAGTTAGTTGTTTACGTGCTTATGTGTTCCTTACATTCTTTGAGAATTTAGTAAAGAGATGAATGTGAACTGTGACCATGTGTTTAAATTGTCTGTATGAGATATGTATTCATGTGGGACAAGTTTTGTGATTTAAATATTATTGTTACTTCGAGTATGATACATCATCTAAAGCATGTTTCGTTGAGGTTATATTATTGTGTGGTGAATTCAAAGCATATTGGCATATGGTGAATCCTTTGGAAACATAGTATGAGTTGAGCACGTGGTGCTATGCATTATGAGGGTGTAGATCCTGTGGTGAAAAACCCAAAATTAGCCATTGCATTGGTGCCCAGATCCATTGGGGGGAGGCCCGTAAACAAGAGTTGGTACTCAGATCCATCGGATGCGGTCCGTAAATGAGACATGGGTGTAGTATAGAGTACATGGGTGCGTCATGCATATTTTCATTACATCGTATTAATGAACTAGAAAGCATCTAAATTATAAATGTACACTTTGCACATGCCACGCCTTAATCTTGTTTCTTGCATTAGTATTATGTCATACCAACAGTTAAGCTGACCCATTCGTGGGATAACATATTACAGATGATGTTCTTGACACTTGAGACTTGAGAAAGTCTCAGAGGGCAGAGAAGGTGTGGATCATGGAGTATTTTGGCCCTTGGGGCAATGTGTTGATGTTGTACAAGGGCATAAGCCCTAAACTATGCATGTTTATTTGTATGTTTTGAAATAACAGGCAAGGATTTATGGATTAGTATCGAAACAGGAATTGGGTTAGTGTTTAAATGCATGTAATTGTCCTTTATTATTTCTTTTTTGTTCATTTCACTCACTCCCCGGGTTTGTGGAAATTCGGGGCGTGACAGTAATTATAAATATGTGGGTCTCTGTCATATGGAGTTATGTACCACAAAAATAATAGAGTAGTGGCCAAGAGAATTAGAGGGTCGTGTAACGCCGTGAGAAATTCTTTTGATGACATATTATTTAATAAATAATAGTTTTGATTGTTCAAGGCAATAATAGATTTGTTGAAGTTTTTGTTATTAAATTTCTCTTCTTTTATTTGTTTGCTTCTTTTTGTTCTATATTCAAAAATTATTAAATTTAATTGTTGTGGTATTGATGCAGTTGAAGATTTTGAAAAGTTTGGCCTTGCTACTTTGTTTGATTTGTCAAGCACTTTGGAATCAAAACATAGTGAGATTGAAGAACATTACAATCCAGAGTTTGTTAATTTTATTGGTATTGAGAATTTTATTATTCGAGGCCATGTTGATTTTGTGAAGACAGAATTTGTAGAGTTTCAAAAATTTTTGAGAATTGAGAAGCCCAAGTTGTCTGAAATTTGTGATTTCATTGGCGTTGATAAATTCTTATCGTACTACAATATTGGTTTGGATCTTAATAATTTTATTGGTGCAGATTTATGCGAAAGGAAGATTTTGGTATTCTAAAATATTGGCAGGCTTTGCATCATTATGATGATGGAATTATTGGCACTGATAATTATGCCAAGTACAAGATTCGTCCATATCCACATGTGAAGATGAAGACAGATGATTGTTTCAGATTACTGTCGCAAAAGCTTCTTACAGCAACAGAAATTGCTTTGAAGATTCTTGCTCATGAAGGTATTGGTGAAGCTACTTTGGCAAGCTTGGTTTAAGGAAGGCATTATTGGCCAATTAAACCAATCCTATAAATTTTAGAACTTTTCTTAATTTTATTTATTGAGTCCTAATAATATTTGGAGTCTTTTTAAGTAGTCCTAATTGTAGTTAGACTAATATTCTAATGAGAGTTAGTTTTCTGATTATAATTAAATAAGATATACTAGTTTGTATAGAATTAGATATCCTAATTAATATAAGACTTAGAGTTAGTGTAGTTATAAATATGTTGGTCTCTATCATATGGAGTTGTGTACCACAAAAATAATAAAGTGGTGGCCAAGAGAATTAAAGGGTCGTGTGATGCCGTGAGAAATTCTTTTGATGACATATTATTTAATAAATAATAGTTTTGATTGTTTAAGGTAATAATAGATTTGTTGAAGTTTTTGTTATTAAATTTCTCTTCTTTTATTTGTTTGCTTCTTTTTGTTCTATATTCAATAATTGGTGAATGATTTAGATTCAATAATTGGTATCAAGTAATTTTTGGATCCTACAAATGTCAATTTTTTTAATCCCAAAAGCTCTTCAACTTTTTTGATACCTTTATATTAATGTTCAATGTATCTCTCCAAATTATGCAATAGATTGGCACGTTTAAGAAGTTTTTCAAAATTTCAAAATTCAATGTCTCATAAAATATATATTTGTTTTCACTAAAATTTATATATTTGGGCTCTATAAGTCAAGATCTATCAAACAATATTTATATTGCAAATGAAATTTTGCCCCTAAAAAAAAAAGCAGCGCCAAACAATGAAATTTCATTATATATCAAAATTTTACTATTTTCCTAGAAAAATGGAAAAATAAGGCCAAAAATGCCATTTTTGCAAAACTGATGTTGATAGTTTGGGTTGACTAAATCTTGAAAAAATACATGAAATGCATATATAATTGGCGAAAAACAGATAACAAACTGCAAAGTTATGGCAGTCTAAAATTTTACACAAAAAATGTTTTTTTTCTCCAAACTTATGGATAAACAGGTTACTCAATTTTCTATTTGATAATATGAATCGGGAAGAAAACACATTAAAATGATTGTTCATGGTACAATTTTAGCTATCTTATACCATTTTTAGCTCTCTATATAAAACAAATACACTATTATAATTTAGTTCTTTATAAAGAAAAATATAACAAATTTTCCCTTTTTTCATCAAAACAACTTTTAATTTAGTTCAACAATCAAAGAAAATAGAGAAATTTAATGAATATAATCAAACCAGATTCAATTCAATTCCACTTTTAAGAAAAAAATTAAATTTCACTGTATTTTTTTTATCAGCAAAAGAAGAAGAATAAATTGATGTAAATAAGAAAGTACAAGGAGTACAGGTAGTTACATCAATAAAAGATAAGAGAAAAATAACATCAATACTAACAGGCCTCATCTCAACTAGGTTAGCACCAAGAGATTAGAAAATCATTTGATAACACAAAACTAGAAAAAATAATAGAGAAAAAAAAATGGCAAGGAACCAACAAGAAAACCAAAACGAAAATACAACTAAGACAATCCCTGAGCAAAACTCCACCATTAATTCTTATATGCCGTTGTAGTATACAATCAAATGGGAGTCAGAGTTCATGCCTATACAAATATCACTACCACCCAAAGAATTGAAGATCGAAAGCACTAAAGAGCTTATATTGATAAAAGAACAAATATCCAAATAAGCCAATGTCGAGACCAGATTATACAGAATGGCAAGGGGCAGCACATGTCACCAGAGGCCTAAAAATCATTTATAACAGCAAACTATATGTTGAATATGGAAAATCAATAATTAATAAGAATCCAGTCTGTTGCATCTTGAATTTTACTAGAAAAGTCACCCTGACTTTCACTAATTCCTTCACTGACTCCCATTGAGGTTGTGCATTATTAAAGATACAATCATTTCTTACTTTCCAAACCAACCATAGAATGGAAAATGGAATAGCATCCCAAATGAATTTCTATAGTTTCTTGAATTTGAAGCTCATCCACTAAGAGAAAGTGTCCCTAATGGAGTTAGGGATATCCCATTGGATACCCCCACCAATTAATAAACACGGTCCATATTTCTAAACATCCGGGATAGAAGAAGTCTCCATCTTTCTTCCATAAAAATGGTAAAGACGTTCATCATTATCACTAAGAAACCTAAGTTTGAGCAAATAATTTGTAGATTTAACTCTACCATTTCATACCAACCATATAAAGAATTGGACCCTTGAGGGAGAAGCATTGTGCCAAATATGCTTCATAGATGGAATATTAGAACCAATAGATTAATCAAATCAATTATACAAAGAGTGAATAGAAAATAAGCCGGAGGGATGAGCCTTCAAAACTAACTTGTCTTCGTGATTGGAAATCAATGGAGTGGATGGTAATAAGCTAATAAGTCTAAAAATATCACCCTCCACCCATGCAAATAACGCCCGAAAAAACAATCATGACCAATCTAAAACACAATTTCTTAAGGCAATAAAATCAACTAAAAGACCATTTTTAGAAATTGATAAACTAAATAGCATATGAAAAGAAGCCATTAGAGAACTGTGTCCAGACCAGGAGTCTTTCCAAAACAAAATTCTGTAACCATTTCCAATAATAAATCCAATGTTTGATAAGAAGAAATGATGAGAGAAGGAATTATTTTCTCAATAGAAAGGATATCTACCAAGAGTTCTTAGAGAAATGGTATTTACTCCAAAAAACTTTCCTCCATTAAGAACCTTTCTCCATGCCAAACCAATTTTAATTAAGTTCTAGATAATGAAATTTCATTATTTTAATTAAACCAACTTTAATTCACTTCCATTTTCAAAGAAATAGTGAAATTTTATAATTTTAAATAAACCAGTTTCAATTCATTTCCAAATAGTGAAATTTCTTTATTTTAATCAAACAAGTTTCAATTAAGATTAAAATAGTGAAATTTCACTATTTTAATCAAACGAGTTTCAATTAAGATTAAAAAATATAATTTCACTATTTTAATCAAACCAATTTCACTTTAGGTCTAGTTTCAAAGAAATTGTGAAATTTACTATTTTAAACAAAATTGCTTCAATTTAAAAATAGTGAAATTTCACTGTTTTAATTAAACTAATATCCATTCAATTCCATTTTCAATGAACTATGAAATTTTTTTATTTTAATCAAACTAATATCAATTTAGTTCTAGTTTCAAATGACCTATGAACTTGCACTATTTTAGTCAAAACTAATTTGAATTCATTTCCAAATTTAAGAATCAGTGAAATTGCACTATTTTAATCAAACAATATCAATTTAGTCTAGTTTCAAACAAATTATAATTGTCTTATTTGACTCTTTACTTAAATGTCTTATTTGACTGCTATTAAATCATAAAAAATTATCACATTTTCTTAGGTTATTTTATCTATCCATTAGTATTTGAGTTAATATAAGTTCTACATATTCAAATAATCTACTTTACATGCTTTAAGAGTCATATTGGTATTCATCTATATCTATAACACATCTCTACACTTTGAGCTGCAATATGTTCATTCTCCTTTAATGTTTTTGCTCCAAGCATCAAAACATTCTTTAAGAGCCATGTTGGTGTTCATCTATAATTGTCTAAGAAATGTGAATTTGTTTACCAAATTTCATATGCAATTTAGATCTTGTTTGATAGATCGAGTTTTTAGAGTCCAAAATTACTAATTTTATAAAAAAAAAAAAAAATTGGAATTAAATATTAAAAGTTATTTAATTTTGAAATTTGAAAAATATCATGTGCGCAGACACTTGCATACATAGATAAAGGAATGTGTATCCACGGTGGAGCAATATTTTTATAATGAACTAAGGGGCAATATAGTCATAAATAAAAATTGATTAGCGACACTTCATCACAATTTATCTCAACTCAACAAAAAAAAAAAAAATAGACTTGTAACCAAAAAATTGTTAAATTGTCAAATTTAAGGGACTTTTCATTAATAAACCCTAAAAATATTTATTTTGTTTTTGTGAATGAAAATTTATATAAGAAAATTGCATTTAGAATTTTAGAATAATTTTAGTGATAAAAATGCATACAATCATTCTCAACGTATTTGATACATGCTTTTACTAATTAACAGATAATCCAAAGAAAACATTCTCATAATAGTCTATTCCATAATAAATTAATGGGTAAATTACACTTAGCACCCTTGATGTTTCTAACAGTTGCAAACAGAACTCCTCTAGTTTGACTAATTACACTACATACTCCTATTAGGGTTGTCGGCGTAACATTGTTAATAGAATTAGTGCAATCACAAATATACCCCTTGTTTTTTTAATAATTTTTCAATAAAAATATCATATTCATTAAAATCAAAGGCAAAGCTATCATTTTGAAAACGTATACTTGTCACGTCTCGAATTTTCGCGAACCCGAGGGTGAGTGCGAAACGAAATAAGAAAAGAAAATAAAATACAACTTAACGGATTCATTTAAACATGCAATCCTTTCCTTCAATACATAACACATAAAGTACATCTCATAAATATATCGTTCGCATGTCATTTGGGCTCAAGCCCTTACATCACAAAATATGCCCCAATGACCAAATGTACTTCTAAGTTCTTTTCCCTTCTCTTTGTCAAGATCTCATCAAATCTTATGTACTAGGGGCGTCATCTGTAATATGGTATCCCACGAATGGGTCAGCTCAATTGCTGGTATAATACAATGCTAATGCAAGGAACAAAATTAAGGCGTGGCATGTGCAAGTGTACATTTATATCTACATGTCATTCAATATCATCAATGTAGTACATGAACAATATGCGTGACACACCCATGAAACTCTATGCCACACCCATGTCTTAGTTTCACGGATCGCCCTTATGGTCACTCGAATACCACACCTGTTTCACGGACCGCTCCCGTCGGATCAAGCAAGCACCGATAAACTGGCCAAATTTTAGATTTTTTACCATAGGATCTACACCCTCATAATGAATAGCACCACATGCTCAACTTACACTATGTTTTTAAGGAACCGTACCATGCCAATATGCTTTGACTCCACCATGCAACAATGCAATCTCATCGAAGCCTTTCATCTATATATGGAGCATGCTTTAAACAATAACATTATATTTAGAACAGTAATGACATTTGAAACACACGATTTCTTTCACATGTATGCATGCTATTCACAATCAATTTAAACACGTACTCAAATCACACATTCACAATCTTAGCAACTCTCCAAGAACATAAATCATATACAACACTAATACATAGAACAAATCATAACTCCAAAGAACAACAAAGAACACTCAAACACATAAACAATCAACTCTAGGTTTTGTCTCAAAGCAACCTTTCCCTATGTGATCGTCTAGTATCAAATAAACATATGATTCAAGCAATCAACATCCAAATTATTCCTAAACTTAATCATATTACTTACTTTGCAAAATATCATACCTGATGGGTTGGTCTCAACCCTAAGAAATCATGCTCGCAATGTAACTGAACTAATAGAAAGAATGTAGAAGGTCAGACCGCCTTCTCTTTGCCTTTCAGTGTCCCTAAAATCATGAAATGTAACTCAGTCTATTGCTACTTGAATTATGCTATTCATCAAATTTTATGTCTTTATTTCATGGGTTTCTATTTTGTTAAAATAGATTCTACCATTGAGTCCGGAACTTTGAACAAAGTCGGTTTAGGTTTTCACAGAATTCAATTTGGATATCCGGGCTAAAAAGGGTAAAATGGTCATTTTACACTTTTACGGGTTCTTACATCCTGAGACCTCTGTTCGAAAATCAGACTCTACGGCTGAGTCTAGAATGTTCGAAATAATAAAAATTCACTATTTGTTTACTTTGAATGGAGTTCGTTTAACTGTTTTTTAACTCAGGGGCATTTTGGTAATTTTTAATGTTCCTACGGGTCTTTTATTTTTTGGGACCTTGTCTCATTTCACGGACCTCACCGTTGGATTTAAAATGGTCGAGATAGTCAAAATACATTAATGACTTGTCCCATTTGGACTCCGGGCCATTTCGTAATATTTTAATTAATTAAATTAATATTTTATTACTATTTTATTATGGGGGTCTAATTATAATAAATAAAAGTTCTGGGGGTCACTTTTTAATTTCCAAAAGCTGTGGGGTTAAATCAGAATTCCTGATTTTCCTATTCTCAATCTGAATAACCAAACAGTGGCTAAGTCCCAAAACAGAGATAGGATATCCCTATCATTAATTTCAATTTCAATTTTAATTTACTGAACCTATAGCCAAACACTCCCAATTCCATTTTAAATTTATAACATGCGTCTGACACGTGTGGGTGGGTCAGGTTTAACCCAACCCAAACTGATCCGAACCTGACCCGACCCGAACCCAAGACCATGAACAGTCTCCTTCTTCCTCGACTTTCCGGTAGGGTTCCGGCGTCTTCTTCGGCGCCGGCAACTATTTTTCGGCCAATTTTCCCCCATTTTTCAATGCCATTTTCTTTAGTTTTTCATGGGAGTTTCATATCTAACATTTGTTTTCAATTTCGGTCGCTCAAACTTCATGAATAGAGGGTCAAACCTCTCCGGCCGACTTTCTGGCTAGCCATTGATTTTCATTTTCGTGACTTCTCAGTCATTATTTTCACCCCATTTTAATCGTAAACGTTTTCTACAACTCATCCCAATAATTCCCCGTCATTTATTTTGAGTGTTAAAGCATAAAACTTGTAAACCCGATTACCCTCACTGACCTGTAACTCAACCTTTCTAACTCATTTCTTCATCATTTAACTTGGTTCTTTTTGTAAATTAATCTACATTTCATGCTCTACAAAACCTCATAAATCGAACTAGTTATCATGCTTAAAAAACTTAAAAATAAAACTGAGCCAACTCACCAAAATGTTTGGGTTTTTCTGGTGCAGTCTCTCTCTGCCTCTCCCTGCTTCCACTTCTGGATTCTCCAGACCTCCACAGCTCTCACTTTGCTTCCTCTTGGTCTCTCCTTTTTCTATGTTCTCTCCCTCACGCATATGCATATACGTATACACAAACACACATACCAACCTCCCAAGTCCCATCTCTCTTTTCCCTCTCGGTTCTTCCCCTTTCTCTCTCTTCCCTCACCTCTTTCTGACTTCACTTTCCCCCTTTCTCCCTTGCATTAAATGTTGCTTACACCATTAGTTTTCATATATATATATATATATATATATATTATATTACACACACCACACACACTATCAGCCATCACACACACACACACACACCCCACTTGCACACACAGCCTATTTTCCACTTTCTTTTTAATATATATATATATATATATATATATATATATATATTCCACTACAAATACTTACACATACATAACACACATATTTAAAAAAATATATATTCATTTTAAAAAAATCCGGGTCTTTACAATACTTGCTAATATCATAAAAAAAACATGTTATCAACGATAGACCATCAACATAAGGATGGTATGTGTTAATGTCAAAAATCTCAGGAGTGCTAAGTATAATTTACCCAAAATTAATTAGTAATACTATATGTGCCAAATAATGTATCAATATTTTTTATCCCAAATGATGTGTTAATGTTAAATCATTGATTCACCTCAAGAATTTAAAAAGAATAAAAACATCATTTAATTACATTGCCAGCACCAATTGTTGCATTACCATACATGTAGTCAATGAAGGCAATGTCGACCGATTACATTCCACCACGTAACATTGTCACCACCACTGTCATCACAAATGCCAATGCATACCATCACCATCTTTATCTCTATCTCTTTCACCCTAACGAGGCCTAAACTATTATCAAATCAAATTTTTGCACTTTTTCTCCCTCTTTTTATTCATTCATGCATCCTCTTTTCTCACTACAGGAAAAGACACTATTAGCGATGCTCACATGCGTTGCTAATAGTAGTAATGTGCGTCGCTAATTCTATTTGGTGACACACATGTGGGCATCGTTCCATGCGTCACTAATAGTCTTGTCGCAAATACTATTAGCGACGCTCAGATGGGTGTGCGTCGCTAAAGGTAACTATTAGCGACGTTCACATGATGTCGCTAGTAATTAGGCATGGGCGTCGCTAATACGATACATAGACGCAATGGGCATCGCTAAAAAGACCTTTTAGCGACACTTATTGTGCATCGCTAATGGTTACTATTAGCGACGCACATAACGCGTCGCAAATAGTGTATTGGTTCCAACCTTTAGCGACGCTCTCTGTGCGTCGCTAATGGCATTCTTTTGCGACGAATAGGAAACGTCGCTAAAACTTAATTTCTTTGCTATTAGCGACGCATCTATGTGTGTTGCTAAAAGTTTTTTTTTTTTTTTCCCTCCACCATATTTTGACCTGTATTATTTGTTTTTATTTTGTTTTATTCCTGTTCAAAACCTGTATCAAATATCCTGATATAAAATAAAATCCAAATATTCTAAAATGAATATATTAAAAAAAATGCATTTATATATATATATATATATTATAATAATTACTTAAAATTGTAAAACTAAAATTTTTCAATAAATACAAAAATAAAAATAGACTCAGAAAATGTAACTACAGTTGTTCATAAAAAGAAAAAAATAAATGAAAATAATAAGTCCCGATGCAGAACAGAAAGACAGCAGTGCAATAATCCCGACCAATCTGAAATAAAGATCAAATGATATATATTAGAACCCTTAATAAATATATATATATATATGAACATAGAATGTGAATATATATATATATATATATTTTTACATGCATAAATAGTAAGAATGGCATAAAGTAACATAAGTTTCAAACCGGTGATCCGAACTGAGTGTCGTAAGTTCATGCACATTTATTTTATCATTTGTGAGGTGTGTGATGGGGTTTCGGGGTAGTTAGGCCGATATCCGGCATTTTGGTCTGTCAAAACCCCAAATTAGGCATTTTAGGAGCGAAAAGTTGCATAAGTTTGAAACGGGTGATTCGAACAGAGTGCCATAAGTTTGTGGAAGTCTATTGTATCATTTTTTAGGCGTGTGATGGGGTTTTGGGGTAGTTAGGCCCATTGTCGGTGTTTTGGTTCATCAAAATCCCAAAATGGACCTTTTTGGAGCAAAAACTTGCAAAAATTTCAAACCAAGCATCCGAACCAAGTGTCGTAAGTTTGTGCAAGCCTATTTTATCATTTTTGAGGTGTGTGATCAGGTTCCGGGGTAGTTAGGCTGATATCCGATATTTTGGTCAGTCAAAATCCTAAAATGGGCCTTTTTGGAGCAGAAACTTACAAAAGTTTCAAACCGGGCATCCGAACCGAGTGTCGTAAGTTCGTGAAAGTCTATTTTATAATTTTTGAGGTGTGTGATGGGGTGTTAGGGTTGGTAGGCTGATATCTGGCATTTTGGTCTGTCAAAACCCCAAAAAAAGGCTTTTTAGAGCGAAACGTTACACAAGTTTGAAACCGGCGATTCGAACCGAGTGTCATAAGTTTGTGTAAGTCAATTTTATTATTTGTGAAGTGTGTGATTGGGTTTTGAGGTCGGTAAGCCGATTTCGGCATTTTGGTCAGTCAAAACCCTAAAATGGGCCTTTTTGGAGTTGAAACTCACAAAAGTTTCAAACCGGGCATCCAAACTAAGTGTCGTAAGTTTTTACAAGTCTATTTTATCATTTTTGAGGTGTATGATGGGGTGTCAGGGTCGGTAGGCCGATATCTAGCATTTTGGTCTGTCAAAACCCCAAAAAGAGGCTTTTTGGAGCTGAAACTTGTAAAAGTCTCAAACTGGGCATCCGAACTGAGTGTCGTAAGTTCATACAAGTCTATTTTATCATTTTTGAGGTGTGTGATATGGGTGTCGGGGTCGGTAGGCCGATATCCTACATTTTGGTCCTTCAAAACCCCAAAAAGAGGCTTTTTAGATCGAGAAGTTACACAAGTTTGAAATCGGTGATCCGAACCGAGTGCATTAAGTTTGTGCAAGTCTATTTTATCATTTTTTAGGTGTGTGATGGGGTGTCGGGGTCAGTAGGCCGATATCCGGCATTTTGGTCCGTCAAAACCCCAAAAAGAGGCTTTTTAGAGTGAAACATTACACAAGTTTGAAACCGGCGATCCGAACCGAGTGTCGTAAGTTTTTGCAAGTCTATTTTATTATTTTTGAGGTGTGTGATGGGGTTTTGAGGTCGGTAGGCCGATATCCGGCATTTTGGTCCGTCAAAACCCCAAAATGGGCCTTTTTGGAGCTGAAACTCGCAAAAGTTTCAAACCGGGCATCCGAACTGAGTGTCGTAAGTTTTTGCAAGTCTATTTTATCATTTTTGAGGTGTGTGACGGGGTGTTAGGGTCGGTAGGCCGATATCTAGCATTTTGGTCCGTCAAAACCCCAAAAAAAGGCTTTTTGGAGCTGAAACTTGCAAAAGTTTCAAACTGGGCATCCGAACCGAGTGCCATAAGTTCGTGAAAGTCTATTTTATCATTTTTGAGGTGTGTGATGGGGTGTCGGGTCGGTAGGCCCATATCCGGCATTTTGGTCATTCAAAACCCCAAAAAAGGCTTTTTATATCGAGAAGTTACACAAGTGTGAAATCAGTAATCCGAACTGAGTGCCATAAGTTTTTTTAAGTCTATTTTATCATTTTTTAGGTGTCTGATGGGGTGTCGGGGTTGGCAGGCCGATATCTGACATTTTGGTTCGTCAAAACCCCGAAAAGAGGCTTTTTAGAGCGAAAAGTTATACAAGTTTGAAGCCGGTGATTCAAGCCGAGTTCCATAAGTTTTTGTAAGTCTATTTTATCATTTTTGAGGTGTGTGAAGGGGTTTTGGGGTCGGTAGGACGATATCTGGCATTTTGGTCCTTTAAAACCCCAAAATGGGTCTTTTTAGAGCTGAAACTCGTAAAAGTTTCAAACCAGGCATCCGAACTGAGTGCCATAAGTTTGTGAAAATCTATTATATCATTTTTAAGGTGTGTGATGGGGTGTCGAGGTCGGTAGGCCGATATCCGACATTTTGGTCTGTCAAAACTCCAAAAGAGGCTTTTTGGAGCTGAAACTTGTAAAAGTTTCAAACCGAGCATCCAAATCGAGTACCGTAAGTTCGTGCAAGTCTATTTTATCATTTTTAGGTGTGTGATGGGGTTTCGGGGTAGTTAGGCCGATATCCAGTATTTTGGTCTGTCAAAACCCCAAAATGGGCCTTTTTAGAGCAGAAACGTGCAAAAGTTTCAAACCAGGCATTTGAACCGAGTGCCGTAAGTTCGTATAAATCTATTTTATCATTTTTGAGGTGTGTGATGGGGTGTCGGGGTCAGTAGGCTGATATCTGGCATTTTGGTCCGGCAAAACTCAAAAATGGGCCTTTTCGAAGCTGAAACTTGTAAAAGTTTGAAACCAGGCATCTGAACCGAGTGTCATAAGTTTGTGAAAGTCTATTGTATCATTTTTGAGGTATGTGATGGTGTTTCGGGGTCGGTAGGATGATATCCGACATTTTGGTCCATCAAAACCCCAAAAAGAGGTTTTTAGATCGAAAAGTTACACAAGTTTGAAATCGATGATCCGAACTGAGTGTCGTAAGTTTTTTCAAGTCTATTTTATTATTTTCGAGGTGTGTGATGGGGTTTTGGGGTTGGTAGGCCGATATCCGGTGTTTTGGTCTGCCAAAACCCCAAAATGGGTCTTTTTGGAGCTAAAACATGCAAAAGTTTCAAACCGAGCATCCGAATCGAGTGTCGTACGTTCGTGCAAGTCTATGTTATCATTTTTGAGGTGTGTGATGGGGTGTCAGGGTCACTAGGCTACTATCTGGCATTTTGTCTGTCAAAACCCCAAAAAGAGGCTTTTTAGAGCCGAAACTTGCAAAAGTTTCAAACAGGGCATCCAAACCGAGTGCCCCAAGTTCGTGCAAGTCTATTTTATCATTTTTTAGGCGTGTGATGGGGTTTCGGGGTAGTTAGGCAAATATCCGATGTTTTGGTCATTCAAAACCCCAAAAAGAGGCTTTTTAGCGCTAAAACTTGCAAAAGTTTCAAACCGGGCATCCAAACTATGTGCCATAAGTTTGTGCAAGTCTATTTTATCATTTTTAAGGTATGTGATGGGGTGTCGGGGTCAGTAGGCCGATATCCGGCATTTTGGTCAGTCAAAATCCCAAAAAGAGACTTTTTAGAGCGAAAAGTTACACATGTTTAAAACCGGTGATCCGAATCGAGTGCCGTAAGTTTGTGCAAGTCTATTTTATCATTTGTGAGGTGTGTGATGGGGTTTCGAGGTTGGTAGGCCGATATCCAGCATTTTCATTCGTTAAAACCCTAAAAAGAGGCTTTTTAGAGTGAAAAGTTACACAAGTTTGAACCGGTGATCCAAACCTAGTGCCGTAAGTTTGTGCAAGTCTATTTTATCATTTTCGAGGTGTGTGATGGGGTTTAGGGGTCGGTAGGCCGTCAAAACCCCAAAATGGGCTTTTTTAGAGCAGAAACGTGCAAAAGCTTCAAACCGGGCATTTAAACCAACTGTTGTAAGTTCTTGCAAGTCTGTTTTATCATTTTTGAGGTGTGTGATGGGGTGTTGGGATTGGTAGGCCGATATCTGGCATTTTGGTCCATCAAAACTCAAAAATGGGCCTTTTTGGAGCTGAAACTTGCAAAAGTTTCAAACTGAGCATCCGAACCGAGTGTCATAAGTTTGTGCAAGTCTATTTTATCATTTTCGAGGTGTGTGATGGGTTTTAGGAGTCGGTAGGCCGATATTTAGTGTTTTGGTCCGTTAAAACCCCAAAATGGGCCTTTTTGGAATAGAAACGTGCAAAAGTTTCAAACCGGGTATTCAAATCGAGTGTCGTAAGTTCGTGCAAGTATATTTTATCATTTTTGAGGTGTGTGATGGGGTGTCGGGGTCGGTAGGCCGATATCTAGCATTTTGGTCTGTCAAAACTTGAAAAGAGGCCTTTTGGAGCTGAAACTTGCAATAGTTTCAAACCGGGCATCCGAACCAAGTGCCATAAGTTTTTGCAAGTCTATTTTATCATTTTTTAGGTGTGTGATGGGGTTTTGGGATAGTTAGGCCGATATCCGGTGTTTTGGTCTGTCAAAACCCCAAAATGGGCCTTTTTAGAGCAGAAATGTGCAAAAGTTTCAACCAGACATTTGAATCGAGTGTCTTAAGTTCGTGCAAGTCTATTTTATATTTTTGAGGTGTGTGATGGGGTGTCAAGGTCGGTCAGCCGATATCTGGCATTTTGGTCTGTCAAAACTTAAAAATAGGCCTTTTTGGAGTTGAAACTTGCAAAAGCTTCAAACCAACCATCCGACCCGAGTGCCTTAAGTTTGTGAAAGTCTATTCTATCATTTTTGAGATGTGTGATGGGGTTTCAGGGGTCGATAGGCTAACATCCAGCATTTTGATCCATCAAAACCCCAAAAAGAGGTTTTTAGAGCGAAAAGTTACACAAGTTTGAAACCGGTTATCCGAACCGAGTGCCGTAAGTTTGTACAAGTCTATTTTATCATTTCTGAGGTGTGTGATGGGGTGTTAGGGTCGATAGGCCGATATTCGGCATTTTGGTTTGTCAAAACCCCAAAATGGGCCTTTTTGGAGCCCAAACACGCAAAAGTTTTAAATCGGGCAGCCAAACCAAGTTTCGTAAGTTTGTGCAAGTATATTTTATCATTTTTAAGATGTGTGATGGGGTGTCAGGGTTGGTAGGCCGATATCCGGCATTTTTTCTATCAAAACCCCAAAAAGAGGCTTTTTAAAACTGAAACTTGCAAAAGTTTCAAACCGAGCATCCGAACCAAGTATCGTAAGTTTGTGTAAGTCTATTTTATCATTTTTGATGTGTGTGATGGGGTGTCAGGGTCGATAGGCCAATATCTGGCATTTTGGTCAATCAAAACCCTAGAAAGAGGCTTTTTAAAGCGAAAAGTTACATAAGTTTGAAACCGGTGATCCGAACCAAGTGATGTAAGTTTGTGAAAGTCTATTTTATAATTTTTGAGGTGTGTGATGGGGTGTCGGGGATGGTAGGCTGACCATTTTGGTCAGTCAAAACCCCCAAATGGCCTTTTTGGAACTAAAACTCGCAAAAGTTTCAAACCGGGCATCCGAATTGAGTGTCGTATGTTCGTGCAAGTCTATTTATCATTTGTGAGATGTGTGATGGGGTTTCGGGGTCGGTAGGCCGATATCCGGCATTTTGGTCCGTTAAAACCCTAAAATAGGCCTTTTTGGAGCTGAAACTCGTAAAAGTTTCAAACCGGGCATCCGAACCAAGTGCCATAAGTTCATGCAAGTCTATGTTATCATTTTTAAGGTGTGTGATGGGGTGTCGGGATCGTTAGGCTGATATCCAACATTTTGGTCTATCAAAACCCCAAAAGAGGCTTTTTAGAGCTGAAACTTATAAAAATTTTAAACCGGGTGCCATAAGTTTGTGCATGTCTATTTTATAATTTTTGAGGTGTGTGATAAGGTTCCAGGGTTGGTAGGTTGATATCTGACATTTTGGTCCATCAAAACCCCAAAAAGAGGCTTTTTAGAGCTAAAACTTGTAAAAGTTTCAAACCGGGCATCTGTACCTAGTGTTGTAAGTTCGTGCAAATCTATTTTATCATTTTGCGGTGTGTCATGGGGTGTTGGAGTCGGTAGTCTGATATTTGGCATTTTAGTTCATTAAAACCCCAAAAAGAAGCTTTTTGGAGCTGAAACTTACAAAATTTTGAAGCCAGGCATCCAAACTGAGTGTCATAAGTTTGTGCAAGTATATTTTATCATTTTTGAGGTGTGTGATAGGGTTTCAGGGTTGGCAGGCCGATATCCGGCATTTTGGTTCGTCAAAACCCCAAAATAAGGCTTTTTAGAGCTGAAACTTGTAAAAGTTTCAAACCGGGCATCCGAACCAAGTGTCATATGTTTGTGTAAGTCTATTTTATCATTTTTGAGCTGTGTGACGGGGTGTTGGGGTCAGTAGGCCGATATTCGGCATTTTGGTCCGTCAAAACCCCAAAAAGAGGCTTTCTGGAGCTAAAACTTGCAAAAGTTTCAAACCGGGCATCCAAATTGAGTGCCGTAAGTTCATGAAAGTCTATTTTATCATTTTTTAGGTGTGTGATGGGGTGTCGGGGTCGGTAGGTCGATATTCGGCATTTTGGTCCGTCAAAACCCCAAAAAGAGGCTTTTTAGAGCTAAAACTTATAAAAGTTTCAACCTGGGCATCCGAACCAAGTTCCCTAAGTTTGTTCAAGTCTATTTTATCATATTTGAAGTGTGTAATGGGGTGTCTGGGTCGGTAGGCCAATATTCGGCATTTTGGTCCTTCAAAAACCCAAAAAGTGGCTTTTTAAAGCGAAACATTTCACAAGTTTAAAATCGATGATATGAACAGAGTGCCGTAAGTTTGTGAAAGTCTATTTTATCATTTTTGAGGTGTGTGATGGTGTGTCAAGGTCGGTAGGCTGATATCCACCATTTTGGTCGATCAAAACCCCCAAATGGCCCTTTTTTGAACTAAAACTCGCAAAATTTTTAAGCCGGGCATCCAAACCGAGTGCCGTATGTTTGTGCAAGTCTATTTTATCATTTTTGAGGTGTGTGATGGGGTTTCGGGGTCGGTAGGCCAATATCTGACATTTTGGTCTGTTAAAACCCTAAAATGGGCCTTTTTGGAGCTGAAACTCGTAAAAGTTTCAAACCGGGCATCCAAACCAAGTGCCATAAGTTCATGAAAGTATATGTTATCATTTTTGACGTGTGTGATGGGGTTTCAGGGTCAGTAGGCTGATATCCGCCATTTTGGTTGGTCAAAACACCCAAATGGCCCTTTTTGAACTAAAACTCGCAAAAGTTTCAAACCGAGCATCTGAACTGAGTGTCGTAAGTTCGTGCAAGTCTATTTTATCATTTTTAAGGTGTGTGATGGGGTTTCAGGGTCGGTAGGCCAATATCCGGCATTTTGGTCTGTCAAAACCCCAAAAAGAGGCTTTTTAGAGCTGAAACTTATAAAAGTTTCAAACCGGGCATCCAAACCGAGTGCCATAAGTTCATGCAAGTCTATGTTATCATTTTTAAAGTGTATGATGGGGTTTCAGGGTCGTTAGGATGATATCCGGCATTTTGGTCTGTCAAAACCCCAAAAAAAGGCTTTTTAGAGCTGAAAATTATAAAAGCTTCAAACCGGGCATTCAAATCGAGTACCATAAGTTTGTGCATGTCTATTTTATCATTTTTGAAGTGTGTGATAGGGTTCCAGGGTTGGTAGGCCGATATCTGGCATTTTGGTCCGTCAAAACCCTAAAAAGAGGCTTTTTTGAGCTAAACTTATAAAAGTTTCAAACCGGGCATCCGTACCGAGTGTCGTAAGTTTGTGCAAGTCTATTTTATCATTTTTGAGGTGTGTGATGGGGTGTTGGAGTCAGTAGGCCGATATCCGGCATTTTAGTTCAAAAAAACCCCAAAAAGAGGTTTTTTGGAGCTGAAACTTACAAAATTCTCAAACCAGGCATCCAAACTGAGTGTCGTATATTCGTGCAAGTCTATTTTATCATTTTTGAGGTGTGTGATAGGTTTCTAGGGTTGGCAGACCGATATTCGGCATTTTGGTCCATCAAAACCCCAAAATGAAGCTTTTTAGAGCTAAAACTTATAAAAGTTTCAAACTGAGCATCCGAACCAAGTGTCGTAAGTTCGTGTAAGTCTATTTTGTCATTTTTGAGCTTTGTGATGGGGTGTTGGGGTCGGTAGGCCGATATCCAGCATTTTGGTCCATCAAAACCCAAAAAAGAGGCTTTTTGGAGCTTAAACTTACAAGATTTTAAAATCGAGCATCCGAACTGAGTGTCGTAAGTTCATGCAAGTCTCTTTTATCATTTTTGAGGTGTGTGATGGGGTGTCGGGGTCGGTAGGTCGATATCCGGCATTTTGGTCTATCAAAACCCCAAAAAGAGGCTTTTTGGAGCCAAAACTTACAAAACTTTCAACCTGGGCATCTGAACCAAGTTCCCTAAGTTCGTGCAAGTCTATTTTATCATTTTTGAAGTGTGTGATGGGGTGTCGGGCTTGGTAGGCCGATATTCGGCATTTTGGTCCGTCAAAACCCTAAAAAGTGGCTTTTAAAGCGAAACATTTCACAAGTTTAAAATCAATGATATGAACAGAGTGCCATAAGTTTGTGAAAATTTATTTTATCATTTTTGAGGTGTATGATAAGGTGTCGGGGTCGGTAGGCTGATATTCGCCATTTTGGTCAGTCAAAACCCTAAATAGCTCTTTTTTTAACTAAAACTCGCAAAAGTTTCAAATCGGGCATCCGAACCGAGTGTCGTATGTTTGTGCAATTCTATTTTATCATTTTTGAGGTGTGTGATGGGGTTTCAGGGTCGGTAGGCCAATGTCTGGAATTTTGGTCCATTAAAACCCTAAAATGGGCCTTCTTGGAGCTGAAACTCGTAAAAGTATCAAACTGGGCATCCGAACCAAGTGCCATAAGTTCATGCAAGTCTATTTTATCATTTTTGAGGTGTGTGATGGGGTGTCGGGATCGTTAGGCTGATATCCGGCATTTTGGTCTATCAAAACCCCAAAAAGAGGCTTTTTAGAGCTGAAACTTATAAAATTTTCAAACCAGGCATCCGAACTGAGTGCCATAAGTTTTTTTAAGTCTATTTTATCATTTTTGAGGTGTGTGATAGGGTTCCGGGGTCGGTAGACTGATATCCGACATTTTGGTCCGTCAAAACCCCAAAAAGAGGCTTTTTGGAGTTGAAACTTGTAAAAGTTTCAAACCGGGCATCCGAACCGAGTGTCATAAGTTCTTACAAGTCTGTTTTATCATTTTTTAGGTGTGTGATGGGGTGTTGGGTCGGTAGGCCGATATTCGGCATTTTGGTTCGTCAAAACCCCAAAAAGAGGCTTTTTGGAGCTAAAACTTGCAAACTTTTCAAACCGGGCATCCGAACTGAGTGTCATAAGTTCGTGAAAGTCTATTTTATCATTTTTGAGGTGTGTGATGGGTTGGTAGGCCGATATTCGACATTTTGGTCCTTCAAAACCCCAAAAAGTGGCTTTTTAAATTGAAACATCTCACAAGTTTGAAACCGGTTATCCCAACTGAGTGCTATAAGTTTGTGCAAGTCTATTTTATGATTTTTTAGGTGTGTGATGGGGTTTCGAGGTCAGTAGGCCGATATTTGGCATTTTGGTTCGTCAAAACCCCAAAAAGAGGCTTTTTAAAGCTGAAACTTGTAAAAGTTTCAAACTGGGCAACCGAACTGTGTGTCGTAAGTTTGTGCAAGTCTATTTTTATCATTTTTGAGCTGTGTGATGGGGTGTTGGGGTCGGTAGGCTGATATCTAGCATTTTGGTCTGTCAAAACCCCAAAAAGAGGCTTTTTGGAGCTGAAACTTGTAAAAGTTTCAAACTGAGCATCTAAACTGAGTGCCATAAGTTCGTGCAAGTCTATTTTATCATTTTTTAGGTATGTGATGGGGTGTCGGGGTCGGTAGGCCGATATCCGGCATTTTGGTCCGTCAAAACCCCAAAAAGAGGCTTTTTGGAGCTGAAACTTGCAAAAGTTTGAACGTTGGCATCCAAACCGAGTGCCCTAAGTTCGTGAAAGTCTATTTTATCATTTTTGAGGTCTCTGATGAGGTGTCAAGGTCGGTAGGCCAATATTCGGCATTTTGGTCTGTCAAAACCCTAAAAAAGTGGTTTTTTAAAGCGAAACGTTTCACAAGTTTGAAACCGGTGATCCGAACCGAGTGCCATAAGTTTTTGCAAGTCTATTTTATCATTTGTGAGGTGTATGATGGGGTTTTGAGGTCGGTAGGCCGATATCCGACATTTTTGTCTGTCAAAACCCCAAAAAGAGGCTTTTAGAGCGAAAAGTTACACAAGTTTGAAACCGGCGATCCGAACCAAGTGTTGTATGTTTATAAAAGTATATTTTATCATTTGTGAGGTGGGTGATGGCGTTTTGGGATTGGTAGGCCGATATCCACCATTTTGATAGGTCAAAACCCCCAAGTGGCCCTTTTTGGAACTGAAACTTGCAAAAGTTTCAAACCGGGCATCCAAACCAAGTGTCGTATGTTCGTGCAACTCTATTTTATCATTTGTGAGGTATGTGATGGGGTTTCAGGGTTGGTAGGCTGATATCCGGCATTTTGGTCTATCAAAACCCCAAACCGAGCATTACAACCAATGAAATTAAGTCTGTGCAAGTCTATTTTCATATGTGAAGTGTGTCATGCAGTTTCTAAGCCGAAATCCTTTTTTTTTAAAGTAACATTTTCTATATATAATAAATACACCAAAGTAATTAATTTTAAAAACTTACCAAGGCTGAACAGAGCCTCCCTACTGATTGAGGACCGACTGCATAAGAGCCTCTAGCTGGGTTTGGAGAGCTTGGAGCTCTGTCATCCTCTACTCCAGCTCTACATTCTGTCTCTCAGATGCCTTAGCTCTCTGGGTGGCTTCATGAAACTTAGCATCGCTCTCAGCGGTAGGGAACGATGCCATCGGTGCCATGCCATCGGTGCCATCCCACTCCCTAAGCCACGCACATAGCCGCACCTCTTGCCCAGAACAGTCTCCCGTATCTGGTCATCGATCAGCGGATCCTGACCCTCAGGTGTCGGCTAAGCACGCAGCTAGACCATCTCCTCCTCTAAAAATATAAATATATGTTACTACTTTTATAACTTTAGATTAATATTAAATTTGTAATACTAGTATATATTCATAAAAAAACTTACATAAAGCTGTCACGACCCGAAACCCACCCTATGCGGATCTCGTGTCGCGGGGCCGACCCGAAGGTCGTCCCTACTTTTTCCATTCCTGTATCATAGTACTAATATGCAAAGTACTAAAACCTCAAAACAATAACAGCGGAAGTCTTATCAGTAATAGTACATCAGCGAAAGTCTTTCAATACACAATGTTAGCGGAAGTCTTTACAATACATAATATGGTTCTACATAAAGAAAATAAGAACCAAACGTAACCAGCACCCGAGGGTGGTGAATACATGGGAGAACTAAAACATAGACTGATACGTTTCCTCAAAATGTCCTCCTATGCTTTCAGACTCCTACTGAGGTCTTGCAGCATCATCACCTGAAATGGGGGTAAATGGGGGGAATGAGCTACGAGAGCTCAGCAAGTAAAAACAGATCTCCGACACTGGTACCGATAAGATACAAATCCATGAATAAGATTATGATAGCCAATCATAAGGAAGGAGATGCTGTGATAGCCAATGAGAACAGTTGCCATGAAGGCCAATGAATAATAAGTCACAATGTACAATCAAGAGTAAATGAAATAACATCAACTTGAATCTTTCAAAGATAACATAACAAGGATGTACTGCCACAATAAACCGATCATAATCAATTCAATGAAGAGTGTCTTTTCAGTTAAGATAAGTCATAAGGAATAGTGTTATTCAATAACGTAATCGTATCAATTCTTAAGAGATGCATTTACTCTGTTCTCAGGTAAAATGCCAATGTAAATGTAAATGAAATGCCAATGAAAATGCAATGAAAATGCCAATGTTTATGCCAGTCAATTGCCGGTGGAAAGCCTTCGAGGAATTCATTCCTGCCACCTGTCCATTTATGTACTTGACCCTTAGGTCTCCAGTCAATACAGAAAGCATCAGATGGATGTTGTGACTGAGCATAAATCCCGTACTCATAACATATCATGATTATTCATAATTCCACAGAAGTATAAAATGGAATATCATATATTCAATAAAGACATAACAGTAGGCCTTTCCAGGCATGGTTCACCATAAAGACATAGCAGACAATAAAGAAATAGCAGTAAGCCTTTCAAGGCATGGTTCACATGATAACAACAACATAGCAGTCAATCAATGTCCACAAGATAGAACAATATCGCATTGTGGATAGCAATAACGTGAGGTACTTTCAAGAGTACAAGTCTGGCAGTAAAAAATAAACTTGGCTTTAGAAACACCACATGGAAGAGAAAGGGAATTTACTTACCTCTATCGTGATTCTAGATCAGGAAATCCGTGAGTGTACCCTTGCCTTTCGAGTTCCCTATATATCAGTAATTACGTTTCAAATAAATGCTATTCATCAAATTTTATGCCTTTCCATCATAAGTATTTCAAATATTAATTTAGACTTTACCATTGAGTCTGGAACGCCGAAGAAAGTCGGTTTAGGCTTTCGCGGAATTCCATTTGGACTTTTGTACTAAAAAGGGCAAAATGGTCATTTTGTACTTTTATGGTATTTTATCCTTCGGGGTTCCGTCTCATAAAATGGGCCCCACCATTGGACTCAGAACGTCCGAGATAATAAGTTTTGACTATTCATTGGTATCGTTTGGACTTCATTTGACCTATATTTGGAATAGGGGCATTTTTGAAAAATTAATATTTTATTAATTTTTTCTGTTTGGGCCTTAGTGGAATTTCTTAAAACATTTGGGGCCGGTTCATAATTTCCAAAACCTACGGTCTGAACCAGTTGGTTCAGAACTAAAAACCCTAAACCGGTCTGCCCCTCCCCTGAACCAAACGGTTCAGTCTATTTCAGAGAACCGGATTCCAATATCCTGGTTCCTATCCTATCCCAGTTTCGATTAACCTCATAACCCAATTTCAATTTACTATCCGTGTAACCAAATAGCCCAAATCCATTTAAATTAAAAACCCAAACGACATAGTTTCATGCCCCATCTCATATCCGGTCGGGTCCCGACCCGATCCAAACCCGGACCCGTTTCAGTTTTGACCCGATAGCCCCCACGACTTTCCGGTCGTCTTCCCTACTGCTCCGGTAGGGTTCCGATGGTGCATAGTCACCTTCTCCGGTGACGGTGACCTAGTTTCAGTGAGATTTCAACCCGTTTTAAATGCCATTCCCTTCCTTTCTTCCCAAGGACCCTAATCCCAGTCTTCGTTTTCATCAAAACTCTCCCCATCTTCACGAATAGTGAGGTATTCAACTCCGGCCGATTCTCTGGCCGAACCTTCCCTCTCTGTTTCATGACTGTTAAGGCATGGTTTTCACTCAATTTTTATCCTAGATATTTCCTGTGTAATAGAGGATCAGTTCCTCATTATAAAAACCAAGTTTTAAGCATAAAATTCGTGGAAATCCAGATTATTCATCAGACCTGCAACTCCATTTTTCTACCAGATTTCTCAACCGTTTTACATGACTCTTTTTGCATTAATTTTCTACTCTCATAGCCTACAAGACCCGATAGATAAATCAAGGTTTCATGCTCTGAATTTAGAAAAACAGAAACACTATCACTTACCTGTTTTTTCTTGTTTGCTCACGGTGCCCCTTCTGAATCTCTCTGTTTCTGAATCAGTCTCTCTCTCTTCTTCTCCCCTTCAGTTCCTGACCCTTCCTTTTTCTTTTCTAACCTCTCAACTCACAAACCCGTATACATATATATAGAGACATTCACCCACCGCCTCTTCTCTCTCTACCTTATCACTCTCTCTCTCCTCTCTCTCTCTCTCTCTCTCTCTCTCTCTCTCTCTCTCTCTCTCTTGCAGTCATCCTTGACTGCAGAGAACCGCCCATTCATTCTCCTCTATCCACGTACCTCACATATTACATATATACACATATATTACATATATACAAACACACCTTCACCAAGTCGGTTGGTGTGGTTTCCCAAACACACACACACACAGTGATGCACACACACACACACACAATGATGCACACACTGATATTTTCCCTCCCTTTCTTGTTTTCTTTTCCTTTTTATTATTACACATATACATATATACATAAATACATGTATATTACATATATATATATATAAAAAATATACACATCACATACATATTCTTATACATGTATTTATAACCATATAAATACGTATTATTATATTTTTAGTCGCGTATACATACACTAATATTTCGTGGACTATGCATGTGTACGCACGTATGCATGCATGGGTTGCATGCATGCACACTTTTCGAGGTAAGGTTCTGAGTTGCTCGGGTGCTACCCGACACTAGCCATATGAAGTAAAACATTTATCTTTTTAAACTAAGTTCAGTTCCATAATTATTGTGACATAGAGTTTAAGACAGCTCAGGTTATGCTATTCAGTCGACTTGCCTCGGTAAACGTGTTGTATCCCGGGTCGGGATATCACAAAAGCCGCTGTGCTTCCGACCCAGTCCAACCCTTCTCGGGGTTGTAGTGCATCTTGTGCCACAAATCAATGGGGCTGGGTGGTACACCGGTCTCCTGGTCTCGCTGGAGTAAATAAATAATAGCTTGTGAAGATTGATTTCATGAATAGATTATACAATAAGAACTTGATACATTTATTAACTTACCATATCATGCATAAACCTAACAAAAAAAAGTGATCCACCATAGTGGGTCACCTTTGCTTGCTTCTGCTTTCGCTATTTTTCTTGCTAAGTTCCTACACTTGGCCAAAACAAAGAAGGTTAGTATAAATGACAATGATTTATCATACAACAAAAGTAATTTTGACAATTTTTACCTAGAATGCATCACTAGTGAACCAATCACACAGTAACATCCAATCCTCCACAATCACCCCCTTATAGGGTCTGTCACGTGGCTCTCTATCGGCTGCCACCTCCGCCTCGTAGTGCATGTGGAGCCAGTGTCGATAGTCCCTGAAACGGACTCCCAAGTAACAGTCCACTGCCTTCATGACGTGAGGCAAGTGGAGATCAATGTCAAAATTCTCCTGTAAAGCATGTCATTGTAAAAAATTATAGCATTAGATATGTTAAAATTTAGTTTAACACAATAATAAAAGACATACCAAGATATGCGCATGAATATCCCGTCACTCCACCAACACAATAATAAAAGACATACCAAGATATGCGCATGAATATCCCGTCACTCCACCTCAATGACGAGACTCCAGTCACTAATATGGAGTGGTGTGCATAGTCGACAACTGATGCCAACCTCAGTGGTGAACTATTGTGCCTACCTACTAACGGGCTTCAGCAAGCCCACAAGTAGCTCAATCCGAAGTCGCGAGCCCCCTGCTGCCTTCATCTGAGCCTGCAAACTCCGGTTCTTCGACCTACCGCGCCCTCGTCTAGAGGTAGTGGCCGAAGTTTTAGAAAAAATAAAATAGAAAAAATTAGTACCATAGTTATATAATCATTAATACAAAGTGGAACTATGCATACCATCAATGGCAGGATCGGTGGAAGGGGTCGATGGGTCCACCGGGGCTGTGTGTCAGCGTGAGCCTAGTCCAACCATATCTAAAAAGAAAGTTTAAAAATAAAATTCCATTACATCATAATAATTAAATTTCATTACATCATAAAATTAAATATCGATTACATCATAAAATTGAAAATCTATTACCCTTGATCCTAACACATGTAACACCTATTACAATTATTCATCTGAGTCTATATCATCTTCTGTTCTTAAAATTTCTTCATTCTCAATATAATACTCCAATAATGTATCATCAACAAAATCACTTTCCTCGTCATCATCATCATTAATGAAAGTTGCCTTATGAGGATCTAACTATGTGGTATTGGTGAGGTCGGAAGCTACGACATGATCTGGTTCTACATCAGTTCTATTGAACCGATACGAAGTAAAATTTTCTTGATCATGGCGGACAACACCATCGTGGGCAGATTGAGACTCTTCTTGTAGTGCCTCCTCAATCCTCTTCAAATCTTCATCTCCCTCGCCAACTTCTAGTACATCATAAACATTTCTAGATTTTATTTTTTGGACAACATGCCAATCACCTCTGATTTTCGTGTCCTTCAAATAGAAAACTTGTTTTGCTTGAGATGCCAAAACATATGGATCATCTTTAAATACCGTACATGACGTATTAACACTTATGAAGTGCTTATTGATCTGCATTCCAGTCTTCTTATTACTTACATCCCACCAATCACATTTAATCATATACACAAAATGACCGTAGCAATAATGTAGTTGTATGATGTCTTGTAAAACACCATAGTACTCTACAGTTTGTCTTGTGTCATTATCTCTTTAAACAAGGACCCCGCTATTCTGTGTTCGCCGACTGACCTCACGTTCCCTCATGTGAAATCGAACACCATCAACAATTAAACCGATGTAGCGGGATATCCTTTGATCAAGACCACATGCCAAGAAATATAATTGATCGTACGCCACAAAAGATTGTTGGTGGCGTAATAACTTCATCTATTAATTCAATACAAGTACAAAATTAATTGAATACAAATGCATTAACTAATACATTTACAATTAATTGAAACCTATTCTTACACGTTCTCCAAACCACTTTGAAAATAAATTTTGTTGTCTTTGCTCTAGATCAGAACTTGATACATGTTCTCTCTGAAGCTCGATCGTATGCTCACTGCATAAGATGAGACATGTTATATGTAACTTACATTTGTGTACTAACGTAGTATTGCAATGATTTTGATAAACTTACTTAAAATATGGTAATGTCTCATCGGACTTGTTGAGCACGGTATAGTGGGCTTTTTCCAAGTCATGAGGATGACATCATTTATATATACGGGCACCTATTGGCCCCACATTCTGATTAAACACCGCAAGGCCAGTTCGTTGCTGCCCTGGACATCTATCAGAATTTCGATCTTGACGATTAAACATTGTCTCAATATCTTCAAGATGCATAAAATAGAAGGTGAGACATTCAACTTCAACGTAAGCCTCAGTAATTGACCCTTCCGGTCGTGCTTTGTTACGCATATATTGCTTCAATGTGTGCAAATATCTATTTTAATAATTAATCAGTTATACATTAAAATAGTTAAGAATGATAGATAAAATAATTCATAAAATTAAATGTACCTTTCTATTGCATACATCCAACGGTATTGGACAGGTTCGCCAATTTTTGCCTCATAAGGCAAATGCACAGCTAAGTGGACCATTACATCAAAGAAAGCTGGAGGAAAAATCTTTTCCAACTTGCAGAGGATCACGACAACATCCCTTTCGAGCTTTTCCAATACTTCCAAATTCAACGTCTTCGCACATAATTCTCTAAAGAAGCAGCTCAACTCAGTCAATATAGTTGATAGGTTATTGGTGAGATATCCACGTAGTGCAACCGAAAGAAGCCGTTGTAAAAGGAAATGGCAGTCATGGCTCTTCAATCTAGATATTTTCCCATCTATAACATTTACACACCGAGATATATTCGATGCGTATCCATCTGAAAACTTCACCAATTTAAACCACTCGCAAATCTTCATTCGCTCTGCGCATGATAACGTATACTGTGCAGAAGGCACGATATATTTATCACCGCTACGTATTAGGTGCAGCTCTCTCCGTATTCCCAGCTCCTGCAAGTCCAACCGAGCTTTAACAGTATCCTTCGTCTTCCCTTCAATGTTCATTAAAGTTCCCAGCACATTATCACATATGTTCTTCTCGATGTGTATAACATCCAAATTGTGCCTCAACTTAAGGGTCTCCCAGTATGGCAAATCCAAAAATATGCTCTTCTTCGTCCAATTTAACTCCGCATTAGTACGCCTCCTCTTCTTAGTACCTGGTATCTTCCCAAATCCCACTGGTTGGATGAGTGTCAATTGCACCAACACGTCTCTGCTAGACAACAATGGAGGTGACAATCTGCGCTCAAATTTTCCATCAAATAGATGCTTCTGTCGGTTTTGCCAGCTATGTGATGGCGATAGAAAATGATGATGGCACATGTAGCATATCTTCTTTCCATTGGACAAATGTAGTGAACATGCATCCTTATTACAAATCAGACATGCTAAATACCCCTTAGTGCTCCACCCAAACAAGTTTTCATATGCTGGAAAGTCATTTATGGTCCACAGTAACGCTACATGCAATTGAAATGTCTCATTCTTAGAGACGTCGTATGCTTCCACTCCCACCTCCCACAATTCCTTTAACTCATCCACTAAAGGACGCAAGTACACATCAATTTCATTACAGGAGACTTCAGCCCTGGAATAAGCAACGACATGAAGATAAATGGTTATTTCATACATTTTCACGGTGGCAAGTTATATGGCATAAGCACCACCGGCCACATGTTGTAGGCATTACTCATGTCACCGAATGGATTGAAACCGTCGCTAGCCAGCCTAAGTCGTACGTTACGCGCCTTATTTGAAAACCATTCATGATTTGTATCAAACTCAGCCCAAGTTTAAGAATCTGTCAGATGCCTACATACATTTTCCTCAACAATACGCTTCTCCTTATGCCACCGCATATCTTCTGTCGTCTTTTGAGACATGTACAACCTTTGTAGCCTAGGTTTTAAGGGAAAATATCTCAGTACCTTATGTGGAATTGTCTTGCTCTTTCCTTCATTCAACTTGTACCTGGGTTCATGGCACACCGTACACTCCATACATTGTTCAGTCTCCTTCCAAAATAACATGCAATCATTTTTGCAAGCATGTATGGGAATATACCCGAGGCCCAAATCTCTTAATATTTTTTTCGCCTCGTAATATGATTTCGGAAGGGTCTCCTTAGTAGGAAGTGCTGCTTTAATCAATTCAATGACCATATTAAATGATTTGTTATGTAATATCCCGACCCGGAATACATCACGTAAACCGAGGTAAGTCGGTTAAACTGTGTAACTTGAACAGTAAGAAATGTATATCACGATATTTCACGGGAATAAATGACTGGAAATGAAAAAAAAAAAAAGATTTAAATGTATAACAGGTGCTGGGTAACACCCGAGGACCACGGGATATAACACCCGAACACCCCGAAACATTGTATCGTAAAGCGTGCCACAATACGTATACGCGTATAAATACATAAAATATGTATTATACATATAAAATAAAAAATGCATGTGAGGTGTGTGTGTGTGTAAAGTGTGTATTATATATATAATGTGATATATATATATATAATATACATAAGTGCTTATATAATATACATAAATGATTATTCTTTCAATTAAACAAAGGCAAAGTAGAATTGGTGGAGGTTAAACAAAGGCAAAGTAGGATTGGTGGAGGAAACACAGCCTTGAATCAGGGAAAGAAGGGGGCTAACGGAAGGGTTGGCTGAATAAGTAGAGAGAGAAAGTTTTAGAGAGAGAAAGAGTGGAGGAGAGAGAGAAATAGGTCACCCTCTCTTTAAATAGTCAAGCATGCCAACCCTGTTTCCTACTTACAACAGAAATCAAAGAAAGAAGAAGACAGTAAGGAGAATTCTGAAAGTTTTAGAGAGAGAGAGAGTGAGCTAGAGAGAGAAAGTGGAGAGAGAAAATCCTAGAGAGAGAGAGATATACATAAGTGTAGCTATTGAAGGAAATTTAAGGCCAAGGAACTACTCGTGAAGGATCAAATCCAACCTTTGAAGCCTCCATTGAAGCAAGGAGGTGAAGTGAAAACCGAGAAGGAAAACTGAGAACAGTCCAATTAAACAGGTAAGTTTCCAACCAAAATTCAAATTGATTTCATTCATATTTTGGTATGAAAATTATAGGGTCTTAATCTATGTAGAAAGGGCTTCATTTTGCAAGAAAAATTATGTAAAATGATGGAAAACCGAGAGAGAAAATTGGAGTTACAGTGGGTAAGAAAAAAATTCTGAAAACCATAACCCATGTTCGGCCATGAAGCCCAAATTTGAAATTAAGCCCTTAAACCAATTTTTGTGAATTAGGGAGGAAACTAAATGTCTTGGGGATCATGTAGCAACAAACCGCGATGAAAATGGTTAAGAAATAACTGTTTTAGAGCCGATTATTGCTCGCCGGTGTAACGCCGGAAAAACCAGAATTTGATGTCGAAACCGGTGATGTTTAAGGTCCAAAATTGTTCTTAACTGATTTTGGAAGTCGTAGGAATTATTTGATGTCAAAATACTTGAAATTGGGTGAGAAAATCATGAGAAAATGGGGGAAAACCGTGTATTGTGCACTGTTCCGGTGAACAGTGGTCGGAAAGCTACCGGAGAAGACAACCGGAAAGACGGGGGTCTTGTCGGGTCAAAGTTAGACCGGATCCGGGTTCGGATCGGGTCGATACCCGACCGGAAAAGAACCCGAAACCGAAGCTGTGTCGTTTTGGGGTTTTAAATTTAATGAGATGGGGCTGTTTAGTTTCATGGATAGTAAATAGGAAATTGGTTTTGGAGGTTAACCGAAACAGGGATAAGGATAGGGACTGGATTATTGAAATCCGGTTCTTTTATAAAACTGAACCGTTTGGTTCAAGAGGAGGACTGACCGGTTTAGGGTTTTGACTGACGAACCAACTGGTTCAGACCGCAAGTTTAGGAAATTGTGAACCAGCCCCAAAAGTTTTTAAAAATTACACTGTTGCCCAAATATAAAAAAAAAATTAATTAAATATTAATTTTTACAATAATGCCCCTATTCCAAAAATGGGTCAAACGAAGTCCAAACAAGGCAAATGAATAGTCAAAACCTATTATCTCGGACGTTCTGAATCCAATGGTGGGGTCCGTTTTACGAGACAGAACCCCGAAGAATAAAATACTGTAAAAGTGCAAAATGACCATTTTACCCTTTTTAGTACAAAAGTCCAAATGGAATTCCGTGAAAGCCTAAACTGACTTTCTTCGGTATTCCGGACTCAATGGTAAAGTTTAAATTAGTATTTGAAATACTTATGATGGAAAAGCATAGAATATGATGAATAGAATTTATGCTAAAACGTATTCATTGATATATAGGAAGCTCCAAAGGCAAGGGTATACTCACGGATCTTTGAGATAGAATCACGATAAAAAGGTAAGTGGACATCCTCTCTTACATGTGGTATTTCCACAAGCCAAGTTTATTCTTATACTGCCAAACTTGTACTCTTGAATGTATTCATATCCTTATGCTCCACAGTTCGATATTTTCTATCTTGTGGACATTTGATTGAATGATGTATCATTGTTATCATGTTTTATTGTGCTTGGAAGCAACTCATGTTATTACTATCCACAAAATGATATTGTTCTATCATGTGGACATTTATTGACTGTTGTATCATTGATATCATGTTGAACCATGCCTTGAAAGGCGTACAGTTATGTTTTCACTGACATTCCATTTTATACTTCTATGGAATCACGAATGCTCATGATATGTTATGAATACCGGATTTGTGCTCAGTCACAATATCCATCCGATGCTTCTGTATTGACTGGAGACCTAAGGGTCAAGTCCATGAATGGACAGGTGGCAGGAATGAATTCCTCGAAGGCTCTCCACCGGCAAATTTACTGGCATGATCATTGGCATCTCATTGCATATTCACTGGCATTGCATTACATATTCACTGGCATTGCATTGCAAATTCACTGGCATGTTACAGAATAAAGGCATCTCTTATGATTGACAGAACTTGATGGTTGATTGGCATTATTCCTTATGATTCCTTAAGTCTTGAAAGACTTACATTGATTGATTTGATTGTGATCGGTTCATTGTGGCAGTACTTCATTGGTTGATATATGTATATCGTGGCAATTATTCCATTGGCCCTCGTGGCAATTATATTCATTGGCTATCACAGTATCTCCTTCTTTATGATTGGCTATCATTCTCTTATTCATGAATTCATATTGATCATCGATACCAGTGTTGGAGATCTGTTTTACTTACTGGGCTTTGTAGCTCACCCCCCATTTACCCCCATTTCAGGTGATGACGCTGCGAGACCCCAGTAGGAGTCTGAGAGCGTAAGGGGACAGTTTGGAGTATTGTATCAGTCTATGTTAGTTCTCCCATGTATTCACCACCCTCGGGTGCTGGTTATGTTTAGTTCTCATTTTGAAGTATGTTGAACTATGTCAAGTGTTTAAAAAGACTTCCGCTGGATTACTGTAATTGATAAAGGCTTCCGCTATACATTGTTTAAAATTTCTAGTACATTGCATATTAGTACTATGATGCAGGAATAAATAAAAGGAAAAAGTAGGGACGGCCTTCGGGTCAGCCCCGCGATACGAAATCCGCATAGGGTGGATTTCGGGTCGTGACATGTTACTCCATCGGTTAATGGTCTTAATATGAAGGAGCTTCACGAGAAAGTCCGGTTTCAAAAACTTATCATAACCCGGATATAACAGCTACCTTGCTTCCCTCAACAAGGACTCAAACGCTTCCGATTGTCCTATGTCACTCCTCTAACTACTCACCCCAGTTGTAGCCCCCTACAAGTCTGTCAGCATTTATGGCAAGCCTTTCATAACCAACCCCAACATTATCACCACCGTCATCATTGTCGTCTTCTTCTTCGTCCTCAAATACCACTCGTACGTCACGGTGTTCCCTGTGAAATTCCCAACACGTATACTTATTTTCCATCCTGTGTAGGAGTAGGTGCTCTTTGGCCTTATCTATATGCATATAATCCCTATTATTGCACCTCTTATATGGACATCTTATCCTATTTCTCCCATCTGCAGATGCACGAGCAAACTCAATAAAATCTTTGATCCCCTTTACATACCTTAGCAAATGCCTGCCCCTCAAGTCCATCCAACTCTTATCCATTTTTGTCTACCTAATACAAGTCAAAAATGATACTCATTATAAATATGAAACATGAATCCTATCAGCTCTAACTTCTGTCTAAAGGGTAAGGTGGTCCTATGCCATTCGTGAATGCACAATCTATATTGCAATCAGTAGCAAATCAAATGCTTGATTCTACTCAGACAAAAAGTTGGCAGCATCTCCCCACGGTTCTCAAAGTATACGAGATAGACATTAGCACGCCTAAATATATTCTCAGAGAACAATATGAGACAGTGCTAAAAAATTTTCATAATGGAATATTGAAGCATGCGCTATTGATTGCAATACAGGCTTATGCATTCCCGAACTGTCCTCTCTAGGACAATTCAAGAATTGATTTTCATACACACGAGCCCAATCGTGAATAAATTTTGTGACAAGATTCACATGTGATGAAAATGACTCCCGAACGGGGCTAGGTTTACATGAATGCAATTGCTAACTTACAAAACTAGTCCTAAATTTTTAATTTGAACATGACTTTTGAACAGGGCTGATCTTTGCAATAAAGATATCTGATTATACTATTTGTTGAAACTTCAAGTATAAATCTGAATTCATTAAGCTCTTTAAGAGTCTCAATACTTTGAAGATACATTTTAATTTTACAAGCACATCTAGGGCAATTTGGACTTCCCATGGAAATTGAACGAGTTCCTTTCATTAACCATTGCTTTTGAAATCACAAATTACTTTTAAAAATTATAAAACAGCAGCCATAAATTTGTTAGTGGATTTTATACTGATCCTCTATGCTAAGGGAAATATATAAACTTCAAAGTCAACGAGTCTATTCTGGGAGATTCTAGTAAGCATAAATTCCATTGAAAAATTATAATACCATAGCAATTAATCCCTTCATGAATATTATACTGATCCTCTATGCAAGGAAAATATATGGACTTCAAAGTCAATGAATCTATTTTGGGAGATTCTGGTAGGTACTTATTGTTATAAAATGGAGTCTCACCAAACTTTCAATTATATTGTGCTCCAAATACCACAGTGAGAGTTTCGTAGAACCGAATTTAGATTTTTGCAGCCCTAATGACTGCCATATTATTGTAACCATAGGGAGAGAGTATTTGTACTTGTGTTTTTCTATTTTTTTTTTCATTCTTTTTTTTTAATGGATTAGAAACTAGAAGAAATAAAAAGAGAAAGAAGATACAGGAATACAAACAGGGGAATGTTGAGAAATCCTTCAGGCTAGAAATGGAAAAAACAAAGCATGCCCTAAACAGAAAAGAGAAAAAACAGACAAAACATCCAACAAAACATATTCCTCCCATTCATCACTATCCTTGAAGAACACTCCAAGAGGGGAGTTGTTTCTCCAAAATGACTCCTTGCCCATATATTACTAGTTTCAAATTAAAAAATATTATTTGAATTATGAACAATGTGTCAAAGCTAGTAGAGACGGGATCTCAATACGCTAGGAAGTATGAACAATATATTGGCTTGAATGAAGGATAAAGAATCTAAAATCTTTGAGCAAACTAAATAAATAAATAAACAAAATAGCATCAACTAACATATAAGTGCATTAAAAATAGACAGATGATATCTATTATGTATATGTCGAATACAAATTCCAAGCACCCAAATGCAAAGCAAACCAATGGGCTACAGAAACAGAGCATTCCCAGCACCCAAATCACGACTTGCTGTCTCCAACAAAAATTAATAAACACAGGTAGAGAGCAACTTTTTGTAATAATATGACAAATCCATTTTTAATATGCTCTACAATACATAAATTCATAATCCAATATATATATATATATATATATATCATTTCGAGATTGGAGAGTAAGAGAGAGATAGAGAGAAAGAGAAGGACTTACTGTCTCAATAGTCATTGCCAAAAGTCACCATCACCGGAACGTGCTTACCGTCGTCAACAAACCATCTGAAAGAGAGAGAGAGAGAGAGAGAGAGAGAGAGAAAAAAAAAAAAAAAAACTTCGCGCAGCCTCCTGATCGAATGAGATCTACGCAAGGGGAAATATTGTACACTTATTAGCGACGCACAAAGAGCGTCGCTAATAAGTTTGTGCACGTCGCCAAAGGTATACAACACGATGTCATTTTACTTATCACACTATTACTGACACACGCTAATACGTCGCTAATACTCTATAAATATTAGCGACGCACACGTGACTATTTTTACGTCGCTAAAAGGTGCACGCCATTTTTTTTCACGCGGAAAATCATTTTTTGTCACTTTTAGCGATGTATCTTATATGCGTCGCAAATAATAGCTTTTAGCGACGCCTTTTTAGGGCATCGCTAGTAAGGTGCGTCGCTAAAAGTATACATTTTTGTAGTGTCTTTTACTTTTTTTCTCCCCTTTTTTAATGACAACCAAAACTATTTTTAATAATACAACCCTAATAAAAAGTGCCTTGTTTGAAGACATTTTTAGGTGAATCAAGTGTGTGGACTAGGCCAATTAGCCTATGTCACGTATACATGTTGTCTAGTTTGAAGGAGACAAAAAAAATTATTTGAGATAATTACACTTACCTCCCCTGAAGTTTCTGACAATTACAGAAACCTTCCCCTGTGGTTTCAAAAATAACACTGTCCCCCCTGTCAGAATTTGTTCCCAAACGGCGTTAACAGATTTAGTTCATTTACCTAAATTACCCTTACAAATCATGGTTAAATGACAAAACTACCTTCAGAGAAATTTTATCCTTCCATCTCCGCCACTGCTAGTCCCTACCGCCTATACAGGTCCTGCACTACCTGGTGAGATTCAGGTGATTCAGGTTCCTGCATCCATATACTACAGGCTCCTAGAACACCAAACAAGAGGGAGAGAGAATGGGGAGTGCTCTAATGCGTACATGAATCCTACGCCATCTCATTCGCAACAGCAGCCGACTCAGGCCACCACCGTCGTTCACGTCGTATCACCATCCACACCGGCATCACAACACAAAGCCGACTTCGCAGCCTTACATCGTCGTCCAGATCTAAGCATCAACAGCCACTAGTCAATTACCACCAACCATGGCTTTGTCAGGGCAGCAACAACACGGTCTCTCCCGAAGAAAGCCCTTTTCTTCGTCCTCATCATCATCGCATCAACGACAATGCCAGAGCTTCCGAAAGTAGAAGCCATGAAACTTTTCGATTTGGTGCGAGAGAAGGGTACAATCCCAGAAGTTATGATATACATGGCTATGGTTGAGGGGTTCTGCAAGGCCACCCATAAACTTGACGATGCGACGAGGATTTTCAGGAAAATGCAAAAAATCTTTCCGTTGCTGACAGATGGGAGGTCAATTACAAAACTCCAGTTTTTATCATTGTGGCTTACTTCAAAATTCAGTTACTTTTATATTGCCATTATGATCTTCTTCCATGTGTAGAAGGTTTTTCCTAAGGCAGCAGCAGTAGCAGTTGGAAATAAGCTGGATGATAGCTTTGGATTTCTATCAGATGATTCTGAGGATGATGATTATGACCCTGATGGTCCAGAGGTGGATGAGAGGGTTCAGGGAGATGAGTCAAATTCTGACGAATTTGATTTCTTTTCGACATCTGATGATTTTGGGGCTTCACCGAATCATGAGCACTACTTAGGGCTTCCTTCTGATGATTCAGAGGATGATGATTATGATCCTAATGCTTCTATTCTTGATGAGCAGGTTAAGCAGGAAAGTTCAAGTTCTGATTTTACATCCGACTCTGAAGGGTAAATTTGGTGAAGACATGGGTCTGATGGTCTGATGGTGAAGACATGGTGAAAAAAATGAGTTAACTCACAAAAGGGTAAATTTGGTATTTTAAAAAAAAATAAAGATGATGTCAGCATTTTTCGTTTAGTCAACTAACGGTTGACTAATGGAGGGGAGGTCTTCGATACTGACATTAAAGTAGAAGGGAGGTCAGTGTAATTTTTCAAACCATAAGGGATGCATGTGTAATATCAATAAACCTCAGGGGTAGTAAGTGTAATTTACCCAAATTATTTTTACCTATATGACATAAAATGATAGACTGGGTTTATTGATTAAGTTAATAAATTCTATTCACCTAAAAATTTATTGCCGATCGGACTATACCTTTGAATCAAATTAGACTCAGGGGCATTTATTTGTAGATAAATTATACTTTTCATCACATAAAGCAAAATCAATTAATTTATTATAGCAAATTAGCTTCGTTTGTGTACTTGTGGTGTGATTGATTAATTAAATTATTATTGCAGTGCTCAAAGTTCACACCTAATAAAGCTCAAGTCTTTGAGTTCTTGATTCTTGTTTTGTATAACTCACTAGTCAGCTAATAAAATCAAATCATGCCAACACACAGTCAATTTACTTCATTACTTATTAATCCATTAGTTCAATGCTCGAAGTTCACACCCAGTAATGCTGATGGGTCCTCATCAAGCCTTGGAGTTTCTGAATCTATTGTCTTGTATATTCCATATTTAAACAATAAAATTCATACCATGCCAATATGTGGAAAAAGCTAATGATCCACCGCTTAATGAATATAACATTTTTTTAACATATCATCTCAAAAGTTTATGCTATCAAATTCAAATCTTCCATCGAGCTTGGATTCTTTGTTTTATCCTTGTGATATCCCACATCAATTAGATATGCAGAATTTGAGATCACTACTATGCATGCACCGATTTAAAAAAAAAAAAAACAAATATAACACAACAAAATAACATAAAATAGAGGCTTATATACATATATATGGAATTTTGGATACAAACCTTCAAATCCAAAGAACAAATATGTAAAGAAAGTAAAATCTTGGCAGAAAGCTCTTCCCAATAAAATCCAGTCTACAAAAGAGATAAAGAGAGAGGGGAGAGATCAACTTAAGACCTAAGGAGTGAGAGAGAGAGAGAGAGAGAGAGAGCAAAAAAAAAAAGCTATCGTCATCAATAGTCGTTGTCGAAACTCACCATCGTTGGAAAATGATCGCCGTCGTCAATGAACCATGAGAGAGAGAAAGAGAATGGTGCAACTGAATGAGCTCTGAGTTGCAATTTGGGAAAAATATTGCAAACTTATTAGCGATGCACATAGAAGCGTCGCTAATAAGTTTTTGAGTGTCGCCACAAGTATCCAAGACGATGTCGTTTTAATTATCACACTATTAGCGACGCATATCCGTCCGTCACTAATAACTATTTTGGCGTCGTTAAAAGGTGTGCACCATTTTTTTTTTTGCACGAGAATATCATTTTGCATCACTTTTAGCGACTGTACCTCATGGGTGTCGCTAATAGTAGCTTTTAACGACGCTTTTTTGTGCGTGCTAATAATAGTGTGTCGCTAAAGTAGACATTTTTATAGTGTGCCTAGCTTTCTTTCTTTTTGGCTAGTATTCATGGAGCTCATTGTAATCTATGAATTTCAAGTCTGCCACTTGTTTCTAATAATGGCGTTAGTGGTATTGATTAGCTATGAGTCTTTATGGCATCAATAGAGGTTTTGTGTGGCTTTGCTGGAATCTATGGATATTGCTATAGTTAATCTAAGGATTTCAAATTTAGGTCAATCTCTATTGTTGATGGGTACTGTGAAATCACTAACTCATCTAAAAGCTTAAGCTATTAGAAGAGGGTGTAACTTTATTATTATATTCTCTCCTATTACAGTGTGACCAGTTTGAGTCTACACATGTCAATTTATATTTTCAAGATGATGGTGAGATTTGAACTCAGGATCTTTTGTCTTCTCTTATACCATGTGAAATCACCAACTCATCTAAAATCTTAAGCTATTGGAGAAGGTGTAACTTTATTATTATATTCTCTAACATGTACCAATAGAGTTTTCTCAGTTTGATGAATGGACGCATATGAATATAGTGGTTGGTGATGGAGATAAGATGGTTTTATGGATGTGTGTTTTGATGAATTTAAATAAGAGGAAAATGAGAAGAGAGTGGTAGTGTTTGTCATGGCCATCGCATGAGCATTTTCCTTTGTAAGCGTACGAAGGGTAAAGTGCTTGTGACATAATGTGATAATGATGTGATATGTTACGAGGTAGTTTTCTTAACTCACATTAACTGAGGTTAGTTTATGATCACGTTGCCTCTGCAACCATTCACATTAAAAAAAGTACAAACAAGGCACACGAATTATAGGAAAAAAACAACTCCCAAACCTTTTATTCAAACTCTTTAAATATAAAGGAACACTCTAATTGTCACCAAGGCATACCATAACACTAGGCATTATGTTAAAACTCACACTAATTATTATGTAGTTTTCTCACTCTCTCTTTTCCAAATGATGGCTTTACATATAACATATATAAACACATTATAACATAAACACAAAAGCCCTATACTAATGCCATGTGCTCATGAGAAGTTATGTCTAACCATTAGCTTGTATCTAGTGCAACCATCTGGCCCAAGCAATTAAGTTACTTCCTTCTGATGTTGCCACATATATCCTAGTAGTTATAAAAACCCTATATCTTGTTTCCATCTCTACGTAGTAGTTGTGTAAGCCACTTACCTTACTCCAACCACTACCATGTATATTTACAATTGCCCTTCTAAACTGTAGCCATGATATGCAATTATACCCTATGATTATTGTGTGCAACAATTGTGTAAGCCACCTACCTTGCTCCAACCACTATCGTGTGTCCTTACAACTTCCCTCCTCAATTGTAGCCATGATCTGCATTATGCCTTATGATCACATCAGTTATAGCACATGTGCTTGTCACCACATCAGCCACTAAAAACATGGTAATTAATCACATTAATTTTCATGTAATGAGTCATACACCACATCAGCCCATGTCAACTAGCATAATTGTCTCAAACAACCATGTCTAAAGTCACCAGACCTATTCCTATTAACTTGGAAGATGTCTTGGCCATGATACCTCTAATTGTCACACACGTGTATAAACCATATGCATAGAAATTCATCTTCGCCCTTCTTCTCTAAGCCTAACAATTAAACTACTTTAGAAACTTTCCACTAGTGCCCGAGGTATGCACTGTATGCCTTGGCCAACTCTTGCACCTATGCCTTGGCCAACTTTGCACAACCGAACCACTTACATGTTGGTCCATGCTACTAGCAACATTAGCCCACTTCGAGCATCAAGATTCCATCCAAGTTAAGCCCATGAGTTCAACCACCTGGACAACCCTATGAACCACCCCATTTTCTAACACCAATTAGGCCACGCCAATAAGCCTATTGTGCAAGCCATGCCATACACGACTTGCCCTTAGCATGCTTACCTTATGCCTTGGGGTTGGAGAGGAACTCACCCCGTATATATGTTAAACTAACAATTCCTAAGTTAACAAGAGGAGACACCCTCTCTAGATTTTTTACCATGTCAATTCTGCTGCGGGGACCCAACCCCTCTATACATGTTAAACCTATAATCACTCGTCTAGTAAGAACAATCATAATTCTACTCGAAATTAGCTGGACATAAAATATTGTTGTTAGCCACCAAAGTGCCTATATCTTGTTGTAAGGTGCAACCAAGATATGTCATTGTCCATCTCAAATTGTTATGGTGTGACATGTCACCCCTACAAAATGAGTCTGATGTCCTTATTAGAGAACCTTCACTTTAAGTTAAGCATTGTTTACACCCAAACTTTGGAACCATTCCAAGTCTTTTGCAAAATAACATAACCATTAAAATAGTGTCTTTTGGAAAAATCTACCACTGATAGTCGTTAATGACACTCTCTAGTTGTAACGGGGCTTTTCCTGCTAATTAGTTTTCCCTTAACCTCTAGAAGACCAAGTCTCTAAATTTAGGCCCCCAAGTTTGCATGCCACTAAGCATCTCATTTGTACCTTTCGGTACTGCTACATATTTTCTATCTTTTCCCACCAACACCTCTAAGTTAGAATTATCTCTCTAATCACTACATCCCTCATAAATCTACTCCTAGCTGCTACCTCTCTCTTTGTCTTAACAAAAGGTACAAAACATTAACTTGGCATATCCATGATGAACAAAGCATCCTAGTGTGGCATCACCGCTACCTTGGCTTTTTCCAAAAACTCCAGTCCAAGGATGACCTCAAAATCATCTAGCGACACTGTTATAAAACCGCAAGTTCTACTATAGTTTCCAACTTTCACAATGACTTCATTCACCATACCACCCACTAGAATTGCATCAGAGTTGGTTGCCTTAATTCTACAATTGGCACTTTACAACCAATCCTAACTTTCTGACCACCCGATCCACAACAAAGATTGGCCCTCTACCTATATGGCATTAACTACTTGGATAGGGTTTACCCCCACATGACCTTATTCTCTAAACTACTACCATCTTCTATAGTGATGGCATTAAGTTTCTTTTTCTTGGGATAGTTTTTGGCACGATGGGTCTCACCTCAAATGAAATAACCACTGGATCGGCTATCGAAGTCCTTGGAACTAGAAGGCCTTGGCTCTTTGCCTCCTTGCTTCTCTAAGTGAACTTATCTACACTCTTGCCATACTTCTTTTTGTCTTGCTTCTGTTCTTTGGTTTTATCCTTGTTATTTCTATTACTATTTCCCTTTGTGTTGCCCTATAGCGGATAATCAACTAACACATCTATTGTTGCTATAGTTTCAGACATGTTTTTAACACCTTGTTGATGTTGTTATATTTGTGCCCAGCTCTAGAGACCCAACATAAAATCGAACACTTTATCTTCCTCAGACATTTTTTTTTTTTATTTCAAGCATTAGTGAGGACAATTACTTGACATGCTCTTGAATGAAAATAATGTGTTTGAGCCATCGCATAGCATCGTGCATCCTGTCATACAGTGTTAGTCGAAAGGAACTGCTCATGTTTCTCACTCACAAAGTGTCCTAGGTTGGGATTTGAGGAAAAGAATTATCCTCTGATCTCGTACGCCACCATATTTTTGCATCACTAGTCAAATACATACCTGGTGAGATCTCTTTCAGGAGTCCGGAGTGTGTACCACCTTGAAGTAGTGCACCATATCCTACAAAAAATTCTCAAGCCCCTCGGCACTACAAGTGGGTCAAGAATCTTTGTCTTTTGTACCATCTCATGCAAAATCGATGTAATGTTATCGATAGCCCACTTTAACAATGCAACATCTTCCTCCAAGGTGTAAATTTTTTCCTTCAAGATTTTAGCTAAAGAGTTCACTTCAACAAGAAGTTCATTGATCTTGACATTGCACTCAAAATAGTGTTCTTCTTTAGCCTTGGAAAGTCCCTCCGGGTTCTCTGGACATTTTGCAACCCTTGAACCAGCTTTTCACATTGCACTGATAAGGCCACAACACCGATTAGATTATAGAGGCCCAACGAGGTCTTTCAACATTGCCACTATCTACCATGGTTTATGAACTACGCTCTAATACTAACTGTCATGCGGTAGTTTTCTTTAGTCATAAAAAATTGAGGTCCAGCCTATGATGGCATTGCCTCTACAACTAGCTACACAAAAATAACAAACAAAACACACTAATTATAGGGAAAAACACTTCCCAAACCTTTTATTCAAACTCTCTAAATACAAATGAACACTTTGATTACCACCAAGGCTTACAATAACACTAGGCATTATACTAAAAATCACACCAAGGCTTACAATAACACTAGGCACTATACTAAAAATCACACTACTCTCTACAGTTTTCTCTCTCTCTCTGCTAAGCAGTGGCATTATATACAACATATATAGACATATCACATCAAGTAATTACAAACACAAAATCCCTATACAAATGCCACATGTCCATAAGAAGTTATGTGTGACCATTAGCTTATATCTAACATAACCATTTGGCTCAAGCAATTAAGTTACTCCCTTCTGATGCTACCACTTATGTCCGATCAATTATAGAAGCCCTCTGTTTTGCTACCATCTGTGCACAATAGTTGTGCAAGTCGTCTGCCTTGCTCCAACCGCTACCATGTGTCCTTGCAATTGCCCTCCTCAACTTCAACCATGGTCTGCATTATGCCCCATGATTAAAACAGTTGTAGCACATGTGTGATCTATCACCACATCATCCACTAGAGATATGGTAGTTAATCCCACTAACTACCACATGATAAGTCATGCATCACATCAGCCTATGTCAACCAACAAAATTGTCTCAAATAGCCATGTCTAAAGCCATCATTCCCATATGAACTTAGAGTATGTTTTGGCCATGAAACCTCTAACCATCACTACATGTCTAAGCCACATGCACAACCAAATTATCTTAGTCCTTGCTTTTCTAAGCTCAACAACTGAACCAACTTTGGTGCACTAGAAACTTGCGAGTGGTGCCCAAGGCAGTGTAACCATGCCTTGGCCAACTCTGCTTAACCGAGCCACCCATGCCATGCCTATGCTACCAGCAATATTAGCCCACTTCAAGCATCAAGGTTCTATTTAAGTCAAGCCCACAAGTTCAACCATAGAACAACCCCCATAAACCACCCTCATTTGCTAGCACCAACTAAGCCACATTAATAGGGACCTTTGGGTTGTGCAAGCCATGTTACCCATGACTTGCCGTTGGCATGCCTCCCTAAATTTCCCAACTTTGGGTGAGGGGAAGAACTAACCTGTTGTATATCTATGTTAAACTAACAATTCCCAAGCTAACATGAGGAGACATCATCTCTAAATTTCTGACCATCCTAATTTTGCTATAGAGACCCAGCCCGCCCTTATATATGCTGAACCCAAAATCACCACTTTGACAAGAACAATCATAACTTTGCTCGAAATCCTAGACACCCAAAATATTGTTGTTGCCCACCAAAGTGCTATGTCTTGTTGCAAGGTGCAACCCAGACATGTCACAGTCGATTCCAAATAATTAGGGTGTGACATGGTAGTACCACGTTATTTAGATTAAAAGATTTGGTATAACATTTGAGAAGTCAAGCATTACGGATAATAAATTGGACTATTTTGTCAAACTATCACGCTCCAGCCTCAAATGATACAGTCAAAATATGACAATCGCCACATATTTATAGAGCACATTCCTATAAATATATAAGACTTCAACTGGTAATTATTTCACAACTCATCTAAAATCACATACCATATATAAGAGTTCAAGATGTAATTATTTCACAACTTACAAATGTAATTAGTAGGTATGACGTATGTATCTTACATATATATATATATATATATATATATATATAAGATAAAAGAAAAGGGAAAGTAGAAAGAATGTGTACGTTAGGGGTATTGGGCATTGGTCATGGTCATGCATGGAGTCATTTCCCAAAGAGAATCGAATCAGTCCTCCTTTCTTTTTGCTTTTACACAGTTTGCTACAGCTCTCCTTTAGCACTCCCCAAGAAAAATGGTGGGTGATATCTTATGGTTTCTTCAATTCTATTTTGTTTTTTCTTTCTTTCTCTTTCATGTTCATTTCTTGGAGAGTGGTGTGCTGTAATGCTTCTCTAGCTTTACACCTATAGAGAGAGAGAGAGAGAGAGAGAGAGAGATTCAAAATAAAAATAAGAGAGGATCATCAGGGAAAAAGAAATATGACAGCAAAAAAGGCAATGTTAGTGTAGAAGAAAAAGAGAGAGAGAAAAGAAAAGATGGTCAAATTGGACCTCGAAGACTTCTCTTCCATCATCAGCTTCGACTATCTTTATCGAAACTCTACCATTTTACCTTCTTTGATTTTTGAAACCCAATTATCTGTCCCATTATTATATATATTTGGTCGTAAAAGACTGCTCTTCCATCTCTTTCTCAATATCTCAACACATTGAACAATGAAAAAGAATTTTGAAAAATGAAAAAAAAAAAAAAACTACGTTCTTCGTGGTTGCAGCCATGCAACTTTAACTTTGGTCGATTCTGGCTGCAGCTACAACCACCGAATCTGACACGCACGAGCGACCCCCCAAAAAAATTCACATTCACGTGTGAATAATTCTTCTTAATTTTATGGTTGATTAATATAGTATATATTAATTTACGTTCATGGTCTATCTAATTAATTCTACGAAATTAATGTATATTGTACATAGATGGATATATATATATATATATATATATAATTCACTAAATCTACACGCACACATAATTAACAATCTCCCATTTAAGTTTTAACAGGACAAAAATGCCCTCAATGTTTCATTAAAGTATCAGAAATTAGCAACTTCTTAATCAATTGCACCAATCCAAAATGGAAATTTACATAATCTAGGATATAAAGTAACTAAAAAAAAATTAATGGACAAACCTCAAGGAACGGAAAATGTTTTATATATCTTAATTTATATTTTTAATATAATGTGTCACGATATAATAATTTTAAATTTTACTGTAATTTTCAAAGTCACTGAAGATACTAACACTAGACCAAGTGAACATGTCTTGGGGACTTGGAAAGTCCTCACGTCAAACCTTAAGGGCAACTTCCGAGGGAGAAAAAAAAAGTCATGGGAAAATCTTGTGAGATACTTAGATCTCTTCAATATAAAAAGAAAAAGAAAATTATTGGACTATTGCAGTTTCTGCCCCCATAATGACAATTTAGTCCCTAGTGTTAGTATGATATTTCAATGTTGTGAAAATGATCAGGGTAATCTCATAACCCTTTTGACTTGTGTTAAAATTGAGTTTCAAGTACAGAAATGGAATATTCAAAAATAGGAAAGCAAACACCATTTTTTTTTTCTGTTTAGTGACCGTTACAATGTGGGTCTCAAAGTATATTAGTGAAAGGAGACATGACCTCTCCCTAGCAAAATTCCGATAAGAATTATAAGGAGTGGGGTACCCTCTTTCTTTCCAAGGATTTTAATACATGGAATATTCATATTGTCTGGTAATCAATACTGAAATTTTGTTCCTCCTTATCCTGTCATGAGTGATCAAGAAGTAAACATTTAAAGCTTGCGTGGACCTTTATTCTGCTTGGCAACTTGGAAAATGAGGGCCCTGATTGCAATAGTCAAAGGATTTTTCTATAGTTTATGCATTACATGACTCGTAGAGGGTAAAATTGATGTATGTGTTTTGCTTTATGCATGTGGGAGCATGGTTGTCGGATTTGCTCAACTTATTGTGAAAGTTGAATTTGAACCAATTAGCTTGCATCTCCCCTATTTGATTCATGCATATATGAATATTCGGATTAATGCATGCATTTTCTATTGAAGCAGTATCTATTAGGGGAAATCTGTCCATAAGATTGCCTAGCTATATATGAATCTGCATGTAGCTTAATTCTGACATGCATATATATATATATATATATATATATATATATATATTTGCAAGATGGAGAATATATAGAACCCAATGAAATTAATTCAGTGTATATGAAACAATCACAAGACATGACAAATATTGATCAGAACTACCCTTGCCCTGCTGCTAGTGGCATGTGGGAGTAGGGAGAATGAAATCATAAGAGGGCTGTTGATCCTGTAATTTCATTTTTAATATTCATATCAAGGACAACTTTATGACAAGTACTATTTAATCTCAATTGAGACGCGAATTTTCCTGGTACAACCTATATTTGGGCTCTAGAATTACATTCTAAAATGAGAACAGTGTATTGACAAAATTAGTATGAAAATAGCTTATCTATTTGCGAGATAAGATTGTGTATATGTAATTCTTAAATCTCATACGGTAGAAAGTCTCGTTTTCTTCTTCAATCCTTTTGTTAGGTTTCCTTTTGTTCCTTTTACTTTGTTTCTCTTGTTTTTTTATACAAATTTTGTACTCCTTGTGCTCCGTTTTATTAATAAGATTCTTCTTTTTACTGGTCAAAAAAAGATTAGCCCATTTTCTTTTTATTTTAGATTGGAAGAAAAAATACAAAAAAGGGCATTTTTGGAACTTGGATGTGAAGTTTATAAATGGGCCATGTCTACCAGCACCAAATTCACGGGTAATATTAGAATGCCAAATGTTGGTATCCAAATATACTTAAATACTCACATAAAGTGAATTTTACAGTAAACTCAATGATTATGAGCTCATTCCATACAGTGTTAAACATCATTTGAACATCAATCTTTGCTCCAAAATTCAAACCTGTAAGCTAGATATATTAATCCTTAAAAGATGCTGTAGCCAATGCTTTATCAAATTTCACACTATTGTCTATCTTTACAATTCTATCTCAGTTTTTCTTTCTCTCTCTTTTGTGTTAATTATTTTAGTTTTTAGTGATTCCATTGATCAAGGATGCCAAATGAAGAATATAAAAAAAGAACAGCCTTAGCTCTCCCTCCACCGCGCTGCCTCAATCAATCCCCTCGATTCTCGAGGCCAAAGCCAGTATATAAACCGCACCAGCCCACAACCAAAACCACAATTTCCTTAAGCAATCTCTTCTTCTTCAACTGCTAGCAGTCCAAACACTTATTACTGACCTTCTCTTTGTTTTCTCAAGGTGAGGCCTCTTCCATGCTTCATATTTACTCATGTTTTGCCAATTCTTTAACCAAAACAAGTAAATCTTCAGGGTCATGGGTTCATTTCAAATTTTCCATCCATGAAGAAATATTCATATTAGTTATTTTCTTTTATTTGTTGTTTCATGAATTTTTTGAGCTATGGTTATATGCCATAGGTGTGATGTTTCTGATCAATATTTTCTTGACTACAAAATGGAGTGAATGTCAAGCTTGAGATACCAGTTTTTTGTACTGAAACAGAAAATATAATATGTAATATATAACATTATCTTGCTATTTGGGATTTTTGAGACAGTGAAGATGAGCAGACCAGGAGATTGGAATTGCAGGTCATGCCAACACCTGAACTTCCAGAGGAGAGATTCATGCCACAGATGTGGAGAGCCAAGAACAGGGGAGAGAGGTGACTATGGGAGTTTTGGCGGGAGGGGTGGTTCATCGTTTGGATTTGCAGGTCCTGATGTCAGGCCTGGCGACTGGTACTGCAGTGTTGGAAACTGCGGAGCCCATAACTTTGCCAGCCGCTCCAGCTGCTTCAAGTGTGGTGCATTCAAGGATGATACATCTGGCGGCGGCTTCGAGGGTGACATGTCTCGTGGAAGAGGATTTGGGTTTGGCAGCGGCGGCAGCGGCGGTGGCGGTGGCGGTGGCGGCAGCCGCTCCGGATGGAAATCTGGTGACTGGATTTGCACCAGGTGAAATTTACATCTTTCACAATGCAAAAAGTTTTGATCCTAAGTTTTCAGTTTTATAAGGAAACCATTTTGCTTTCTTTACACCCTAAGTAAACTATGAAGCACTTTGTATATCTTATAATATTTTTACTAAGAAACTATATGTGATTGATTGTATAAAATATATATGTGTGTGTGTGTGTGATATGCATACGTGCATGTGCTAGTATGTACGTACGTGTTCATGGAAATGCAAATCTAGTACTCTGAAATATACTCTATATATATATATATATTGAATTAAACACAGGTCAGGGTGCAACGAGCACAACTTTGCTAGCAGGATGGAATGTTTCAGATGCAATGCACCAAGGGACTCTGGTAGCAAGTCTTCCTATTGATCTTTAGATTTTCCATTTTTTGGGTAAGGCCTGCAGTAACAATTCTGCTATGCAGTATTCATTTTCATTTGTACTTACAAATATTGACTACGTACTTTCATTTGTCAGGTCTTGCAGCCTAAGGAGAGAATCAAGAGAGTCCATCTTAGTAGACATCTGAGTTGATCCTTTTTGCCATGTCCCTATCTTTTTCTTTTTTCTTTTTTTCTATTTTGTTTTCTTTTTTATATTTATCTTCTTCCATCTTCTCTTCTGCTAGGGAGCTTTAGATGAATTATGGTTTCAACCCAAACCATGCTCAAGTAGAGCTAAATCCTTCATTTTGTGAGCTTTCTTAATATGAGAACGATATAGCTATGTAATTTTAGTGTTTTTAATCCAATATCAGTGTGTGTTTGAGAGGCTTTCCAGCAATTTCCTTAATGAGGCTTATGGATTCTTCTCTTATATTATTATCAATAGAAATATGATGATATGTACTAGCATAACTTTCAGAAAGATTCTCTCTCTCTCTCTCTCCCTCCCTCCTTGAATTGTTATAGCATCTATAATTCAAACTTGCTTTTCCTGCGAGTGGTCCAAGGAAAGCATGCCAGTTCTTGCTGCAATAATTATGACTGTAAATCAACACTGCACTCAGCAGCAAAGCAATTAAAGATATTATTCATGGACCACTAGGGGAGCTTTTGGTTAAACCTATGCAAGAGAACTAATAGATATATGATTCAAAGAATATCTACAAGTGTTTTACTTTTTGGAGAGATATTGGGATAATTATGTTGCATGAATTTAAGCATCATATCTCCAAAAGATGAGCCATTATAAGAATTGAATCCGATGCATAGCTTGGCAATTATAGGATGTAATATAAAATTCAATGTGACTCAAAATCTACCTTTTTTTCCAATACTATTCCTTCCATCGCATGAGTTACCGATCTTTGAAGCTTGTACTTGTATGAGTAACTAGTTTTTCTTTTATCAGCAAATAAAAGGTAAATTTATTGATGAAAAAGAATGTATAAGGTATACATAACAAATTACATCGGCAAAAGACACGATCAAAGTACGTAACTGGTTTGAAACCTTAGACTTTCGAGATTAATCCCAACTAGTTGGTACCAATCAATAAATTCATTATCAGATTCAAGAAATAAAAACAAAACCAAATTGAAACTCCATGACCTAACTCCGTGTTAAGATTCTGTGTAGTATTACTGAAATGGTGATGTTATTCATAACGGTTTTTCTTACTTTATATTTTTATACTCAATTATTTTTCTAATGTGATGTATCACTATATGAAATTCTTGGAAATCATATCATGTGGGCCATTAACACCTAGTTAGGGTTGTGATTATATGCGTTCAATGATCAACAATTGATGGGAAAGGGTGTTTGAGGTTCTTTTGGAAACCTAGAGTCATGTATTAGTTTAAACTCTTAGATGAGTTGGCTGTTAATTAGCATGTTTTAATTTTTCTTCTTTTCTTTTTGGGTAATTACAAATGATACAAATAATACAAAACTCTTCTCATTTCCTTTGCATTTGCAACTGTACCACACAGCTAAGCCACCTTAAGTTCTTATGTTTTCTATATGAGGAAGGGACACCTACTTTTGTTCCTCTTAATTAAGTCTAAATTTTTGAAATAAAAGCTTAGGTCATGGCCTTTGAAGTGACATTTTTATTCTCCAATCATGTAAAGTCCAACAATATGGATTCTTTTTAGCTTTTGGGGCTGTTTTCAAAGGACACGTTTGGCCCCAATGTCATATTTCCTTAATCTATTATTGAATCCATGGGTAATATTTAAGAAAAGTTAATTGTCTCGTAAATATTACGTCAATATTTTGCATGGAAGATTGATAGAATACGATATTCTGCAATATATATACTTTCACAAATAACTTCAGTATTTTGCATAAGATATTGATAGAAAATGATTATATATTTATATATAAATATTATTCTTGCTAAAAAAAAAAATAGAACGGTACTACTGCAATGTGATAATGACTGGTTTAGTGGATTTTCCAGTCTGGCAAAGATCACTTTTGGATGAAATGGAGGTAGGTACATATATACGTAGCAAACAATATCTTTTCTTAGGAAAGTTTTTTGGGAACTTGCAGAAAGAAATCATGCCGTCTTGAAAATGGCAGTCCTTTAGAGGTGGGGGAAGCTGATAATTATTCTGAAAACTCTATTTATTCTTGCTCAGACGAATAGCTTATATGAACAGCTCATGGCAGCAACTTTTTTATTATTATTATAATGGCCATTGTATAACATTACATGTATTATAAACTTTCCAAACAAAAAAAAAAATTATATATATATATATATCAAGAAGCCCACATATCAAAATATAAAGAACTTTAGCTATCATTAATTATCACAAAAGTCACTCTAATATAAGCTTTGTGATAAACAAGTCTAACCCAATCACACGATTATGAAAAATAAACTAATCTCACATTTTTATTTTTTTTTAAGAAGAAGTAGAACTTGAACTCATGACTTTCAAAAAGAGTCATCATGAGTAACTAACTAGGTTAACTCTAATTGATTGCTTACAAGGATAACCTTGAAATGGGTACGTAGTTTGTTGTTAATGATAACCTGGTATTTGGGCTATTCATTTAAGGTAGCTTGTATGACCTGTGTGTGCAAATTATTTGTTTGTATAGCATTGCTCTTTGCCAAAAAAATAAGCATTTGGTTAGATATATACATATATAACAGATTTTCACTCTTAACATACATAACCGGAGGATTTATTATAATAAATACATGTGAAATTATTTGTTGTATCTAGGATTGTGAAAATCCCAAAAAAAAAAATCTCTTGTACAAAATAAGCATTTGGTTAGATATATACATATATAAAAACTCTATGAAATAAAAACTAAATTCTATTAATAGAGTTTTATTCGTATTGTACTCTAATATTTTATGCTATCTACTATGTTATTAGAGTTTCATTCAATGTATACATATCGCTTGATGGAAAATAATTAAGTTTTATATTACAAAAATAAATATAATATATATAAAAAAAAATTAAGTAAAAAAATTATATTAATATTATAAAAATACCTCATTTAAAGTTATCACTTTATCACTTTAGATCTCCAATTATATAGAGACGACCTGCCGTGTCCATGGAAGTAATTGTAGTGTTTTTTTTTTTTTTTTTTGTAAGGGACTGGTTTTGTGCCAATTCATGTTCTTGCAAATGGGCTTGTTGGACTTTCTCAACTTCTCATATCATGAATTACTCTACAAGTATATATAATATACAATTAAAATCAGATGGAAAATGGTATCTATAACCATTTTTTTTTATAATCTCTTATATTTTTTTTTTCTTTTAGATACACGGTATGTAGTGAGATTCATAGTACCTATTTATTATGATGGGTCATATTACCTTATTTCTAGGAGTAAAAAGTATGGGTTGAGAAAAATGCTAAAATCAATTACAGATCCCATTCAATAGTAGAGGTACCCTACCTAATTTTCTCACTTATTTTCTGATGTATTGAGACAAATGCATGAAACGTTCACTAACCTCCATTCATGTAGCTCCAGGGGTATGCCCCTTGTTTCCTCGGACTAGGATCCTTTTTTCTTTTTATTCTTTTCTTTTTTATTCTTTTCTTTTTATTTTTTATTTTTATTTTTATTAGTTGTCAACAAAGAAAAAGGTTTTATTTTAATTTTTGATCGCCAAAAATTAAAAAATATATTATTGATAAAAATAATGATACAACAAATACAATACAACAAATATTAATAAAAAAAGTACAAATAGCATCATTGCTCAAGACTTTAATCCCTGGTAACAAGATCAGAGCCAATCATTTGCTAGTACAAAACCAGAAGATGCAAAAACAATTCCAAACTTTAAGTTCAAACAATTGGTAGGATACCAATCTTCCAGCACATAGGTACCTAAGGACTTGATTTGCATCTTAACCAAATACAGCGCCCAAAAAGAACTTCCACACGTAACATAGCCACTCCCAAAAAGCACAGCTGAAACCAGAGAGGGAGCCTTGTCCTGTTCCAATCAAGAATATCTTGCTAAATATATAAATTAAACATATATATTAGATCACATAGGATTCCCAAGCTTTTAAGCTAACATCTTTTATGGGTTCCTCTCATTGACCTCATGGGGCATGCATGCTTGAGTGTAGATTATTGGTCAAAAAGAAACCACACACTCATTAGTGTCTCCTACTACACTCCATTATTTAGCTTTTAGCAAGATTCTTGTCTCCCTTTAAGTTAGCTTTATGTTACCTCATGTGGTTTATTGAAGTTAGTCAAGTACCTCCCACACTATCATGTCAGCTGGGGTCCAGGCTGCTAAGAAACACTTGCTTAAAGTGTTTTTTTTTTTGTACCATTTTCAGTACATAATCCAAGATGAAACTTATCAAAGTGATACCATATATAGTTCATGTTCAATTGTCACTTTTCATTTCAACCATAGTTGGAAATTTTAATTTGTGACAATAATAGAAAACATGATCGGCTATTTGCCTTGTGCCAATCTAGTTGGAATGTGGTTAGTTTGCATTGATGTTTTTTGCTCTCGGCCTCTCATTGATGTTGTTTAGAGTTGTATTTCGTGTACCCTCTTTTATCATCAATAAAATTTCATATTTTTGTTGATAAAAAAAAATCCTAATTAAATAATTTAGCAATTATTTTCCACATTCGCTAATGTGCGGTTTGAACTCGGTGCAAATTTAGCATGATCTCTATTCAAGATCGAAGAAAAGTTAGTTCAACACAATTTTAATTTCAAGGTCCAATTCTATAACGTCAAACGCAACAACATTGATATTTGAATTCAAATCCAAACCTACTGGATTCTAACCAACATTTGAAGTGCACTAAATATTCAAAGGGATAATTTCATTTATATTTCCTAAGGTTTCTAAAAATTTTAAAAATTACTCTTAGATTTTCTAAAATAACATTGTCCCTGTTAGAGTTATCTCCTAGACACCGATGACGGAAGGAGCCAATTTACAAATTTACCCTCCTATTCTAATAATATGTTTTTAATAAAAAATCAAAATATCTTTACTTTACTTTATCTCTCTGTCTCTCGCGCTCACACATAAAGAGACCATATCCCATACATTGATCAGGCCAATCAGTTGTTAGCCCCCTCTTCACCTCCGTCGTTCTCGTTAGGCCCTATCCACTGCCATCTAAGACCGCATACAATAAGGATAATCTCACGATGATCATAGGTAATAGACAATCTCACAATCTTTTTTTAACAATTTAAATTTTTAAATAAGTTAGTGATTTAACTTAGAAGCTTGACCTTCACAATCACAATTCAGCACTGGTGCCCTATACTAATTATGTGAACTCACCATTACTTAGTCACCAATCTCACACACGCATCTCTATGTGAAAATCTAACTTTCGTGACTTACCAAAGTCTTTTTCAAAAAAAATATTAGAAATTTTGAAGTTTTTGGAATTGGGAATTACTTGTTTATTGTGCAAGTGATCACAATTATTTTGCAGAATTAGAATTATGAAAAAAAATTCTTTCATTCATCTTTTGTTGAGCTTTGATTGGTGTGGAAATCTTTTGAAACCATCCCAAACTCTCTCCGCAAATTCTTCTTCTATGTAGTTTTCCTACTGTGAAATTGTTATAGATTACATGTTTATGGGCGTGTGTTGTTATATACATAGAGATGCGTGTGTGAGATTAGTGACTAGTAGTGATGAGTTCACATAATTAGTATACGGCACCAGTGCTGGATTGTGATTTGTGAAGGTCAAGCTTCTAAGTTAAATCAATAACTTATTTAAAAATTTAAATTGTTAAAAAGGATATAATTTTATTGTTATATTTTCTAACATACTTCTTTACATGTCGTCAATGCATGCACAATGAGGGTGACGATAGGGTTTAAACAAAATATCTTTTGTCTGTTCTAATATTATATTAAATCACTAATTCATCTAAAAGCTTAGAAAATATAATATTAAAATTACACTATCTCTAACAGTTTAAACTTTTAGATGTGTTAATGTTTAAAATAGTATCAGAGCAGGCAAAATGTCATGTTTTCAAACCTCACCATCACCCTCATAATATGAATTGTACACGTGTAGGCTCAGTTTGGCCTCATAATATGAATTGTATGCATGCAGGCTCAGTTTGGTCACACGTGAAGAGACGTGCTAGAAAATATAATATTAAAGTTACATCATCTCTAATCAGGACCTGAATATAATATTAAAATTACATCATCTCTAATAAGGACCAGTCAAGTAGCACAGGACTAATAGAGTGACAAGGGAATAGAGAGAGAGAGAGAGAGAGAGCAGAAGAAAGTAACGAAAGAGGGAAAAAATCCAATATTATTTCAATAATCAAGTCTATCTATTCTATTACATCAAAGGATATTTACATAAGCAAACCAAAAATCAGACTTACCATAAAATAAATAAATCTTAAAATATCAAAATAGCATTCACCAAAATTGCTTTAAATCTTAAAAATAAGAAAGTATAAAATAACTATTAAAAAAATTAAAATCCTAATTTTTATTCCAAATTAATCATACAATGCCTTGGTGTTCTCCATCATTGTGTGTATTAAATTTTGTAACATTTAAGCTTCAGAGCACTTGACTGCAAAGGTCAAGTTTAATAGCAATTATGTGTTGTTCGATGCTTCTATCTGCTTCTCTCTCTTGCAAGGCTATGCTCATGAACTAGTAATGGATTTTTGCTGCTCTTCGACAATTTTCAATTTTTATTGCTTTGTTGCTCTCCCTTGCAAGGATATTTCTGTTACTAACATTGAAACCAAAAAAAGTGTGGTGTCATTTTTGAAATCATTGGGATATTGCTTGTAATTACCAGAAACTTAGTGGATGTAAGTATAGTTATTCCATATTCAATAATATAAGTTCATACTAAATCTTAGACAAATACAAATAACTATAAATTTTATATTGTAAGTCAGTAATATATTTTAGATTTAATTGGTATATGGTTTCTTGTTTTAAGACTTATTTGGATTCTGGTACATAGTAATTCTTTTTTTTTTTGTAGGAAGGACAATGGTTAGATACTTATTTTGTAAAAATGACCACTTTGATGAGTTAGCACTAACTATTTTTATTATATGACAAAATTATCCTCCCTATCCTATTTAGGCTTCTTTCTTAATTTTTTATCAAACCAATTTTTTTTCCAACTCTTCACTTCTTTCTCCGATCTCTCTCTTCCACTAACATGAAAATTGATTCAAAGATTCTTTTTGACTACTATTAAGTGTAGCCTTCATGAATTATAGAATTGGCCCATTAAGAGACCTTTAATATAATTTTCATATATTGTTAAAAATTAGCTCACTTTTCAATAAAATCTCAAATGAAGTTCAAATTCAAAAATACTCTCTCTCTTTCTCTCCCACTCATATTTTATATTTTTAACTCCATGAATCATCTAATTTTTTATGTGTATTCTCGGTAAATGATTAAAAAAAGTGTTACATTACTCACGGTGTTTAAACTTTTTTGATCAAATATTGTGAAGTTTAATAGTGTAAAAGTTTACACTTTTATAACTAGTATATTTTAATTACTCATGCTTTAAGTACTGATTTTTTTTTTTTTTACAAATTTTCACACCCTTAAAAGTTAGTTTTGAGCATACAATATGTGGTAAAAATTCAATAATACTAAATACAATTGAGATTTTTCTTAATTTTTATAAAATTGTAAAATTACATTTTCAGAAAACTGTAAAATTCTCTAGGATGAAGTTTTTCAATGAAAAAAATGTAAAATTTACATTTTTGGTGAGATGAAATTTTATAATTTTGGATCGATTTTTTTCTTCAAAATTTCATATGCAATATAAATCTTATTTGATAGATCTCATTTTTTAGAGTCCAAATAAATAAATTTTATTAAAAACGAATTTATAATTTATAAGTTATTTGAATTTTGAAATATTGAAAAACTTTTTGAAAATGGTATGCCATTCATGTGCCTATTCTTTTAAAATAATGAATTGATTTAGAATGTGATGGTATTTTTGTCATTAAAAGATTGAAGGACTTGATAAGTTACTAAATTTAAGTTAGAAACACATGATAATTTTTATATTTTTCTTGGAGTTCTAACTAAATGACCCTATATTTTATAATATTTTTCAAAAATTACTCTCTTATTCACATTAATATATATATATATATATATATTCATGATACGCATGTATAAATTTATCTTCATTAATTTTATTAGAACTAAATCTTAATCACTTAGGTTTTTGTAGGATCTAGCTATAACTGAGTTTCTTAAGTCAAATTTGATTATGGTTCTAAATTATTTTGTAATGCAAAGTAATTGAGTTAATTAGATTTGTGTCAGAATTGGACTTTGATCCCAAGCAATATAATCCTAATTTAACCTCTCTCTTTTTTAGTACAATTATAAGAAGAGAAAATTCTATCAAGTATGTATGTGTTGAGTTTTGAACTTGAATCGTGTATCTTAAAAAAGGAAGACTTTGCCATCTTGAATGGGACATTGGTCCTTTATATATTTTTTTAATACAACGAATGGAGAATGCTTTATGTGGAAAATTATTCATTAAATTGCATACATTATAGTATATTTGTTTTGAAAATAGATTAGACTGATCTCTCATGAGATTTTTTATAATCACAAAGACTTTTATGAAATTTTTTAAATTAAGCTATCATCTCCCACTTTTATTGACAAACTATACATAACTCCCCTCCTGTTCAATTTTTTTTTCAAAATGATAAAAATATCCCTTCACTTTTTTTATATGTTTTTTTTAATTTTGACTAGAATTTTCTAACTTTTTTCAAAAGAATTCTTTTATTTTATATAAAAATACATTTAAGGTAATTAAATAACTTATATTTTATTTTTTATCAAGAATGTTTTAATTAATTTTTATTTAAAAATTTAAAAAGATTTAAAAAATGTTCAAAATTTAAAAAAAATATAAAAAATAAATAAAATAAAAAAGTCACTTTTGTCATTAAAAAAATAGACTAGAGGAGAGGTATGTCCAGTTTGTCAATAAAAGTATCAACGGTAATGTAATTTAGAAACTTCAAAAAAAAAATTTGTAATTATAAAAAATTTTAAGAAAAATCATTATAATTTACCCTTATTTTTATAAAATATCTTAATTTTATAAAGACAAGACATAGGATAGATTCCTCATCCCCTTGAAAGAAGAAGTTGAATAACTTTAATCATGATCTCAAATGTAAAATGGGCCCCCAAAACCATCAAGATGGTCAATTCATTGGATTAAGTAAAAGTGTTTGAAATTTAATTGACACTGTGATAGTCATTGATAACAAAAATGAGAGAGCTTTTATCCAATCCTCAATGCAATAAAAAAAAAAAAAAAATGTCTTGAGCTTTTTAGAGTTTATTCCCCCAACTTTCTTTTTACTAACCAAGCATGTTCTAATCTTTAGTGGGCCAGGGTCAAGTTGACAATGGATTTTAGATGGGTACAGTTGTTAATGGAATAGAAAAAGCCTAAAAGAAGCCAGCACAACTAAAACAAGCTAAACATACATACCCAACTTTCCTGGCCCACTGAATATATTATCCCATAACTAGATTAATATTTTAATTTTTTTATCATATAAATTGAGGGAAATTATTAATGTTTTGAGCCTATGGTAGTTTTAACTATTATACGGCAGATATATAGTTGACTATCTTATTATTAATATTTAATAAATTAATAATTTTTAATAATTAATAATTAATAATTTTTAAGAAATCAACTTAGTTTCATGAGTTATAATTAATAATTATATTACTCAATAATTAATACTTTTTTTAAAAAAAATTATAATATTAATTATTAAAAGATCAAATAGTTATATATGTAATTTTATATATTCTATTTATGACATGTCTTGGTAATTATATTATTAATTTAATATGGTTGAAGTCAAAGTATTATAAGTGAGAAAAATTATAATATCTTAAAATATAAATTCTTTACTTGAAAAGAAAATTAGAGGTTTTTTTATACCTTAAGTTGAGTATTATATGTATTTTTGTTTTATAAAAAACTAAAATGTCATTAAAAAGTTGCATATAAGATCATGTTTTTGTTCCAAAAATCATTTACATTTAAGAAACACTTATTGATTTACAAAAATATAAAAAACTTAATAATTAATAATTTTTTGAAAAAAATACTAAGAAGTCTCCAAAATAAAATTTTCAATCCAAAAAGTATATGATATATTTCTTATATCTTAAAAATCTAAAAAATAAACTTTTAATATAAAAAAAGTCTAATTGTTAACTTTCATTTTAACACCGTTAAAAAATATTATTGATTAGACTAAAATAAAATATTATTGATTAAACTAAAATAGCCTTTAAGGTACATTTTAAAAAAAAATACTAAAAAATATATAAAATAACTTTTTCAATCCAAAAAAATCATAATATTTTATGAAGTGAAAATTTATTTTTTAGGCTTTCTAGATAAATAAAAAATTCTATGTTTTTTTTTTTGGATTGAATAATTTCTATTATGAAGTATTTAGTATTTTTTAAAATATATCTTGAAGGTTATTTTTGTCTAATCACTAGAATTTTTTAATGGTGTTAAGATAGAAGTTTATAGTTGAACTTTTTTGTAATAAAAATTTATTCTTTGGGTATTTTAGATAGGGGTGTCAATTTTTAACACAATTCGAACACGACACGAAATTAACGGGTTTGGGTTTGGCATAAATGGGTTTGGGTCATAAACAGGTTGACATGTATAACACGATTAATAAATAAGTCGGGTTTGAGTTTTACTAGTGTCAACCCGTTTAACACGACTTAACACGTTTAATTATAAAATATATTATGAGTTAAGATAATTCATCTCACATCAAATATTTATCAAGGTTTTGAGATTTTTTATTTATAAAAGAGATTTCTACTTTGATTTGGTCCATATCTAAAGTTACTAAACTTCAAAATTATTTATACATATTAAAAGATAGGTAAATTTTTTTATTTAAAAAATAAAAAAATTAAAATAAACGGGTTAAGTGTGTCGACACGTGTAACCTGTTTAATAAATGAGTTGGGTTTGGGTTTTGAAACTTGACACGATTAGTTAATAGTGTCGGGTTTGGGTTCACACATATTTTCGAATATATATGCCTTGAAACGATCCGAACACGACACGATAACACGAATTGACACTCCTAATTTTAGATATAGAAAGATTATTTTAGAGACTTTTTAGTATTTTTTCTAAATTTTTTGTTTCTCATATCTATTAATTATAAAATAGTTGACTCTATTGGGTTCAAATCGTACTATTCTTATTAAGATAAAAAAAAAAAAAAGAATTGAAACCCCCCAAAAAAAAAAAAAAAAATTACCATCCTCCCCACCTCTGACACAAGGTTATAATAAATTCTTTTGAGGCACCATTTATCTTGAATTTCTTCGCATTTTCTCATATCTCTACTCATGGAAATAAAGTTATATACATTTAACTCTCTCGGACTATCGATTTATAGTTCTTATTGGTAATTAGCTAACTTGTTCCCAGGATTATATGCCAACTAATCTAAAAGCAAATGGTCAGCTAAGGATTGTGAATAACCAAAATTAGGTCAAGTATGAACCAGCGAATTGAAAGTGCAAATCATCTAAATCTTAATTATGCTGAGGAAACTGTTATGACATGATGGAATAGAACACATTAAGTGCGAAGACAAACAAAATTCTAGTGCTGCAATTGGTAGCTTAGGTTCAGCACCTTGTAAATGGCCAACTGGACCAGTTAGTTAAGAAATAAGGAATAGTGAGAAAAACAAAATAAAATACAAATTATAAGGGCCAAACACATAACATTGGAGAACAAATACAAATTACTCAATATATATATATATATATATATCTTATCAATTGACAGCACTATAATACATGTGGCCCCGCCCTTGGACAGCATAAACATGAAACAAGAAGGAAAGCAAGCAAGGCAGCCAACAAAACTGGGGGTATGGCAATCAGCAAGGATTTATGAAATAGTTATGAAAAGTGAGGATTTGCTGTCTAACTAAATCTTGATGGGATTTATTAATGGTCCTTGACTTTGAAAAGTAAATCCACTCTTTTTCCCTGTACCAATTTTTTGATATTTCCTCATTTCTTTTTGTGTATTTTCTTTGACCCAAAAAAGTGTATAAGCTTAATAATAGATAATGTCACATATACCCACATTAATGTAACCATTTTTTACCCAAATTAAACATAGGTAATGGGCCCACATTAATAAATACCTGTGGAGCAAATCTCATCTTTTGTCTCACCTCTCTCACGAAAGTGGAGTCCACTGTTCATGAACTTCACATATAACTCATAAGTGAACTCTACCTTTGTGAGAAGTGTGGGCTAAGAAATGTGGGAGGTCTATCTTTATTCATATATGTGAGAATCATTTGTGTCTATAAATAAATAAGAAAATATAGTCAGCAAATTTGGTTTGCACAACTTTTTTGAATTTTGCCGAAGCAAAAAATGGCATAATGACATTAACAATGGCGGATCCAAACTATCGACATAGGAGGGAAGGGGGGCATAAGTATAAAAATTGATATTTAAAAGTGGTCTCGTATAAAATATGAATATTTATGGAGGGCGATTCCTAATTTTTATAAAAAATTCTATAGAAAAGGGGGGTAAAAAATTAAATTTCTAAAATTTTCATATCCGTCAATGGACAATAACTATTCATTTTCAGAAGGAAGAATAAGTTCAAGTTCATGTAAAGGTAAGAGAATGGAGGGTTAGTAGGAATATAGAAGTATCGACCTTAGACTTATAAAAAATATTTTTGAATTTTGACTGAAAAATTAATGCCATTTTTATGTGTAAGAAAAATGATAGTATAAAGAATTTCTAAACAAAAATTTCATGAAGAATGATGTTGCTGTGTTACTTGTAAAAATATAAGGCATTTTGAAGGGGGTTTCATTTTGTAGTGGTAGGTTTTGAATGGGATATATAGAATTTATGTATTTGTAACATTACTGTAATAATTTGTAATGGAGTCTTTGCTCTTGGTAGTCACCTAAATTTTTCTTTTGACGCTAGCATTCTCAAGTATGCAATCACAGCTCTAGCATTATTACTGTAATTATTGAGATATATATATATATATATATATATATAAGAGTAACAATAAGGGTATATATGACTTGACTCCATAATTCTAACGAAGGGTCCTTTGAAAGTTTAAACTGTTTCCAGTGGTGATCTTGTTCCATATAGAGCTCAACAGTACCCTGTTTGGTGAGTCTCCAGTGGCAGTATTTATGCTGACATGTATCTGCAGAATAGGGCATAAAATAACCGTGTAGATGTGTTGGAAGAATTTGATATAAGTTGACAATAGATTGATAGGCCTTGAAATCAATAATTCGTGTGGTCCTGAATTCCCCTGCTTTCAAATCCTTCTTTTCCAGATTATATCCCTTTCTATAACATAGGACTCCTACATTTTTACCACTTTCATTTGTTATTTTCACATGCCTTGATGGCAGCACAAGGTCAGGGTCTAGCAAATTTCCTGAGCAAAAAGGAATGCAAATCAACAACACAAGGGCTATTGCATTTGCATTTGCATCATCATCATCATCATCATCATTCATGGTGATGGTGATGATATATATATAGTTGCAGCGAAAGGAGAAAGATGGTGGTGGTGCTGGTTGTTTAAGACCTCCATCTATATAGTTTTTCAAGTGAGGTTGATCCATGCTTTAATTAAGTGTTGACATAAAAGCTATATAGTTAATAACTACTGTTTAAGAAACTGAAGCCTCTTAATATGGAGAGTAATTGTTTTGGAACTTTCTGCAATTTCAAAACATTTCACCACTTACTATATACTTTTCTACCATTTCTTCTTTATTAAGGGGAATGTAAAAGCTGCCATAAAGACTAATATAGTTTAGTGCAATGCATGCTTTTGTTTTTGTGCTGAAACCAAAGCTGCAGTTTGCAACTACCAAGTGGAAGCTGCAATTTTTTATGATAGATATTAATAGGATCATCTCCCTTATTTTGCATATTTATTTATAATAACAGACAAGGCACATTGAATATGCTAAAAGAGCCTCTGGTAGAAATGGTAAAATCCCTGTGAACTTCATGTTTGAAGAAAATTACTGCCTCCCCAATTTAATGTAATTCCTTTATATATTTATATATATATATATATATAACTCAAATTTCAACTATATATAATTGTTCTATTATTATTATTATTATTATTATTATTATTATTATTATTAAAAATAACAAACTATTAATTACAACACATAGAGATTCAAATACAAAGGAGAAGATATCTACATAAGAGAAGGGAAGGGCTGTCCTGTGCTGTGCCGTCCCGTCCCCCAAATGAACTAGAATTAATTGACTTTTTTTGCCCAACTGTTTGTACCCCCAAAATATGAAAAGACTCGGACGCTCGGGAAATTTGTACAACCAACATACAAAGAGGATCAAGTAAGAAGAAGGATAAGAAGAAGACAACCAATGCAGAGAAATAAATATTGCTTCGTAATGACGAGTGGTATCCACCATATTCCAAATGACTAGAAACCAGTAACCCCACAAACTAGGAGGGCAAGAAATGAGGCAACCCCCACCCCAAAATACCTGACAAAAGCACAGAAATCCAAAAAAGAGTGTTTGGATCATTATAATAATTGTTCCCAGTGTTACCAGAATTTAGTCTTAGTGAGCCAAAAGAAGTTTTTAATATCCACCTTTTCAATAAACTTCAAACAGTACATAATTAAATTAAATACAAGTATCAAAATGTGCGAACCTATGTTTGTTTTCCTATAAATAGACAAGGAACAGCACTCATTCTTATTGAGACTGGCAACTCAACAATTGCCTGCAAAAAGGGTTTTGGAAACAATGTTATGATGATCAAACATGCTGATTTCTTGAATAATACCTTAGCAAAACATGTGAATGCCAAAAGGTGAGAGGAAGGGAGGGAGGGAACGGAAAGAATGTTTCCAAATTCCTATATTGATCATTACAATCACCAAAATAACTATTGACAACTTCACCACCATTATAACACAGTATCATTGTCATATTTCTAAAACAAGCCCTAATATTGGAGTATTATCGCTTCCATTACATACCCATGAGTCTAGAAAAGATTTTGTTGAATTGCTTCAAACTTCTCTTCTTCTTTTTTTTCTTTTTTGAATTATCTCAAACATTTTCCCCCCCTTTTCCTAGAAGCATCCTAATGTCATCCACTGTGACTACATTATTACCTCAGCACACATCAATCAGTATCTTCAAAGAGTTCTGAAATTCTAAGGCCTCTCCACTTCAAAGAAGCTATTTACAAAAACTTCCAGTGATTTCTGTCCAAACAGGGTGCCTTTGGACCTGCAGCAAATCATAAAACAAAGGAATCTCAAAGTGCAAATACACATAAATAGGAGGAGAATCACAGGAGTGTTCAAAGAGAATAATGGTTGCCATGGCCACTGCAGTTGATTATGCAATTTGTTTGGAATCACGAGCCTAGTTTACACGATAATTTCTTAGAAAAATCACAGTGGAAGTGTAGAGGTCATGTCCCTAAAATTTTATCCAGTGGAGGACGGGATCATATCATCATCAGAAAATACATTGCCAAATTAACTGTGTTTTTTCCCTTGACTAATTTTTTAAGGCCCTAAAAGTAGCATGATGAAATACTGTATTATCTAAAAATTATTTTCAATGTTACAAATCATAATTCAGTTTGGGCCAAAATAGCCAGCTGTATTTTGATGGACATTGTTGCCAATGCAAGAATTAAAAATAGCAATTCCCAAAAACACGGACCTTTGCAACCAAACACAAAAAAAAAACATAACAAAAATATGTACCCATTGTATTAAATATCGGTCATTACGTAACCTGTTTTGAACTCTTCAATACCGTTACACACCGATATATCGGTATGTAAAAAATTCACAGGCGCAAGTGCTGATACTGTTACGTAATAGCCGTTATGGACCGATGTGTAATGATATCAGCAGATACGTAACAATAATGGTACATTTTTCTCTTTTTTCAATTCTAAGGGCTAAAAAACTCATTTTTGGCCATAGATCTAGTATTTAAATTTATCAAACACAAGATTTGGAATTATGGATATAGTCAAAGTGTTTAGAAAATCCTAAAATTATATCTAATTATTTATTGCCACACACTTAAAAGTAAAATTTTATCTTATTACATTTAGTAAATGTTACTTAAAAACAAATGAATCTTATCACTAGGAATCTTATATTTTTTTGTTAATTTTGGTAAATTATGTGTTTATTTGACTTTATGTCCATTAGTTAACAATTAACATTTACTTATAGTATATTATTTGTCTATGTTTTATTTTATTTTTTAATATTTGTTGAAATTACTTATAGTTGCATTTTTAATTATTAGTTGTCATAGTCAGTCATCATAGATTGTACTTTCTTTTTACTTTGATATAAAACCAATATAAAATCCGATAAAATAAGTAATTTTTTTCATAGGAGCTATAAAAATGACTAAAAATAATTAAAAATATTAAAAAGTAATAAATTGGAGCAAAACTATACATATCAATAACTTTTAAGAAATTTTTTAGTGATTACAAAAAATTCAAAGGTGCGGCTCCTAATTCCCATTACATATCAACTGATACTCCCGATACTATTACACCGCTATCACGACCGTTACGTGTCCCGATACCACGATTAAAAACCATGTATGTGCCCCATATATGCCATCAAATATCAATCCAATGTAAACATAAGAAGTATTTGCTAAACAGCATGTGATTCTTCCTAGAAACAAGAATTGAGTACAAACTTCATAAAGGAATACTCATATATGAAATACTTCCATAGCCCATATATAACTTGAAAGGTAACTTCATCTAGTTTACCAATACATTTTAGAAACTGCACTCATGCATAAATTAAAAGTTACTTATTGAATGGGAAAAAGAATACCATTGGGATTAATTCAATCAATCACTGCCAAAATCTTCATAACTCAAGCCTTCTGATATAGTGTCCAACCTCTTATTTTCTCCTGACATCCCAGGACACAAATATCAGTTACCCTCTTTTGTGATTTTGAGAAACAATGACAAATGCCAAAAACCTCACCTTGGTGTTCTCCTCTACCATGGGGATCAAGGAAGTTGTCTGTATCTGCTGCTAAAAAGGGTGACCTAGAGTAACTCTCCAATATATCTGAAAAGAACTTAGAACAGAAAGATTAATATTAAGCATAATTCTGATGTTCAAAACTTGGCTCATTCGAGTATTATAAATGTGAACAATAGGGCAGTGTGTTGAAATGACTCCTATGTTCCCTCACAATCTGATCACGTCTCGGCCTGAACTAGTTCTCATTGAATTAAAAGTTGGGTGATTTGCAGTTGACCCAACAAGTTTTAGTGCACAGAGAGAGAGAGAGAGAGAGAGAGAGAGAGAGAGAACAAACCAGAACTATTAGAAAAGTCTGCTGTTAAGTCTGAGAGACTAAAGTTTCGAGGAATCTGCCCTAAATTTACAAATGAAGTGGTGTCGGCACCCAGGAGTGTTTCATTCAGGGGTTGTGAATTGGACTCCACACTACTGAAAGATGAAACAGATGGAACCCCAATGGCAGAGCGTGTATCCAGGACATTGCCATCAGCACCAAACATAAACGGGGAATTGCCTGCATATCCAGCTTCTGATTTGATCATACCACCATTCATTCCTTGTATCATTCCCATATTTGAGCTCTGAGCCAAGAGCATGTTTGGAGAGACGTCAATCCTTCTTGCATGAGCAGACATATCAACAGTAGTTTGCATGCACGAGGGCAATGATGACCCACCATTTGTGAATGCATTAGGTAAAATGGAACCAATTGGCTGGTGCATGTTCTCTGGCTTCAGAGCAGGTCCAGTATGCTCTGGGGCAAAACATGCTGAGTTCTGGTGCACTGTCAGAGAGAGTGACAACAATCAAGTCTAAGGAAGTGAAACATGCCATTGCAAATTTGGAGTTCAATAGCAGGTGTTAAATGAAACAGAGCACAGTATGGTAAACAAAATAACCCCAGGAATTTAAGGAAAAAATCAAGAGTTGCTACGTTTTATGGGCTAGCATTTTCTGGAAACTAACTTTCTTCTTTTTTGTTAGTTAGTACATCCTCTGACAATTAATAGCGCAATTAAAATTATATTATACATATCAATGCTTTGAAATCCAGTCTGATCACAAACCCAGTAAATTGACCAGATTGGTCCAAATTAATCCAACCGGTCAGGTCAATTGGGTCGACCATTATGATATTTTCAAGTATTTAAGAAACTTAAAGTCATGTATCTATAGATGATACCATTCATTCTTCCAGATGAAGTTTTATCTTGTGTTAAAATAAAAATTCAACGAATATCTTTTAGACGGAGATCGATTCTTACTGGTCCTGCTCTTACATTTAGTAATACTAGTGAATTTTAGCATTAATAACACTACAATACTTCTTGAAATTAAAAAGTTTATCATTTGCTTGTATACCTTTGTTCTACATCAAAACCATAGTGATAGGTAGAAACCAGAGATAGGTGTAAAGGGGCATTTTTTCCCAGAGTTACAGGACATCAAACGGGTAAATGGCATCAACCAATTCACAGGTTTGATTGTTTATCTGTAAACTCAGCCAGATTATCCGGATTTTCAAATATTTGGTGGATTGATTTGACCGGCCCATTACGGCAGCCAGACCAGAGTCAAACCAGGTCAACCAGACTGGTTTTCAAAACATTGATACATATACATAATAGCGACGTGGGTGGAGAAGCCTAGAAAATAGAAGTCCAGTTGGCTCAAACATTATACAATTAACCTATGGTCATGCATCTCTATCAACTATCAACAAACTTATTTTCCTTTTTATGGAAGCAACATTGAAATATCATGTGCACTACATAGTAAATACCCTATTTAACCCCTGGCGATACAAAATAACCTCTGCCATGATCTTTAAAAATATCACCCATTACATTTTCCCTGGATTCCAAAGAGAGAAACCATCAAAATCAAATCTAACCACTATCACAGGAGAAGGATTTCATAATCAACATGAGATCCCATTGCCTACATAATATAAGAACAAAGATTACTCCTTGAAGATAAACTTCCAAGGACATCAATAACTCTCTCTATCTAGTGCCTTACTATTGGTTTTAAATTGCATTACTATGAATTTTTTTCAACCATTAGCAAACCTCTTCAAAGTTACCTACTCGCATAGTTTTAACCCCAATTTGTCACATTAGTAATAGAATTATTTAGTAAATTAGTTGTTAATAAGATTATTAAAAAGGGCAATCCAAGTGTGGGTTTGGGGAGAGTTAGATATATGCAGCCTTACCTTCCAAATGTAGAAGTTGTTTCCGTAACTCGAACCTATGATTTGCAGGTCACAATGAAACAACCCCACTGTTGTGTCTACTAAGACTAGTATTACCCCATTTCTCATATATACACGCCATTTTGCACCTTTGATTGTTTGAGGACACTTTAGTAATTTCTCAAAGCATTTAATTGGCTTTCCTTCATCAAGGGCATTTTCGGTCATTTTCTAGGGTGTTCCAAATTGTTTTCTAGGTCTAAGGGCATTCAATAAGCTCATAGTGCTTTTAGGGTCATTTATTCCCAGGAGTGTGTTTGTAATTTTGATAATTTTACAAGTCTTCTAGAAGTTTTCTAACCTATGGGCTACGAAGCACGAACACTATTTTGGTTCACGTATCCGTGTCAGACACCGACACTCTCGGACACTTTCCGGACACGTGTCGGACACTTGAATCATGGCTATTGATGATTAAATGAAAAAGTCCTTTAATTTTTATTTAATGACTTTATTATTTTAATATCTTAACAATATTTTTGTGACGTGTGATTTTATACCAATTTTAATTGAAATAACATTAGGTTTTTATTACACAGTCATAAAAAAAATATTAAAAAATTATATATATATATATATATATTCAACGTGTCGTGACGTGTTCGTGTTCTACTTTTTTTAAAAATAACGCATTTGCGTATCTATGTCGTATCCGTGTCTGTATCTGTGCTTCTTAGCCTATGGGGATATTTTGGGTAAATTTTTCTAGATTATGAGTCGTAATTTGGCAATTTGCTTTTCTCTTGTTGATTAAGTTTAAGGCGCTTTAGGGTTATAATTAATTAACTAAAATTAATTAAATCAATTAACTACTACACGGAGTACTGCAAAGAGCCCCAAATTAATTAGCCATGAATCATGAACTTGTGTGGATTAACTAAGTGTTCAAATAGTTATCTAATTATCATATCCATATTAATAATACAACAAAATGCTTAAAGACAAGCACAAATATAAAGAGCACATCCAAGAATAAGAGAGACCAATCTTACGTGGGAAATCCTTTAAGAAAATAAAACCCACAATTGCAAGAGAATGAATCACTATAAAAACCAATTAGTACAATGAACAATAGACCATCGATCACTAACCTATTATGTTGTCTGATAGTCTTACACCATTAGTCAATCGAACACATAATGCTTTTTTTTTTTTTTTTTGATAAGTAAAATTGTATATAAATTGGTGCCCAAGAAGGGCATCAAGGGCAAGAGCCCTAAAAACTTACATCTGATTTAAAGAGTCCAAAAAGACTACAAAAGAAGAGACATTTACAATTAGAGCATCTTCGGCCCAAAAGTATAATAAGTGTAAAAAAACATCTTTAAAGAGAGGGGCAGCTAGCTCCAAATCTTCAAAAACACGTTTGTTCCTTTCTATCCAAATGCTCCACATGAGACAAAGAGGAGCTATTCTCCAAACTTTCTTAACATCCTTTGGAAGAATGCATCCTTCCCAAGCCAGCAAGAGATCTTTGACTGTGCCTGGCATTACCCAAGAGAAACCAAAAAGAGCAAAAATAAGATTCCAACAGCTCCAAGAAACATGGCAGTGAATGAGTAAGTGATCCACCCTTTCCTCCTCGCACTTGCAAAGGTAGCATCTGCTCGCCATGAAAAAGCCTCTTTTCTTCAGATTGTCCGCAGTTAAAATTGCCTTCCAAGAAGCTTCCCAAGCAAAGAATGAGACTTTAGGGGGGACTTTGGGATACCAAATGAGCTTCCACGGGAAGGGAGAACTAACTGAGTCAAACATGCTTTTATAGAAAGATCGGACAGAGAAGGATTTCTTATCCGGCCGCCAATCTCTCTTGTCCTCCCTATCTTCACTTGCCCGGAAATCATTGAGGTAACGGAGGAAGGAGCCCACCTCTCCTAGCTCCCAATCAATAATGCTTTACGTAATGTTCTTGTCTACTCACTGCACTTTCAAGTTGATCTCTTTATAGCAACAACTTTGGCCACAATCTAAAATAGCATTTATATCCACACAACTAGTGTGGTGGTACAAAAAGTATCATAAGATACTCTCCTAGATGAAAAACATTCACAATCACCTTTATGAAGTAGAGACTATATTAAATCCAAACTCTACAATAGAAGTAAACTCAACAATTCATAATGCCTAAGAGCTCACCAAGAATGCAGAGCATGTTGTCTAGAATGCAAAACTCAATCCTCATGAGAAAATCATACATTATGTATTCATAAATCACCTTAAACTTAATTAGTTTTGGAATAGGATAACAAATCAAAAACTCTGAAAAGTCACATAGTCCCTTTCGGACGTGGCTTTTGTTTTGTTCGAACAGGCCTGGTACTGGTTTTGATTATCTTCTCCTGTTTCGAATTTTAGCATAAGTTCAAAACTACTGAGCGTCAAAGGGACATTATAAGGCATATTTTAAGCTATTTTTAAGCCTATAGTCAAAACTAAAAAGTGTCTAACCTATGTTTAATTAAACAGAAATCCCATAGAGACTCAAGACATTGAATGACCAAACTCACACACGTCTTATGATTGTGCTTATCATGAATGCATGATATGTACATGCATTTATACATTTCTTGTATTAGATTTGAAACAATAGATTGTTATCAATGATACATTTCTTCAAACGCACTAAGTTGTAATTCAAGTCTGACATAATTAAATTTTCAAGGAAGCAATTGACTAACATTATAACAATAACGAAACTTAATCTAACCTGATAATTACAGAATCACTAAAGACTTTTGGAATGAATTGCCAACACACTTGAAAAAGGAGATTTCACAACTATTGTAACCCAAGTTTCCTCACAAAGTTCACTGATCCTAGACAATTTTAAGGTGACAAGTGTTAAGTATTGTATATTATTAGTTAGCTTAAGGGTAGTTTAGTCTTTGGTTCTTTTGTTTAACCCTACTATAAAGGGTAGTTTATCATTTTTCTATTGGTTTTAATCTTTGTATCATAGTCTATTATAGAAATAAGTATCATTCTTCTTTCTCTTCTATTTCACTGTTAAACTTAATTTTACATGGTATCAGAGCCTCAATCAAGCATAGAACTGTAGTAGGAATATTATGGAATTCACAAAGAGGCTTGGGGCTCAAAGGTCGACTGCTGACGTCATCGTCCGTACGATGACGTCAGCATGACGTCATCAGATTCCGAGAAGGGTCGCATGCTTTGGATTGGTTTTGTAAAGGGAACATTTTGGTAATTGTTTTGAAATTTTTTACAATCAACTAATAGGGTTTTCCTTTTTCAAATGTTTTTTGAAAAAAATGGGTTTGATTTTATGATCTGTCGATTGGAGCCATTTTTTATGGATTTGTTACTTCCATTCACTCCCAACTGGTGCATCTTGGGCTAGAGAGGGTTCGATCTTGCAGCCCATTATCATTTTGGTTGTTTTTGTTCGATATTTGTGAAGAAGGGTGGTCGACCTCTGTACTGGATACTATTGGTGTGCAACTTCTGAGTTGTTTTGGCCTTGCTTCAATCTTATATAGTTGTTTTGAGGCTATTTGTTGATATTGAAGGTTGATTACTAGTTGGGCTTCTAGCCATTTGTTCTTAGTTGACTGTTGTGGTGTGTTGAGGGTTAGTTATTTTCTATTTTCCTCTCTCCTTCTCCTCTTTAATTGAACATGGCTAGTGGTAATTCTGATTCGCTTCAAGCCATTAGTGTGAAATTGACAGGAAATAATTATGCCTACTGAGCATATGTTTTGAAAAAAAATTTGCTTGGAAAGAACATGTGGGGCTACATTACTAGGGCAATGAAAGCCCCAATTGATACAAAGGCCAACTATTATGATCAATTGTTGTCTAATTGGAAAGTAAATAATGCCAAAATTATTATTATTACTTGGATAAATAATTCGGTTGATCTGTCCATTGGGGGGTTCATTTGGCCAAGTTTGACACTGCAAAAGAAATTTAGAAGTATTTATCCAGTTTGTTTGTGTAGTTCAACATTGCTAAGAGGTATCAATTGGAGTATGACATTCGGGCTGCTCAACAAGGTGATAAGAGCATACAGGAGTTTTACTCAGTTATGATTGCGTTCTGGGATTAGTTAGCTCTCATTGAACCAGCAGGTTCAAGCTCTCATGAGTTGTATCGTACAAACAGGGAGGAGCCGAGGTTAGTACAGTTTTTTATAGCACTCAGGGATGACTTTGAGGGACTTTGTGGGTCTATCCTTCATCGTAGTCCACTTCCCTCTGTGGATTCAATGGTTAATAAACTTCTAGCAAAGGAAGTTCATCTCAAGGCTCTTCCAAGAAAGGGTCTTCTTCATCTACCTGCACAGGCGGTATTCGCTGCTTCCCCCAGGCCACAAACTAGTACTTTGCATCAACCGAGAGTTCATGTTGGGGGCTGATGAGTTTAATTTCTGTCGTGAGAAGGGTCATTGGAAGGCCCAATGTCCTAAGTTAATCAATAAAGATAAGGGAGTTCGTGGTCCTCAGCTGCAGTCTTTTAGAGGTAGGGATTGTCACATTGTAGCAGTCGCACCCCCTGTGGATGAGTCTTCTACATTTAGTTCCTTCTTTATCTTTGATCGTTGAGCAATTGCAGAAGCTTCTCTCTACCCATCCACCTAATGCGCTTTCAGTCTCTCCATCTGTAGGTTCATTCTCTTTAGGACTAGGTATATTTCGGACCACATGAGTTTTTGATTCAGGTGCTACTCATCATATGATGAGTGATCCATCTTTATTTGTATCTACTATTTCTCCTCCCTCTGTTTCTGTCTTAGCTATCAATGGCATTTTTATGTCTGGCAGACATTGGGTCTATAGTTTCTCCCCAATTATCTCTTTCTGATGTTTACTATATTCCTCAACTTACTCCAAATTTGATCTATGTGAGTCAGTTGTTTAATTCTGGTTATCTTGTTCATTTTTCTTCATTTGGTTGTATTGTGCAGGATTCTAGGTCCAAGAAGCAAATTGGGATAGGCATAGAGAGGGAGGATTATATGTGTTAGAAGAATTGTATGTTCCTGTTGTTGCTGTTTCTTCAGTTGATTTAGCTTCATTTCATTTGAGTCCAAAGTCGTGTAGTTTTTATCTATGGCATTCTCGTATTGGTCATATTTCTAGTAATCGATTACAGTATTTAGTTTCCTCTAGTCAATTAGGTGCTTTGGATTTTCATGATATTTCAAATTGTAGTGGATGAAAATTGGGAAAATTTACTGCCTTACCTTTTAATAAAAGTTCCACTATTTCTCTTGCTCCATTTGATATTATTCATTCTAATGTATAGGGACCTTCCCCTATTTCTACCAAAGGGGGGGTCCAAATATTACGTTTCCTTATTGATGATTATTCTCATTATTGTTGGATTTACCTTATGAAGAATCGCTCTAATTTTCTTTCTATATATTCTGATTTTTGTGCTATGATACATACTTAGTACTCTTCTGTTATTAAATGTTTTCGATGTGATTTAGGAGGAGAATACTCTTCTAGTCCCTTTCTCAAATTGTTAAAAATTACTGGTATTATTCATCAATCTTCGTGCGTGGATACTCCTGAGCAGAATGGTGTGGCTGAGCGTAAGAATAGGCACATCATAGAGACTACTCGTTCTCTTTTGTTATGAACTAGTGTTCCTAGTGCTTTTTGGGGTGAAGTTGTTCTAACTTCAGTGCATTTGATTAATCGCATTCCTTCTATCATTACTTCTGGAGTATCTCCTTTCAGAAATCGTGTGGTCAACCTCCAGATTATTTCTCCTTGCATGTGTTCGGTTGTTCATGCTTTGTTCTTCTTTCTAAAGTTGCTCGCACTAAACTTTCTACTCATTCAACAATGTGTGTTTTTCTTAGTTATGGTGAGAGACAAAAGGGGTATCGTTGCTATGATCCTGTTACTAATAAACTCTCTGTCTCTCGTCATGTGGTTTTTTTGGAACATATTCCTTTTTTCTCTATTCCTTCTAGTTCTCACACTTTGCACAAATCAAATTTAATTTATCTTGATCCATTTCCTAATGATGTTTCTTCTAACTTTTATGTTCATGACATGGCTATCTCTAATGTCTCTAATTCTTTTGATTCTTCGGTTACTCATCCTCCCGTCATTCATACTTATTCCCGTAGGAACCCACCTTTCTCCTCGAGCTTGGTTTGACAAGTTCTCTACAATCATCCATGACTTGGGTTTCCGTGCTAGTGATCATGATTCAACTCTTTCTCTTCGTTCTACCTCTACGGGCTGCATTATTCTCTTACTTTATGTTGATAATATGATTGTAACTGTTGATGATATAGCTGCGATAGAGTTGTTGAAATCTCAGTTGCAAGATCACTTTGAGATGAAGGATTTGGATTCTCTTCATTATTGCTTGGGTATTGAGGTTGCTCTTCTCCTAAAGGTAATTTGCTATCTCAGTCCAAGTATGCATCTGATGTCATTCAGCAAGCACGTCTAACTGACACTCAGACAATTGACACACCATTAGAGCTCAATGTTCGTTATTCTTCTCCTAATGGCATTCCATTGTCCGAACCTACTTTATATCGCACTATTATTGGGAGTTTAGTCTATCTCACTGTCACACGTCCTGATATTGCATATGTTGTTCATATTGTCGGCCAGTTTGTTTTTCTCCTACTACAGTTCACAGGGTTGTTCTTCTCCACATTCTTTGCCATCTCTGAGGTACATTGCATAAGGGTTTATTATTTTCTTCCTCCTCTTCCATAGAACTTCGAGCCTATTCTGATGCTGATTGGGCTGGTGATTCTGTGGATAGAAAGTCTATTACTGGCTTGTGTGTTTTTCTTGGTGATTCTCTTATTTGGTGGAAAAGTAAGAAGCAGACTGTTGTAGCTTGTTCTTCTGCTAAAGCTGAGTACTGTGCTATGGCTACTACTACGACTGAGATAGTGCGGTTACGGTGGTTGCTCGCTAATCTTGGCATTTCTTTGTCTGCTCCTACTCATGTATTGTGATAACAAGAGTGTCATTCAGATTGAGCACAACTCTGTCTTCCATGAGCGTACTAAACATATTGAGATTGATTGTCATTTTGTGCGCCATCATCTTCAGCTTGGCACACTCTCTCTACCATTCCTTCCTTTTACTTTGCAGTTGGCTGATTTCTTTACGAAGGCTCACACCATTGTGCGCTTCCACTTCCGCTTCCTACTTGACAAACTTTCGATGCTTTTAGCTGCTGCATCATGAGTTTGAGGGGGGATGTTAAGTATTGTATATTATTAGTTAGCTTAAGGGTAGTTTACTATAAAGGGTAGTTTATTATTCTTCTATTGGTTTTAATCTTTGTATCACAGTCTATTACAGAAATAAGTATCATTCTTCTTTCTCTTCTATTTCATTGTTAGACCTGAGTTTACAATAAGTTCCTAAGATCATTTAAGAGTCTTTAGATTATCTTAGGACTATCTTTATTTCCTACAGTGTTATGAGGTGTTCCTTATGTTTCTATTGGTAAATATTAACTAGTTATTCAGTGATTGGTTAATTACTATTTTCCAATATTTATAATTAGTCAAATAATGAGTCAGCATTATGTTTTATCCACTTCCTCTATCAATCGCAAACCAAATCCTTCCCAGCATATAGAAGGAAACACCAGCTAACATGATGATATGCCTTTTTCAATATCAGGCTTACAAACCAAGCCAGACTTATTGATATGGAACAAGAAGGAACCACATGCCATTAGTTTTTTTTATCCCAGAGGATATTTATTTTCTTGTGTTATTTTAATTTTTATTTTTATTTTAGGACTTTAATGTTTTATTTTAGGAGTTGATTTATTTTTCTTATTTTAGGATTTGTTTTAGGATATGATTTAGATTCCATATTTTTGGTTTTGCCAAAGGCTTTCGGTGCAATGGATTCAATGAATGAAATTTTGAGATACCTAATTCCCCTCTTTTTCTTATTCTAATTTCTCTTCTTCTCTACAGATTCCTCTCTTCTCTCTCTCTCTTCTTTCTTTCCCCTATTTCCTTCTCTCCTCTATTTTCTCTCTTCTAGTCTTCATCAAGTGGTATCAAAGCAAACTTTCATTCCTGTGCAATAATCACTTTTATGTTCATTGGTTATTAAACAAATCAAATAAAACTCAACCCATCACTGTTCCTCATCAATATCAACCGCTGCTGAAAATATCCAGATCGTTAGGACAGCGACACTGATTCTGCAGATCCAGTCTTCATTGCTTAAATAAATCCAGATTCATTGTCAGGAAGTCGCTATTTAGTTCATCGTCACAGATCGTTGTTTGAGTGCCATTGGTGCCTTCTCTGTTGCGTTGAAGTGCTGGAACAGATTTGGGACCATCGCTGCATGGACATATCAAGTCCTTCACCGTCGTCATCACGCATCACATCGCCATTGCCATCCGTTGCCACCACATCACTGATCATCACCATTGCCATTGTGGGTGCATAACATGAATACCGACAGCACCCTATCATCACGTCAGGCACTCGATCTCCTCTTCATCGTCACCGTTGCTTGGGTTGTTGCCATTGACACTTCAATATCAGTTCTAATCTCCAACAGCAAAACATAAATCATGTGGAGTTTGTTCTTACGAGCCAAAATGAAGATTCTTTACATTAAGATTTTTTATACTTTCATGGAGGGTGTTGTTCTACTTCAGCTTGTTAGGTTCATGTCCTTATTATATTTCGCCAGGATGATTCACATCTTTTGAAGCAGTTCCTCCATCCTAACTCGCTAGAGTCGAATTTTTTTTCAGCCAAGAAGAAATGATGGGGGAACATGTAGGAACCCACGGGCCATTAGTTTTTGATCCCGTAGGATATTTATTTTCTTGTGGAATTGTTAATTTTATTTTATGAGTTGATTCATCTTCCATATTTTAGGATTTAATTTAGTTTCCATATTTTACATTTGTTTTAGGATTTGATTTAGTTTCCATATTTTGGTTTTATCTATATAAAAATTGTTGTAATGGATTCAATGAATGAAATTTTAAGATACCTAAATCCCCCCTTTCTGATTCTAATTTCCCTTTTCTGAATCTAATTTCCCTTCTTCTCTACAGATTTCTCTCTCTTCTTTCTTTCCCCCCTTTCCTTCTCTCCTGTATTATCTCTATTCTGGTTCTGCATCACTTATGGTTCTTCCTCCTAGAGTCAACACACTCATTTGCCACTAGCACTACATCAATGATTTGTCTACCTCCCATGAATGCACTTTGAGAGGTTTACACAACATTAGCATTACACCTTTCAACTAGAGAGATAAGAACTTTGTCAATAGCTTATATACACTCGTTACCAAGCTAATGGGCCTAAAGCCTCTGATATTCGTAGCTTCCCTTTTTTTCGCCATCAAAGCAATAAAAAACACATTGAAGCTTCTTTAAATGAACCATGCTCATAAAAGTAATCGAAATCTGCCATAACTCCCTTCACCACCGGCCAACACTGCTGAAAGAAAGCCATAAAGAAACCATCAAGCCCCAATACCATGTTTGTATTACAGGATCTTAAAGTTTTTGGGTAGTGTGGATCCTGATAAAAACTGAACACTAGCTCCTCGACCGCAGACCCAACTACGTATTAATAGTTGAAGAGCCCCATCTCATTGTAACTTGTAACTCTTTCAGATCATAGTGAAACCACGGCAATTGTGGACGTAGCTCTATTCCGGGGTGAACCATGAAAATCTTTGTGTTTTTGTGTGTACGTGTGATTTTAGATTCGTTTTCTTGTTTACTTTCGTGTCTCATATATCATGGTTAAGTGATTATATTCCTAACAAAGGCCTCTACCATCTCCTCCTCTAAGAAATGTTTTTACGACCCCATTCTATCCTCGGAATCTAACTCCTCTAGAAAAGGCATCCTGTAATATGTTTCCGAATATAATCTCTCATTGAAATTAAAGACTCCTAGCTCCATCGCATCTTCTCGATTCAGGTACTTCCCCTTAATAATTATGACATTATTGGTATTGCAAAGCACATTTGCCTTGTGGTTAACCGCCCAAAGATCAAAATTTCGTTTCCATCAAAACTGTTGAAACATTTCTGTTTCTTAATGAACCGAAACGAAACATAAGTGGAATATCGAAATACACATGTTTCCATGGAAACATACCGAAATTCGTCAAAATATACCGAAATTCGTCGAAATATACCGAATCAGTAGAAACATTTCCTTTCTTTAGCAATAATTTTAGTAGCTGATAAAAGATAATATCAATTTTTTTCTCAAATGAAGGAGGAGGTTGAAGAATTAAGACCCAAAAGTATGAGAAGATGTCTCTTTTTTTTTTTCAAAAATAGTAGATAAGTAGTAATAAAAATGAAAAAGTAAGTGAATAATTCATTTTAATATAGAGTTACTAATTATAATAGGCTTAACTTGTTATTTGTTCTACTCAAATCATTATTTTGCTCAAATTATCTATTTTGTGTATAATATATAGTACATATCTATTATGTTACAATATTCTATATAATTATAATAATTCTATATATTATAAAAAAATTTATTAATATGTATTAGAAAGTCGCTTGAGGGAAAACCCATCGATAATAATCTCATAAAAATTAAAAATTAGCTCTAAAATTTTTTATACTTTGTTTTAAATTAATAAAGAATTATTTAATATTAAGGACTAATTTACATGTACATTTTTTCTTAGTTTTAGTATTAATGACTAATTTACATTTACATTTATTTCTTAGTTTCACTTTGGTTATACAATATTTATCTTTACACATTTATATATTTTATTTTATGTTTCCATGTGTTTCTATACATTTTAATTTTGTCTCCGAAATGTTTATGTTTCCTAGGTGACCGAAACAACACTCCGAAACAAAATTTTGATCCTTACTTGAGCCAGAATACCTTGCGACTTGAAGGTTTCCAAAAACTATCTCGTTCCATTTCTTGAGATCCTCCTCAACAGTCTCGACTTCTTTATCAAAACAAACACCAGAGTACCTAACACTTGATACCCCCTATCACCATCGATCGACTAAATTATTGAACATGTTCTCCTTCAACCACAGATTCACAAAATTAGGGATGGAAAATTGACCCTAGGGGCAGGGGTGATTATAAACGGGGCAAGGTCAGATTCAGGGTTAAGGAACAGTCACCCTATCCCAAACCCACCCCAATTATTCATTATAATTACAATTTTATCCTCATATTCACCATATTTACAAAAATACAGTGTAATATATAGTTACATTTAGGTTTTCACTTTTCAACTTCTCTTGTACCATCAACAAACACAACACAGCTCCATCCTTCTTAACCTCAACCCTAGTTCTCCAATCGTCACACTGGTTGATCTCCACACTCTGATCACCGCCTCTCGATCTAAACTCTCCACTTGCAACTCCATCCATCATAACCTAAGCCCTAGGTCTCCAAATCTCTAATTTTCTCATGCAGAACAGCACAGGACCACTGGTTCGAGTTCTTGATTGTGGAGATCATCTCCCTGTTTTCATTTATGGCAGTTGTTTCACTGGTTATAATACTTCTTTTAACCATATATATTTAGAAATTAGAATATTGGTACCTCTATTCTAGATACACACTTGGCAAATTTCTTTTTGAATATTAGTTCGATAAATAAAAATATTTGTTTGGTATTGTTTGACATGAGTTTCAATGTAGAAATATTTATTTTTAATTGAAGATTGGTGTGTTTTTTTATGTAATATCTGGACAATGTTAGGTCATTTGTGATCCTCTGTGTTTAGTTTTCTTCGTACTATAATCAACTCGGTAAAGAAAATTGGTTCCAAAACCATAAGTAATCATATAGCTACAAAAGAAGATGTTCCAAGATATAGATGAAAATAAAAATAAAAAATAAAAAATACATATGTAGATAGAGATGAAAATTGTGTTCTATTTGATGGCTTCTTCCCAATATTCCACATAGACGGCTGTTTTTTTATTAGTATACTTGCTGCAAGTTGTTGTAATTTTCGGGGGTCGGGGTCGGGGACCCTGCCCCATTGGCATCCCAACACAAAATACTTCATTCTCATAAATTTCAAGAATTATTTATCATCCACAAACAAGCCGCTCCATGTTTTGCACTTTTTTTTTGCATCATGGACTTTTTTATTCGTTAACATTCAAAGGCAGCAAGATGAATCAAACACATTTGTTTCAACAACAGGGAAATCTATACTATGTTAGCATAGCTCCACAGTTTGAGAGCCATAACCACATCAACAAAACAAAACTAGAGAAGTTTAATAACCTGCTATTGTTTTTCTTCCATAATTATGACTACGCCCAGCCCAGCCCAGCCCAACCCAACCCAACCAAGCTTTATATGCTTGCCAACTATTCGGGGTTGGCCACACGCCTAGTCAGACCTATCTTAGGTCGTACCCTCCCTTAAAGCACTAGTCTTTTATCTTTTCTTATTGGCTTATGCATTTTCTTTTTACCTTGCTTCCTATCCACATTCCTAAACAAAAGTCTATGCCAAAACTCTGTTGGTCGACCTTCTCCTATGACTCCGATGTTTTTAGACTCGAGGCACAAACCACAAAAGTTGCCTATATAACAAATCTGGTGGCAAGCAATCTTGACATACACTTACTTTAAGACTGGATGATCTTTCTCGTGAACTACAAAGACAAAATCATCCAAAACACCATGTTCTAGTAAGATTTGCATGACAGGTTTTTTTTTTTTTTTTTATAAGGACGATTTGTATTAAAAAAGTCCCTGGGGTTAAACCCATTTATAAAAAGAGACCCGCAAAAATTAGTCTCATGCTTTCCAAAAAATTTACAAAAGTATAAACATAGGAGGGGTGTGCTTCTAATAGCCAAAACTGTTAAGATTTTCAAAAAAACTATCTATGAATTTATAGATAAAAATACAGTCCTCTACAAAAATCCGCCAGTTTCTTTTCTTCCATATGCACCAAAGCAAGAAAATAGGCGCCATCCTCCACATCTTCTTCCCCCTCTCTTTGCTACAACCCCCAACCACCCTTTCAAAAGGTAGATCATCGAAGACGGCATATCCCAATAGGGCTAGCCTAGTGCACGAGATTCCCGCCACTGCGGAGTCTGAGAAGAGTTAGATGTACGCAGTCTTACACCGGAAACGAACAAGCTATTTTTGCGACTTGAACCCATGACCTCCTATAAGAATGAAGCAACCTTAGTGTTGCACAAAAACAACCAAATAAAGATAACAAGTTCCACACTTCCTTCACATAGGAGCAACGAAGGAAAAAGTGGCAAACGGATTTCCCCTCAGTTAAGTACATGCTACCCCACCCAACTAAGCTAAACCCTCCCTTTTGTAAATTGTCCATTGTAAGAAATGCTCCAAGGACCAACCAAAAAAATTTGAACACCACACCCCTTTCCAAGGAAATTTCTTATATCCCTACCTAGCCAACTCCTTATAATATTTCACTGAGAAATTCCCATTACTATCCTTCCTTCATCTGATCCCATCTGGAAAATCCCCCATCAGAATATGCGGCTGAAGAAAACCCAACTGACTATGTCACCTCCCAATCAAAACAATTCCTACAAAAATGAGGACTCCAAAAAAGTCCCTCCTTTGATAGAACTAAATAATATGCAACCTTTGCCTCTTTATCCGCAACCAATTGGAACAAACGAGGAATTCTATCCTTCAAAAGAATGTCATCACACCAAACATCCAACCAAAAGTTCACCCGAAACCCATCCTTAATACCAAACTCAATCTTGTGAAAGAAGTCCTCTACCCCCTTCTAATTGAATTCCACAAACTCACCCCCAATGATCCCTCCACGCCCTTCAAAGACCACCCATGTAACTCGCAACCAAAATTTGCTTCAATGACCTTCCTCCACAACACTCTTTTCTCCTTCGCAAATCTCCAATGTCATTTCCCAAAAGGTTATTGAAAACCCTCAACTCCTTACTACCCAATCCCCCTTCCTATACTGGAACACTAATCTTGTCCCAATTCACTAAATGCATCTTCTTTTCCCACCTCCTTCCCATCCCACAAAAAATCTCTTTTGTATTTTATCCAGCCTACACTCAACCAAAGCTAGAATCGGAATAGAGACATGTAATAAGTAGGAAGATTATCCAACGTGCCTTTTATTAACGCTAACTTCCCTCCTTCAAACATATACCACTTCTTCCATCCCGCTAAGGGTTTGTGGAATCTATCTAATATCAGATCCCAAATAACCTTGCTCTTTGAAGCCACTCTAAAAGGTAAGCCCAAGTAGACCGAAGGAAGGTTCCGGACCTTGTTACCCAAATTCCTTGCCAACTTTAGCAATCCCCTCCACCTTCCCTACCGTGAGGAGCTCACTCTTGTTCAAATTGATCCTCAAGCCGAGACCACCTCGAAACATAACAATATAGATCTCAAATATCTCAACTAATCTTCCTTCTCTCCACAAAAAATCAAGGTGTTGCCGGCAAACAAAAGATGAGACACCACAGTCTTCTCCCCCTCCCTCTATCCCACCTCAAACACCTCAAGGAGGCCACCTTCCACAACCCTATTCAGCATTCCACTCAAAGCCTCCATAACAACAACATACAGCAGCGGCAATAATGGATCACACTATCTCGAACCTCTAGAGAAAATCCTGCCACAAGGCCCGGAACACCATTAACCAAGACAAACAAAGATACTGTAAAGATGCACCACCTCATCTAACCCTATTATTTCTCACAAAACCCCATCTTCTTCAAGATGGACAATAGGAAGCTCCAGCTAACATGATCATAGGCCTTCTCGATATCCAACTTACACACCAAGCCTCCTTTTCTACATCTTCTACAAGAATCAATAGATTACTTCACAATCAATGCCACATCCAAAATTTCTCCCCCCCCCCCGAAAAAAAAAAGGGATTTTGGCTCTTCGAGATTAGATGCCTCAATACACCTTTCAATCGACTGGCCAACGCTTCCACTAACGAGTAACGACTTGTAAACCCCCTTCACCAAGCTAATTAGCTACTAATCCCATATGCTCTTCACACCTTCCTTCTTCTACATCAAAGCAATGAATGAAGCATTAATACTCTTCTCAAAAGAGCCATGACCAAGGAAATGGTGAAAGACTGCCATCACATCCCCCCAAACCACAGACCAACACTTTTGGAGAAATGCCAAGGTATAACCATCTGGCCTAACTCCTTAACCCATTGCACAATTCCAATGCATCCACCACCTCCAATTCAACAAATGGCCTCTCCAACCCATTCCTCTGCTCCTTGGATAAGGTTGCAAACTCTTAACTCCCCCAACCACGGCCTCCAATCACAAGTCTATGAGTACAGAGAATGATAAAACACAACAACCCCATCTCTAACTTTCACCTCTCCGATAAAGTCACCACAGATAGAATATTATTAAATCTTCTGTGAACATTGACCACTTGATAAAAAAAACTTTATGTTCCTATCCCCCTCCCTCAACCACAACTACCTAGACGTCTATCTCCAGCTTATCTCCATGGCCTTTAACACCTTCCCCCAAAAAAGTATGGACATGACATGACACACTAGACACGGCATTTCTAAAAAAATAAGACACAATTACACCAGGTACACATTAAATATATATACATATATATTGTTTTGTATGACCATATAATAAAAAACTAACATCATTTCAATCAAAATTAGCATAAAAATTAAATAACAAAGTTATTAAATAAAAAGTCAAGAATTTCATTAACTCGTATCAATATCCATGATCCAAGTTCTTGTTAAAGTCAAAAAATAATTATTACATATAAATTGCATGGTCAATGGAATGATGGCTTCTCAAATAAACTTACATGTTAAAAGTGAGTAACCACCCACTATACAAATAAAGTCCTCCACATACAAAGAGTGGAAAGTTAAAAAAAAAAAAAAAATTAATAAATTAAGTAGTAAGTTATGGAAAGTTGTAAAACTACCCACGTAACCTGGTGGGTGGGTGGACAGTTTTCTTTATCCTATTATAAATAGGATTGAAAAGATTAAAAAAAAAAAAAAAAAGAGGGAGAGAGTTGGAGAGGGTGGGATAAGTAAGGGAGTTTTGGGACAGAAAGGGAGAGCTTGGCGTATTGGGAGTTTTTCCAGATTGAGAGAGAGTTTTGAGTGCAACAGAAGACTAGAAGAGTTAGAAGAAAACAAGAATTTGCAGAAGGTATAATAAACTTGTGTCTCCATCTTGTCTTAACTCTTTTGGTTATTGTAGGAAACTTATTAAGAGTCTTTGACTCTTAAATAGAAAGTCGGGTTCTCTCTGGATTCTGGCAAGAAATTCCAAAATGAAGACCAAAGAGTTTCTAACTCTTTAAAATTGCTGCAAAAGAAGACCCAAAGAGTTGCTAAACTCTTTAAAGTTGCTGCCCAAAATGGAGTCTTTGACTCCATCTCAAGTTCCTCCCAAAAGTAGAGTCTATGACGCCCTCTCATAAATGGAGTTTCTAACTCCCACAATAAAAATGGAGTCTCTGACTCCCACTGTAAAAATGGAGTCTCTGACTCCCTCTCATAAATGGAGTTTCCACTGTAAAAATGGAGTCTCTGACTCCCTTCATAAATGGAGTTTCTAACTCCCACTGCTAAAATGAAATTTGGTCCACTGTCGAACGGATGTAAATTAATTTAATTGAAGTTTCGGATACCACTCAATTTTAATGAAGAAGAATTCTTACTGGTTTTGGATTTAAATGTGAGTGGGTATTTGCACAAAGTGAAGAGGCTTTGATTTTTACTGAGATTCAGACATCATAGAATCAAGGAGTTTTAAAACTCTTTTATATATATATATATATATATATATATTCCTCTGTACACACGTTGGGTACGGATATATTTTTTCTCCACACATCTTTGTGTTCCATTTATTATGGACAGAAGTAAGAAGTCTATTTCATAATGGACACAAGTCCATTGGAAATCAATATAAAAATGTTCAGCAATTGTTATAAATTAAGAGTTTCTATCTCTTAAAAGCTGCCAAGTTTTCTAAATTGAATATAAGTTTTCAATCAAAATTCAGAACTTCCATTTGGTGGCCACGTGTTGATAAATTCATCCAAGTATCAATTTGACAAGTCATGAGACATGAAGTCTTTTACTTCATTTATGCCGCTGTTAGGAGTCCAGTCTTTGTGAAAATTGTGACAAGGCTGTTGTGTTGGAATCTTCTTATTCCAAGTTTCATGAACCACTGTAAATTTACGTTGACAAATCTTGGAGTTCAAAACTCCATATACAGAGAAATTAATAGTCCATTTGTGAATCGGTTGTTAATTTGATTAATGAAAAATCTATTTTGATGTAAAAAAGCAAATATAAACTCTTGGGTTATTAAAATAATCCACAGCAATCCATTATTTGGGAAATACAATTAGTAAGTGGGTCAGCAAATTTCTAATTCACAACAATCTCTGCACCATGCTTGGATGTGCCATCAATTTCACAATTGATTTAAGCTATCCATGAAAGTGAGGTTTTCATCAATTGGGTTTGTTTCAAACCCATATATTCATGAAATTTGAAAGTCTGATTCAACAAAAAAAAATTGACAAGTCCGATTCAACAATTAATTAATTAAATTTATTTTTGCAGTCTTTTAACTTCATTAATAAATAACAAATCTGAATTGGGTTTGTTTCATACTCATATTCATTGAATTTAAAGTCAAATGTTTAATTAATTAGTTAATTTACTAATTAATTAATTAAATTTCGTATTTAAAGTAAATCTTTGATTCACTCATCAAAGAAAATTGTTCATTAAATTTTAGAGTCAATGGGTCATAAACCTATTGTACTTAAAACTCAGATTCCAAAATTCTAGAAATAAGAATTGTAAAGAGGCCCAGCCATAGAAGGCCTCTGCTACCTAAAACCATGGTGTTAAGTAGAGGGAAGATAGGCCTTATAAACAACACAACGGGGCTGTATATGGGCGATGTGGGACACAATTCCAACACACCCCCTGACCCAGGGCGCCCATAGAAGGCTCTGATACCATGTAAAGAGGCCCAGCCATAGAAGGCCTCTGCTACCTAAAACCATGGTGTTAAGTAGAGGGAAGATAGGCCTTATAAACAACACAACGGGGCTGTATATGGGCGATGTGGGACACAATTCCAACAAGAATAATGAGTCATTTACTCATTATTTTCCAAATTTCTTTTCTTCTCGAATTCTAAAATTTCAAATTTTAAGTAATGGGTCTTTTACCCATTATTCATTCCAAAAATTCCGAACTACTGTTGACTTGATTCCACTTGGGATGCGTAGGCAATCTAATTTAACAAGGTGCAGTCACAAGCTCAAATCCAAATTAGTGGCTCATTAACTCAGAACTCATTTCAAATGTTCTCAGAACTACGGGCGACTTGACTTGATTCCACTTGGGATACATAGGAACCTATTTTAACTAGGTGTAGTCACAAGTCCAATTTAAAATTTAATGGGCCATACACCCATGTAAAAATATCAAGTGTCAGCCACTCTTGATCACAAATTCATTTTTAGTCACTTTCTAAATTTTTATCGAGTCATTTACTCATTTAAAATTCAATGAGTTTCAAACTCATAAAAGGTCAATGGGTCATCTACCCTTGATCATCCAAAAAAAAAAATTTTTTCCTTCAAGGATCTATGAGTTGGCCTGATCCCAATAATGAGTATGTAGGCAGCCTAGGGAATTGGAATCAAAGGGTGTTCCCTTGAAACAAGGGATTGTAATTAAGAGATACGTTATATCTTGAATGGGTCCGACTTACATTAATAAAATTCATATAATCTTTTATTGTATAAGTGAAATTATGTTTGGCAAAAGTTTAACATTTTTGCTCAACAGATCTAAAACAAATTTGCTATCTACTACATAAAACATACATATATATATATATATATATATATATCCCAAAATAAAAGCGGAGAAGAAGAGGAGAGAGGAGGGAAAGTTCCAAAAGAAGAAAAAAAAGTGTCCATAACGTGTCCAAAATTCAGAAAAATATAAAAAAATGGACATGCTTTTTTCACTTGTCTGACACGTGTATGGAACGTATTCGTGTTTGACATAGATACGTGAGCCAAAATAGAGTGTCCATGCTCTACACTAGCCTTCTCATCCTCGTTAAGATTTGCAAGACAAAGTAACAGAAATCTTTCATTCCCTTCAAAATAAGAGAGTCTGTGAAACAATGGTCACCATATTAGGATGATACTCTCGTGCAACATCTGACTTGGACCATTTAGCTTCTTTGAATGATAAGAGCTACTAATTTTTTAAGGAATCACTTCAGTGATGTAAATCAAAATTTATATTAGAACTTGACCCTCAATCATGAGACAACGGAATATCTAACTCTAGCAGGAATTAGAATCTACCACTAGAGACATGCCATATATAATCGCAATCCTCCTCAATGCTTCAGTTGTTAGTTTACAAAAGACACAACTGACTGATGACCAGCATAACCCAAGAAAGATATTAATTGAATATCAATAATGAATAACCAAAACAGTATCACTCATATATCAATTATAGGCAATCAGTTGGCAGGCCTCAACAAGGAACATTATTCATTGCAATTTATGGTTGTATTAAAACAATAAATCCTGTATGAACCACTGTCAAGAAATTTATCTATTCATATAAGCATAAAGCCCACTACAGGTTAGGCACAACAAAAATGTCCAAATAGAATCTTACTTGGTGGAATATGAGATCCATTAGACATAGGTATGGGAGCAACTCCAGTTGGGCATAACTGACGCATCAGAGCAACCTGTCTTGCAAGCAAACTGTTGAATTCCATTATTTGTTCTTTCACCATCAATCTCAGATGATATGCCTTGAAAAATTCCTGATTTTCTTCTTCAAGCTTTTGCCAAACTGGAAGACAAGCAATACATTGTCCTCTTTAGGATAATGAAGAGAAATTATATATATGACTCTAAATACAAGACAAATTGACTACGGAGTACAGACAGCAGGATCCAGATTACAGGAGTTACTTCCTTAATGTTATAAATTTTTCATATATTTTTCTTTATTAAAGAACGTGTAAAAGAAATGAAAATGTGTATCTTCTAATTGAAATGGAGCAGTACAGCTAATAAATTTCTGGCATCATATAGACTATTACAATTCCAATAGGTTAGCTAATAACCCCACCAGTATCCCAGGCACCAGGAGTAAGACATCAGATTTCAAGAAGCAGCCAACAACCAATAGGTGAACCATTTACATGTGTCTATTTCAAAATATCAGAAAATGAACTCCGGATAAAGATGATGTCTACTTTCGAACGTAAAGTCAGGCACAAAATTAAACTTTCCAGCTAATAGCAAGAGTTGTTTAAGCAAATAAACCATTTTTTTTTCCAAGTACTTGAGCCAAAAAATCAATGATAGTCCCATAATATGGAAATAAACGCAAGAACCCAACTACATGTATACCATTCAACAAGACCTGTATTTTACTTCAAACACTAGCATGGCTCATCCCATCAATGGACCCAGTTAAACTTCTTCTCAGTGATATCACTCTGAGACGTACAAAGTCTCATGCAATTTTGCTAGAACTCATAGTGCATCCTCCTCTTTCCCATTAACCCAGTCCAAATATGAATATATTCCTTTCATTGACATAGTGACACCTCTAATCTGGTTTCATCATAAAATGCAAACCTCAAGAGTTATTCATCAAAAGAAGATGTTCCTCTCGAGAGTTAAAAAGTTATGTTAGATAACAATGTCAACATGAGCCTTCCATCAATACAAATTGTAGTAGCTTAAAAAAAATACAGACGCCATCAGAAAAAATTAAAGAACTACCAAAATCTTTGAGTCATCATAAATTTGGAACAAGGAAAAATTATTTGTTTCTTATTCTATAAGGTTTATCAAAAGATGTTTATTAACCCATCATGCTGCAGATGGTTTGTTACTTAACAGTACCTTGCACATGGTTCACACCTTGCGTTGTTATTATTATTGTTATTTGGGAGAAAAGGTTAATATAGCAACCCTCCCCCCCCTTCCCCCCAGGGAGAGCCTCCAGAACAAGGAGGCAGCAATCAACATGGACCAGAAGTTTTTGCAACATCTCTGCAGACACATTTGGAGTTCAAAAACATTTTGCTACTCAAATTTCATTCTAGTGGAATTAAAGAATGTGGTAAGATACCTTAAGCTTTACGTTAGTTCAAGATTAACAAGAGGGAAACTTTTAAGAAAAGCAAGGGAAAAGCCCATAAATATGGGAAATATTTCAATCCAGAAAGCTTAAGCAACAACAATCAAGAAAATCCAAAAAGTAAAGTATCAACTTAAAACAAGTGAAAAGAATGATGTTAAAAAACAATAATTATGGAGTTTTAGCATTGGAAGCTCTTAATTTCCAAAATTCCTCTATTCCACTCTTTGCACGCAACCAAAGCAAAAAAGCAGACACCACTTTCCAAATAGTCCTCGACTCCTTGACCTACCTCCAAGCATTTATGCCACATGTTTTAGCAAGACTGAAGAAATATGAACACAGAAAATAATGAAGCCCAAACATATCATGCTCGAAAACATATCATTATGCCACATGTTAGTTGCCTTATTGCTACCTTCAAACATATCATTATGGATAGTCCAAATGGAAAAAGTAACTTTAGAAGGAGTGGAAAAAGTTTACAGCTTATTTACCTCCCTCAAAACCACTCAACTGCTCGAGAAAATATCCAACATAGAACAAGACATTAACAATGCTCTCCCAAACCAAAAAAAGCACACATCCTTGAGAAAAGCAAATTTCTTTTTTTTATCGGTCCTGAGAAAATTGGTGCTATGAAGCCTATCAAACATAAACTTCCATTTTGAGCGTCCCTAAGAGTATTCGTATGTAAGCACCAAAAGCACATGACAAGAACTGGCATCAAGACATACAGAAACAAAGACAAAGTATAAAAAAAAAATCAATGCTTAAAAAAACTAACAGGCTAGGCTGGAACGAGACAACGAGATCCCATAGATGCATAGAAATGAGGACAAAGCATAAAAAATTAAGCCTTAAAGAAACTAACATGCAAGGCTGGAATGAGAAACAATGAGATCCTCAAAATACTACTACAACTTAAATCTTCCTCGTTCCCAACTTAAATTAAGTCTCGTTTTATCCTTAAATATGTGTAAAACAAGTAACAACCAGTCCCCTCTGACTATTAATGGTTAACATATGACTCAAGGTTGCCAGCTTAAGTCCACACTCCCACATTAAGATTCCTTCTTTGACCAGATTAAAAGGAACATCATTCGTCATCCTGTTGCATATAATCCATCTATAATTTAATCATGCCATAAATATAGCTTTCATTTATTTCAGTTGAAAGCGTGCCACCAATAATCTGAAGGTAAAACAAAAAATAAATACAATACATAGCATTTTTCATCAGTTAACCATCAAAGAAAAACAAAGAGTAAATAATAAAAATCACTCAACATGTGTCAGAGTTCACAAGATACATCGCAATGGAAGATATATGAGAGGATAAAACAACAAAAGACATATACCAAGTTCGGTAAAACCAGGCTCTATTTTTGCCTGAACCGAGAGGGTATTCACAACTTCTTTCTGGCTCATATAAAGCTGGATACATTGTTCTATAAGATTTTGCACCTGAAATTGGAAATAACTATGTCAACGATGATTAATATAGATTTTCATCGTTCTATAATCATGAGAGCATACAGATTTTCTAGAAAGAAGCCTGCTTGTTTGACAAAAAACTTTAATGTAATATAGCTATTAGCAAATTGGATGGTTGAGTTGAAAAGTTGTAGGAGGTAATGAGACCCTTAATTTTAATGCAGGGAGGAAGGAACACAAAAAAAAAAAATTCCAATAATGAAGTAAATCTGATTAAAAAGAGATCACATTGATTTAGTATTTAACATTTATATAAAGTTATTATAGATACCTTACTTTTTTCCCAATTTTGGTTTTCTTCAATACTTATCTTCCTTGCATCATGGACCACGCTATAGAACCTTCAACCATCCAATTTTTCAGTACAAGGAATGGTATTGGATATCAGTGCTATGTACTACACTTCATAAAGAATTGACTTAAGGATATACGGAAAGTAATCTATCAGTTTTAAGGGTATACGGAAAGTAATTTATCAGTTTAAGGGTATACGGAAAGAAATCTATCAGTTTAAGGGTCTATGGAAAGAAAAATCTATCAGTAATTTAAAGAAAATCATCGATCTTCCCAAGGAATTATTAGAATGTTTAAAGTCCACACTGAGAAACTCATCTGTCAATGGCATCCTCATCATAATGGTTCCGAATGTAGAAGATTTCCAGCAAGTCTAATGTCCTTTAAAGCCATTTCACGGCAATATGATTATGGTGTACTACATTATCCACCTAGTTTCTTAAGACAATGTTCATTCCCTTGTCTACTTGCTCTGGACAATTTTCTCAAGGTAATAGGGAGTATTGACGACGAACTCTTGACCCGTTCCTTTCTTTTTGTTCTGTCCAAAAGCAAGGAAGGTAGGGGGGAGAAGAGGATTAAGTAAAGGTTCAAAAAACTTACATCCTCCTGTCCCAATTCCTGTTGATGACTTCGGCCTCACACTCCCAAAACCAATCCATGCTTGCACTCATGCGACTGACATGCAAGTGACCCACAGTAAACGCAGCCGAGGAGCTCCCATGGGAGAAGCCAGTCTATGTCCAAAATATTTAAAAGTCGCTTTGACTTTAAAAAATTATATGTCATCTCGTCTCTCATATGCTTTATCCCATTCAGTCTTTTTATGGACAGGCCTTCCAGCTTCCTCGAGAAGAAATCAAGGCCTTGAATCTGGGCATCCCTGAAGGGTATGACAGATCTTGACAAAGAAGGGATTTTTGACGAGGGAGTGACTGAAGAACATGTCTTGGGGGCAATGGAAGAAATGGAGGGAGAGACATCTCTTTCAGGCAAGGCATCTGATCACGACGTCAACCCTTCCATCCATAGTTTTTGACAAGGAAGATCTGCCCTTACTGCCATGAAATTAACGAAGTTAGACAGACTTCCCCCACAGCAAGCTTAGAGTATGATGCATTTGATAACATGCCCATTCTTTTCATCGTGAAAGTCACTTCCTGGTGCAACTATCCTAGTAGATGTTCATTCAGATAGCTATCCTAGTAGATGTTCATTCAGATAGTGAAAATTCTACCGATTCTGACAACCTCCCCCTCCTGAAAGGATGCATAGACCTTGTACCCTGTCCAAGGATAATGAATAAGGACCGGTCCGATCTACCACTCATCAGATTTGTCAAGATCAACCTTGATATTCCTGTCAGGGGTGACCTCGAACACCAAACAATGAAGTTCTCACAGTATATCTCTTCAGGGATAATAATGTCAACTCATTGCAACACACATTTGTAGGCAACGTAGTGACCTAACACCAGTACTTGCAACGAGGATGTTTTAATTACTTCGGAGGTGATCACACAGCCAAAAAAGGAGTGTTCCAAATAAGACACCGAAGTGGTTGCCACTAAGGTGTTTGAGGACAAGGTATTACACACGTATGATGAGGTTAAAAGTGCCCCCAACATGAATGGAAAAGAGTGTAGTAATCGTATTTTAATTAAGAGTTGGAGATGGTAAAACGAAAGGGGAACCTAGTGCAGAGAGAGCAAATAGTATCTGTTTTTAAGTCTCTTGCATGGCCAAAATTGCTTATAAAATGGTTGTATCAGTTATAGAAAGAATTAGAGGATTGAGGAGTTGGATTTTCGGTTGGAACTGAAGGAGTTGGAACAGACTGTGTTACTGCCAGTGTTGACAAAGTTGGAGGGATTTTTGGCTTTCTTGTTCCTTGCTGATGAGGCCTCCTTACATACGCCATTTCTAAGAGGGACAGGCTAACAGCACCTTAGAGGACTCGCCAAAATTGTAATAGTCTGTTAGAATTGGGGGTTAATCGGTGTCTACTGCAAGAATTAGAGTACACAGGAAAGGAAAATAAAGAGAGTGGCTGAAAAAGAAGGTAACATGGCAGAGAAATGGCAAGGAATGGTGGTCAGTCGCTGTCAAGGCAGAATACCAAACCTTCTATATTTGGTGGCGATGCCTTCCTCCTACGGCATCTGCAGTTATTTATAAACCTTTCAACACATGTCAAACCATTAGGGTTTCCTAGTAGTGCGATTGACATGACTGTGTCCTTTTCGCATTTGTCAAGTTACAACCAAAAAGAAAAGTATTTCTTACCGTACCAAGCCCCTGTCACAGTCCTCCAATCCACACATTTCCCTACTTCCTGTGGAGGTGAAAACCCATGTATCAAAGTTGGCACTAAACCGCAATCCTGGTTCAATTCATACATTGGATCAGGGCCTGCGGTTGCGGTTTAGTGCCAACTTTGATACATCGGTTTTCACCTCCACAGGAAGTAGGGAAATGTGTGGATTGGAGGACTGTGACAGGGGCTTGGTACGATAAGAAATACTTTTCTTTTTGGTTGTAACTTGACAAATGAGAAAAGGACACAGTCATGTCAATCGCACTACCAAGAAACCCTAATGGTTTGACATGTGTTGAAAGGTTTATAAATAACTGCAGAGACCCTAATGGTTTGACATGTGTCCTGTCTAAGGATGTCATAATAGTTGTTGAAATTTGGATCCTACATTAGATCAGTGGGGAGGCTCTTCATAAATGGATAGTACGATTGGTCGTAAGATTAGGTCGACAATCATAAGATTCTACAAAATGATGAAGATAATATTCTATGCTATATACATAAATATGCTAATTGAAAATTTGTTTAAAAAACAACCCTAAAACTCAATCGAAATATAGGGAAATAAAAATATTTGGAGCATATAAGCTTCTAAGATGGAGAACATCAAGGTAGTAGATATAAAAATTGATATTAATTAAAAAATAAATACCAATTATTTTTCAATGCATCTTTCATTACAATATTATAATATCTCAACTCTCAAAACAAGAAACTCTCGTAACTAATCAATGGCTGAAAATCACTATGAAGCCAGGAATTAAGTCAAATCCAATAACTAATAAAGAATAGCATTCATTTTTACGAAAGAAAGAATTTGTTTTAAGAGAAATAAGTATAAAAAAAACAGCCATTACTATAGACTACTTTCAAAACCCAAAGATTAAAAATAAAATAAAATAAAATTATAAGGAAAATAAATGTTATAAAATACTTTTTTTGGACCATCAGCTTTGTTACAACATGTCGTAAAAGAAATTTTGAGTTTTGGGATTCTAGGATTGCACGATTTTATGATATTAAACTGCAAAAATGTAGCTTGTGAGCTACAAAGGATAAGCAAAAGTAATGGCTTCCCGTAATTCATTCAGGATCAATAAAAAATAAAGAAAAATAAAAATCTGAGAGAATTGAAAAAAAAAAAAAAATCTGAGAGAAAAGAAGAAATGCATCCAAAAGAAAAAACACACACACACACACTTGCAACCCCCCAAAAGGTTAAAAAAAAAAAAAAGGAAAAAGAAGAAATATCATACTTCAAAATTCTCCAAGTGAACAATCATAAATGAACACGTGCAATATTAAGGACCTTATGCACAGTATACCAACTCTAGGAAGCAAAACACTAAAATAATTTTTTGGCACTGCATCAAAATCTAATATCAACATGTTACCAAAGCTTTTCAGATGCCTATTCAATGAACCTAAGATTGTATCATTTTAATGGATTTACAAAAAAGAAATTGGAAAACATCAAAATACAAATGCATCAGTCCATGACAATATCCCAATTATGGCCCTGGTCTTTAACTTAGTAGTATTAATGAGTTAAAAGCCAATAGAGTATAATACTAAGTTACCAGAATTAGTTTACAAAATAAGTGTAAAGAATTACTTTACAGCATTTTCACATTTCTGCCACCAATCTTGTAATTAGGCTGCAAATGAACTGGGCTGTCCATGAACAGTGGGCTTGGCTTGGCTTGTCAAAAAGATCACTCAAGATCAATTTGAAAGAAAATGAGCCAAGCTCAAGCAAATTATAAAGCATGTTCATAAATAAGCCGAGCATGAACAACTTCTTGGGTACTTCTACGGTAATTTAATTTTAGTCCCAAATAAACAATTTCCCGGTTAATGGTGCTTGAAGTCTGCCGAAGTATACGGAGAAAAGCAAAAAACAGTAATATTTCATTTCTTTGGCAAGGGGATTTATTTGTCTTATTACCCTTTTCTTTTGATTTTTTTTTTCTTCATCTTGTACGGATGATATGTCCTCGCAGTCTTTCCCTTGTATGGTATCATTAGCTGGCTGACTTACTGATATGGAATAAAAAAACTGTACCAATAGACACTAATCCATCAACAGCAAAAATTAAGTTCAACAACTTACCAGTTGTATATCCTGACGTGAGACCTTTCTGACCTCTCCATTAGACATTTTCTCAAGGTTCCAAACCCAAAGAGATGCTTGCAAAAGAAATTTATGGCAATTCACTTTTCAAGCTACTGTACTTTGCAAACCAATTATTTGCTCCAGCTTTTGCATGGAAATTTGGAAAAGAAACATATAACACCTGATAACAAAATTTCACCCAAAAAATGGCTATGGAATTAGCCACTTCAACAAATTAGGCTAGAAAAGAAAATTCCCAAAGATGTTAATATATTATGCTTTACAACAAATGCATAAACACAGCTATGTTTATGGCATGCTATCCAAAGAAACCATAACAAATAGAAGGATAAGGAGTCACAACATTTTTGTCTTTCTTGAATTATTAGTAGTCACAGAAATTTCATGTCACTTAATGGTTTGAACAAAAAAATGTATTGCTTCATTAGAAATGTTCCAGGATTGTAAATCAAGCAGGTTGAAATGGTTGAGTGATTAATTATATTACAGCAGCCAATCTAAAGTTTGAGGCAAAGATTTTTTTTTTTTCATAGATCAATTTATATAGACGGCACCAAAAGGGGGTGCAATCCAAACACACAAGACTCCACACTCAAAAGGTTAAAAGCCCCTTTCCGTAATCTGGACTAACCTCTGTCCATGGTTGCCAAGTTTGTCGATCTCAAAAATTTTGCCTCCCCATTGGGCATATCATGTAGCTCCTCTCATCATCTTCTTGCACATAGTCTTTTCTTATTATCTATTACCTTCCAGCAAGATCTTACTTATTAGTATTGTGAGGTAGTTTCGTATCACATATGTTCAAGCTTAAGAAACAATTTTTTTTTATCAGTACTTATGAAAAAAGGTTCTTCACATTACCAAGGAAAATATATATATATATATACTTTCCTAAAGAATAATGATGATATAGCCCTTAATTTAGTCGTAGACAAACTAAACCAAGGGCTCAAAAAGGCACTCTACTACTACAAATCAAGGGGAGGGGGAGGGGGGGGAATCAATAAAAGCATTGCCCAAGTATTAGTTCATGATCTTGGCAGTTCTTAAAAATGGAGAAGTTCAAAATCAAAGAAAGCCCAAGGCTAGTAGAGGTAATCCTTGACTTCAACACACATCATCACTCTTTCTCAAGCATAATATTATATATGGATCAATGTTGTCAAAGGCAACCGGACGCTCGCTTATGTGATAAGGCAAGGCGAGGCAAGGATGAAGCGTAGCGCCTCAACACACTCTAGGCGAAGCGATTTTAATAAGATTATCGCCTCGACTAAGGTGAAAGGCAAGAGTCTGAGCTCACTAACTAAAAATTAATTTACTTAAATATGCTTGGGTATCTTGTCTCGTTGTTTTAGAATTAAAGATATTTTTATCCGGACAATATTAATCAATATAAAAGTAGGAAAAAGGGAATAAAATGTTTAAAATGGTCTGGTTGGTTAAATTTTAATTATGTTATATCATATGTCATTGTTTAGATAAAATTTTTTAGTATTACATAAGACTTATTATATAAAATATAATTTAACTTGAAATAAATTAACCTTTAATGTATAATATATATTTTAATTATTTTTATAAGTTAGCACCTTACTTCATTCAATCTAGCGTTTTTTTGTCGCCTCGCTTTTTAAGCAATGTAGGACTTTATCACCTTAAAGTCATCTTTTAGCTTCAACTACACCGATATGCATTCATTCGATCCATGGTAATACACTTTTAATGTTTACACCACCTCCCCCACCCCCCCCCAAAAAAAAAAAAAAAGATACAAGCAAATTTGGAAGCATTTTGAGGATTCCAACAAACCTAGATAATAGAAGTTTATTAGAAGTAAAAATTTCATTTGCTAACACTCGCAACTTATGAAACATGGACACTCAATTTTGGCTCATATGTTCCTATTGGACACCAATATTCTTGGACATTTTCCGAAGCAGCATCCAAATTTTTTTTATTTTTTCTAAATTTTGGACACATTCAGGACATGTTAGTATTTGTTAGTTCACGTTTTCTTTCTTTTCTTTTCTTTTTTTTTTTTTGGATTTTTTCCCTCCTCTTCTCTATTGTTTTTTTTTTTTTTTTGTTATATACATATATGTTCTATGTAGTAATTAGTAAATTTATTTTGAAACTTTAATCATGGATATTGATAATTAAATGAAATTCTTAAATTTTTATTTAATGGATTTAATATTTTAATATCTTAATAATATTTTGATGATTTACGTGTTTTTATATCAATTTTAATTGAAATACTGTTAAGTTTTTATTATATGGTCATATAAAAATATATATATATATATTCAATGTGTTCCTAACGTGTCTGTTTTCTACTTTTTTAAGAAATGTCGTGTCCGCATGTCATGTCGTATCCGTATTCGTGCTTCTTAACTCACAACTCGAGGCAAACAAGAATAATAGCCAACCATAAAATAAGTTTTTTGACTAACCACACAATCATAATGATTAGCGAAGAAACAATATGCCTCCAACAATTAAGCCATACCCTCTGATTAAGTGCATATGCATGCTCAAATAAGTATAGCTACTTCTTAGAGAAGCTCTGTCAATATTCCTCAGTCCAGTACTCATGAGATTCCACAAAATTGAACTTCTTATCCTAAGAGATACATTCATGAAGATGTAATAGTAGGTTGATCTTACCCTCTCCTTTTTCTACCAAACAATAAAAGCATCCCAAAGTGCCTTTATTTTTAATAAGTATCCCAAAGCCCTTATTAATCCCACGCTCTCTACTTTGGAACCCTACCCTCTCTAAGTTAAGGTTTCTCAAGGCTGACCCCATATAATTATCCCAACAAGTCATTGGTCCATAATTCTTTCATCTAATAATGTGAAAAAAAGCATTTTGGTTAATAAGTTTGCATATTTTGATCATGGTCTCCTCAGGGCCAACGGATCTAAATATAAAACATTACAGATAAATTGGGGGGTTTCTGACATCCAAAATGGGTTGATCTTATCCTCTCTCTTTTTCCACCATATAATAGAAGTATCTCAAAGTGCCCCTTTTTTCCTTTTTTTTATAAGTATCCCAAAGGCCCTCTTAATCAAACGCTCTCTACTTTGAAACCCTACCCTCTCTCAACTAAAGTTTTTCAAGGCTCACCCCATATCATTAGATCAACAAGTTGTCTGTCTCTTTGATCAATGGTCACTTCAGGGCAAAGGAGTCTAAAAATAAAACATCCCAAATAATTCTTTTTTCTTTTTTTTTTGGGGGGGGGGGGGGGGGGGGGGGACATCTTCACAATAAATAAAAACATACATAAATTAAATTCATTGAATGGTAACCGAACAAAACCCATCAATTCAAAAGACAAAACATTCATAAAAGATTCAAAATCAAAAACTCAACTTTCAATTATTGAACTCCCAAATGAACAAAACCCGGTAATCAGAAATGAAAAAACATTCTTACATCAAACACTACAAACTCAAATCTTCATCTCTAAAGATTGAACTGAACGAAACTCATGAATTCCAAATGAGTAAACCTTCGTATGATGGAAGATACTGTTACAACTCCAAAGGGTTTATAGGACTTAATTTCACCCGTTCCGTCAGGCTTCAGGCCTTTAGTTTGTAATACCTACAAACTCAGTCTTTAACTCGATCATTTACTAATCCACACGAAAACTTTAAAAACCCTAACCTGACGAGATACGATACAATTTAATCTTTTTGCTCATTCAATAGATAAAATTAGAACAATCCCATCATCCTCTTTGGTCTGCTGAATCAGAAACGAGCATGACTAACCCTAGAATTGAATACAAGAAAAGCTTAAAACCAATGATTACAGATAAATAAACATCCAAACGGACAAACATAAAAAAATCAATAATCAAAGAGCGTACGGCTGAGAGGTACCCGAGTGGTAGCTTGACCGAGAAGGTTTAGGAGGAGAATCTATCTATTGAGCAGATACAGGAGTCTCGAGGCTGATTTGTTGTTTCAAACCTGTCCCTTTCTTTTTTCTCTCTCTAAAATATATATACTCTCTCCGTACGTTGTAGACGTTTAGACGCAATGTGATTTAGCGGCTCTTTTCAGCACCGTCAGATACGATCATGTTGACAAGTCAATTTAATCCAACAACGAGAACGCCTGGCCATATAAAATCTCCCTTCTTCTTTCCTTTTTTTCATGCTAGAAAATTAAAAGCTTTTTTCACTTCATTAAGTAATATTTTTTTGAAAAACCTTTTTTTTTTGCTTATTAAAATAGAAAGAAAATAAAATTAATAATATTTTTAAATGTTTCATACTTTCTTCAACTAGAATTATTAAACATGATTGTAATTCTGATATTTTAACTAATAACTTAATTTTCACTTTGTAAAGATAAGTAAAAAGTAGTTTTTTAAGTTTACTTTCTTTTCTTTTCTTTCTTTATTCTTTTTTCTTAAAAACAAGATTAAAAAATAAAAGTACATTTGATAATCATCTCTAAAGAGATTTTTTGCTTAAGAGAAAAAGTAAAAAGTAATACCAAATTAAAACTAATAAGAAAAAGAAATTCACAATACATAATTAATTTTATACAATTTTTACTAAACACTCAAATAACAAACTCATTATACTAAAATCAATTCTTCGTAATTCATTTCTCAATGAACAGTTTTTTCAAAATCAGCTTTTTGAAATTTGAAACTCTCCCAAACATAAGGTGGCAAGGGAAACGCAACCCTTTTGCATGATTGTATACTAATAAAAACAGTACAACACTAAAAATAAAAATAAAAAACACTACAAATAAAGTGTCGTCTAACCATGCAACTTTCATTATCCAATTTATATGTTTTATCTAATTTAAACAATTAAACTGCGTCTAACCCTGTAACTTTCATTCTCCTAAAAATAACATATTTTGAGTCACGTTAAAAGCCATTTACATTAGAGGGGAGAATTGCAGGCTGCTTTTATGGCCTTCTTGTTATGGCAGCACGATAAGATTAAAATTTGTTGTAACATTGACGCATGTATTAACATTATTTTTAAAGGGTTAATTACCCCCACTCAAAAGAATTTGTTGCTAGATTCTGAACAAAGTCACTACTAATTTGCAAATAATAATTTTGTAAATTTTTACAGAACTTCTCGCCCATAGTCGACTTGAAAGAAGTAAATAGAATAAACAAAATAATAATTCAAGAGTGAAAAGTAAATATTAATTAATTCATAGTTGCTTTATATAAACAAATTTTGACAAATAACAACTCTTCATTAAAAAACACATTTTCAGAATAGTGTATCTGTTTAATTCAAATAAATATCTTTTCATATACATATATAGAGTAATGCTATCATTACCATAACATTTTACCAAAAAAATTTACTTGCTAGCGTAACTATTTGAGTGCTAGTGAATTCAGCCTCTTGATGCTAGTCATATCAAGTGAATCCACCAAAAGGCTTAATTAACTAGTACCAAGAAGCTTAATTGACTAGCAACAAATCAACCACGTCAACAAGTAATAAAATTTAGTAAAATATTATAATAACAATAGCATTACTCCACACACACACACACACAAAAACACATAACTATCCAAGTCAATTATAGATTTCTATATTTAAAAATTCATTATTTTTAACAACCAAGAGTTATGATTCATTGTTTCTTACTTGATCCAATCAAATAAAAATAATCACACGATTTGATCACATGTGCAAATGCCAAGTTCCATTGCATTATAGTGTGTAAATGAAATGCAGAGGACCTAGTTAAAACTTTTGTCTCTTTGTTCTAAGTACTGTATTGTTGTAAATGAAATATTTTTTTGTTGAGTAAATTATACTGACCTCACTTGAGATTTATGACAATTACACTGATCTCTCCTGAAGTTTATAAAATTATACTGACCTCCCCTACTTTACCTGAAAATATACAGATACCATCCTCCTGTCAATTTTTTTTTTCAAAATGACGAAATTGCCCATTATATTTATTTATTTTTGCATTTTTCCAAATTTGACCAATTTTTTCTTACTTTTTTTAAAGTTTTTTTTTTTAAAAAAAAAAACAAATTTAAGGTAAATAAATTATTTTTATTTTATAGAAAAATAAATTTAAGGTTTTTATCAATATTTATTTGAAAAATAAAAAAAAATGGTAAAAATTTTAAAAATTGAAAAAAAACTGAAATGGGTAGTTTTTATCATTTAAAAAAAAAATTGACTGAAGAAAGATATTTGTATATTATCAAATAATGTAAGAGATGTCAGTATAATTTAAAAAACCTAAGAAAAATTAGAATAATTGTCATAATTTTTAAGAAAGATCAGTATAATTTATCTGTTTTCTTGGATAATGTTTCACGGCCCCCCATCTTTGCCTCGTATCTTCGCCCGCTTAACGTGGCATTACAAATTCAAAAACATTGGTTCAAGTCAGCTCATATGACTTTTCAAAGCCACGTGCAATGGTTGGAGTGCAATTACTACTCTGGCATTGATTAAGCTAAGAAGTTTTGTAAGAAAAGCCACATGAGAAAGTCCACATGCTTTTAGAATGTAGCTTTTTGACTGACACATGCAAGTCACATACTGACTGATGGGATAGTCACATACCTGACACACGTAAAAGTTGCCTCATTTCCCTTTCTATCCCCCTCACGCTCTTCTTTCTCCATGCTCTTCCCCCCCCTTCTCTCTCTCTCTCTCCATGCTCTATCCGAAAACTCAATTTGTTGTTGACCCATCTGCCATCTTCCCACCGATTGAATTTGAATACAACAAGTCTTTGCTGCTTGCTTCTGAATACAACAAGTCTTGGTATCTCTCTATATGCAATTTCTTTTTTTAAGTTTTTTTTCTAAATCAAAGAAATTTACTATATTAGCTTTTGGACAACGTTTTCAATTCACAAACCTACTGGAAAATATTTTTATGGCCCAAACCTTATTTTGTCTTTTAACAGCTCTACTTAATTTCCCGGCTTTTAGGAACCCTTTGTTTTTTTTCCTTGAATAACCATGTCTTTTGGCCAAACAACAAATTAACAATCTAATGTTGCTCTCAAATTACTAAAGAATAATAACAAATGTTGCTATCAATTTCTAGAATTTCATATGAACCCAATAATGTTTAAGATTCTGAATTTCAAATAAAAATAACAAATGTTGCTCTCGAAGAAGTATATATAATGAACCATAAGGTTGTTTCAATTTATTTATTTTTTTGCTAGTGTCTACTACCTATATTTTGATATGTCAACAAACAATAACTCGCGTGGTTCGATTGGGTCATTGGACATTTTGGAAGATACAATGTGTGACTGTGGTCAAAATGTTATGATGAGAACTTTGTGGACGTGAGAATCGTGGAAGAAGATTCATTTGTTGTGAAATAAATAACGTAATGGTGATTAATGTGGTCAAAACATTTTGATTCTAGTTTCTAATATTTAAAACTATACGTTTCAAAATTTGTTATGACCCTAACAATGATTTTGTAGGATGCTAGTGATTGTTGATTTTTTGTTTGGTATGACCTGTAAAGATCTGAAAAATCAGGGTAAATTTTTCATTTTTTGCCGGTAGGGCACTATTCATGCGTTGTTTGTTGGTAGGACGCTATACATGCATTATTTAGACATAAATCATATTTAAAAGCATATTTGGAGTATGCCATAGAAGAGAAATGTGTTTATAATGTTAAAACACACCTCTTGTGCGAATTTGAGCCTAATCGGAAGTAGTTTGAAAAATTAGATCAAAATGGCATCCCAGATGGAACTGACCAAACCCGCCCACAGGCCAAAATAAATTTTTTTAAAAATTTTCATTTAAAATAATTTTAAGAACTTTGGCTAAAGCAAAATTTCGAATTGAGGCGTTTCGGGACGGTTTGTAGTGTGATGAGGTCCCGGGTTCATTAAAGGCAAAAAAGTCATTTTGCCCCCTTAGCCCCTTGACTATAAATACAGTACTTAGTGTAAAAGAATCACAAAAATGGTCTGGAAAAGCAGCAGCAGTCGTGCATGGAAAGAAAAGTGAAAGAAACCTAGGGTTTTCCAAGCTTCAAGCCACCAAAACACATCCCTAGGATAGGATTCTCACAAGACTTCCTTCTAGGAAGTTGTTCCTCTCGTCAAGGGCTACACTCTTACCAATCGGTTCGGTTGCATAGAGAACATAACTCCCTAGGGTTGAGAAAAACCCTTTTAAGTATGATATTTTGCTAAGTAAGGAATATGATTAAGTTTAGGAGTGTTTTATATGTTGATTGAATGATTTATATAGTTACTTGCTGTTAGAAAGTCATTTAGTTGGTAGTTTCTTTGAAAACCTAGAGTCGGTAGTTTGTGTACCTATGTGTTCTTTGAAAATTTGTCAAAGTGATGAACATGTAACTTGTTTATATGTTTGATTTATTGCATTCTAGCTTATATTCATGTAGAGAAACTCTTGTGGTTTGAGAGTTATGATTTATTTCATGTGTTGGTACTTTATGTATTTTATGATCTTTGAGAAATTGTTAAGGTTGTGAATGTGTAATGTGTTCATATATAAAATTGATTAAATTACATGTTAGGTTCACGTAGACAAAGTTTTGTGTTATAAAAGTTAAAGTTGTTTTAAGTACATTGCATTGTTTAAGGCATATACCATGTGTTTGATGAAATACTTCATTAGAATTACATAGAAAAATCAAGGCATATTGGCATAATGTGTATCCTTGGAAACATGGCGTGAGTTGAGTACTTTGGTGCTATGCATTATAAGGGTACAGATCCTGTGGTGAAAAATCCAAAATTGGCCATTGGTACTCGCAAGCCAACGGGGTCCAGACCGTGAAGCGAGACATATAATTGGTACTTGAAAGAACCGTGAAGCGAGACATAGGTGTGGCATAGAGTTGCATGTGTGTGTCATTCATATTGATATTGCATAGCATTGGAGGATTGGAGAGTTATAGTTTCTAAATGTACACTTGCACATGCCACGTCTTAAATCTTGTTCCTTAGATTAACATTTTGTCATACCAGCAGTTGAGCTGACCCTTCGTGGGATATCATATTATAGATGAGGCTCCCGGTACTTGAGATTTGATGAAGTCTTGAAGGAAGGAGGGGAAAAGAACTTAGAAGGATATTTAGCCCTTGGGGCATATTTTGTATGTATGGGCATAAGCCCAAAAGACTTGTGTTTTAATTTAGAAGACTAGTGAATTATAGGCCTTGGGCTATTTTGAAATGTAAGGGTTTAAATCCAAATGACATGTAGGATATATTTGTTTAATGAGCATCATATGTATATGTTGAGAACAATATATGTATGCTTAATTTTAATGAACTTGTAGCCATCGAGTGAGGATGGAATGCATAATGCTTGTATATATATAAATGGTTGAAAAATATTAGGTGAAAAATGCTTAGAAAAGAAGGGAGACCATGTCAAAATTTTGTGAGTTAAAAAGAGCCATTAGGTATGTAAAATGCCCATGAATGAGTGGGAAAAATGGTTAAAAATTTGGGGTTAAATAGCTTGAAGAATTAGAAGGAATGTCAAACGGTATACAACATGCCTTAATTTTGATTCTACAGAATTATTTCTGCAGATCAGCCCATTTTGTGAGAGTATAACTCTTTGGTTTTTTTGAATAAATTAAAGTGCCTTATATTTCTAGATAGGTCTATCTCTTAGCTTTCTTTTTATATATTATGGACTTTGAAAGTTTTTAAAATGAGAAAGTTATATTGATTTTGCTTCAAGTGTGCAAAATCTAACCTATGGGTAGTGTTTTCATCATAACTTGAGTTTTACATGGACTTTTTGAGTGATTCAAAATGGTATAGAAATTAGATTCAATACGGAAGATTTTGGCACAGATTTCATTACATTTGGATCTGTGGATTGAGAGAAACATCAATTTGAATCAAAGGGTTAGGTGCATCATTTGTTCTGAAGTTAAATTTTGCTCTAGGTGAACAGTAACTTTCAATGTTACTGTTCACTTTTAGCTACTGGTTTCCAGATTACTATTCATCCAATTTTTTTTTTCCTGTTGTTTGTTTAAACTTTTCGATTTTCATATAAATTCATTTTAAACTTGAATTGAGTGATTCAAAAGTCTAAACTAATTGTCTCGACGAGTACTTTTGTTTAAAAATATTTACACTTTGAGACTCCAAATATGTTTTGGTGAAATTGACCACGAACGGTATAAAGGCCTAAACAAAGTTTTTAGAATGGATTTGAATGGTTCTCAAATTTTTTTTTAATGACCTTAGAATATGGAATAATGAATTTTTTCGATGAGAATTAAAGGATGTTTTAAATTTATTTATTTATTTTTCTAGTTAATAAATCCACTTCGGATTTATGACAATTTGGGGCATGACATGACCCTCCAATATGTAATCGTGGAAAACAAGTAATTAACAACATAAGGCAAAAATTATAGAGAGTAGAGAATGAAATGGAAAGAAACATAGAGAAAAATAACCAACAGGCATTGGAGATTGGAAACTTGAAGACAATTGCAAACAATAAAGAAAAGAAAATTGATAAGTTGAAGGGAAATGTAGGGAAGTATCAACAGAAAATGAAACTATATTGGTACTTTGTAATTCTGTCTTGGATCGTAACTGGAATAGTCATTGTTCTATTATTGAATTTTGCACGAGTTGGGACTGAAAAAGTTGACAGTTTATTACTTTTACCATAAGCTTTGTGATTGGAAACTTATGTTTTGTAATATGATGTTTAAGCCTTTAATGCTAAGTTCATCTGATTCCATTTTCTTATCTATAGATGATTGTTCATTTTGATTTCATTTTCTTTACAAGTTGGAAGAACCAATACCTTTGGAGCATTTTCCCTTTCTTTTATCCAGTGGCGATGATAAATGTAATGAGATTTGTTTTCTTCTATTCAATTATTGTTGATGTAATAAGCCTAGAGGGCTCAATTCAAGTTTTCAAACTTGCAAAGTTTTGCACATATCATAACTTGAACCAATAGATTGGTTATTGAAATGAGATGTATACATATGTTACCTTCGGATTTAATAATTTAAAACTGCAAACATGCTATGTTTTCATTTCTTGTTGCAACGCTTGTTTTATCACAACATATCATTCACAAGGCAAAATGGTTAACTAGCCAAACAATGCCAAATAACAAATATTCAACTTGATTTGCAGATTCATGAGGTAAAAAATCAATTGCTAAAGGCCACAAATTCAAGAAGACATTACAATCCGAAGTGAAATATTGTTTTATCACAAAAATAAAAATAAAAATTACACCACTAAATAAGCAAGGAGATTTTAGAGGGCATGTTCATCTCTTGTCGAAGTGTTGCCATCTCCTTGAAAAGCCAGATTTCGCTACAAACATAAACATACTCACATTAATTTAATTAAATACGAAGTATAAACATTAAAATTTTGAAAAATCTACAAAAATATTACTACTCACCAAACAACCTCCACTACCTTCAAAATAAGGAATACTACCATGTCCACCACACCAAAATTGATATGGACAACCCTAATAAAAACACCACATTAATTTAAATGTAATCTTAAGTACCTTATTATAGTAGTAAGTGAATATATTAAATGCCATGACCCGAAACCCACCATGTGCGGATCTTGCATCGCGACCGCCACCCTTAGTGCCCGAAGGCCTTAGGGTGAAGGCTCACATAAGCAGCGGTATCGAATAGATGTGCGACATGTGATTGCCGAAGCGTGAAAAACTTTTTCTTTTCTTTTCTTATTTTTAAATTACGCACATCCGTCTGGAACTGCCACTCTTTACATAGCATACATGATTTAACATTCAGAGTATAACTAAAAACTTAAAAAACTTTATAAACAATACATGTTTAATTGCCCCGTGGGGCTTATACATAACAAGGTACCACTTTACTAATACAAGAGTTCAAACTTAAAGTTCATAGTGCTAAACAAAAGAACTACTTAATTATTTCTTCCAAGACAGCTAGACTCGTCATCATCATCAATCAGTACTGTTGTCAATCACCTAAAAGGGGGGTCCGAATAAAATTCGGGTAAGCTAATCTAAGCTTGTGAGTAATTCCAGTATTTGTTATGGGGTTTTAATCGGCAGTGGTTTAGCAAATATAAGAGTTGTAAAACAATCACTACCAATTGTTCGTATACTTTGAACAGAGGATGTATGCATTCCTTAAAACATGTGGCTTTGAAACATTTAAAGTATTCAAGCTATACTTATACATATGAACTTCAAAACATATAACATGCATAGTGAAATGAGGGTAAAACCTGCTTCCATTTTCAAAATCATTTGTCATCTTATCACTTTTATTAGTGGAATCCGTTTCGAAACAGACTCCCATTTTACGTATGCGTAGAGAGATAACCTAACTGAACCGATCAGGAACATCTTCTTGGTCCCTAAAAGGTAGGTAAGACTCAGACCCTGACAGCACAGATAGGTTTCTCGAGATATCTCATGCCTGGGGGATTAGATCCTACTACTTGGCATTTTACAGGGCAATTGAATTCCGTAGAACCCAAGATCCTGTCTAAGTGCTTATGCACCATTTATCTTGCATTAAAAATACATTTAACACATAAGTATGTCAAATAGATATTTCTCGTAAGCACTTTAAAGCATAACGTTCATAACTTCGTGATAAACATTCGTATACTTGAAATAGGGAAACTCAGAATATTTAACAAGATTTGTATTTTAACTTAGACATGCTGAAATATATTTGAAGGAAAAACTGTTGCGAAAAATCAATCACTGAGCATGTCACAATAGAGTTTATAAGAACAGAAATAATTTAAGATTGAAATCATGTAATATACTGAATTTGGAATTCAAATACTTCGTATCTTTTGAACTTAAAACCTTTTCAAATCCATGGAGTTAAATCTCCACTTCAAATACAGGGTTACTCACCTTAAACTCCTGGGTTAGTGTTAATAATGTGTTTTCCCACTTCCTTTGTAGTTCCTAAGAACAATTCATAATAACCTCATTAACTTCACATTCACCGTAATAACACCTATTGATACTGCTTAACTTATGCTTAGTTCGTATTAGATCCTAAAATGATTTCATAATTTCATATGTACTTAATTTAACTTGTACTCTTAACCTATGACACAATTTAATGTGTTAGAAATTTAATTTATTTCAATTTATACTCTTCTGGTAGCTCCATTAACTTTAATTTAAATTTATTTACTTCATATGTTTACGTGTCGTGTCCTTTCGTATTTCACTTGCCTTAGTTTAGTACTTCGGCAATATTTCAGTTTATAGTCATCTGACAGATACTATTCATCAAATTTTATGTTCTTTTATTTTAGACATTTCTTTTGGTCGAATAGACTCTACCATTGAGTCCGAAACGTCGAAGAAATTTGGTTTAGGCTTTCCTAAAAGTTAATTTGGACTTTTGTATGTAAAAGGACAAAATGGTCATTTACTTATTTACGTGTCATATTTTTTCGTACTTCGTTTCGAAATTTGGACTCCACCATTGGGTTAGGAATGTCAAAGAAAGTTAATTTAGACCCTTTTGGTTTCAATTTGGCTTTAGGGGTACTAGGGGTAATTTGGTCATTTTACCCCTTTACGTGTCTTTATTTTTCGGGATCCCGTTTCACAAAACAGGCCTCACCATTAGTCTCAGAATATCCAAAATAGTTAAAATACACTATTCATATGTTTAATTTGGACTTCGTTTACTTCATTTATAATTTAGGGGTAAAATAGTAATTTTACTTTATTTATTAAATAATTAAATTAATTATTTAATTATTTTTCCAGGGTTATAATTGCATAAAATTTTCCTCAGTTGGGCCATAGTAGAATTTCTTAGAAACTCTGGGGTCAATCCGTAAATAGTAAAAGTTTTGGTTTATTTATTTTATTTAAAATCAGAAAACCAGTGGGTTCAATTCCATGTCAAGTGAACCGGTCCGGTTTCTTATTGAACCAACCGGTTTGGTCGGTTTTATATGTGATGCTGACATCATGATGACGTCAGCCCTAATATTTTTAAAATTAAATATCTTAACCTCCATACATCGCAGTTTAACTAAACCCGTAAGCCATTGGATTCGGTTATAACCCAGACCCGAGTCCGACCCATTTTCGACCCGAACAGTGTCATCTTCCCCACGAGATCGATACTATTCCTCTCGAAACCCTAATTTTTACAGTTGAATTTCGTGATGTTTTACGAATCTATTTCTTCTGTTTTCTTTTCTAAAACGTTTCTAGAGTATCATAAAAGGTTTTAATAATGTTTTAAAGCTTCAAATCTATCTCAAAATCACAGTTTGGGGGTTGATAGACCGAACCTACAACTAGCTTGTTCATGCTCATTTTTTAGCCAAATCCCATGGTATTTGTTTTGTTATGATCCCCTCTTCATGGGGTTTCATATTTCATTAACAATGGTAGGTTTAATGGTGAGTTTGCGAGGTTGGGTTTTGAAACCCGTACCTGCAACTCGACCTTTGAAGGTCAAATCCTTGGACTTTTGATCGCGGTCATAGATTTTTAGCATGCTTGTAGGGTCTAGTTTTTGTCTCAGTAAACCAAACAAGGTTTAGTGGTGATTGATTCAGACCTGCTGTAAGCAAGGTCTCCCATGGCTGTCTTGTGTACGGCTGTGTATTCAAGCTGTTTTTATAGTAAATTTTCATGCTTGTCATAGTTTACACATGTTCTAACTATCATATATACATAAACAATTCCAAAAACAGTTCATATTCATGCTTAATCTTAGAGAGAGAAATTACAAAGTTTTGTGGGTTTACCTTTTCTAAACTGTTTCCTCCCTTTTTCTACTTCTGTTTCTCCTTCTATCTCCCTTAGCTTCTTGTTTTCTTCTTCCTTTCTGATTTTCTTTTATAGGTAGCAAGCATGCTTTGCTTTTAAAGCCAAACCACCGACCCCTCTCTCTCTTCCCCCATGACCTCACTTCCCTACTTCTAGCTTTCACTTCTCATCAATTTCTCTTACAAGCTTTAAATTTTACTTTTGTAAATTTCAGCTTTACATTAATTGTTTGCTTGATATTTTGTATATATATATATATATATATATATATATATATATACACATATAATATAACACACCACACTAACTCACTCACTTACACACACATGCTAGCCCACACACTAGCTGCAATCCCCCTTCCCATCACTCTTCTCAAATCAGCCCACTTGTGGCTGTATTTATGCATGCTTGTATATGCACCCTTTTTCATGTATTTTATATATATATATATATATATTTAATTTAATCATCCTTATATACATACTTGTATATACATATATATATATGTATATATACATACATGTATACCTACTTGGCCATATATACACACACAATACACCTTCATTGTGTGTATTGGATGTATCACATATACTCCATTTATTTTATCAAATAAATATATCACCTTATATTTAATTAATTATTTTCTCATAATTTAAAATTTATGCATTATTTTTCATGACCTAGAAATGCGTGCCATATGACCCGGTATTTTTGGGTCGGGATATTACATTAAATACTTGAAAATAATTTCCATGCCACATTTGTTCCATCCCATACATTGGACCTCTCTGATTGACGGCTATCAATAAATCTTGATTTGCCCCTTTTTTTTTCAATAAACAATGTTAATGAGATTAATAAGACAAACAATCAATTTATAAATAACTTACATTTTGAATAGACATTGTAGAACATTGGGCACCACTCAACATAACACTCTCTTGTGTCCCAATTTGATTTGAATCTCCAAAAATGGTTGAATTGGGTCCACTTGCTTCACTTTTTTTAGTTCGATTGACCTACAAAATAAAATGTAAGAATATACTAAACTAGAACTATTTTTAATTGTTTCATATAAAAAATAAGATGATACCTTTTTCTTTTCCTTGTTTTTTGTGACAATTTGTTCAACTTTAGATTGCTTCCTTTTAGAAGGTGGACGACCTTTGTTACAAACTGGCAGTGGAGTAAGTATAGTCCGATTGGCCATTGCCATGCAATTACCCTTACTTCCAAAATCTCCATCAAGAGTCAGTTCACTAACACCCCTCAATATTTTTTCCACGGTAACCTTAGAAGTGTCAACAGTATTCATCAAAAAATTGCTTGCTTGTTCAAACTTTGCTGCCAAGTCTGTAACCTCACTAAATTGATTGACCATCTTAAAAAATCTCTATGTTTCAAGTTTGCCATTCAAATCAACATAACTGATTTTCACTTTAGTGTAACATCTTTTCACATCCTTCCTCCACCGCTTTAATATATTTTTTTCAGGTATTGAATATATTGTCTTATACGTTAACACTTCAATTATATGCCTGCATATTATTCCCTAAATTCAAACAAGCAACAATTGCAATTAATTTCACAACCATCTTCATCTTCTTGGCACAATACCTAAAAATTTACATATTTTTGTCTCTCTCCAATCATCTTATATTAGACACCTCAAACCCAAAAATATCATCATCCATTTGAACTATAGAACCTCGACAATACATCTTTCTTGTTAGCTCAATTTGGAACTTTTTAAACTTTGAGTTTGTGTAAGCATGTTGAAATTGTTTCTCCATGGCATAATAGGTAATGCAAGGCACCCTTGTGTTGAACGAATAATAGTTTTCATTGGCCTCTTTTTCTACCTTATTTCTCAATACATTCTCATATTGTTCCACAAATTCCTTCAATGTAGTTTTAGAATGAACAAACCTATCAAAAAAAACATTCATACTTTCACTATGTTAGGTGGTAGACATACCCGCCCAAAAAATATCTTTAACAAAGACTGGCACCCAACGATGGCTTTCAATGTACAATCCACTTAACCAATCATTAGCATGAAAGTTATATTTCTCAATCATCAAATTCCAACCTTCTTCAAATTCATCACAACTCAATGCATCATATACAACATTTTTCAAAGTAAACTTGATACTTTTATATTCATTGTAGACTTTTAACTTCTCAGGCACCTTATTCATTATATGCCACAAACACAATCGATGTAGGGCATTAGGAAAGACAATCTCAATTGCATTTTTCATTACATTATCTTGATTAGAAATGATTGCACTAGGAGAACGCCAAGACATGCATGCAAGCCAAGACTCAAACAACTAAGTAAAGTTTTGAATTACATTTTGGGTTGCCCATTTTAACACATGAAAAAGTCACATATCTCAACTCACCATCATCCCCTTTCTTACTACTTTTTCTCATTGCAAAACCCATCTGCTTAGCATAACTTTTGTAATATTCATAAAGTTCTTCATGATTATTAAAATTCATACCAACTTTAGGCACTTCTACTGCTTCATCCTCGTTGCAATTCACATATTCAACATTCTCAATTTCATTCATGTGATGTTCCTCACCGATCTCAATGGAATCATCACTTAAGGTATCTTTGTCCGTTCCTACAGATATTTACAGGTATTTATAAACAGTGAAGAGATCCAAGGAAAAAAACATGTTATTTAATATGAAAACTTACATTTAAATTTTTCTTGAAGATGTCAAATTTCAATAAAACGGTTTATTCAAGAAAATAGTTTCTTAGGGTATTATATTATTGGATTACATAATTTATTAGTCTTGAATATGCGACACAGTTGGTTCATGATTTTTTGGTCTTGAATATAATTTACATTACATGCAAAAATCATATAAATATAATTGGCCATACTAGAACTTGATTGCAAAAATCAAATTGGACTGTAAAATGGGACGACGGCGATTGATCGGCAGTTGGAACGAAGAGCCTGCATCCGGCGACCTTGGTTGAGTGGAGAACAAGATGTTGGCGACGGTGGTGAATTGAGAGAGAGAATATCGTGTGAAAAGAAAGAAAGAAATAGAAGAGAAGAAAGAAAGAAATAGAAGAGAGAGAGAGAGAGAGAGAGAGAGAGAGAGGGAAGGGATGGACTTAGGTCAGCCGTTGGTTGCATGTGCTAGTATGTGACTTGCGTGTGTTAGTTAAAAAACTACATCCTAAAAGTATGTGCACTTTCTCATATGACTTTTCTCACAAAACTTCTTGGCTTAATCAATGCCAGAGCAGTAGCTGCACTCCAACCGTTGCATATGGCTTTGAAAAGTCATATGAGCCGCTTGAACCAGTGTTTTTGAATTTGTAATGCCACCCCAAACTGGCGAAGAGGGGGGTTGTGAAACATTATCCTTTTTTTTTTGTTCAAAATAGAAATGTGCTCGCTTTTAAGCGCCTTTGAATTTCATCAAGTTTTTGGTAGAAAATCCATTGCTATCATTAAGTAGACTTAATAAACTAGGTTGTTAGGCTCCTTATCTACCCAAACCCTATCTATTCATCATTACTTAGTTTATAAAATAATTATTGACTTGGGATTAAAGTTAAATAAAGGCTCAGGGTGCAAGAAAAATTCTTCATTGCTTTCGGTGTAGTGCATCCGAGTCAATAAACACTTGTCACACATGCAAAACATGTGGATCATTGGCTCGGGTGCACTGCACCTGGGACCAATGAATAATAGGTGCAAAGGTTTCCTTGAACCTAAGCACAAGGCACAACATGTGGTGCAAGCTCAATTGAAGTAAGGTGTATGTATGATAGAAATACAATCATTCTTCTTATAATTGATAAGCATGGGAGATTAAAAATCTATTAACTACTATAGTTATTAATTATTAACTTTTCTTATATTTTCATTAATCAAAAAATACTCCTTATACATTTATGATTTTCGATACAAAAGAAATACTTTATATGAAAAATTTTAACGAAATTTTAATATTTCATAAAAAAATATATACATATAATCTTTGACTTAAGTTAAAGAAATATTTTTAGTTGTATTTCTTGTACTTGCTATCTAGTAAAAATTTTCATTTATAATATTTTTATTTAAATTATATGAAATTAATAAATATAATTACTAAGACATGTCACAAATGAGATGTGTATAAGTACATATATATACAACTCTTTCATCTCTTAAAAATAATATTATAAAGATTTTTTTTCTAAAAAAGTAATTATTAAGTAATAGAATTATTAATTATTCATCATAAAATTAAGTTGATTTCTTAAAGATTTATTAATTATTATAAATTATTAATTTATTGAATATTAATTATAAGATTGTTGATTGTGTACCCGTTTGGATGAGCTGTGGAAAAGTGTGGTTTCAATTAAGCAATTGTGGAAAAGTGAGGTTTGAGTTAAGCAGTAGAGCGTTTGGATGAATATATTTGATAAGTGTTTAAATGATACTGTAGTGTTTGGATGAGTTGTGAAAAAATATAGTTTGAGTATCAATTATCTTTTTTGCCCTTATATATTAAATTGTGTGTTTTTGTAATGTATTATATCTTTACAATTAGATTATTTTTATAAATAAAAATATATAATAATAAAATAAGTAATTTTTTTTTCATGTTAAATATATATTATCAATATTATATTCAAATATAATATAATGTTATAGATAGTATTATATTAAATATAATATTATATTAAATCTATACAACATTAAATATAAAATAAAATAATATTTATTTTAATATTCAAATATAATATTAATGTTAGGATTATGTGTTTATATATGTGTGTGTGTGAATAGGACATGGAAGGAATTTTTGGACAAGAAAGGGAGTGGATGGTGTTTTTAATGCAATGGCATGGCTGTAATAAAATAAAAACCAAAGGTCAAGTGGTAGGACATATGAAATGCACTGCAGAAATGCTCCGCCCGTTTTGGAAAATCTTTGGCAGAAGGCTTTTTCGCGGTTTGGGCTCAAATTGGCCCTTTAAGTGCGGTCCAGCAAATCCATCCAAACAGCCATGAAATGGAATTTTCGCTTGACAAAAGTATAAAATTGAGAATGTCGGAATGAAGAAATTTATTGTCGATAGATTTTTGGACTACAAGATGGTTGATTTCAAAACAGTCATTAGTTAAGTTTAAGACCTTCAAGTTATCCTGCATGAAATCCATGCAGAAGGAATGTCTTTAAGTGAGTCTTTCCAAGTAGTTGCTATAATTGAAAAATTATCACCATTATGAAAAGAATTCAAGAATTACCTTAAGCACAAGCGAAAGGCGATGAAATTTGAAGACTTGATTGTCCGACTAAGCGGATTTCAAACCACCGAAATGCGCAGCCCAAACGGCCAGACAAATATTCTATAATCAAAACAACGATGGCATTCACAGACGAGTTAATGAGTTTTTTTTTTTTTTAACAGGATCCAAGACCTTTTAAAATGTACTTAGCTCAATCAAAGTGTCTTAAAAGTATTTGAAAAATCCATGTTCAGCAAAAATGCACACACATTGAATGCACCTTTGCATATAACTGAGCCCCAATAAAGCATTTTCATGTGTAAATGTGCTCTGTTATATGTGCTTTTAAAATAGGAAGGTGTCCTTATTAAAAGCACTCTTAATTTGAAGCTATTTTTTATGAGAAACACTTTCAATTTGAATGTGCTCTTTATGAAAACACATGTCAGTTTAAAGGTACTCTTACTACTGAAAACAATTTTAATTTAAAAATATTTTTACTAAAAACATATTTAATTTAGTATTTTTTTCTCAACAAATTTTTTTTTTTCAATTTAAAGGTACCACAATTAGGTTAGTGTACTAAGTAAAAATGCTTAATAAGCATATTGTAAATGGAAACGACGACATTCTAAATGGTAATTCACTATAATAAAGTTGTATTTTTCATGTAATAATGTTTACACTTTCTTTAAGAAAATTAAGTGCTCATCTAGATGAGTTAAGAAAAGTACAATTTGAGTTAAGTTGCGATTTGAATGTGAAAAAGTGTTGTTTGAGTTAAGTTATTTAAGTATTTAGATGAATATATTTAATAAGTGTTTAAATAATATTATAATATTTAGATTAACTATTAATAAATGTCATTAAATTATTTTTTAAAATTTTTTTACTAAAATTATCTTTTGAAAAAATTATTTTTAATTAAATACAAATTAATTAAGTGAAGTCAATAAACTGAAATTGACACCTAATAAATTAGAATATGTGTGACTTATTACAATGACATGTCAATCCACTCAATGGACACTCGGACTAGTCAATTCTATTATCCATTGTATATAATTGTAGGTTCTAGTGACTTGTCAATTCGCTGAATCGATACAATGATTGATCAAATCAATATATTAGGAAGTTTCGAGACAATCAAATCAATTTGTTTCTCTTGTGACATTGTTTACCCTCTTTTCAAAAATAAAAAAATTGTGTAACTCATTACAGCGACTTCTCAATTCACAGCAATAATTCATAATTTTGGATTTTTGACTCGACCCACATTATTATAAAATTTATTTTTCAGATTCAGGTAGGTTTCAACTTATTTTTTGAACCTATATTTTTTTGAAAAACGTCTAAATCATAAATACTTTTAGAGATTTTTTTTAACCAAAAGCATATAAATCTTAGATGCTTTTGAAAGGCGTCTTAATCTTATACGCTTTTAATTAGGATTAAAGAAAGGCGTAGGCGTCTAAGACTTATACGCTTTTAAAGTGATACACTCCTTTTAAAACTCTTGGATCAGGTGTACTTTTAAAAGATAAAATATATATAGATAAATAAGAATATAAATATGAGTATATATACAGATAAATACAGATAAAATATATGTACATATATATATATATATACATAAATACATAAATATATTTATAAATATATATACATAAATAGTAATTAGATAAATACAAGTGTCTATAAATATAAATGTATATAATATATATATATATATATAAATATGTATGCACACACGAATAAATTCATATTTATATAAAATAAAATTAATTTATAATATTTTAAAAATTTATTATATAGTTCGAGATCAATCTCGATCAATCATAAACCATAGTTTCCTAACGCGACTGTATGTCTACTTACAACCCACTTATTATATTTATCCTGTATTTGGTTGTCAGGAAAATTATGATATGCTGTTTGAAAGTTGATATAAATTTTATTTTTTATTTTTTATAAATTAACATATTATACATGTTAATTTATGATTGATCGAGATTGATCTCGAACTATATAATAAAATTTTAAAATATTATAAATTAATTTTATTTTATATAAATATGAATTTATTCATGTGTGCATACATATTTATCTATATATATATATATTATGTACATTTATATTTATAGACACTCGTATTTATCTAATTACTATTTATGTATATATATTTAAAAGGAGTGTATATATTTATAAATATATTTATGTATTTATGTATATATATATATATATGTACATATATTTTATCTGTATTTATCTGTATATATACTCATATTTATATTCTTATTTATCTATATATATTTTATCTTTTAAAAGTACACCTGATCCAAGAGTTTTAAAAGGAGTGTATCACTTTAAAAGCGTATAAGACTTAGATGCCTTTAAAAGGCGTCTAAGACTTATACGCCTTTATTTAATCTTAATTAAAAGTGTATAAGATTAAGACGCCTTTCAAAGGCGTCTAAGATTAATATGCCTTTGGCCAAAAAAAATCTCTAAAGGCGTCTAAGATTTAGACGCTTTTCAAAAGGACATGGGTCCAGGAAATAAGTTGAAACCTACCTGAGTCCGGGAAATAAATTTTATAATAACATGGGTTGGGTCAAAAATTCCATAATTTAGTAGGTCCCCTTGTCGACGTAGAAGAAATAATATAATAAAATTTTAAATTTCTCAACTCTATCATACTTGAAACAATCGTTTTACTCCACACATAGAGGCCAAACAATGGATTGCAGATTGCTGTGACACCCATGACTTTATTGCATTGGAAAACAGTTTTATAAAAAAAAAGAAAAAAAAAGAAGGGTTTGTTATGTGTTATAGGGGGGACGAAAAAATTGTTAAAAAGATTGTAAGATGTATGAGTGAATGAAACAATTATTTGACATGAGTTTGGAAATGGACACCAACAATCCCAAGTTGATGAAAGTGTCTTGATAATATTAAAACCTGTTACATAATTATTGAGTTGTTAATGTAAGGAATGGCCACAGTGAAGCAATTGGTCCTTTTCCATTCTTGATTTGCATGTTCTGTTAGTGACACTGCAACAATTGCACAACTCTATTCAAACATGTAAAAACTCTCGTTTCTATTTACAAAGCAAGATTCAATCAACCCCCTATTAAAAGTGTTAACTCTATGTCTTAGATATGTATTATACATGTATTTTATGGTCTATAAGTAGGGTTAGAGTTTCTTTTTTTTTTCATATTTCCTTTTTGTCTTTTTTGCCCCTGTATATAAAGGGGTCTCTCCTTGTAATATAGACACACAAGATATATACACATATATATTTCATTCGTTTCTCTTATCTCTGTCAACATGGTATCAGAGTTATCTTGATCACCATCCACTCAAGTTTATTGTTCTGATTTGGTTTAGTCGAGTCTAGCAGTTTGCGGTCTCAATTTTTTTTTCTTTTTTTTTTTTTCTCATCTTTCTCATCCACGTCGTTCACAACAGATCAACATCACAGTTGTCGCCTATAGCTGATCATCCTCCCACGCCGCCTGTTACACCGTCCACTCCTCACGATTGAATCAATGAATCAATCCCTGAATCCACCTTGAACTGTCCTATCCACTGCAGCCCCACCCTACTAACAGCAACTACTTCTCCCGAATTAGCGCCTGAATCCTCCCACTAACAACAGATCTCTCAGCGCTTGCATCCTCCCACTCAGAAGCTACTCCTCCTGCCTCAAGTTTCACTATATTTCAACGCCTGTATCCATATCACAGCAGCGCTGTCTCCCCGCTTCGGACTGAATCAAGAACCGGACTGCCTCACAGCAGCCACGTCCTTGATCATTCTCACTATCTAGCAGCCCAACTCCGGTCCTACAATTTTTTTTTCCAGCTTTTCATCAGTTCTCCCCTATGGACCGTATTGATGCTTTCCATCCAATCAACATCACTCTCGATGGCTCTAACTACATTCCCTGGTCTCAAGCAATGTCTAGTTTTCTGCGAGGCTGCAAGTTTTGGCGCTATCTCGCTAGCCATATCACTGAGCCTCAACAAGGTAAGGAAGATGAAAAATTTCAGGAAAAGCTTGAAGATTGGGATAGCAAAAATCATCAGATCATCACGTGGATTCGTAATACCACTATCACCTCGATCAATCTTCAATTTGGACGATTCACCACAGCCAAATCAGTTTGGGACTTTCTAGCAGCCCAATACACCACAGCTAATCTCGCTCACCAATATCATCTTCTCACTGCACTTCATCGTACATGCTAGGAATCTGGACAGTCCATTAATGATTTTCTTTCTCAAATGTACACGCTTTGGGTTCAATTGACACATTCTGAACCTCTATGGCGTTGCCATCATGATGCTGAACACTTTGCCTTTTATCGTGATCACCAGCGACTGATCCAGTTTTTGATGGCGCTCAACGATCACTTTGAACCTGTTCGGGCATCTTTACTTCACCGGCATCCTCTTCCCATGCTTGAGCAAGCCATTTCTGAACTTCTTTCTGAATAAACTCGTCTTGGCCTTCTCAAGAGCTCATTTACAAACACGGTTCTTGCCACCTTCCGGCCTCCCTAACCCAAAGGTAGCCAATTTACCCAAAACATTTGTAAGTACTGTCATTTCTTAGGACATTTCTTTTTGGATTGTCCTTCCCGACTATACAAGTTCTGTCACAAGTTAGGACTTGGCCATTATCAGAGCGACTGTTTCAAAAATCTTAATCGCCAAACACGCAACCACTGGCAAACGGGAAAATCTGGCAACCAATCTAACTTTGGGTCTGCTGCTACTGCCACTATTACTACTGCTGACAACTCCCTCACACCTATTTCTCCCTTATTCTCTGTTATTGACCTTGAAGCAATCCTTAAACAGGTTATTGGATCTTCACCTTCCACCGCTATGTCCGCAACTAGTAAGACCTCTTGGTGCTTTGATTCTGCTTGTTGTACTCATATGACTTCAAACTCTAGTATCTTTTTTCCCCATTCATCCGGTTCCCATATTCCTCCCATTCGCACTGTCGATGGCTTGCATATCTCTGTTAGTCACATTGGAGAAGTCTCTACCCCCATGTCTTTCTCCCTCATTCCTATCTCATCCCCAAACGTGGATTAAATCTCATCTTTGTGGGTCAATTATGTGATCTTGGACTTATTGTTACTTTTCCCCCTTCTAGTTGTTGTGTGCAGGATCCACAGACGAGGAAAACCATTGGGATCGGCCGTAAGATTGGGCGTTTGTTCGAGCTCATTCATCTCTGCATCCCTACTCAGCCCACCATTCTTCCTTTGTCCGCTGCTTCTACCTCCACTATGTCTCCTACCAAGCTGTGGCACTCTCGTTTATGTCATCTCTCTTTTGAGCGTTTACAAACTTTAGCATCTAGTGGGTTATTAAGTTCAATTACACTTGATCATATTGATTGTATGTCTTATCAACTTGCAAAACAACCTGCTTTGTCTTTCAATAAAAGTCTTTCTGTTTCCGTTGCTCCATTTGATTTAGTTTACTCTGATGGTTAGGGACCTGCTTCTCATCCCACAATGGGAGGATCCACGTATTTTGTCATTTTCATTAATGATTACTCTCACTTTACATGGCTATATCTCATAAAAAACACTCAGAGTTACCCCAAATCTACTTGGATTTTGCTCGTATGATCCAAACTCAGTTTTCTCGCTCTATCAAAATCTTTCGGGCTGACAATGCAATGGAATATAAAAACAGTAATTTTCTAAACACCCTTCGTCAACATGGTACCCTTCCTCGTTGTTTTTGTCCTGACACATCTCAACAAACATAGACATATTCTGGACATTGTTCGGGCCTTTCTTATTTCCTCTTTTTTTCCTGAACGTTTTTGGGGTGAGGTTACCCTCACTGCCCTTTATACCATTAATCACCTTTCTTCTCTAGTTACCAACAATCAGTCACCATATGAACGCCTTTATGACATGTCTCCTGATTATAGCCTTTTTCGGGTGTTTGGTTACACCTACTTTGTCTTACTCCAACCCCATGAACGCACCAAATTAGAACCTCGAGCTCGTCTCTGTTGTTTCTTGGGTTATGGAATTAAACACAAAGGCTATCGGTGTTGGGATCCATATGCCAAGAGACTCCGTATTTCTCGTCATATCATCTTTTGGGAACATAAAATGTTCTCATCTCTCTCTTCATTTCACTTATCTTCTCCACCCACTCCTTCATTCTTTACCGATTCCTTTATTGAGCTATTTCCCAATAAGTTTCTCAACCCATCCCCTGCGATCCCTCTTGAGTCCTCTACTTCGTTTGTTGATCCTGCCGTTGCCATTGATCCATCACCATCGCTTACATCATCTAATGCTGTTGCTCTTGATCTACCCTTTTGTCGTTCTTCACAGGTAAAAGAAACACCTATCCATCTTCGTGAGTATCACTATTTTTTCACTATTCTCTCTCATCATGAGCCTCACTCTTATCGTGAGGCAAATTCTAACCCTCTTTGGCAGCAAGATATGACTAAAAAATTACAAGCCCTTGAGAAAACATGTACTTGGGACTTAGTTGATATTCCTCTAGGGAAAAATGCAATGGGCAGCAAATGGGTTTACAAAATCAAAACCCGATCCGACGGTTCCATTGAATGGTACAAGGCTCGTCTCGTCACCAAGGGATTTCAACAGGAATATGGAATTGATTATGAGGAAACATTTGCCCTGTTGCCCGCCTCACGTTTGTTCGTAGTTTGCTTGCCGTCACTGTTGTTCGTAAATGGAAATCATTTTAGATGGATGTTAAAAATGCATTTCTGAATAGCGACCTTCAAGAAGAAGTTTTTATGCAACCCCCTCCGTGGTATGTCCACCCTCCTTACAAGGTTTGTAAACTTCGTCGAGCTCTTTATGGCCTTAAGCAGGCTCATCGCGTTGGTTTGCCAAGTTCAACTCAGTTATTAATGGATTTGGATTCACTTCTAGTCCACATGATTCTGCCTTCTTCATCCGTAAGACTGACCGTGGCTTTATTCTCTTGCTTCTTTATGTTGACGACATGATCATCATTGAAAATGACCTTACTGGTATTACTGATCTCAAACGATTTCTCAGTCAGCATTTTAAGATGAAGGATCTTGGCTCTCTCAATTATTTTATCAGTCTTGAGATCGATTCTGACTCGAATGGTTATTATCTCTCTCAAGCCAAGTATGCCTCTGAAATTCTTGCTCGCGTAGGGCTCACTGATAGTAAAACGGCTCCTGCACCACTTGAGCTCAATATTCGCCTCACTCCATTAGATGGCACCCCATTACCCGATAAAACTTTGTATTGCCAATTGGTTGGGAGTCTTGTCTACCTTACGGTTACTCGACCTAACATTGCTCATGTTGTTCATCTTGTGAGCCAGTTCCTGTATGCTTCTCGCTCTACTCATTATACTGCTATTATTCGCATTCTTCGCTACGTCAAGGGCACTCTCTTCCATGGTCTTCATTTTTCAGCTCATTCCTCTCTTGACTTACGTGTCTATTCTGATGCTGATTGAGCCAGTGATCCTACTGATCGTCGTTCCACCACAGGTTTTTGCTTCTTCCTTGGTGATTCTCTCATTTCTTGGTGCAACAAGAAACAAATTGTCACTGCCCGCACTAGCACTGAAGTAGAATATTGTGCCCTTGCCGATGCCACTCAAGAGCTCATATGGCTTCGTTGGCTTCTTGAAGACATGGATTTGACCCACACCTCTGCTACCCCTCTTCATTGTAACAATTAGAGTGCTATCCAAATTTCTCACAATGACGTCTTTCATGAACGTACCAAACACTTTGAGATCGACTGTCATTTCATTCGCCAGCACCTTCGTCATAGTACTATTCATCTCTTTCCGGTTTCCTCAGTTGACCAGGTTGTCAATATCTTCACTAAAGCTCACTGTAATAACCTGAAATTTTTTTTTTAGAATGAAATTTTTTTTTTTTTATTATTATTATCATTATTATTTTATTGTGTATGTGATGTGTGTGAGTGTATGTAGTAGAATGGGTATATGTGAATATATATATATATATGTATATTTTATACATTTTAATATATGTATATATATATATATGTGGATCAGGTTTGGTGTACCCCAGCCGTGTGTGTGTGTTGTGTACAGTGTGTGTGTGTGGTGGATGAGTGTAAAACACTCAAAGGGGCATGGTGGGCACTTGTGTGTGTAAGAGAGTAGGTGAGTTTGGTGGAGTGTGTAAGGGTGTTCTGTGTGTGTATAGGTCAAATAGGTGAGGGGGTGTGCAGGCTGATCGTGTAGAGAGAGAGAGTGTATGTGATATGTGTGTATACATATGGGTCCTGATTTTTGAGAGAAAATCAGAAAGAATAGAGAGGCTGAGTTTGAAGACAGTGAGTATTGGGAGAAGCTTGAGCCAAAGAGAAGAAGAGAACACACGGTAGGAAGGTGAAAAACTCAGAAAGTTTGGTAAGTGGCTCAGCTTTGGTTTTTTATTTTTAAGCATATTAATTTGATTTAATTGTAGGGGCTTGTGGAGTATGAAAAATAGAAAATAATGCAAAAGAAATCAACCAAAATGGTTGAGAAATGAGAGAGAAAATAGGAGTTGCAGGTCAAGTAGGATAATCGGGTGGGTGAGTTTTATGTTTTAAAAGCTTAGTTTAAATGGTAGGAAACAAACCCTATTAAGTGCAGAAATCACATGGAAATTGTTTAGGCTCAAAACAATAAAAGAATAACCAAGAAACTGAAAAAACACAGTTGGTCAAAGCTACGGTTCTTGGCCCTTTCGAAGGGATCTAATGGATGAAAGTGAAAACCAAGGTTAGAATTGGAATCTAAGGGAAAAATGGGGGATAACTGTATTTTTAAAACCTGAAAAATCCACCGAAAAATAGTCGTTGGTGCTGGAGAAGGCACCGGAACCCTACCAGAGACTCGCCGAAAAATCGGGGAAGAAGGCACTGTGCAGTTCGGGTCTGGTTCAGGTCTCGGGTTGGGTCAAGACCGACCCAGCCCTGCCACGTGTCAGCCGCATGTTTTAAGTTAAAATGGGGTTTGGGGTGTTTGGCTACAGGGTTAATAAATTAAAAATTGGAATTAAATTGAAGATAGGGATATCCTATCCCTGTTTTAGGTTTAGCCACTGTTTGGATATCCGAATTAGGAATAAGAAAATTAAAAATTACAATTTGACCCCTGTACTTTTTAAAATTCAATTTGACCCCCAAAACTTTCAAAAATTCAACTTTGACCCCAAAATTTTTATATAATTATGATTTGACCCCCTGAATAAAATATTAATTAAATTAATTAATTAATTAAATTATTTAAATATTACAAAATGGTTCGGAGTCCAAATGGGACAAGTCATTAGTGTATTTTGACTATCTCGATCATTCTGAGACCAATGGTGAGGTCTGTTTTACTAGACGGGGTCCCAAAAAATAAAAGACCCGTAATAACATTTAAAATTACCAAAATGCCCCTGAGTTGAAACATAGTCAAACGAACTCCAATTTAAGTGAACAAATAGTGAAATTTTATTATCTCAACCATTCCGGACTCAACCGTGGAGTCCAATTTAGGAAAAGGGGTCTCGGGATGTAAGGACCCGTTAAAATTATAAAATGACCATTTTGCCCTTTTTAGCTCGGATGTTCGAATTGAATTCCACGAAAGCCTAAACCTATTTTCTTCGATGTTCCGAATTCAACAGTAGAGTTTAATTTGACAGAATAGAAACTCATAAAATAAAGACATAAAATTTGATAAATAAAATAATTCAAGTAACAAATGAACTGAGTTGTATTTTATGATTTTAGGAACACGGAAAGGCAAGGAGAAGGTGGTCTGACCTTCTGCATTTTCACTGTAGTTCAGCTACACCGCGAGTACGATTTCTTAGGGTTGAGACCAACCCATCAGGTACGATATATTGTGCTAAGTAATAAATAAAATTAAGTTTAGGGGTAATTGTCATGTTGACTTGATGATTAACATATTTGTTTGATTGCTTATATGCTTATATGTTTCCTGTTATCTTTTTGAAAGTTGGTGATGAATATGGATTATGGCTATGTGTATGTCGCATGTGTTAACAAAATGTGTGGATTATATTCTTTGAGAATTGTTGAGATTATGAATTACGTGATTTAAAGCATGCTTCACGTGTGGACGTAATGCCTTATTGGGATTTCATTGTGGCATGATAGAATCAGGGCATATTGGCGTAGTGTGATTCCTTGGATATGGTGTGAGTTGAGTACTTGGTGTTATGGATACGTGGTTACTCAGGCCGTCGGGGAAGGTCCGTAAAGTGAGTCATACGTGGTTACTCAGGCTGTCGGGGAAGGTTCGTAAAGTGAATCATGGGTGTGGCATAGAGTTTGCATGGGTGCATCATGCATACTGTTCATATACTGCATTGATGATATTGAATGCCATGTAGATATAAATGTACACTTGCACATGCCACGCCTTAATTTTGTTTCTTGCATTAACATTATATTGTACCAGCAGTTGAGCTGACCCATTCATGGGATACCATTTCAGATGACACTCCGACTACGCGAGACTTAGAAATGCTTTAATGAAGGAGAGAATTAAGAATTATATTTGGCCCATGGGGCGTATTTTGATGTTGTACAAGGGCATAAGCCCTAGACTATTTTATGTTATTTGTATGTTGTGAGTTAACGGGCAAAACCCTATGAATTGTATCAGAATAGGAATGAGTTAGTATATGGAATGCATGTAGTTGTCCTTGATCATCCTTTATTTATTTTATTATTTTCTTTTCTTTTGTTTTCGTTACTCGTGCCTCAGGTTCGCAGAAATTCGAGGCGTGACACTCACCCTCCTAGACGTCTTCTTGATTTAAATTCCAAACTCAAGCTGGTTTCGACTTTCCCATCTTAAGTTTGGGGGGGGGGGGGGTGTTAACTCTATGTATTATATATGTATGTTACGGTCTATAAGTAGGATTAGGGGTTTCCTTTTTTCATGTTTCCTTTTTGTTCTCTCTGTTCCTGTATATAAAGGGGTCCCCCTTTGTAATATAGACACATAAGATATATACACATTTATTTCATTCGTTTCTCTCATCTTTATCAACAAAAAGGATTGGAACTTCACAACCAACCAAACAAACAAGAATTTCACGACAACGGTCAGCAAAAATAAAGTGAAAGACAGAGAAAAAAGACTAGTAATCACAGCAAGAATTTTATGCATAGTGCTTCATGTTTGATCTTTTATTTGGTCTATTTCTTGCATGAGGTGTTCAATCCGTAGACCTGTTGGTATTATGGATTCATTGGGCAGGTAAATATTCTAGGGGTTTTGCATCATTAGTGGTTCCGATTTGTAGAATTTGCTAGCTCTAGCTTAGTTGGTACAAAGGGTCGTTCTTCATTGTGGTTTAAAAATTTGAGTCCCCGCTTGGGGCCTAAGGCTAGTAACCACCATATTAGCTACACATACAATGGAATGGGTGGGGAGGGGGTGGGGTGTAGACAATTGACCTCTGAAAAGTCAAGTGGATACCTTCAGGATTGCAGACACATCTACTATGGCACTAAATACATGAAGTTGGTGGTCATCCTTCTTGGGATTTTGAAAGGCCCAGCAGGGTAGATAAAATAACAGTGTTTCAGTTAGCCTTAGAAACTAAGACACATAATCCAGAAAAAAAGATACAGAAGTCTCTGAATGAGGATTCATGAGAGACTCGGAAAATAAACTGATTTTAATCAGAAAATGATACCACAAAAGAATTAAAAATGTGTTAAGAGTGAAAAAGGCTAATCTATTTATATGAAATTATTTTTGATTTCTTTTTTTATTCTTTTAGACTAAGACAAAGTAGACAGATTGAATCTTCAAAAAAGACAAAGATTAACATTTCACAACCATAATACTTCAATTGCATGCACTTCATATTCAATAGGTTTTGTGGGTAGAAGAGAATAACAAGTAAAATGACACCATCGACACAGAGTCACATTACCTGATATTCATCAAATTTATAAAGAATTTAAACATTCTCCTCCACGTCATCATAAAAATTGCAAAAATAAAAAATCAAATCAAATACAAAGAAAAACAATGGTAAAGTTGCTACATTGTGACCTAAGGGTCATGAGTTCGAGTAGCGAAAACAGCCTCTCCACTTGTGAAATAAAGCTGCATACATTTAATACTCCCAGACCCCGAAGTGACAAAAGATTAGTGCACTGGGGCAGCCCTCATGCACTAAATCAATGTCATCTCTTTTCAATAAGATTTACTTCATTATTGGAAAAATTTATGTGTTTCCTGCATTAAACGCTGTTATGATTAATCATCGTTGACATAGTTATTTCCAATTTCAGGTGCAAAATCTTATAGAACGATCTATCCAGCTTTATGTGGGCCATAAAGAAGTTGTGAATAACCCACCTTCTTGGTTCAGGAAAAAAAAGAACCTGGTTTTACTGAACTTGGTAACTGTCTTTTATTGTTTTATCCCTTCATATATCTTCCATTGTGATTATCTTGTGAGCTCTGACACACATGTTGACTGATTTTTATTATTCACTCGTTCTTCTTTGATAGTTAACTAATGAAAGCTGCTATGACTTGTATTTGTTTTTTGTTAGTTTCTTTAAGGCTTGATTTTTTATTTTTTATTTTATTATTACCTTGTTTTCGTTCCTCTATATTTGGATGCCAGTTCTTGACATGTGCTTTTGGTGCTTACACACGAATACTTTTATGGAGCTCAAAATGGCAGTTTATGTTTGATAAGCTTCATAGCACCAATTTTCTCACAGAGAGGGTGCTTTTTTTGGTTTGCGAGAGCATTGTTAATGGCTTGTTCAATGTTGGATCTTTTCTCAAGCAATTGAGTGGTTTTGAGGGAGGTGAATTTGGAAAGGTGTAAACTTCTTCCACTCCTCCTAAAGTTAACTTTTCCAGTTGGAAAGATATGTTTGAAGGTGTTTCATTCATTGTTCAGTTGCTTGGCATTCTTTAATAATTTTTGAAGAAAATATATTTAATTTTTGAACTGGGTTAATGGGAAAGAGGAGGCTGCACTACGAGTTCTAGCAAGACACTGTTATGTCTCAGTGTCATATCCCTGAGAAGCAGTTTAATTGGGTCCATAGATGGAATGGGCCATGCTGGTGTTGAAGTAAAATACCGGTCTTGTTGAATGTTATACATGTAGTTGGGTTATTGGGTCTATTATCATTGATTTATTTGCTCGAGTACTTGGTCAAAAAAAAAATTTGAAAAAATTATAACATTAACTACTTAAATCTGGATCCCGCTGTCCCCAATCCATCGGGTCTACAATCCATCATTCAACCTTGCAATGGGCATGGGCTGTAAGGAACCTTAAAAGAAAAGAAAAAAAAAAATAAGAGGAAGATTAAAGAAATCTAAATAACAAATAGACTTTTGTATTATGTACTTCTTTCAACTAAAATGAATAGTTGATCTGCACATTTAAAATTGGGGAGAGAGAGAGAGAGAGTCCATCCAATCTGCCACGTATAGACTCTTCTAAAGAGGAACATAAATCAAGACTGCTGCTTCGGGATGAGTTTTTGGTATGGGATTTTAATTTATAGTATTGCTCTTGAAGCAATATCTGTCTTTGCAACATTGATGCATCTCATACTATCTACGTCTTTCCACGAGAAGCTAAAAACAATTAATTTCACATTTTTATTTAATGTATAAAGTTTTGTCAAGAAAAATATATACTAAAAACTGGCTTGTCATAACATATCTATTGTTGTGCAAATGAGGGGCCTTTGCCTTTATAAGTGAAGAGCCTCGAAAATTACTCGAGAGAAGGCATTCTTTGTACATTGAAATCCTGTTTTATAATTTTGTTTCTCGTCTCTTCCCATGAAGTGTAAGCTTTAACCTCAAATTAACAAATAAAAGAAAGGCATAACAATGATTCATTTTCTATGCTAAATGTGTAGCATATCAAGAGAAAGCAGATTAAAAACATGCCTGGATTTTTAACTTGCTGAGCTGACTGTAGATGAATGCATCACATAATGCCCTCCAAAACTCGATGTGAGATGCCCTTATATCAGAGACAAATCCTGTGTACAAAGAACATATTTCCTCTGTATGTAAGTGACCTGTCCTCAGCACCAACACACCATAAATGGCCTTGTAGCTCCAAAACTCCTTTCATACCTGCTGCTTCCCAAACAAACTTGAATAGTCCAAGAGCCCTGTCCAACTGCTTCACCCCACTCCAAACCATATTTTCCGCATCCGATGTCAAAATCTTTCCCATATACAAGCAAAACTTATTCCCTTCACCACTCCCATAAACCCCACCACTAAGATCTACTTCAATATCTAGAACATTGCCATAGAGATAATACAATAGGAGTGTGAATAAGCACCGAGATGAGTGACCTAATGTCTTAGACAGCTTCTTTTGCACTAAACTTTCTTGATACCGTGTCTCCTTGTACCCGATATTTTTATTTATCAAAACATCTTTGATTTGAGACAGCCCTTCTTTCATGACCTCAACCTTGGTAACATGTAAAAGTAACTCCTTTTCATTTCTCAGGCACTTAATAAGGTCATTGAACATCTCAAGAGAATCTTCCCATGTATGTGAAGCTGGTTTATCCACACCTTTTGCAGGTGCAAGGCGCATCCAGGAAGTGGAGTCAGGGTCATAGGATATGGCAGTGTCCAAGAACTTTAGACAGTTAGAGACTATTTGCTGAGCCATTTTAGTCCCTTTGCTAGGGAGTTGACCATTTAGAGAATCCATCTCGAATTTCAATCCATTCAGTATCTCCTCAAGTGCACCAGTCCATATCTGGTGCTGCGTAACTTGCGGGCATATTGTGAAACGCACCAATTTCCGTTGTTGAGCGGAAATATTTAGGAAGTTGCATACTTTGGTGAGTGAATTCACAGTGATGGGCTCCCTTTCCCATGGTTTACTGAAGCAAATAGGTGATGTGCATTTTGCAGCTGCCAATGAAGCCATTACTTTCGTCGTTGACCCTTCCTGCACTAAGGGGCACCCAAGAAAGGCCCTGGCAAGTGACTTTAAAGTATGCATACTGCGTTCAAGATGGCCATCAACAACTGTTGAATGGTCATTGATATCAACAAGCCTTCCATCAATCAAATCCACATTTTTTAATAAGTGGGTTAATTTTGTTAGCTTTGGAAAGGCCTTCTCATACCATTCATAAGGTAAAGGCTCTTCATGGGGTTCTTCTAAGCAGTGGTATAGCATGACCTTCAAATGCATAGCTCCATTTCGATTGATTTTGAAATACTTTGTGCCATATAAAAGGTTGGGTATATGTTTACAGGCCATTAAACCAAAGAGAAACCCATCTAGTGTGGGAACCCCTTCTAAAAACCCCACTTCCCTAGTTGCTTCTTCAATCAATTTTAGTCCCAAGCAAACAATTGCCTGGTTAAAGGTGATTGAAGTCTGCCGAAGCTTCCCTTGTATGGTATCTTAGCTGGCTGACTTACTGATATGGAATAAAAATGAGGGTAACCATACACACTAATCCTTCAACAGAAAAAATTAAGCTCAGCAGCTTGCCAGTACTGTATCCTGACATCAGACCTTTCTGACCTCTCCATTAGACATTTTGTTGAAGTTCCTAACCCAAAGAGATACTTGCAAAAGAAGTTTATGGCAATTCACTTTTCACACTACTGTACTTTGCAAGCCAATTATTTGCTCCAGCTTTGGTATGGAAATTTTGAAAATTAACATATAACACCTGAAAAAAAAAGGTATTGGAGTTAGCAACTTCAACAAATTAGGCTAGAAAAGAAAATTCCCAAAGATGTTAATGCCAAGCTTTACAAGGAATGCAGGACCATGGCTATGTTTATGGCATGCTATCAAAAGAAACCATAAGAAATAGAAGGATAAGGACTCGCAAGTACCATTGACTACCCCCATTTTTGTCTTTCTTGAATTATTAGTAGTCACAGAAATTTCACGCCACTCCATGGTTTGAACAAAAACGCATTATTGCTTCATTACAAATGCTCCAAGATTGTAAATTGAGCAGGTTGAAGGGGTAGAGTGATTAGTTATATTATAGCAGCCAATCTAAAGTTTGAGGGAAAGAAAAAAAAAATTCGTTTCATAAATACATATTATATAAAGGGCACAAAAAGGGGGTCCAACCCAAGTACAAAAGACTGCAAGCTCAGAAGGCTAAAGGCTCACAGAAAATAATAGGTGTGTGTGTGTGTTCATTATCTATATCTCCAAATTGCAATTCATCTCTATCAAATCTTAAGAAAATCATGCACACTAAAGAGTCTCTTTCCTGATTATCAAACAAAACAATCTACCCAGCAATGACTATTTCAACTTAGACAATCTCATGTTCCTTTCCATTGAAATGCACTGAACAAACCTAAAGTAACCAAATGGGATGCACTCTGACAACCATGCATCCCCTACACCAAGCATCAAGGTTGTACCTCAAACTCACTGGGAAAACCCACTTGAAAAGGAAAGAAAATCATACTCCGTAAAAGATGATGATTGACTCTCTTTTGCTCTCCTCCGTGTACAACACCATTCGGCAAAATTTTTCCCCTTTGATTAGGAATGAATTGAATAAATTTTGTCCCACAAAACTGACCATGCAAAGAACACCTATCTTGGACAGAACCTTAGATTACCAGATATTTTCCAAGGAAAAGAAGAGTCATAACTCCCACAAAAGCTCTTACAGCAAGACTAAACCAAGAAAACACCATTCTTCAAACCCAGCCACCTTGGGAAAACCTTATCCTCCCTAAGCAAAGGAGTAACATACAAGTTAAAAAAGACTATCTATAGGCAACGACTTCCGGTCCCACACCACCTTGACAAAATGAAGATTCCATACCATCCACTAAACATATAATCTACAACAAGCACATTCTTATCCACTGCATTGAAGAAAATAAGAAAAATAAAATAAAATTGAAAGAGGTATCCCCAAACCACGCATCATTCCAAAAATAAACCCTCTGCCTATCGCCCACCCAAACCAATATACTCTCAAAGCTACTCCTAACCATATTCCAAACACTAACGCTCTAAGATTGACTACCTTCATAAGAAACTCAGTCTCCCCTCAAAACATCCATACGCATAAACATTTAAAGAACTATAATATTTTTTATATAGAAGTTTTGGTTGAACAAGCATTATATAGGGTATATGTACATCAACTGTTAATCACAACTTAGGAAGCACCGATACTTCTACTAGCTAGTCGTATCGATATCGGATCCGCATTGGATACTAATACAATTTAGACACTTGAGCATATGTTGGAAACTTCTCAAACACATCAATCATATGAAAATAATTTTTTAAATTTTGACTACATATGCAATCCTTTTTTGATACTCAAAGAAAAGTCCGACATGTCTTGACTATTAAGGTGTGTCATTTCTAATATACGATTAGAATGTTAATTGGTAGGAAAAACATTATCCATGTTTCCAATGCTCAAATTATTTTATACAGAATAAGAATCAAGATATTAAAAAGGTAAATCGTGTTGAATATGCAACATAAACTCAATTTTCTCATGTGAATTTTAATATTGTTATAAAGATAGTTTGTCATAATATTTGTACATATCATGACAAAAAAAATTATATTTTTAACTTTTTATAAATATATATATATATTTATTTATAAAGGTTGTGGATAATAGTGGTTGTGAGTAAGTATGGGTGTGATTGGGGTGGGTGGACTTCGAGGGAAGTAAAGTGTTCTTATGGGGTAGGTGTTTAGAAAGTATTAGGAAGGGGTGGTTGGTGTTTTCTAGGAATACTGGTATGTGATAGTAGGGAAGAGGATTAGGCTTTGGCATGATCCTTGGTGTGGGGAAGATATTTTAAAGGATCATTTTTTGGACTTTTTTAACGCTGCTTCTTTTCGATTTTGGTTGATGGTGTTATTTGGGAACCTGCCTTCTCAAATAATTCCATTATTGGGAAGTAGACTGTGAGATAACTTTAATAAGCTTGTTAGCTAGTTGTCCGATCAAGGTCGGTAAGGAGGATTCCATCAGGTGGCTACCGTCTAGTGGTGGCAATTTTTTTTATTTTATATAAGTAATATATTTCATTAAAAGGCACCAAGAGGGTGCACCCAAGTAGAAAAAATTATATACAAAGCAAACTATGCTCCCGTGCTCGTCGAATGCAAAAAAATATAAAAATGTTGCATTTTCAGTGTTTGCTCTTATTATGAGATTCTATTTGGTAGGGACTTGGTGCATTTTCCTTCCAAGATTATTTTGAAGACCAAGGCCTCTTTAAAAGTTGCATTCTTTATGTGGGTTGTGGTTCTTGAAGCTACACTAACTGTTAATAACTTGAAAGAGCAAGGGTTATGCTTGGTAAATAAGTGTTGTATATGCAACTCTTAGGAACTAGGGGTGTCAATTGTGTCGTGTCAAGGTAAGAGTATTCGATTATATGGGTCAATCTGAACATGACACGATTAACTAATCGTGTCAAAATTCTCGACCCTAACACGATACGTTTATTATACGTATAACACGACACGACATGACCCATGTAACCTATTTAATAAATGGTTCGTGTTAACACAAGTAACACGACACGACTCGTTTAACCCATTTAATAAATAAACTGTGTTAAAATCGACACGATTAACAAATATAACCCGTTTTGACACGTGTAACTTATTTAATAAATACACTTATTGAGTTATTCTCCTTCTTTTAATATATATTTTTTTCTATATTTTAATTAAATTAAAATATAGATTTAGTATTAAAAAAAGACTAATAGTTATAATACTTATAATATTAAAAAATTTTCATATTTATAAAAGAAATTAATTATTACATATATTAATACTTATAATATAAAATATTTTCAATTATTCATATTTATTCGTGTTAACCGTGTCAACTCGCGTGTCAACCCTAACCTGACCTATTTAATAATCATGTCAATCGTGTCAACCGTTTATGACCCAAACCCATTTAAGTTCAACCCAAATCCGCTAATTCCATATCGTGTTAGAGTCGTGTTATCGTGTCGTATCATAAATTGACACCCCTACTAGGAACGGGCATCAAGTGTGGAATACAACTCCTATTTGTCTCATGAGGTGTTTTTGGAAGGAGATGAATTAGAAAATTGTTGATGGGGTGGCAAAGTCTACAGGTGAATTAAAAGGGTGGTTTTTAAATTCTTTATACTTTTGGATTGCATAGCATTCCACTATGTCTGTAGATTTTTTTAGTAGAATTTATGAGCGTTATGAGGTTTATGTAATGAGATGAGTTGAATGTGAGGTGGTGGTACTTTTTTATTTTTTATTTTTTGTGACTCTATTCACTTCTCATGTACATGGGTTCGCTTCCTTTAGGCGCCTTTTGAATAAATTATTTAACTTATAAATATATATATATGTATATACATATAAAAATATAAGTAATATTGTGTCCTTGACTATCCATATCCTCATTTTTTAGAAATTGTCATATCAGTGTGTCAATATTGTGTCTTTTCCATATCCCAAATCCATGTCCATGCTTCATAGATCACAATATATTTAAGTATTGGTTACTGATCATAATAGAGGCTATAATCTCTAACCCAATCCAATGATTGAGTTAAATTATATTATGGTCTTGACATTGGCTTAATAGTTTAAGTATCGTCAATAAATATGTAATTTGCTAAAATGAAATATATATATATATATATATATATATATTTTGATAGGTAAAAGAGTAACTATAAAAAAAAAAAAAAAAAGTGCCATAAGGGGGCGAAACCCTTTACAAAAGGGCTAAAATAATATTATTAGTGTAATACCGCTAAATACTTTTAAACTTTTATCAAGGTAACCTATTAGGCTTACCATTGGCTTGTGACAAGAGAAATGATGTTAGCACTCCACGTCATAGTAGAAAAAGTGGAATGCCCAAGGCTAATGACGGAGACCCTTTATCACCTCCTTGTAACATTGGTAAATAGCAATTTTGTGATGTAATGGTGCTCACTATCTTGTATAGTGTTTTGAAAAGCATTTTAAAGATCAGTCTCAAGGCACATCTTGAGGTGAGGCATGAGGAAAAAATTTCAAAACGTAAAAAATAAAGCAAGCCTCTTGAGAAGCATACACTTTAGGGGGCCTAGGTTGTGCCTAAGACATAAAAGTGTGTTTTTTACGCCTAAGACGGAAAAGGGGCATGCCTCATTGGAGGAGGAAACATGACTCCTTTCTATATTTCTTTTTTTTTAAAAAAAAAAAAAACTATTTATTGTGGTTAAGAGAAGTCGTTTTATTAAAAGGATGTTTGCTATGATTTTAAAAGTCAACTATATTTAAGGTTCTTATAATACTAGTTATGGATATCCTTACTCAAACCCGAGTTCTCAACTTGAAACTCAAGATTTGGGATGATTTGAGAAAAAAAAAGTAGTGGGCTTTTTGGCTCATGTTAATGAACTAGGTTCCCTTACAACCATAGTTACTAGAACGCTAATACTCTAGCAATTTTAGGTATGGCACACGCATTCCAAACAAATTGGAAAAAACTTATGCAAATCAAGAGATCATCATAAATAAGTATGCTTAGTTCAATGCTTTTATATGTTTCATTCCAATATAATAATTTTTTATAATTATACACCTCAATGATATTAATTCCCATTACACATCTTTGGTGAAAAAATGAACCACACTTTTAACATTAGACCTCCCCTATTGTATTCTATCTATTTCATATACATATGTCAATTATATAAGCCAAACTCCTATCATAGCATAATTATAATATGTAGCGTATTGTGTTCCCATTCTTGGTGTTCTCATTCCTGTTCCCGTTCCCCATTTTATAACAACCTTTACTCCAAGTAAAATTGATTACAAGTTACAACTATTACGTCAAAAACAACATTTGACTAATGATCTAAAAATATATTGTATCAATACAACGTATTTTTTCTCAAATTGTCTATTATTGTTGTTCAATGGTTCTTAATTAGTCCATTTTCATGCTACAACAAAAAAAAAAAAAAAATTAATAGTGTTCTCTTGCATTGAACACTTTCAAAAGTTTAATGTCCCCCTCATGGATAAATACTCACCGGGGATTATTTTTGACAGATTCTCCATTCTTGATGACTTGTAGAAGACAATACCCTCAATTTAGCAACTAGATCTTACTTGCTGATTAGTCTTATGATTTATGAGGTTGTGTCATATGTTCAAGTTTATTAAACAAAGATCTTCCACATTACCAAGGAAAAACATGTATGCTTTCCTAAAGAATAATGATGATAAAGCTCTTAATTTAGTGGTAGACAAACTAAACCAAGAGTTCATGAGTGGTATTTGTCCAAGTCCGCTAATATAGATCGAAGAAAAAAAAAATAAAAGCATTGCCCAAGTATTAGTTTCATGATATTGGCAGTCCTTAAGTATAGATAAGTTGGGACCAAATTCTCATCCAAGATGACAGAGTCTTCTCTTTTCACAGAAGTGAGGCTCGAAGCATGTGTACACACACCTAGGTAGAATTTTCCATTTCACCCTTCGTTGTATATCTATATATATATATATATATATATATATAGAGAGAGAGAGAGAGAGAGAGAGAGAGAGAGAGAAGTTCAAAATCAAAGAAAGCCCAAGGCTAGGAGGTAATCCTTGAATTCAACACACGTCATCACTCTTTCTCAAACATAATATTATATTTGGATTCATTTCAATCCATGATAAAACACCTTAAATTTACAAATGAATATGTTTTCAATTAGAATTTTCACTTAATATTATACTCACTTGATTCTTAAGTTCTTCAATTGTAAATTTAAGGGAATACTTAGACTTTTCTAAATCATTCATTTTGACAAGTAATTTTTTATTTAATACATTCGGAAATCATAGTTTTATAAAGCTCTTCATCTTCCATGTCAACAGATGTATTAATATCACTATCATAAGAACTAGAGATAAACTTGAGGAATCCATCCTTGACATAATAACAAGAAACTTTATCACTCTCATCAAATATAGCAACAAGCAAATATAGAGGAGAACCTATTCTGATAACTATTGAGGTGGTTTGGAAACAAATATTAAATTCACTAAGTTGTTTCAAAGTTCCTAGTATGGTAAAAACAAGTGATAGTGAGTGTCTATCAAAAGTGCGGAAAGATTTATATCACTTTTTAATCAACTAACCAAATTTTAATGAATTAAGAACGCATATTTATAAACATCTTGTCAATCAAGATGAATTATTATAAAAAATATTTTCTTCTTAAATATTTAAGATCTTAAATTCATGTAATCATTATGAGCATAACAATTAAAATAAACTTCATGCATTCATAGAAAAAATAAATAAGCATGACACCCAACCATACGTGGAAAACCCTTCTATGGAATAAAACCAACACCAAGCTGCAAAAGTTCACTAGTCAAAAAGAATGCAATACAAATCCACAAAGCATTATCCACAGACAATTAATCTATCACCACCCATGATCTCCCGCTAGTATGTCTGTAGTTTCTCGTCGTACTCTTTAGTTTGAATAGCTTTTGCACGCTCCAGCATCAATCATGATTCTCAAATCCACTCGCCTTAGTAGTGTGCAAGCTCCATGCAATGATTGTCGTGCTTAACCACTATATGCTCATATGTGAACTCTCCTATACTAGGTATATTGTGAACATAACAAAAAAATAACTAGCTATGAACTAACTGTATAAATAAAATATTAAGCCAAGGATTTGTCTGTGTCTGTCTATGCTTTAAGAGGTTAGGGTTCTCTTTTATGTGAACCATAGTACTCTATTTATACTAAAAAAAAATTGTGCAACACTCCTAAACCTAGTTGGGAAAGCTATAGAGCACAAACTGGTAAGTTCCAAACGTAACAGTGCAAAAGTATCCACTGGTGTTCTCACGGGAACCTATCTTCAAACAATAAACACTCCTTTGTTTGGACGAGGAGGCGACTGGAAAATTCATTCGTGATTTTCGACTTGCATAAACGGAATTTGTTTTCAAAATTTAATTTTTTAGGTAATAAAATAAATTTAGAGTTTCAATAAGTCATTATCCATAAGTGTATTAGCCTATATTCAAAACTAACTCACGGTCAAATTAACCATAGTTAAAACTTGTTCTAAATTTTAGTAATAACTCAAGGTGCGCCTAATGCAATATATGCACGAATACGTACCCTGAATTGCACACTTATTCAAACATTGATGTAGTTATGAGATGTCTAGAGATTTTATTCAATGACTAGCAGTAGATCACACAACTCAGTACTAACCTAGCAAATACTGTCAAAAGAAATATAACCTTTTGGAAAAGAATTGTCAATATAAATTGTCTAATTTTTTTAACAATCTCTTCCTTTGACAATTTCTTAACAAAACATTAAAAAAAAAAATTACAACTCGATAAAATAGATTGAGAATGTAATTTCATTTATCAAAGAAAAATTGCATACAAGAAAAAATCTTTTAAGAGGATCCAACTCCAATGGACAGTCGCATTTTATTCTTACAAAGTGAGGAGTGAGGAAAACCCCACACATGACACAAGGGACGTGAAGCAGCACCAAAAATAACTGTTGGACTCTCTCACCATGAACAGGGACAGTTACAGGAATTAAGGGCTTGGAAGGGTGCAATAGACAGTTGAATATGAACATGTGTAGTAGTCAGAACCACTTCTGATACCAATCAAGGTTCTTGAAGGTAAGTGGTCCATCTTAAAATACAGCTGGTTTGCATGAATAATGAAATTGAAGTTAATTGTTATTTCTTCTAGAATATGCCCACAACTTGTTTGACAAAATTTTGCACTTTGCAGTGGACTACTAGTCCTTGCCCCTTAACCTTGAACTTTAGTTGAGGTTTTAGGTTCTATTTTTGGATAATAAAATGCAGTGAGGAAACAAGCAGTGATGTGGGTTTTTTAGGAGGAATTCCCACACTATACGGTGTTTCTCTTTGGTATAATGGCCTATAATCGTGTATAAAACCCTTTATATGACCCAAAGTACGTCAAAATCAAGGGAAATGGAGCTATTCACTCAAAATGTCATGCTATACCACTGCTTAGAAGAACCCCATGAAGAGCCTTTACCTTATGAATGGTATGAGAAAGCCTTTGCAAAGTTAACAAAATTGATCTGCTTATTAAAAATTGTGGACTTGATTGATGGAAGGCTTGTTAATATCAATGACCATTCAATAGTTGTTGATGGCCATCTTGAACACAGTATGCATACCTTTACGTCGCTTCCCAGGGCCTTTCTTGGGTGCCTGTCAGTGCAGGAATGGTCAAGGATGAAAGTAATGACTTCATTGGCAGGTGCAAAATGCACACCACCAATTTACTTCAGTAAACCAAGCAAAATGGAGCCCATCACTGTGAATTAGCTCACCAAGGTATGCAACTTCTTAAATATTTCTGCTCAACAGCGGAAATTGGTGTGTTTCACAATATGCCCACAAATTACACAGCACCAGATATGGACTGGTGCATCTGAGGCAATACTGAATGAAGTCAATGGACTGAAATCCGAGATGGATTGTCTCAATGGTCAACTCCCAAGCAAAGGGACTAAAATGGGTCAGCAAATAGTCTCTAGCTGTCTACAGTTCTTAGACACTGCCATTTCCTATGACCCTAACTTCACTTCTTGGATGCGCCTTGCACCTACAAAAGGTGTGGATACACCAGCTTCACAGACATGAGAAGATGTTCAATGACCTTATTAAGTGCTTGAAAAATGAAAAGAAGTTACTTTTACACCTTACTAAGGTTGAAGTGATGAGAGAAGGGCTTTCTTAAATCAAGGATGTTTTCATAGATAAAAGTATCGGCATCAAGAAAGTTTAGTGCAAAAGAAGCTATCAAAGACATTGGGTTGGGTCACTCGGCTTGGTGCTTGTTCACACTCTTATTGTATTATCTCTATGGCAATGTTCTAGATATTGAAGTAGAACTTTGTGGTGGGGTTTATGGGAGTGGAGATGGGAATAAGCTCGGCTTGTATATGGGGAAGATTTTGAAATCAGATGAGGAGAATATGGTTTGGAGTGGGGTGAAGCAGTTGGAAAGGGCTCTTGGACTATTCGAGTTTGTTTGGGAAACAGCAGGTATGAAAGGAGTTTTGGAGCTACAAGGCCATTTATGGTGTATTGGTGTTGAATATGTTGTTTGTGCACAGGATTAATCTCTGATATAAGGGCATCTCACCATTGAGTTTTGGAGGGCACTACATGGTATTGCATTCATCAATGTTCAGCTCATGCAAGTTAAGAATCCAGGCATGTTTTTGAACTATTTTCACTTGATATGCTATACATTTAGCATAAAGAATGCATCATTGTTATGTCTTTCTTTTATCTATTAATTTGATGTTAAAACTTCTACTAAAAGGGAAGAAACAAGAATTACAATTATAAAGCAGGATTTCAATGTACAAAGAATCCCTTCTCTCGAGTAATATTTGAGGTTCTTCACTTGCAAAGGCCCCTCATTGGCACAACAATAGGTATATTATGACAAGCCATTTTTTAGTATATGATTAAATAAAAAAAGTAAGAAATTAATTGTTTTTAGCTTCTCATGGAAAAAATGTAGGAAGTATGAGATGCCTCAACATTGCAAAGACAGACATTGCTTCAAGAGCAATGCTATAAACGAGACCGAAAGCCCATCATGAAGGACTTCAAAGCAACAATCTTAATTTTTACTCCTCTTTAGAGCATCTCCAACCCACAACCTTTAAATTCATTTGGAATCTTTTTCAAATTTGAAGATGATGGGTCCCACATTTTCACTCCAACCATACCAATTTTCAAATCACTATTTATTCTTCAAATCTCACTTTAATAATATTATTTATATCCAAAATTCAAATATTTAAATCTTTAATGGGGGTGATAGGTTCATAATTTTTTTACCATATAAAAAATTAATTTCAAAATAAATAATTAATAAATAAAATAAAAATTATTGATAAATTAATTTTAAATATTTATTTAAATAATATAAAAATAATTAATTATTAGCTTGGAGTATTATAAAAATAATTAGTGGATAAATAGTAGACCTTCAAATTTGAAGATCAAAATTGAAAACACTATTCATATTTTCACATTTGATGAAAATATAAAGATGGTTGAAGACCACTTTTTGCTTTTCTACCTTCAAATTCGAAAATTTCAAGGTGGATTCAAGATGCTCTTAGAAGGAAATATTTTTTGAGTGTACTGTCTCACTGGCTAGACCTCAGTTACGACAATTCACTCCCCCTCAGCGAATTGCGAATTGGGATTGCACGATCCAAAACATGGATCATTAGCGATTTGGAACGCAAGTTTTAGTGTACCAATCTAAAATATCATAAGTCCCAAAAATCATTCAACATACAAGAAAATGCATACACATCATTGAAATTTTATTTTATAATAGCTTGGATTCGTTAAAATTTTTTTGGTTTATGTACATACAATCGGATATTATTACAAATACAATATAAAAACATATCACGTTCCAAATAAACGTATTTCATTTTAATAAAGCGATTCGAAAAAGCCTACCCCTACTGTACCACATTTTATAACAAATGACGATCTATATTCCCGTTCCACGTACCATAACAATCCACATTCCAAGTAACATTGGGCTAGACTGTCACTAAGATACACTGCCACTGAACCTCTCTCTCTCTCTCTCTAATTTGAAATAAACATATCAACTCTTTATGTTACTTCAAAAGTATACATAATAGAAAAGTTTTTCTTTTATTTATATTTCTTTAATCTTCCTCTTTTTCTTTTTCTTTAAAGGTTCTATACAGCCAATTGCAAGGATAAATGATGGCTTGTAGACCTATTTCCTCTCCGGTGAATTCTCCCTTTATGATGCGTAAGAAAGTGACATTAAATAGATGAGTTTAAAACCTCTTTTTGTACATTCCTCCTATCATAGAAGAATGTCTTCTTTTTTCGAAAGACCAAGGTTCTATTCCCACCCATGCTTGTCCGGCAGATTCAAGTCTCAGCAGGGGGCGGAGCCAGGATTTAGTTTTAGTGGGGGCAACTTATAACTCACTCATAAAATCAAAACTAATTTCATAAAAGTTAATTGTTGCTACACATATCGCCAATAACGGAAAAGAACCAAATTTTAAAAGTTTGACCACGTCATTTACAAAAAAGGTAAATTTGCAACATTCACAAATGTTTTACATGTGATTCGCCTCTCTATCAAGAATATGAATTTTCAACTCCAAAATTCAAAACATTTGACATGAACAAGTAATTTTGGCATTGGATTAAATTTGCATTCAATATAATTATGACAAACATATGAACGTTAAGTATTCATAAATTTCTATTCCTACATGCTTTTACATTTTTTTCACGAAAAATTAAAGATATTGCAAAAACAAATGCATAAGAAAAGGAGCTAATATGCTTAACTCAATAATTAAATTTTAAATAAAGAGAGATATTTAGAATTGAATAACTTACATTTGGCTTAGATGATGAAGGCTAATCACAAATATTGCTGCTGTGCAACACTAAGGCCTTGACCCACCAACTTCTTGATCCATCTGACAATAATCAAGCACATAAGGCCATGAACTTAAAATTTTTTCCTTTTTAAACTCTTAATTTTGAGCAATAATTTGATGATTCTGTAACCGAAAGAAAGGAAAAAAGATAGTATTCCAAACCCCCAACACCTACCATTCAAACCCCCATCAATACATCAATAGCAAAGAAAGAAAAACAAACAAAGAAAAACAAGGAGAGAAACAATTTCAAACGAACATACCTGAGTATTTGTGAAACAAAATAGTGGATGTGCGTCTTACAGGAGACCTCAGCAACAGTAACCAGAAGACATTTTTTCAGAGTGGTTTAGAGATTCAGGAAGAGCAGTTAGAGAGAGACTTGACAGAGAAAGAGGCGGAAGAGAGAGAAAGAGAGAGGAGGGGGAAGAGAGTGGGGCGTGAGGGAGGAGAGAGGAGACACGGGGGCGGGAGAGACGGAGAAGAGAGGCGGTGGCGTAAAAAGAGGAGAAGAAGTTTTTTTTATTGGGGCGGGGGGGGGGGTTAGGGGGCAACTTTTCAAATAAATTTTTCACTGGAAGCAAGTTTGTAAAAGTTTTAGAAATTGTAAACTACCCTTTTATTTCTTTGAAACTTCAGTGGGGCACTTGTCTCCAAGGGCCATTGCAAATCCGCCCTAGTCGTTTGGATAAATAGGAGGAAAAGGAAATTATATTAGTTACAAAGGAAAGGAGAGGAGATGAGAGAGTAATCTCTTACTTATGTTTGAATAATTAATGAAAGGAAAGAAAATGATAGATTAATATAATCTTTTTACCTTATTTAATTTTTTTATCTTGTTTGAGAATAATAAAGGAGGGAAAGGAAAAGAAATAATTTTATATTATTTTATTATTATATCTTTTGAATGTCTTAGAATAGAGGTGTCATTTTTATTTTGATTTTTATAATTTTAAGAGTAATATTGATATTATTAAAAATTTATTAAAGCCTTATTTTCTTTTTCTCCATTTTCTCCCATTTTTAGAGAGATAACAAAATTGTTCAAATAAGTTTAAGTTCTCCCTCCCTCTCTCTCTCTCTTTTTTCTAATTTTTAAAACAAACATTATATAATATCTCCTTTCGTCTTTTCTTTTCTTTTTTTTCAATTTCTTTCATCCAAACATAATGTAAGGTACGAGTTTCCGGAAGAAAAAACGTTCCCCATATCATGTAAATACTTTGCTTTCTTGCATATAGTCGGGCGAAAAAAATTTATAAAGCCAATGCAGGGCTAGCAAAGGGATAAAACCTGTCTCCGGCATCTTTTATCATTGCATAAAGCAATTTTCCCCTTTCATTTTGTAATCTGAACATTTATGTTTGGATGCCAACAACGACAAAAATTTCTTTTACTTTTTAAGAAAATTTAAAATTATCCCTTTAAATTTTTTTTTATTTTTTTAGAATCAAAATATTTTCCTTCACACGTAATTCTTTGTAAATTTCTCGAGAGACTTAATACTCTAGTTTTTTGAGTCTTCTTCTCGTCAGTAAATGAGAATCCCCTCAGACACTTTATATATATATATATATATATATATATATTTATATATATATACACACATATTTTTGCCTCTACTTAGATTTTTACTTTTTATACTTTACTCTTATTTTAATTTGAGTTTGATCCGTTTAATGGAACTTTTATTTATTTTTTTGAAGTTCTTCATATAATCTAAAAAAAAAAAATCTTCTTTGATTAAAATTTGTCTAATTTGTAAGCATTTTTTATTAATGAATTTAGTTACTTTTCCAAAATACTATCAATTAATATTAAATTTTTATACTTTAATTTTAAAATTTATAATTGAAGATTAAGCAATTGCCACCCTGCCTGGAAAATGAGAATTTGTTTGTAGCAACAATTTGGGGCTGGAATGAAATGGCAGCTGTAACATTCAAAAAATTTCCCATTTTCCTGGCCGACAGATAGCATTGTAAAAGTGTTTCTTCATACAAATTACCTTTCTCAGTCAATCAAGAGGGGAACTTGGATAAAAAGTAAATGATTTATGATTCTGAAATAAACAAAAAAAAAGGCAATAAAGATAAAGAGAAAATTTTAGGAGGAAATACACTGTTCGATCTAACCAAGATGACTCAATTTAAAAAATGAAAATTATTTCTAGTGAGATGTGTGTACATCCAAATAAAACTCATTTCAGCTTAGACTTTGAAGAGCTGTGCAGAGGTTTTGCGGCGGATCGAGCTGGAGCACTTCTCACAACCTTCTTTACATCATACTTCACTGATGAGAAAGCACAAACCAGGGCAATCAACATTGTTGGGTAGACGAAAACCGCTTGTGTATGATCTGTATTCACTGGCTTCCCGAGGATTCCTTCCTTGACGAGTCCCCAAATCACCAGAAGGGTCCCAAACATGCTCATCCTTCCCGGTTTAAGGAGACCCACAAGTGCTCCTGCCACTGAGAAATAGCTTCCTGCAAGAACCTGCTCAGAAAGCGCTGATTTTAATCGCTAGAAAATAAGAACATAAAGTTTATGGTATTTGGTTATAGGGCTTATCTAAATATCCATTCAAGGGAAAACAAGTGAAGGGACTCATCTTGCAAGTTTTGCAGAGATTTTGTGGTAAAAAAAAAGCCCACCATGCTTACGAATCATGCTTTCAGTGACTTAGATGTTGTTTTTTTTTTCATTTGTGCCCACATTTTCTCAAAGAGCCTCCAAATTGGAAAACCATAAAAAAACTACATTATTTGGTTCTTGTAAGTGGGATCAGTTTACAATCACTTACATTACTTATCTAGGAAAGGGGATGGTGAAAGAATAACATATAAAAAGAAAATGAGAGTAAGGAACTGAAACATGGATGGCAAGAAATGATAACGGAAAACAGAGGATGCAGGCATCCAAAAGAAGCGGGAAGTGACTAGGTCATGTCAAGGAAGCATCATGTAAAACATAAAAGTGTGTTAATAAGTAATGATTCCTAACAGAGTTTAGAAGCATATAGAATCTCTTAAAGAATTGACTATCAAATTCACTTGCACAATATTTTATTTATTTTTGGTAATTAAAACATACATCCGTGCCCCAGGTCTCAACAAGGACTTCAAGCCTGCAACTTCCCCTCATTGGTGATGGGATACACGTAACATTTTAAAACTGTGATAATAGATTACTATTAACTGACTAATTATCTATCCATTACCAATATTATCAATGATTAGTTAACCAAACTTAACCATAGCTGTTATTAGTAAAGAAAACTAATAATTCCTAGAAACATAAAAAGTTTATTGATTGTATAAATGTCATTCTAGAAATAGCAATGGTACAGTGGTAAATTAGCCGAAACATATAAAGAAGTGACTCAAGAAACAGGAGGCATAACAGTAACTCAAAGATTGACTGCTAAAAACTTTTGAAAGCATGAAAACGTGGTGCTTCATATGGTCGAATTGTGATTCACGCCCGCAAAAAGCACTGCCAGTAACTACAGGTTGCCATAAACTCAACTCAACTAAACTAGTAACTAACTATTAAGTACAGTCAAAATGTTTATTTTTTAGATTTCAGGAAACATCCTGTGCTTGAAATAATTCGACATTAGGAATTGATGAGGCGGAGTTTTTTCTAAGAAAAAAGCGTTAATGAGAAAGTTAAAAAATGATCCAAGGATTGATACAGAAATCAATGAGAATGTTAAAGTACGTAGATCAACAGTTATTGGAGGGACAAAATAATCAAAAGAAAATAAAGCACAAGCTGCCAGCTTGAGATTAACTACTATAATTTACAATTCTGGCAAATTTTGGCGTAATTAGTCATCATATCCATAAATAGTTGTGAAATAATAAATTTATGAGAAAAGAAGAGAAAAACATACAAAATTAAGAGATCACATTTCAAATCAGTAAATTTGTCTGATGGATTGCAATATTTGAATTGTCCTCAAACTAAAATGGCATAAACATAAAACAAAGAGGATGGAGATGAATTCTTTAGAAAGCCAAACCTCCAAGCGCTGTAGATCGGTTACTGGAGAGGCTTCCTTTACGTCAGTCAAGTTATAGATGTTTAGCAGATTATCCCAGCTTGGAATAGTCACACTCTTGATGAGGCTATTTGCAAGGGCTCCAGGGTAGAGAAGGGCCTTCACTACAGCAACCGGGAAAATCTCACTTGCAATTAACTGTGAAGATGTTACCTGAACAGGGGATGTACACATACCAGCTCGACATGGAACCCTGACAAAGTGACAGAAAAATCCAGTAACAGGCTGAACAAGTGGCATGAAGTAATAGTTTCATTCATGATAATTTTTTAAAATTTGTTATTCATCATAATGATAACAGAAATATCTGCATACTTTAAAAAAAAAATCAAATAATGATAATAATAATTATTATTATTATTATTTTTTGATAAGTAATGAGTATTGAATAATTATATTAATAACAACTACTAAGGAACAACCAATATAGAGAGTGATAATACAGAAAGGAAAAGCCAGCAATGAACTTAGACACCCTAAGATAAAACAAGTTCAATCGTATGAAAGCTTCTGATGCCCCCTTTTCAAGTGAGGGATTGTTATGAGGGGGATCTTCAAAGTCATCAGCTGCCAGTCAGTAGCTTAATTTGTATGATCTCTTTTTCCATGAACATGAGGATCATTAAAAACTGACAACAATTCTCAACCTAACCTATTTTAATGAAAATGCTGGATTATTGTGCAAGGTAAATCTGGAATACTAAGATCATATGACATAGAGTTTTGCATTGAAATGCAGTGTAATACGATTGTCATACCATTTAAGATTCATTAATCTTCAACAAAATTTGAAATAGAATTTCATTAAGATTATTCGTTAGATTAAACTATATTTTAGAAGACATTTCATCATTATCTTATAATTCTTGGTTTCCAAATCTTTCCATACTAGTAATCTGTGTAAACCTGGCCATTCTTTGTTACATTGGTGAAATCCGGGCTGTGGCCATGGATTCAAATATGAGTAACAATTTCGTGCAAATAACACTAAGATTAGGATTGCACCTAGTCCATCCTTTCCAACACCCTGCACTGGTCAGACCAATACTAGAAAATGACCTTTATTAATGTAACTATATAAGCTATTAGCAACTACTAAGTGACATAACAGAATTTATATTTCCAAGACTACACAAGGCCCATATCCCCACAAACAACTTGAAAACTTGCTTGCAAATAAATGTTAGTATTAGCATATATAGAAGTTCAAAGGTTGGAGAAATAACTACATTGCGTATGATTAAATGAATGTGAATGGAGTAACTTATGACATATAGAGGCATGAATTTGATGAAAGAGGAGGCCCTTGTTTCAAATAGAATTTCTTTCAAGTACTTAGAAGATCAAATAAATGATGCCAATGATTGAATGGTCAAAGTTTAGCGAGCATCGAACTTAGGCAGAAAAAAGTTTGAAGTTCAATTTCATTATAATTCATTACATGGCTGAGTATTGGAGTAGATCTACATCATGGTGTTGGATGGACTAAAGTAAACTTTAATTTACCATAGTACAAGGGGCTGGCCATAACACATCAAGCTAGAAAGCCTCCAAGAATACTCTTAACAAGCATACCACCAAAGCACTAAGTGGTAGCTTGAGTGGTATCTTCTCGAAGTCCTAAATGGGAGGTAGACCATTCAAGCCCAATTAGGTCCAAGTTGATGTGCAAGTTGTAGTAGCCAAATACGTGTGTGTACATATATAAGGGTTGGTATTAGCGCAACGCTAAGGTTGCTCCATTGTGAACTAGAGCTTACGGGTTCAAGTTGATGAAATAAATATATCTATCTCTCCCTACACCCCGCAGTGGCAGGAACCTTGTGCATTGGGCTAGCCCTATATATACACACATACATATCAAGCCCTTCCCTGACTTGAAGGGTTAAAATTCAATTAACACGATGATCCTTTAGTCACCAAAACTTCATGTTAGTCAAAATAGCTTTATCTCAGTAAATTGACCCACAGAGAGAGAGGAGAGAGAATAAAAATAAGACCAAAATTAGTTCAAGTAGAAGTTGAAGTCTTTAAGAGGAATATGTTGGGAGATGAAGGATGCCAAACTTTACAAAAATACAATCAGTAGCGCATGAACATAGTTTCTATCTATCAACAGTATCTACAATTTTTTTTGGGTGTTGGGGAGCGGTTGACCGTACCAATATAGAAACAATCAATCAAGTTTTTTTTTTTGGGTAAGTACAATCAATCAAGTTAATTATAGTATATCAACTACAACCATTTTAATAAATAAAAGAAACAACCTGAGTAAATAACGTGATTAGAGATTCAATGAATATATCAAACCTAGATCTAATAGCAGTTCCACCTGAAACAAAGTAGTATCCAATTGCAACAAATAGCACTTTATTACTAAATAATGCACTGTAAGTCTAATGAATAGCTCAAAGATTCATTCAAACGAAGAATCGTCAAGTGCTAAAACACGATGACTTACAAGTTTGATCAGTAAACCCAGAATAAAGAACATTGGAAGAGGAAAAAAGAGATTCAAATCATACAAATGAAAAAGAGTCAATACTATAGAGTTTCAGTTTATTTTTTATTTTTGTTTCTTTCTATTTTTAATTCAAATTTGAATCCAACAGCTTGGAGGAATTGGGTTTGTGGGATGTGAGAGTTAATACCTGAAAAGAGGGATCTGAAGGATGATAAGGAAGAAATATATGCGACATGCGTATGTTGAGAGATTGCTCAACCATCCCTTCGAAGATGAAGAAGTTGCCATTAGAGAGACAAGGAAGTTTAGACTCTACAGAAGAGAGAAGCAGATAGAGAATCAAACGCTGAGTGCTTCACGTGGAGCCCAATCATACGCACGTTCAATTACATTTTGCCGTCTCGTTGTAACCAGGGGCTTACTTAACGACGACGTTTTGTTCTTTCAGCATTCTTAAGACTTAAAGAGTCCGAGAACCCATTAATATCATCTCAAATAATAGATTCAAAAAATTAGACGCAAAATGGAGAAATTGTTATAAAATGAAAAAATGAATGAACACAAACGAGAAGTACACAAATCCATGTCTATATTCACGAACGAAGAGGAGAAGTTCACTATTGAAAATGTAAATAATAAGAAAATAATCCACTTCAACTTGTACAATATACGCTACATTATTTTTGTGTAATGTTCTTGAACTATCTTTAATTGAAAATAATACACATGATATGTATTCGTGACTTATCTTGGAAGTACAAGAATTTGAATTTTAGAATAATTTAAAAGAGGGGCAGTTATCGATTACTTTGTAGATCGTCATGGTACAATAATGTCGCTATAAGTAAATACATATTCTATTTATGACCTAATTTTATGGGAATCAGAAATATATCTAAAACATGCAGATCCAACTAATAGTGATTTTGATATTTTTGAATAAAAAAAACTCATGTCAAACGTTTTGCAAAAATAGAAAAATATATGCTTCATAACATTTCAGTGTTTTCAAGTTGGAGTATAAATGTATCCTGATAGTAGGTTAATAGAAAATGAAATGTCTAGAAGTGTACAACTTTTAAGATACACAAGAGCATAATTTGCACTAAGATATGGTACTTTAAGATCAAGATCTCTTTATCATTTTTGAGGTAAATAAAAATATATTTTTTTCAAATCAAGTCATCAGACAATCATAAAGTATGTTAATGAATGAGCTTTGTCTATATAAAATCAATCCAAAACTTTCTCAGTATATGCAAATTGATGTAATAAGATTCCCTTTTTAGAAGTGCTCAATAGGTCAAGACAAAATTTTATTTTTTTTCTATATCTTTCATTTAAATAAGCAATTGTTTTGTGACCTCTTCAAGAGTTCCTATAAGATTCAAATTATCAACATAAACTACAACAAATGAAAATCTAATATCCAATTTCTTTATAAACATAAATGGACAAATCATGTTATTTACATATGATGATTGTACCACATGGACCCGGATTGCTTCACTCTATATAAGAATGATTGTAGCTTGATTAAATTACGAGATTATGAAGTATTTACTTCAGGCATTTTGAATTCTTTAGGGATGTTCACACACACACACACACACATATATATATATATGTTACTATGTAGTTTTTAATATAAATATATTGTAACTATATCCATAAAGACGCGTGTCTAGTCCTTATGAGATTATCTTATTAATCAAAAATCAAAATGGAATTGCATTCATTGTAGGAGAATATGTTTTCAGATAAACTAGGAGAGGTCAGTGTAATTTCAGAAACTTTAAAAGGGATCAGTGTAATTATTATAAACTTTAAGATAGGTTAGTATAATTTACCCTATAATAAATTGATAAATTTAAGAAACTAAAGACTTAAAAACTAATAATTTTAATAATTAATAAAATTTCTATATCCCTTGTTTCTTAACTATAGGTTGACAATATTTCAGTAACTAAATTTGTTAGGGGAGAAATCCAATTTGTTATATAGGGATAGAGTGTGGGAGAGAAAAATTTTCATGAATGATCAATAGTAATGTAGGAGAGATGAGGGTATTAAAATATGAATAAAATATGTCATATTAAATTTAAAATATAAATATTTTATTAATAAATGAATTTGTTAGGTGGAATAGAGACGTGGGTTAAATTTTTTATTTATTACAAATTATTAATGAGAACTAAAGGAAAAAGAGGAAGAGTGGAAATTAGTAAAGTGTTGGGGTCACATAAGATTGATTTTTTTTTTTTACTAAATTCTAAAATAAAATTTGTGAAATATATTGCTATAAGAAGATGTGGGGTTTATTTTTTTATTTACTATAAATTATTAATGAGAACTAGAGGTGGCAAATGTTATCCAAATCCATCAACTCGCCCTAACCCGCCTATTTAGTTAGCGGGTCATAAACGGGTTGGGTTGTCACACCCCGAATTTCCACGAACCTGAGGCGCGAGTAACGAAACTAAAAGAAAATAAAATAATAAAGAAATAAAGGACAATCAAGAATAATCACATGCATTCCAAACACTAACCCAATTCATGTTCTGATACAATCTATAAGGCTTTGCCTGTTACCTCATAACATACAAATAACATGAAATAGTCTAGGGCTTATGCCCTTGTACAACATCAAAATATGCCTCACGGGCCAAATATAGTTCTCAGTTCTTTTCTTCATTAAGGCATCACTAAATCTCACGTAGCTAGAGTGTCATCTGAAATGGTATCCCATGATTGGGTCAGCTCAACTGCTGGTACAATATAATGCTGACGCAAGGAACAAAATTAAGGCGTGGCATGTGCAAGTGTACATTTATATCTACATGGCATTCAATATCATCAATGCAGTAAATGAACAGTATGCATGACGCACCCATGCAACTTTATGCCACACCCATGTCTCATTTTACGGACCTTCCCCGCTGGCCTGTGAGTACCACAATATGTCTCGCTTCACGATCCGAAACCCGTCAAGCATGCGAGTACCTATGGCCGATTTTGAGTTTTTCACCACAGGATCTACACCCTCATAATGCACAGCACCACGTGCTCAACTCACACCATGTCCAAGGAATCACACTATGCCAATATGCTCTAATTCCACCATGCCATTATGCAATCTCAATAAAGCATCTTATCCACACATGAAGCATGCTTTAAATAATGTATTACACAATAACATTCTAATCAGAAGATTCCTTCATCCAGGTTACATGCCATACATAGTCCATTTAACACATGCTTTAAGTCACATATTTCATAATCTCAACAATTTTCGAAGAGTATAATCCATACATTATGCTAACACATGCGATATACAGATAGTCATGATCCATATTCATCACCTAAATTTCAAAAAAAATAACAAGTAGCACATAAGCATATAAGCGATCAAACAAATATGTAAATCATCAAGTCATCATGGCAATTATTTCTAACTTAATTTTATTTCTTACTTAGCACAATATATCGTACCTGATGGGCCGATCTCAACCCAAGAACGCGTACTCATTGCGTAGCGGAACTAATAGTAAGAATGCAGAAGGTCAGACACCTTCTCCTTACCCTTCAGTGTTCCTAAAATTATGAAATATAACTCAGTTCAATTGCTACTTGAATTATGCTATTCGTCAAATTTTATGTCTTTATTTTATGAGTTTCTATTTTACTAAAATAAACTCTACTACTGAGTCTGGAACATTGAAAAAAATAAGTTTAGGCTTTTATGGAATTCAATTCAGACATCTGAGCTAAAAAGGGCAAAACGATCATTTTGCACTTTTTACGGGTCCTTACATCCTGAGACCTCTTTTTTCAAATTGGACTTTACAGTTGAGTCCAGAACGATTGAGACAATAAAATTTCACTATTTTCTTACTTAAATCAGAGTTCTTTTGACTATGTTTTAACTTAGGGGCATTTCGATAATTTTTAATATTATTACGGGTCTTTTATTTTTTGAGATCATGTCTCGTAAAACGGACCTTACCATTGGTCTCAGAATGGTCGAGATAGTCAAAATACACTATTAACTTGTCTCATTTGGACTCTGGACCATTTTGTGATATTTAAAATAATTAAATTAATTAAGTAAATTAATATTTTATTAAGGGGGGTCAAAATATAATTAGTTAAAATTTCTGGGGTCAAAGCTGAATTTTTGAAAGTTCTGAGGGTCAATTTAAATTTCAAAATTTACTATTCCAACCCTGAATAGCCAAACAGTGGCTAAGCCCCAAAACAAGGATAGGATATCCCTATCCTCAATTTAATTCCAATTCTAATTTACTAACCCCGTGGCCAAACACCCTAATTCCCCCTTTTAATTTATAACCTACGGTTGACACGTGGAGGGGTTGGGTCGGTCTTGACCCGACCCGAACTCGCCCCGCATAGTGCCTCATTCTTTCCCGTTTTTTCGGTGAGTCTTCGGTAGGTTTCTGTCGCCATCTCCAGCGACGGCAATACTGTTTCGGTAGGTTTTTCATATTTTAAAAACGCAGTTTTCTCCCATTTTTCCCCTAGGTTCCATTTCTAACCTTGGTTTTCACTTTCATCCATTAGATCTCCACGAAATGGGCAAGAAACGTAGCTCCGGCCAACTGAGATTTCTCATTTTTGTGCTTGTTCCCTTACTGTTTTAGTCCTAATGCTTTTCCATTATTTTTTTGCACCTTACTGCATAAGTTTCCCATCATTTAAATCGAGTTTGACACATAAAATAACAAGAATCGGATTCTCACCCTAAACCTGCAACTCGATATTTCTACTTTGTTTTTCAACCATTTTACCTGATTTCTTCTTCATTCATTTTCTTTTTGAATAAGTTACATGGTCCTAAGATCAAATCTAAGTGTCATGCTTAAAAACTTTAAAACAGAATCTGAACCCAACTTACCTATTTTTTGGATTTTCTCTTGTTGCAGTCTCTCTCTTCTCCTTCCTCCTCCTTGGTTCACCTTTTGAATTTTCTCCCCGTTTTCACAGCTTCCTCCCAGCCTCCCCTCCTTTCTATTTTTCTTTCTCAATCCCAACGAACATACACACACATATACATAACCAACACTCAGCAGCCCCTTTCTCTCTACTCTCTCTTTCTCTCCACACCATGTTCAGGTCTGTACACACCCATTCCATTTTGACAAGCACACACACAGAACACACTTACACACACTACCAAACTCACCCACTCTTTTACACGCACAACCCCCTTCCATGCTTCCTTGAGTGATTTACACTCAACCTGCACACACACTCACTGCACACAGTACACACACACACACGGCTGGGGCACACAATCAGATATATATATATATATATATATATGTATATATAATTAAATGTATTAAATATACACATGCTTAAACAATTGAAATACACACATTACATACATACATGCACTATTTACCATTCACACACATCACAAACACAATAATAATAATAATAAATAAAAAATCTCATTCCAAGAAAAGAAAAATTTTGAGTCTTTACATGGGTAATAAGGAACCCGTCAATTTAGCGAGTCAATATAAGTTGAATATAGGTGTTTGACAGGTTGAGAATAGAAAATAATAAAATAGTATAAAAATATATATATATATATATATATATATATCTCCATTTGGTAAAGAACAAAATACAAAAACATACATAATAAATTATAAAACAAAATTAATATTTAAAAAATGTAATTCAACATCACCATATACATATATATACATATATATATTTATATCTCCATTTCACTGCTAAGCCACATCATCAGGTGGTATCAACTAAGGGAAACTTAAATTTGTATGACATTGGATTCTAAAGGCAAACAAAAGAGAGGTATGCAAAACCATTTTATGAAACTTATTCTGTTAAGAAATGACTAATTTCTAGACAACTTACAAACCACTAGGTAAAGAAGAAAATAATAATAATAATAATGCTAATATACACATGAACCCTAATGTGGAAAATTATCAGAAAGAAGAAAAAGAAGAAATCCCAGGGTTGATATCAAGGACTATTATGCATACAACTGGATCATACAACTCACCAGTATAGCATGCCTTAAAAGGCTAAACAAAGGGGTAGCACAGTATTCAGTGACCCTTTTGCTATTATGTCCATGCACCATCCAAATCCAACGTCGCACCATCCAAATCCAATGTGACTCAAAACAACTATTTAAATTGTTATTAGTTTAACAATTTAATTCATGTTAGAAATGAATTCGTGAAAGTAATCACCATAAATTTCGCCTGATTAGATTTACTAATAGAGAAATAAAAAACTTGTTCATGTGTATTCACAAAAGTTTTAACAGAAAAACGTGATAAATTTTGTTAGTCATATTACTTGATTGAGATGTAACAATCTTAGATAGTGTTTTTATTTTTAAAAAAAATTTGGGTATTTGGTCAAATCCAGATTGACCCGATCCATTTACAACTCGACCCGTATTCGACCCGACCAATTTGGGTCAAATATGGGTTCAACCCTGTTTATGACCCGACCCGTTTAGAACCCGTCCGTTTTACCGAGCCTAATGAGAACTAAGGGAAAAAGAGGAAGAGTAGAAATTGGTGAAACGATGGCGCCACGAAGAGTGGAAATTGATGAAATGTTGGCGACACATAAGATTAATTTTTTAAATAAATTTCTAAAATAAGATTTTTGGAATATGTTGCTACAAGGAGACATGGGATTTAATTTTTTATTTATTATAAACTATTAATGAGAATTAAAGGAAAAAGATGAAGAGTGGAAATTGGTGAGATGATGGGATTGATTTTGTTTTACAAAACCTTAAAATAAAATTTTTGAAATATATTATTATAATATAAATATATAGATATATATGTAGATATTAGAAAATTTATTAACTAATCATTAATAAATTTCTTATATGCCATACCGAGCCTTGGCGACACAATTTTGTTGCGGACATATAGGGCTTATGCGCTACAGTTGTTGAAAGCTTGGCCTTGCCTTACCATCCCCGCGCACCATTATGAATGGTCGCGCGCGCCAATTTGTATGTTAGTTGCGCCATTATGTATGGTAGTTGGTCGCGCTCTCTACTGCATACACACCATTATGAATTGGTTCTCTGTTATCTCCATTAATTTTACAATAGCCACCACTTTTTTATTCATAAGAAAAATATTTTTTTCCCATCAAAACTCTGTTAGTCTCGTTTTCTTTCTTCGCAAGCAAACAGAGATTACTCTTCTCCTCCGATTCCGTCAATACTATCTGGCGAGATTTCTATCTTATATATCGAAAAAAGAAGGAATTTCTTCATTAGGATTTGGTAAGTTAATTGCTTCTACCATCATAATTTCTTTTCTTTTCTCTTTTTTTTTTTTTTTTTGAAATTTTAATTCATGGTCTGTGTTGATGTGATTAACGCTTTCAGAATTGTGGGAGTATTAATTTTTTTGGGGCCTCTTGTATATTTTTCTTATTTCATACATAAAACACCCGCACACATGTAAGCACACGTCTATTTGAAATGTTTTTTTTTTTTTTTTTTTAAATTGTTGGATTTGATTTGATCCTTCAAAGCTTAATAGATAGTTATGGTGGTTCCAATTTTGTGTCTTCTGTTTTTGCGTTCTAAGAATATTTATCGTAGTGAATTTTTTTTTTCTTTCATTGAGCTAACGCGCAGTAGTAGCTTGATAAAAGTCCTGAACGGTGAGTGTAGTATGGTAACCATGAATTTAGAGCTTGTTGTTCATTCTTGTATGCACCTATTTAAACATATACCCTTTTTGTGGCTCTCTGTCTTAGTACTCTCGTGAGAAGTTATTCCATGACAAACTGTGATTCTAACATTTACGGTGAATCTAAATATCTAAATCATGGTGGAAGTCTGACGCAGCATGAAACATGATACATGTCGAATTCCTTATATTAAATCAACCTGAGGAATACTCACTCAAGCAAGAGAATAAATCACTAGAATTCAAAATTGAATGTTATTGATAAAAACATACATCATGTTTATAGAGTTAGGAAACTACTGCTTTGACATACTGAATAATAAGAGTGTACTACATCAGTTAGGAAACTACTGCTATTACTAGGAAACCCTAACTCCTATACTAATCTTAATAGGACTAAGAAAATAGAGAAATTCATAATAAATCAAATTTGGGGTTTTTGGTAATTGAACCCATAATAGGAAACTATATAATAAAAGAAGAAGATTGTTACTAACGGCATCCCAATCTGAATTTCTTAGGTGGAGTAATTAACAATTTAAAACTTTTCATAAATAGTAAAAACAACTAATTAAAGGTCTAAACGATGGAAAAACGACTTCAGTCATGACCATAAGGCGATGAGTTTGGTACATCTCATCATTCCGGGTCAAAAATAGGGGTCATTCCGTTTCGTCTCGTTTACTAGTACTTTAATGTAGAGTGGGACTTCTTGCGTTCCAAGAACTCATTTGCCACTTTTTCTACATCAAAGTCACATGGAGTAATTGAGTTGTTTGCACTTTTCAATGACACGAAGCTGCTTTCAAAGATGGTTCTAGGTAAAGGACCTTGGTGTTGTTTTTAAGATATCTGTATATGTCTTACATTGACCATGATCTTGGCTTCACTTTTTTATTCAACCTTGTGATATATATATATATATATATATATATTTTAACAATTGTTTTCATTATTGTACCAATTTCTAATGAAATGTGGAAAGAAGGGATAATAACATTGTTGTGATAAATAGATTTTAAAATTTTGCAATAAGTTGATATTTTTTGTATTGCACAATAGGAATAGCAATTGCCTAGTTCACTTAAAGGGTAGCTAGGCAATTGCTATTCCTATTGTGTAACCCGAACATTAAACTGAGAAAGGGAAAATTATGGATACTTTTTTTTTTTTAATGAAGTATGGTATGTTTAAACATCTATTGTAAAGGATATAGATCCATCATAAACACAATGCATAAGAATGGCAGAAAAAATCTATTCTTGTATTGCTAACGAACTCGTAGTTTTTTTTTTCTTTTCGGTCTTGAAGAGAAGCTTTTCCATAGTGATTTTTGTGACAAATGTGTAAATTTGACATTGAATAGGGGGTTGTAGAAATGTCGACTAGTGAAGGCGTGAAGTTGACTGGAAGGAGCAAAGAGGAGGTGAGAAGTATGTTTGAAGAGTGGAGAGTGAAGCATAAGAAAACTTACGAGAATGAGGAAGAGAAAGAGAAGCGATTCAACATCTTCAAGGATAAACTCAAGATGATTGATGCTCACAATGCTGGCAACCACTCTTGGACAATGGGTTTGAACCAATTCAGTGATAGGACATCGGACGAACTTAAGAATATGTACGGCGGACGGGGGATGGTTTGAAAATGAAATGCTGAGGTAGGGACCGACCATTTGATGAACCAACTTGCATGTATCAGCTATCAAGTTTACGCAAAATCATCTGAACTTAATAGGATAAATCTTTGAACATGGTCCATATTTTGACAATTTTTATTCTGTTTGATACATAGTTACCAAAAAATGCTAATATATATATGCTGGCCAATGGGTGAGTGGTGATAATATATTGTGGTGGATTTTATCCTCTTCTTGATGTTATTTTGACCACAATATGGAAATATTTGTTTCCTAGTTATACACATACACACACACACATACATACATAGTGATTGTAGAATTACTTAATAATTGATATTGATTTTTGTGTGTGAAAATTATTTTGGGTGTACAGGGCTGAATTCAACAAGCTTAAATTGTTCATTTTTAATTACAAGTTGTGTTTGGAGTCAGATTAGGCTTGGTGGATCTAACATTTTAACTCTTTTCATTTAGATGCCGGCTTGGAAGACTATAATTAAATATCTCTGGGTAGTGGCTATAAGTCTTTTGAAGACAACCTAATAGTCTCTTTGCCTTGACAAGATAGAGTCCCCTTTGTAGTTTGTACGTGCATGGCCTAGACACAAAGGACAAATAGAACATAGCTTGGACAGTTAAATCTTAAGAAAAACATTCTTCTATGTAAAGACATCAAGTATAGCATATTTGTGTGTGTGGGTGTGTGTGTTAGATGCCGTCTTATGGCCTATTTTCTATTCTTCCTTTTGGCATTACTCTCTCTCTATACATACATATATATATATATATATATATATATTTGTAAGTGAAAAATAATCATTTACTCTTGCAAAAACACAAGTTCATTTCATTTATCATTTGAGGGAGAGGATTGTAAGTTGAGAGAGGCAATGGCTACACTACAGAGGTCTTCAAAGTCATTCAGGAGGCAAGGTTCATCAGGTTTAGTATGGGATGATAAGCTGTTAGATGATTTAAAGCTGATGACACAAAGTGTTGATCACAGAGAGCTAAGGCCCTGTCAAAGTGTCAATGGAAGCATGGAGATGAATATGATGGAGTGCACTGCACCAAATGCACTACCACCTTCCATTTGCACGCGTAGCTTCTCTATGCCCACCATCAACCTTTCTTATCCTTTTGAAAATCCACTAAACACCCAGAAATCCAAATAAATTTTATCCCTTTCATCTATCTATATATATATATATGTATATAGATATATTCTTTCATTCTTTACCAAGAAAAATCAGAATATTTTATGCAAAAATAATGTCAAAAAGTAAATCTATCTCTAATTTAGGGCGATGATAGCTTAGATTGGTTTTCCAAGATGTTAGTATGTAAATGGTCTAATACGAGGCAGCTACTTCATGCAAATATTGTTGAATGTTAAGATCATATCATATTTATCCCTTGCTGACATCTCCAATTGGTGGAGCTAATATTCAGAATTCATTTTCATTAATTATCAAACTTCTCCAAGATGTTATTTGGGTTGATTAGCTAATGAAATTCCCAGAATGGTGCACCTATGCTCCAACAAATCACCACCCTAATTCTACATATAAAGGTAGCTCAGTCCAAGAATTTCTTATTTTTGCAAGATCCAGTGAGAATTAGTTGTTGGTAATTATGTAGCACCTGTTTTACTTCATAAGTATTAAAACCGGATACAGAAGAAACTGTTTTATAAAACAAATTTTCAAAACATCTAGTTTGAAAAATGATAAACAAAATTCGAACTGAAATAATTTAATAACTCAGTAAAACCTGTTTTGATAAATCCAAAACAAAATTTGATAGAACAATAAGAAACAATACAGAATTGAAACTTATAGTAAATTACTGGTCAGGAATACTGATTTTGATCAAGGTTAATGTGTAACGCTATGTCTTTAAGACATTTTATCCCTTGCAGTGGTGTTTATGAGCCCTTTGGACATCTGTCTCTCTGGATATAATGATCCGAATCTTCATATAGTAGCAATCTGTGTGTCTGGAGAATCAAAACAGCGTTTGTACTATTTCTGACTCAATGAACATACATATATTGACTCGTGAATGATTTCAGATTGCATGCAAATATTGATCAACGTATGTAATAAGGGGCAGACTGATTTATTTAGAGCTTTTCGTGTTTGTTGTATGCGAATAGTGATCAACTTATGCAATAAGGGACATAGTGATTTCTGTAGAGCTCTTCGTGTTTGTTTAGTACTGACACGAGACTATGAGGTGCATTTGTTCATGCTAACAGACTTGTTGTTTCTGTTTGAAAATAGGCACCAATTCGACTAATAATCAATTGTAAAACAACAATGTTTTGAAGATGTTAAAATAATAACGTTTTCTAAAATAAAGATATTAAATAAATTCTCTCCAAAAATGATATATATATATATATATATAGCGACTCAATTCTAAACCCACGTCTGCTTATGTAGCCTCGTAGCCCACGTCAGTCTGAATAAAATGCCATAATTGCATTTTTAGATCTACAATATTATATATATTACTGAAATATTAATCTTGTAATTATTTTGGATACATTTTAATTTATCCATTTATTTAATTCTAATTAAGATAGAAAAAGAATTACAATATGGCAGTTCTATTCCCACTCCCTATTTCTCTATTTGAACTCCAAAAAAGACAAATTTAATAATTTAAAAAATATTATTTTAGAGTGCAAGTTAACAAAAGGGAGTGTGAATAACATTTTTCTTAAAATACCCTTAGTATCAAGGAAACTGACGAATTCAAACAAGTGCCAACTCAAGCCTAGCTGTCATCATAAACATCACCAGATTTTGTGCCTTCCATGATTCTAGGATTAGTTTATTATCTCTATAAATATTGCTATTAATTGTGATTGTAAATTACCTTTTTAGTTACATATTCTTAGCCTAAAATTAGGCCTCTCGGGTTGTGTAAAGATACAGAGCATGAATAGAAATATGTGAGTTCAAAATACAAAATCATAGCTGTGTGAATCCTCTATATGGTATCAGAGCCGCAAATCTCTTACAAGTATCTTTCCTTTCTTGCTTCCTGCGACATGGCTGCTATCTCTGCATCTTCCACTGATTCACCCATCATCACCATCAATGCCGCAACCACCATCAACGAAAAGCTCACCCCTTCTACCTTCCCTTAGTGGAGGGCTCAATTTGAAGCATTGCTCACTGGCTATGATCTCATTGACTTTGTCACTGGTGCAAAAAAATGCCCTGCCCTTGATGCAACGAACTCCGCTGCCTCCAAAAGCCGCGAACTCCCACTGGGTTTGCCAAGACAAACTCATCCTCCACGCCATTCTTGTCTCCACGTCCACCACTATTACCCCCCTTCTTGCTGCCTACAAAACCTCCCATGAGGCTTGGATAGCACTTACCCGTTTATACGAAGGAAAATCACGGACGCATGCGATGCAACTCAAGGAAGATTTGACTTTGAGCACTCGTGGAAATCGCACCGTCACTGAGTTCCTTCAAGCAATCAAAGTGATTGTCGACGAACTCGCAATCATTGATCATCCGGTTCCAGATGATGATTTAACCCTCTACATTCTCAATGGATTGGGTTCTGAATTTAGAGAAATTGCGGCACCCATTCGTGCTCGTGTGACCTCTCTGAAATTTGAGGTAATCCATGATCTTCTTATAGGTCATGAGAGTTACCTTCGACGGTTGGAGAATCAATTGGCAGCAGCATTTGTTCCCACCGCTCATTACTCTCATCGGCGAGGAGGTGCCCCTGGATATAAACAGAGCCCTACGTCTTCCTCCAACAAGCCTCGCAGCAACAATGGGCACTACAAAAATGGGCCCTTCAATTCGGGCCACAGGAAATATCAGCCCAAGTGCCAATGGTGTGATCAAGTAGGCCATATGGCCAAACATTGCCCAAAAATGCCTTCTGCAGAATTCACTGCACACTATGCAGCCTCCTCCAACCAAAAAAACCACAAGTAGCTAGTTGACTCGGCAGCATCTCACAATATGACCACCGACCTTTCTAATCTGTCAATTAATTCTGAATATGATGGTACTGATGAGGTGGTAATCGGTGATGGATCAGGTTTGTTGGTTCCTTATCTCTTGCATCGTCTAATCATGTCTTTCATTTACGTGATACCCTTTGTGTTCCCACAACTCAAAAAAATCTAATTTCCGTTCACCATTTTACCAAGCATAATAATGTTTACCTTGAGTTTCATCCTACTTATTTTTTGGTGAAGGATCGGATCACGGGGGCGACACTACTCAAAGGCGACTGTGAAGATGGAGTGTACCCATTTCCAGAGCATCTTCCACCAAACTCCAAACATGCCGTTGCCTATGTTCATGAACGTACTACCACCGATGGATGGCACAAAAGACTTGGTCATCCCTCGTCAAAATTGGTCCATCATTTAATTCATGCTTTTTCTTTACCCACTAATAAAAATGGCCAATTATCTCTTTGTACTTCATGTTCTCAAAATAAAGCTCATCGTTAAACTTTTAATACTCATGGTCTCACTAGCACCGCTCCCATGGAATTGATTTACATGGATGTTTGGGGCCCATCTCATGATTTTGGTATTGATGGCTCTAAATATTATGTTATTTTTGTTAACCACTATACCAAGTACATTTGGCTCTATCTTATGACTCATAAATCAAATGTTCAAACAATTTTTCCGTAATTCGACAATCTTGTAAAAAATAAGTTTAACACAAAAATAAAGAGTCTTTATTCTGATAATGGTAGAGAATATATTGGCCTCAAATCTTACCTTTCCGTTCATGGGATTAGTTATTACACAACCGCTCCCCACACTCCACAACAAAATGGTATGTTTGAAAGATGACATCGCCATCTTGTTGAGACGGGTCTCACCTTACTCACGGATGCTCACATGCCTCTCTCCTATTGGCCATACGCGTTTCAAACCGCTGCCTATCTCATCAATCGAATGCCCACCTCGACTTTGCAACATCCATCTCCGTTTGAAAAATTGTTCAAACAAATCCCAAACTACCTCAAGCTCAAGCAATTTGGCTGCCTCTGTTATCCATTAACTAGGCCTTATAATAAACACAAACTTGAGCCCAAAGCCCAACCATGCACATTCGTGGGTTACTCCCTCTCCCAAAACGCGTATCTCTGTCTTGAGCCCCATACCCGAAAGATTTTTCACTCTCGGCATGTCATCTTCCACGAAGGGACTTTCCCTTTTCAAAAATCAACCCCTAACAATTCTCTCTCACCTCCATCAGCTGCTACAGACTTCTCTGTCACGACCGCGTTGCCGCAACTCCCCTTGGCTCCACTCGGTCCTACCGACTTTCCGGACGTGGGTGTTGACGTCTCGCCCTCGCTTGCGAATGGGTCATCCCCTGCACTGCCTCCTTTCTAGGTCAGTACTCTCTCTTCTTCTCCCTTGATTTCAAGCCAAATTCCCCCCTTAGAAGTGCCTACACCTGTTGTCTCTAAGAACAATGAAGTGCACACCCACCGCATGACTACCCGATCCATGAATGATATCTATAAGCCAAAAAAATCTTTTGCTGTCACTAAGCACCCTCTTCCATCCTCTTTAGAACCCACAAGTGTTATTGCAGCACTCACTGATTCCCGATGGCGTGACACCATGTCCTCTGAATTGACTGCGTTAATGAGTCACAATACATGGTAACTCGTACCACCTTCGACTGATTGTAATATTGTTGGCTGTAAGTGGGTGTTTCGGATTAAGCGGCATGCTGATGGATCTGTTGATCGATTCAAGGCCAGACTCATGGCCAAAGGATTCAATCAAAGACCAGGACTGGATTACAAAGAGACCTTCAGTCTAGTTGTAAAACCAGTCACCATACACACTGTCTTAACCCTTGCTGTTATGCAAGGTTGGTCTCTATGGCAATTAGATGTCAATAATGCCTTTCTTCATGGGCATCTCACAGAAAAGGTGTATATGAAGCAACCACCTGGTTTCAAGAGTCCAGACAAACCAGATCATGTTTGCTGCCTTACAAAGGCAATATATGGGCTGAAACAAGCACCTCGTGCTTGGTATTCTGCTCTTAAATAGGCACTGTTAGACTTTGGTTTCATCAATGCTAAATCCGACTCTTCTCTATTTGTGTTTCATGATGGTTCCATACTTGCCTATTGCTTAGTTTATGTCGATGATTTGATTCTCATTGGAAACAATTCGACCTTTGTTGCTAGCATTATTGATCACCTTAGACAGAAATTCTCCATCAAAAATTTGGGGTCCTTACATTTTTTCCTCGGTGTTGAGGTCATTCCTAACAAAGACGGCTTGTTTCTAACTCAACATAAATATATCCGAGATATCCTTGCTAAGACAAGTATGGATGGTGCTAAGGATGTCACAACTCCTCTCTCTACATCGGTTTCTCTAAAGTTGGCAGATGGTTCATCATCCGTTGATTCCATAGAATATCGTAGAGTGCTTGGAGCATTGTAATACCTATCCTTAACTCGACCTAATATCAGCTTCGCCGTGAATAAACTCTCCCAGTTTATGCATCGCCCCATACAGACCCACTGGACAGCCACTAAAAGACTGCTGCGTTACTTGAAGAACACTATTTTTCATGGCATCACTATCAGACACACATCAAGCTCAACACTCACATGCTTCTCGGATGCTGATTGGGCTGGTAGTTTGGATGACAGAAAATCAACTTCAGCTTAACTCCTCTTCCTTGGTCACACACCCATTTCAAAGAGCTCTAAAAAGCAACGTGCCATTGCACGGTCCTCAACCGAAGCTGAGTATAGGGCTTTAGCAACGGCTGCTGCAGAGTCCATGTGGCTGCTATCTCTATTCCAAGAAATGAAGTTTACATTACCACACCCACCTCTACTCTTGTGTGATAATTTGGGCGCCACACAACTAAGTTTTAATCCTGTCCAGCATTCCAGGATGAAGCATATCCAGATCGACGTTCACTTTGTGCGAGATTTGGTTGAAAAAAAAATTCTTAATGTTCGCCATGTGCACACTCATGACCAGCTTGCAGATCTACTCACCAAGCCTTTTTCCAGACAAAGGACAACCTACTTACGCAACAAGATCGGCCTATCTGATGGTAGCCCGTTCTTGCGGGGGCGTATCAAGGAAACTGATGAATTCAAACAAGTGCCAACTCAAGCCTAGCTGTCATCATAAACATCACCAGATTTTGTGCCTTCCATGATTTTAGGATCAGTTTATTATCTCTGTAAATATTGCTATTAATTGTGATTGTAAATTACCTTTTCAGTTACATATTCTTAGCCTAAAATTAGGCCTTTCAGGTTGTATAAAGATACAGAGCATGAATAGAAATATGTGAGTTCAAAATACAAAATCATAGCTGTGTGAATCCTCTATACTTAGTAATTTTTTAGGGCTTTACAATTCAGGCATGGGACTAAAAAAAATGTGGGACAATAAGGCAGATTTTTTTATCATAGACTAATTTTCTAATATCACTACGAAATTAAAAAATTGTTAATGGCATTCAATGGATGACTTTAAAAACCCAGCTTCTCTCTTTCCAAAACATTCTGATCATACGATTATTCACCCTATACTAAAAGTTAAATGATCATTTTGCACATAATATATACAAAGATTGCCCCCTATTTCTTATTTATTTATATATTTACATGAATTTTTCTAAATTTTAATGCTTTTAATTTTTTTCTCTCAAATTAAAATTTATTGATTCATCACTAACTTCAACCGAGTTATCTCATATGAGTTTTGTTTGATGGCTCCTTAATTAACTATCCTTGAGTTAAGCTTCCTAGTCCACGTTTGGTGTTAATACCTGAATTCAACTTTCTAGTGAGCATGGATGGCAATTTAACTCACTTTGTTAAAATTTCATCAATTCCGTCTATTTTAGGACGAGTTTGGGAGAAAGTATTTCCATCTGGTTAGGGTTTAGAGAAAAGGAAATTCGTCCCGCCTCATCTCGATTATATAAAGTAAAATAATAAAAGAATTTTGTGATATATAACCAATATTTATAATGATATTTGTAATTCACTTATTAAAAGTTTATACAAATTTGATAGGATTGCATGCATGAAAAAGAAAATAATGTCATTTTAATTCTTTGTTAACATGTATATATATATTTTTTTATAACATGTATCATTTTGTTTAAAATGTATTAATTACAATTAATCAAAATAAATAAATAAATACTTTTTTTAAAAAAAAAAATAGGGATCCCAATGGGGATTCAGCTTCACCTATCATGAGATTTAAACATGTTTGGAGAGAAACTCTTTTTCATGGGATAGGGGTTAGAAAAGAGTTCCCCTTCCAAACTTATCCTGTTGTCATTCCTACTAGTTAGGATCCAAAACTCTAAAGTAAAATTTACAACGAAAGTATCTACATTGATGCCTGCTTAATTTTCTAGTTAATAGGTGATGTTGCACTTTTTTGATCGGTCGGGGTTCCGCTCCTCGTCGTCTTCCACGAGCTCTGAAAAAAGGGAATTAAAGGGCTGTCCGGATGGATCCGGCGGTAGCCACTTCGATGATAAAGTCAGCAAAAAGTGAATTGAAAGAATGTAATTGACCGTAAAAATAAATCATACCTCTAGGGTCTATTTATAATATGAATGTCCCTCTTTCTGTTGAGATTTGAAGCCGTGAATCTCAAGATCCACCATAAATTGGATGCGACAGTTTTCGTTTCAACCTCCGTGATGGTAGGGATTGCATTGTATCTCCAACGAATGGCACAAACCCTATCGCTTCAAATTCGTTGCTAAAGATTGGATACAAACTATTAGCGACACACAACAAGCGTCGCTAAAGGTCAGATAAATATACCAATTGCGACGCACACAGTGTGCGTCGCAAAACGTTACCATTAGCAACGCACACTGAGCGCCACTAATAGTAACTTTTAGCGACGCACGTTGCGCTCATGTATAATATTTGCGACGCACCAGCCGAATTATTAGTGACGCATGGTGCACGTCGCTAATAGTTACCTTTAGCGACGCAAAGGGATGTGTGCGTCGCTAATATTATTAGCGACACCACTATTTGCGACGTCTTTAGCGATGCCCCTTTGTGCGTCGCAAAATCTCTTTAGCGACGCATTTTTTCACTATTAGTGACGCACGCGTGTGTCGCTAATAGTATCATTTCCTGTAGTGCTCCTTAGATAAGAGAATTAAGAGGTTGTACAAGAAAAAGTATTAGGCAAGTATTAGAAAAGGAAAATGAAACAAACTCTTATACCTAACCCTAACCCTAACCCAAGTATAACTTACACCAATAAATATATATTTATATATACACACACACACACAACTAACATGTCTAATGCCTTGCTTTGTTGTTGTTTTGTTTCTGTTGATTGCTGATGCTTTCTACGCTTTATCCTGTCTTATTGTGTTAATTTTTTTATCAGCAAAGAAAAATTTTATTACGGAAGAGAATGACTATAAAGAGTACATTTTTTTTGATAATTCGATATCTGACTCTTCGGGTCAACTAATTCGGAAGACCAATTCTGCCGTCCATTAGTGGAGGGGTCCGATTAAAGTCATATCAATGTTCCATATGGACTGACCCCAAAAAAAATGGCATCCGCCGAGTTTCGACCTAATAACCATGAGAGACAAATCCCTAAGTTGGTGTCTACTGCCGACTTAGTCACTCCATTGGGGTTAGTACAAAGAGTACATTAAAGCCAACAAATCATCAACAACAACAACACCCCTGTCCTGCTGTAGTGTTTGGTAGTTTTGTGTGCCTTTGCCTCTTCCCTGGGGCATGCCCTTATAGATTTAAATATTCTTCTTTCTTTTAATACAAATTTACTTGCCAAAAGAACATGTTCAAAGCAATTGCCTGCAACACAAAAGGCTAGCAGCAGAATAGAGGAGATTGTATCTAGGAGACAAAAGTATAAATCTTAAGATTTTGAAAGAAATTTTTTTAATAATAAAAACTTGATAAAAGATTTTTTTTTTTTTTTTTTTTTTTTTATGACGAGGAAGCCCAGCCGCACTTTTATATAACTCTGTAAATCCTAAATACCTGTAACCACGTAACTGAGAAGTCACAAGTGTTGGTTAAGTCTGAATTTTTTTACACCTATGAAAATTGAGCTAAATGCATTTGAGTTTAAGATTTCTTCATAACTTTGACCCTAAAATCATTGGGTTACCCTTGCATGGTTAATAAATTAATTGTACAAAATATTAGTGTTGTGTGATGTACTTTCATTTTCATATTCAAATGCTAAATAATAATACAAATAGGTGAGATGCATTCGTAGTGAGAAATCAGTTAGCTTTTTTTTTTTGATCTTTTCTTCTAATGATGGAAAATCAGAAAAGTTCACAATCTTGGCTTTGATAGCACATCAAAGAAAAATTCCATGGTGTATTTATAAAACATTAATTACTGTTGAGAACTTGATATGCATTGTTAGATCACTAGTTGCTTCAAAAACTTAAATTGTTAAAGAACATACCAACAATACATATCAAACTCTCATCACTCTCCCTCACTGGTTCTCTCATTCTTACTTGAAAGGAATACAGTTTATTTGTTTTATCACCATCCTAATCTAGATTGAACCAATTTTAATAATCCAAATACCATGATAGAATCCTATGTAGATTGAACCCATTTCAATAATCACAAGATAAAATCATGCAGATTTACAAAAATTCATGCAATGTATGGTAAAAAAGTTGCTGAAATATCGCACAGTTTGCTTGGATCAAAGAAGTTGGAAGAAAATGGTGGAAGAGGCGAAGGAATGAGAACTAATAGTATATCTGGTTAAAGAATAAGAAAGAAAAATATATGAGAGGAGATGAGAGAAAGAGAAGGCGCTTCTTTGTTCTAACAATATATCTATATATAGCATGCATGTATATATGGTATATGTCCATATATACGAATGTGGTAAAGTATGATTAATTATGGCACACCACATAAGTATGTTGAGTAAGCTAGTCACTCCATTAAAGGAGTATATATATCCTCAACTTAACCTTAGAGGAGCAGCTGGTTATGATCAAGATAGGCCTCATAATGCTTTCCATCTAATCTGTACAAGTCAAGCACATGTTTCATATGATTCAGGAAATACACAAGTCAAGCACATGTTTCATATGATTCACGTGTACAAAAGTTAAAACTTGCACTCTGGTGGAGATTCAAATCTCCATGAAATATTAATCTAGAAATTAAATGATGATTTCCCATAATTCTTGTATATTTTAGAAATTAAATGATGATAAATTAAACCCTAAATTCAAAGAAGAAGACGCTCAAAAGTCTTGGCCTCTCCTCATTGACACTCATATGATGCTTTACTAAACTCTTTTACGAGTACTACAAAAGCTCCTCGTATAGCTTCAACTACCCTTTTTTTCCTTATGGAGAACGCATAATTTTATCTACACATACTTCTAAAGGTAGAGAACATTTCTCTTATATTTTCTTTTGATACAAACTAGCCTTTTGGTCACCATGTTCTCATATGAACTATGAAGGAAACCAAGAAGATGAAAAAAGAACCACAGAGAAAGACAAAGCCGAGTGCAGTACTCACTAGACCTACAAGCTCAATGGATTCTGATAACATGGCTTGTCTCTTGTGTTTGCTATCATAGCCAGATTTATAAGTCCAACCATTTTGAAGTCTGCAACCTGTGGCCAACCTTTCCTTCTTCCTCACTTCTTCTATTCTCTCTTTCAGAATACTCAAGTTTGCATCCGCCATATTTGCAGAGTTTTCTGCAACTCAGAAGGAGAAAAAAACTGCATAAAATATTGTGTGTGTGTATACACACACACACACACACACACACATATATATATATATATATAATATTATCTTTAACATGTTGTGCTGACCATTACAAGAAAATTTGTTTTGCTAGTTACTAAAAAGATGTGAAAGATTACCTGGATCATGGCAATCAAAGTGAAGTGTGTGAACACAAAGATAATTAAATTTAATCTTCTTTCTATTTCTTTATCTAGACCCATGATTTAATCAAGCTCAGCTATATTGACAATTTAATCAAATATATACTAATTTGAAAGGACAAATGAAAAAAAATACCTTCATCACGGAAGGTTTGGGATCTCACTAGGTGAAATTTTGGGATCTTGGGCTTGCAAAATGGTATGCTTAAGCTGTAGAAAGAAGGTAGAGAGGAAGCCATGTGATTGGAATAAATGGACTTGTTCCTAATTCTATGAATTTGTATATAGTGATTATTTCTTTCAAATATGGCTGATTGATGCCAATTCAGCGACCAGCATGTCTCGTATTTACAATGGAATTTAAGGTCAAATAATTTCCACGTACTATGTGTTCTAATGGAGCAATTATTCAATAGTCCATGACCACATCATCCAAACAAGTAAATAATGTGTCATGTATGCATAATGCAGATGTGATACTATTGTGCATAAGTGATAAAAAAAAAAAAATTAGTATATCGATCTCAAACAAATGGAAGAAACAAAAAATTACAGAGAAGACACACTGTGACAGATTCAAGGAGGGATGGAAGGAGAGCACGGCCTCCCAAAATTTTGGATATTGTATTTTTTCTTCTAATTTTGTTAGAAGTTTTTAACAAAATAAAAATTGACACTGCCAAATTTTTATATATATTCACATAAATCCTCCTAAATTTTAATACATATTATTTGACCCTCTAAAAAAATTAGATATCTTATTTTTTTACCACTAATTTTATTAGAATTTTTTAACATAATACGACTCTCCCCCCAAATTTCTTTTATATATATTCATATGAATCCCTAAATTTTTTTATACTGACAATTTGGCCTTTCCTAACTAAAGTTTCTAGATCTGTCACTAAAGACACATGATATATATTGGTTTGACAAGATGTCTACGTCTATGGATAGCGATGATCAATCCACTATATTTTGAAGAGATCACAAGAGCAAAATACTAAAAAATCGAAATTTTCTTTACATCCACCAACGATTCATACAAAGTTAGTTATCTTCTCGTAAAAATAAATCTTAAAAATAACACCCTCTTCTTGTAAAAATAAATTCTTAAAAATAATATCCTTATATATATATATATATATATATATATATAAGTCACAAAATAAAAAACAACTTGGATAAAAAGTAGTCGAACAAAATGGATGAAATTTTTTAAAATAACCTCATAGGCCCTACAACACCAAGAGTCCACCCCAATTGATAGGTCCAAGGTCAAGCCTCAACTAACTTCTTGAGGTCCCTTAGTCGTAGGCTGTTAGGCCAAGGGGTCAGTTGGAATAAATTTTCCAGTAGGCAGCTACATAAATAATCAAATAAAAAGATATGAACGAAAATAATTCAAAAAATTAGAAAATTATTATTGCATTAGACATTTTTTTGGTCAACTGCCTCCCCTGTCAATTTTTATTTGAATTTTCTTTTATATTTTTTAAATAAAAATTCAAATTTAACCCTTTAATTTATTTTTTTTCTGCCCAATATGTTTAAAGATTGTCACACTTTACTTTTATATTAATCTCAATTTAACCTCCACTAACAAAACTTTTATCAATTTATTTGGAATTTTTGTATAGCTTAAATATTTTTTGAGGTCTCTTTCTTTGATTAGATTTTTTTTTCTTCTAATTAATAAACTCTTTTATATCAATGAATTTAGTTATGTATCAACAACAACAAAAAAAAAAAAAATTAAACTTCTCTATTTTCAATTTATGATCAGACATTCAGGAACAAAATAGGTCCATCCACAAGTAAATTTCTAACTCCATCCCTATGTGGAAAGAGAGAATTGAATGTCATGAGGGCATGAGATTTGAGTTTAAAAAGAAAATAAATGGAAACAAATTTGTTCAATTATATGTGTTAAAACTTTTGGTTCTTCTTATTAATCCCTAAATCCTCTAGTGACGGAACCTCATGCGTTGGATTATCTTTTTTTTTTTTTATTTGACCTTCTTACTAATTTTTAGACTTCACAGTGATATGACAGTCTTGTGCACAAGACTATCTCTTTTTTATTTATTTGACCTTCTCATTAATGAAAAAATGATTCTCTGAATCTACATGCAACTACCTTGCAGAAAATAATATGATCATAGTAAAATATATATATATTAATTTTATGCAGGAAAAAAAAATGGTGAGGAGACAAACATTGAACGTTAGCTTCACTCAAGACAATTCAAATCTAACTCAACTTAAATTAAAAAATCATTACTACAAATTTTACACACACACACACACATATATATAGGGTCTTTTTATATCAATTCCACATAAAGATAGTCTTAAACATATGATCTCATGACTCATCTGATATACTAATTAACTTTCATCTTGAATAAGGAAGCATGTAAAGTAAAATTAGAACCATGTTTCATTACATAAATACCATTGTATTGAATAAAGAATTTTGTTTTGTGAACATTGTCTGAAAAGTTACTAATAGAGAGAATGCCAATATATATCTCATGTTTCTGCAGTGATCACTATGTCACACACCAGCAAGCCAATTAAGACAATGATTGATCATATTCTCATGCCAAAAGTATCCTAACTAATTAACATAAAACAATTGCCAACCTAAGCATTTTTTAATCTGCTTCTCTCCCATGACATGCAGGATACACTATCCCAATGCCAAATCACGTCAAGAAACATTTTTTGGTGTTTGGCACAACATGATCAGTTAGGTGGGGTTACTTTGAAGATCAGATCATAGTTATTAAAAATAAAGTAAGGCCAACAGTTGGCGGCACTGCAGAGAGATCAAACATAGACACCTCATGTAAAACAAGTGACATGTAGATCTAATCATTGTTGGAGATTTTGTATTTATATATTGATCACTTGGACCCTAATTTTCTGCCAAGTAACACTTCTGACAAGAACTCCCATCTTCCAGAAGAAAGGACAAGCTTTCATGGAATAGCATATATACAAGATTAATCAAGCTTTCTAAGGCTTATTCAATTATGCTAGAGAACACTTCATTGCCCAAAGTCTCATGCAATATCAAATAAATCAAAGCGATTAGAGACGGGCATGTCTAGCAATATAAAAGTTTAATGAACTAGAACACCAAGCTAGCCCCATAAATATTCTATGTAATCATTTTCTGCTCCATTATACTAAGGCAATAGAGTCCACATGTTCACTGATTATATATATATATATATATATATATATATATATATTAATTATATTGTATCCATTAATTAGTCATATACTTGTACCTTTCTTTCTCATACTTAATCATGGGTGTACCAACCAAAGCTACTTCTAGTTACTTTTCTATTTAGTTTAGCAGTTAAGATGGATTAGGAGGAAGATGAAAATGGATACAAAGACATTCAACCAGCTTATAACCTGTTTGATTACTTGAAAAGAAGAGGAACTCACAAAAACATAAAATGTTTGATAAGCAGTCCTCTCCTCCTGGATCCATGCTTACACTTTTATTACTTTCTGAGTTCCTAGGGCCAGGCTTATGGTAGCATATATGTTGCAAATGGGAAGAACTCAAGTTACAGTTTGCATAAAGGTGGCTCTCCCAGCAATGCTCAAACACTAGGATTTCTGACCAGATAATCTACTTTGGACCTTCTCACAAATAGGGGAGAACTAAAGAAAATCTCAATTCACTCTGTCATTAAGCCTTTTTGAGATCAATTTTAGCGGTCATCCACCCTTCTTACTTTTACATCTCTTGATAGAATGTATGAGTTTCTTGGAAGATGATATAATCAGTGGTATGTCTTCCAAGAACAAAAGTAGATTGAAGAAGGCTAATAATGCTAGCTAGAAGGGGCCGCAATCTACTAGTGATGACTCTTGTTATAACTTTGTAAATGACATTACAAAAGGAGATAGACCTCTGAGGTGTTTGATCCTTTCCTGATTATTAACTTTAAGAATAAAGACCATGAAAGTTCTGTTGAGCATACTAGCCTGTTTCCAAAGCATTAGAAGCAGGGCAATAACTTGACTCGCCAACAATTCAATTTTTGAAAGCCATCAGGGTAAAAAGTTCAAAAGGTCCACCAAAGATTTGGGTCCTCTACCTTCAACTTTTCTCTTTTCTGCACTGTTGATAGAGAACTAAATATATAAATATATATATATATATATATAGAGAGAGAGAGAGAGAGAGAGAGAGAGAGAGACTTCATTTTAAACAGAAACTGCCTTACATTTGTTCACAAGCCTGAATTCAATCAGATGTACAATAGCATTAACTGCGTGCGAGGTCAGGAAGCAACAAGTATTTGCAACCTACTTTCCTAACTACAACACTAGTGTTAGTAATTGTATACATACAGGCTGTTCGACAATGATCCTTAAACCAACTCCAGTTGGACGCAAGGAGTCTCGACATTATTAACATTGTACATACAGCATCTGGCACTCACATGTCCATGCCATCAAATATTTCCTCGTCTTCATCGTAGTCTAATTCATCTGTAGGAAAACCATCAGTCACCAAATTGCTGCCACAAATGGTAAATAGTCAAGTCAAAATAAATCGCAGCAGTTTGTGGATGAAACCTCAAATATTTAACAAAGAACACATTAGTTAGAAAGGAAACAGAATTTTATTTTTTTTGGTGTTGGGGGGTTCACCTTATACAGTAGAAGCGAAAGCTCACAACACGTTTCAGTTTTCTATTATAGAAGAAGAAATTGAATGTCCATCTGAAAAATATAGAAATGCCAGTCAAGAAATCATAACTGCAGCTACATGACTAACAATCTATGTAATAATATAAAAAACTTACACGGAACCTCTATCTCAGAATGGATCTGCATCTGAGTCTGGATTGTAACTGTAAATTTCACATTCTGCTTGCTTCACAACCTGCATTGCTACATGTCAATGAATTGTCCCCTCCCTATGGTTTGCATTCATTTTTGTCAAGCAGTTGTTGTTCTGATAACCCAACTAAATGCTTAAAGCTGAATATTTTTAGTGCTAGATCTAATAAGTGTGTTTCATAATGCTAGATCAGTTATCACTTAAAATAAGATTTTACTAAAAATAAAAGTCTCAAATCTTATCACAAAATTCTAAATGCACTAAATGAAATGTAATTTTAAAATTCAATCTGAAATTATAAGTCTATCCTCAAATTTTCAATTCTACAAATTAAGCACTTAAAAGTCTTCAGTACTAACAGTTTTAAGTACTTAGTTTTTCAGTTTTATCAAACAAGTTCACCTCATCCAAAGCCTTGTGCAAGGTGTCCAGCAGGGGACTGTCTTCATTTGTCTCGACCCATTCCTGCAACCACAATACAAAAAGAAGAAAGAAAACCAAACAACAGACTCAAAAGTTCTCAGAATATGGAAGCTAATCGTCAATTCATAGAAACTCAAATGACAGTCCATCAGACTCTGTGCTGAATCACTAATCAAATCATAATATGCTTCACCATTACTTTTCTGCAACTTATGCAATAACCAGTTAGAAGACCATCCAATGATCGATGGACAAAATTACCATTCCAATCCGGAATAAGGAGAAAATAGTCCCCAAAGCATAATGACATGGTATTCTAAAATGTTTATTGCAAAAATTCAATGCAGTTGCAAAGGATTTGTGCATGAATGTGCAGCGGTTGTAACATGTGGCATAAAACAAAGGTCATGTACGCTCAGGGGAAGCATAAGGCTGTGGCATTTTAGCAGTGCGAGTCTAACCAGCAAAGACCACAGATCGATGTCTCTATAGCTGGACTAAAATTCTAACTTTTACCACATAAAAACATAGATATGAAAATACCTTCGATGCGTCAAGCATGTAGGTATCAAAAATCTGCTTAAAACTGTCCCAATTTTTGTCCATGAAAAACTGGCGAGCCTTCACTGCACTGGGATACCACATAGATATTGGAAATATTGTAAAGTAAGGAAACCACATAAAAATCAACATTGATACATCATCAGTGTGTAAGCTAGCAGTAATACAAATTGAAAAAGACAAACCAACTATAGATCTAGTTTTGAGAAATGGAGAGACTTGAACTCTCGACTCTACGACGAGCAACAGTTATCTGTACTGTCTGTCAAACCTTTTGACAACACTCCCAATGCTGTTAAGAGAGGATCTTAGCGGGATGCCATGTCGCCCAGAAAGCTGACAGTGACATTACCCATAACCCTCCTTTTCAGCTCCGTGTTATATATAGTGTATTTCATTTGACATAAAATACAGAGTTACCTGAAGTCATAATCCGGGTACATGTGATAGAGGGTAAGAAGTTGGTAAATTAACGTCTTTTGGCTGGAATATACATGAAGGTAGATGTGTTAAAGAGAAATATACAAAAAAATCTACACTTTATGGACTATCTAGGTTACATTCAGCACCTGGATCTACTAGACAGACATTCAACTAGCGATGAAGAGTCAATATCTGAAGATTTTCCAAGGGAATCGAGAATCTGTATTGAATAATATATATAACCAAAAATTAACTGATGGAAATGCCAAAATAATGTTCAGAACAAAACTACAAAATAGAGCAACTATTGCAGCTGAAAAAATGACACCTCCCACCAAAAAAAAAAAAGCCCCCAGGTAGACACACTAACACAGAGAGCAAGTTCAAACTTTTTTTATATAAAGATGCAAAGGAAGGATTCAATTACACAGTTATGAAGGAAAAAATGACATAAGAAAGATAAAAGGGTGGGGCAAGTAGAGTCAAATTTCACCCAAAAAAAAAAAACCAATTGAATGCATGACCTCTAAGGTCTAACACATCATGTTATGATCAGAGGGGCTAGAGGTCATTGGGTACATAATTTTTTTCTTCTTGCTTATCTATTTTATCATAAGGAAGATAATGGAAAATGGAGAATATCATGATAAAAGGTGCCAGTCATGAATGAAGATTGTTTAAGATGGCAGAGCTCATAACTGAGAAATTTTAAAATTTCAAAACTCCAATTTGACAGATCACACAAAACAAAAGCCAGCACAAAAAGGGGAAAAGAAATGGCATACATAAATTATTTTTCCTCCTTGCAGAGAATCAGAATGTGTAAGAGGGCTAGCCAATAAACCAAACATTTAATAAATTTTGTGAATTAAATTACCTCATACTCCAAACTGAGTGACAGTTTCTTATCTGTTCTTGTATGCTTGCCTAGAAAACACAAATGCAAATAAAATATGTAACCTAAAAATCCCAAAATAAAAAATAAATAAATAAAAATACTAGTTTACCCAATAAATTGCAAAGTGCACTTACAAGAGTAAGCCTCAAGGCATCCTTTTATGGTACGTAAACTTATGTCATTGAATATTAAAATGATTTAGAAATACATGTTTAATCGTTTAATAAACTTATGAAAGAATGTGGATTTAAGTCTCATTTAAGGCAAAGTGTGTATCTGTGCGGTCTACCTTTCAAAAAATATTTAATCATTTAATTAAATTTTGAATTTGATTATGTGTTGAATAAGTTTTTTTTTCAACCTACTATTATCCATTAAAGAAACAATTATAAACATTCATTTGTGTGTAGGAATGTTAATGGGGGCATATAAGGAACAAGTGTCCCTATCTCAAATTCCTCATGTTTAAAAAGTTTATTTCTAAATCTTTATACTCCATCTCAAATATTATTGCATATTCCTCTTGTTCACTGTTTTAATTGTATTAAATTTTTTATTAATATTTTAAAAATAATTGTACATAAGGAAAAAAACTATAAATTTATTATTCTCATTTTTAATAAAATAATATATTTGACTTGCTAATCAACATCCTACCGCGTTGCGGTGTAGCCGACATATGGTGCTAATAGGATAAAGAAATCAAATTGTGCCCTCACCATGGATTTAAATCGTGGTCGTGGGATGCTACACAGTCGCGGTGTAACGATATTAGGAGTATTGAGTTATTCATAACGAGAATTGAAAACTGCAACTATAATTTTTTTTAAACACTAATAAATATCTTAAAAATCACTGATACACATATATTTACTACAATTTATTATATTTAATAATTTTTAATGTTATTTTTCAATTTTCTAACACTTGTAAAAAAATTTTATAAATAAAACTTAAGAGAATATTTTATTTTTGATACAGATTTTTTAATGTTAAGTTAATAAGAAGTATGATTTAATTTGAATAACATTTACAACAAGTAATATGAATAAATAAAAATGATTATAAGTATGAAAATAAATTTAGTGTGATTAGTTATTGAATAAAAAAATTTAAAAATTTTGATGTCAAGAGGCCTTTTTGAGATCATATTGACTTGAATATTTTGATAATTCATTTCAAATTTTTTGGATTATTTGTTAAGTATTTCTCCTATATATAAATTTTGTAAAAATAGAAATCATTGTAATTATAAAAAAAATTATTATTGTTAAACTAAAAAGACCTGTAATGGTCCTGTATTGGCCTGAAACTACTGATATGTAATGGTATTGGTCGATATGACTGTAAATTTTGTTCACACTGATACATTAGCCTCTAACAATATCGAAGAGAAAAAATCCGATACATAACGGCTAATATGATATGTAATGGCCATTATTTAAAACCGTGACATTCACTAGTAATTTAATTTTTTGGCGTAGCAGTAAGCGCTTAATCTTACAATTGGTATTAGAATCTGGCCATAGGTTCGACTCCTGGAAGGCATGCTGCTTGTGAGCAAGTGTTAGGAAAAATTGTTGGACTTGAGAGACAGCATCTTATCATGTTGCGAAGATGAAAAAAAAATAAAATTACTGTCTCACTAACAACTTAAATTTTTGGTATAATGGTAAGAACTTGATCTTACATAATAAATAAAATATTTAAAAAAATATTATTGTTCTTAATTAAGGTATGAGAATGTTAGGTATTTTAAAATATGTAATGAATATTTAAATAATATTATATTTGCTCAAACTCGTCTCTAATTTATTTATGTATTTTATAAAGTAATATTATTAGAACCCGTGAGTTATTTGAAAAATGGGTCTTGTCAACATCTTGGTTGTGTGTTTTTTTTAAAAAAATAAAAATTAACTTAACTTATCAAATTCTAGTTCAAAATTTTGATACGCATGATCTTTTATGCTTTCTTCTTACAACATGCATCTGAAGAATAATTTATATAAAGCAGCTAATTTTTCAAATTCACATTGTAAGAAATAAGTTTTTTTAAGGTATTTATATTAAAAGGTAAAAAGATTTTAAATTAATTTTTTTTTTTTACAAAGAGCTTTTCAATGAAGATAATTTCTCAAACCAAGAGTACTTAAAATTTGGTTAAGACACAGTATTTTTATAACATAAATTGAAAAAAAAAATTGAATATAAGATATTTGAGTTCGGTTAAAAAAAAAGGGCAAACTTTCTGTTTGTTTCTGATTGGAAATAAAGTTTCAATTTAGTTAAATTAAAAATATTAAAATTGAAGTGAAAATTGACTTAATTTTAAAAGATAAAATATGTAATTTATATAACAAATAATTAAAAATAACAAAATAATAATAATAATAGGGTTAATTATATTTTAGTATATGAAGTTTTGTCTCAATTCAAATAAGGTCATTAATTATTAATTGTAAGAATTCAATCTTTCAATATTTAATTTCATGGGTTAATTACACTTACTTCTCCTGAGGTTTCTGATAATTACAAAAATCTCTCCTATACTTTTTGAAATAATACTGTCTCCCTTGTCAGAATTCACGGAATAACGGTATTAACAGCAAAGCTTGAGTTACCAAGATAACCATGATAGGAGAAAATAACATTATATTCAAAATACCTCTTAAGGTAAAAAGACATAAATGCCCTCGTTTCATTTATTTCTAACTCTCTATAATTGCTCCTCTTTCTCTCACAATCCATCTTATACTGTAATGGAGCATTGAAGCGTGACTTTTGATGTATTGTTGTTGGGGAAGATGAAGTAGGTTTGGAAGTTATGCCTAGTTATTGTACTGATTTAACGGAATATATATGTGTATATAAATATATATATATAACATTTATGTATATATTTCCATGTTGTTAACTTTGTTTCTTGACCTCCTTTCATGTTTACTCTTCTTGATTCTGGCTCTGATTGGATTTTTTTATTCTATTTTGAATGCAAATCAAGTTTCTAAAGAAAAAAGTTGTCCAAGCCACCTATTTGTTTGTGTAAATATACACTCACTATGATGGCCATTGGTAGCACCATCGTCTTTAACCGCAGCCCACCACCATCGTCAATTCCTAATTGAAACTATTTCAAAGTATAAAGGTATATATAGAAAAAAATAGTGTTATGTAATTAGGTGTGTGTGTGTATATGGGTGTATAGATATATAAAATGGAGTTTCTAACTCCACCAATGGCTGCTAAGGTTTCTGTATAATCAAATCATTTATTGACTCTTGTATATACTTTGGACCCCTTTTCCTTAACACTTGCCCCATTTTCCTCCACTTGCTAGTTTGCCCCTTATCCCATTTTTCCCTCACTCACGTGAGTAGCAGCTGTTGAGCAGATGTAAGTGTAACAGTAATAAGATGAAATTTCTTAATTAATTAGTTACTTTGAATACTAAAGTATGACACTTAGTTGTATAATTTTTTAATTAATTAGCCTTGACATCAATAATGTGATTGAATAATTTTTTCAGATGACCAGTTCAAGTTCTGAGTAAAATTTATAATTTTTTTTCACCTTCAAAATTCCCATTTAAAATATTTTGTAAAAATGTCATGGAATTTTAACAACGTTTGTGTATAAGATGGCTTAAAAATGTCATAATAGTGAGTGTATATATACACAAGTCACCCATCTGTTTGTGTATAACAAAATTATCCGAGCCATCTAAGCCATCCATCTGTTTGTGTATATATACAAGGGCAATTTCGACATACAATATTACTTTTTGGCTTACATCATTATTTAATGCCTGTGTGGAAGTTGAGAGGCTAAAAGAGAGATAATGTTATTTCAAAAAGTATATGAGAAATTTCTATAATTGTTAAAAATTTTAAGAGAGATAGATATAATTAACCCTAAATTCATTTTAATCGAAGTCAATTATAAATGATTATTAATAACGATTTTAAATTAATTATATTTTAATATTTTGTAATTTTATATAAATTTTAAAATAATAACATGTAATTATTTATGAGTTTCAAATAATATTTTATAATTTTATTTAAGATTTAAATAAAATTTTATAATTTTAATATGTAAATCATTATTATTAAAAATTTTGAGGCTATAGTTAATGATTATGTGTAATTAGATAAATTGAAATGAAAATATGAACTACCGTTGACAGTACAGCTGGCAGCGCTTTGTAGATGACAGGCTGAGTCAACTGACAGCGAAGCAACCAGGTCATTGGCTACGGAAAGCGAGCCAGTGAGCGCTGGATTTTTTTGGAGGCTAAATTAGTAATATCAACATATTCTCTCAAAATCGAGAAATATTTTAGACTTCTCAAGCCAGCGTCGTCCAAATTCATTGCACCTCAATTTAATCTAACGTACTGACCATCCGATTAACTCCTAATCCAACAGTATTTATTAGTCCACGCTTCTTATTCTTCAGCCTTTGATTAAACCATCTGCTTATGGCTCCCAAACTTCCACGCTCATTAATTTTTCACCGTTGGATTGAAGATGATCGAACGGCTGGATCAATCTCGCCCCTTTCCCCTCTCTCTTTTAGTCTTTACTTTACCGTAACATTAACATGATAATATCCCGCTCTTTTTCTCCTCTTTCTTCTCTCTCTGACACAGAATTATCGCATTCTCACTTTATCTCTCTTCTCTCTCTAGTTTTGTGGAGGTGAAATGCAAGAACAAGCAACGAGTTCCATTGCGGCTAGTTCTCTACCTTCTAGCAGCGAAAGATCTTCCAGCTCTGCTTTTCAACTTGAAGTCAAAGAGGGTCCGATTTCTTGCTCATTCTGCTAAATTTTCCTCTGAAACTCAAATCCTTATAGAATAGTAGCATTACATATATACATAAATGTATGTATATCTTTCGAATTTTGAGTAATTTGAATTTCCCAACTGGGTTTTAGAAAATGCCAGATTTTCTTATCTGGCTGTCTGGGCTTTATCGGGAAAGTTGATTCCCGATAACTATTCGACATTGACCGCAATATATATATATATATATATATATATATATATTTTTTTTTTTTCTTCTTTCTGATGAACTTATTTTATTCATGAAGGTATGGAGAGCGATGACGAGATCAGGAGGGTGCCGGAGATCGGTGGAGAAGCCGCAGGAGGGTCAGCATCCGGCCGGGACATAGTTGCGGCGGCCAGACCGGACCGGGTTCAGACATCGAGAGACGGTCCGCGGAAGAGAGGAAGAAGCCCGGCCGACAAAGAAAACAAGCGGCTGAAGAGGTAAGCCGGAACGGAATTTTGTTCTTACACACCCAGATCGTGACACGTCAGCAACTGGACCCACTCAGAATGGTACCTTCTACGTGGCAAGATCTGGGTGGGGTACTCGACCTACCCACGGTGGTGGTTTGATCCGTTCAGTCATTGTGTTATCTGGATTAATGGTATTTTGGTAATTTTATGGCCAAAATGGAATACACATAGGTTGCTGAGGAACAGAGTTTCAGCGCAACAAGCAAGGGAGAGAAAAAAGGCTTACTTGACTGAGTTGGAGACCCGGGTTAAAGACTTGGAGAAGAAGAACTCTGAGCTCGAGGAGAGGCTGTCCACGTTGCAAAATGAAAACCAGATGCTTAGACATGTGTGTCAACTACACACCCCTTTATTATACCTGCATAGTATATATACACACACACACACACATTGCATACCATCATGACATGACAAAACATCGTTTAATTCTTCTACTCTATTTTCACCAGCATAAGATCAATTTTCAACTGAAGCCAATACCATATGGTTATATGAATGCTATATATATATGTGTTATATTTCGCGCATACACACACACATTGCATACCATCATGACATGACAAAACATCATTTCATTCTTCTACTCTATTTTCACCAGCATAAGAGCAATTTTTAACTGAAGCCAATACCATATGGTTATATGAATGCTATTATCCACCAACATAGCATATACGCATATATATATATATGTATGTGTGTACACATATATGTATATATGTTGTAGATATTAATGTCAGACGAGAGGGTCTCTTTTTTTTGTTTGTGTGTGTGTGTGTGGGTATGTACATGTCATGTCATGTTCATATAGTAACCGAGTGTTGGCTCCATATTGTTATTAATGCATTATCTACCAAACATAAGAGAATAGATATTATGGGCAGTTTGGAATGTTATTTTTCTGCTATTTTCATTTTATAATTGTAGGTTATGATTGTGAATTTCATAGCCCATCACTACATGTTTTCCAAATAGAATCCAAGTACCGTAGAAATATAAGGTCTTTAGAGGGCTAAAGTGGGGATGCAAAAATACCTTGAGGGCCATGAATCATGATCATGCTCTTTTTCAATCTTCATTCTCTATCAAAAGAGGAAAATGTCCCCAGCTTATCATTAATAAGGTACTCAGTGGGCCTAAAAGTCCATACTGGTTCTTGTTTGGTAGCTGTGAATGTTAGGCTTTTAGGAGTGAACATCAACCGTTACTGCCAAATTTCATCTGGTCCCCCTCAAGCCCAATTACATGTGTGCCCTTGTAAGATGGAGTTGTGTTAGAATCAATTGATTGTCTCAAAATTCTAGACTAGTAAATCTAGCATCCTCTTGGTTTTACCCACTTTGCCCATTAATGCTAACAATAGCTAACCAGAATGCTAAAAGACAGAACTTTTGAGGGGAGGGTGCAAGCCCAGTAGTTTTTCCTGCCTTTGTCACGATGATATTAGTTTAAAGGCAGGCCTGCCCCAAGTTGGGTTGTGCCCCGGGTTTAAAATTCTATAGCCTCCCCCAGGCAACAAGGCAGCTTTAATGGAAGATAAAGACTGGTTGGACCAGGTTGGGCTTCTCATTTGGTATTGAAATTGAAATTGAAATTGAAAACAAATAATGGGTTTGTTGCTTGGCTAAGAATTAAGCTAGAGCCTAGGTGTTAGTGTAGATTTGAATTTTGGGCTAGGTAGTTGGGATCATGAACTATATGATTTAGAACTGTTATATACAATCATTAAATTATTGCTATATAGCAAAGTCATTATTCATCATTTTGTAATTTTGCTTGTTGATGCGATATGCAGATATTGAAGAACACAACTGCTGGGATGCAGGAGGGGAGGAAGTAGAAGGTTCAGCTGGGATGAGTTTTTCATTTTAGGGTACTTTGTGGATATGGCTTGCACATGCCGCCTAGTGGTAGCGGTGGCGGTGGCGGCCGGCGATAGTTTGGTGGTAGTAGTGCAAGGTGATGGTGAAGATGATGATTCTGGATTAATAGTCTGTTTACTTGTACTAATCAAGCAAGCAAATGATCTAAGGGTGCAGCCATGAAACTTGTTAGCGCTGTTACTAGAAATTGAAGGCATGAAACTCAGTTATCATAGTTGTGGGGAAAAACTTTAGATATGATGATACTGAAATGTTGTTTGCATCGTGAGTGTAACAATGGCTTTAATAATTGAACTTCTATTGGGAATGAACATTCTGTTTTTGGACTAGACTTATTGTTCAAGCAATCAGAGGCAGGTCTTTTCCACTCACTCTCTTTTCCAAGCAAATGCAGCCATTGTAATGATATATATGTGCAGTGATCAAAACACAGCTCATATATATTCATGATTTAGGATGGGATGAGCCTTGGTGTATTTCTTCACTCACTTTAATCAACTTTTTCTAATTAGTTATCTTTTATTTATGATAAACACATTTTTACTCAGTTTATTTTGATAAAGTACATGGAATGACATTTAGGAAATTTAGTAATTATTGTTATTATAAGAGGCTTTACTTGTTGCAATGATAAAAATGTTCAGATTGTTATGAACTATATATCAATAAGAGGGAGGATACCACTTGGCTTCATTTCACAATGTTATTATGTAATTATTTATTATGTAATTATATATATATATATATTATGTGATTATTTATTTAAATAAAAAATTAAAAAATTAAAAAATACATGTATATTGTATATGTAATAAATTGTGATTAAGACAAGTATTTAAAAAAAATTCATAAAAAATATTTAGATGACTTAAAACTCAATGTCAAGTGAACAAACATATATTAAAGGATTCATAACTAATTGTATTCAATACAAGACTCATTATTTTAATTTTAGTCTCTCTAATTGTACTTATATTGTTGATGAAAACTTATCCTTACAAGGAAAAGGTTGACCATTGATCCCCCCTTCCTTTCAGCAAAGGAGTATCATACCATCCAAGAAATTTGAAAAACTCATTAATCACTGTCATGGGATGATAAAGGTGGTGTCTGGGGGAGTTCTTCAAAAACAAATTTTGTAATGGAGTGCACTGGATTCTAGTTGCAAAACGAAGATTTTGAAAGTTCAATTTTTTAAAAATAATTTTTACGTTTTACAAGTTTTGCTCTTGAAATCACTATTTACAGATTATTTAAAATATATAATATAAAAGATAAAAATAAAAATTTAAAGTTAAACATAATTTTTACCAAACACCCAAATAATAAATTAATGGATAAATTATACTCACCTCTCATGAGATTTATGATAATTACATTAACTTCTCATATTTTACAAATACTTCTCTCCCATCATTTTTTTTTTACATAACAACAAAACTACCCATTTCATATTATTTTTTCAATTTTTTAAATCTTGACCACTTTTTTTTTTTTTCATTTTTCAAATAAATATTAATAAATCCTTAAATTTATTTTTATAAAAAATAAAAATAATTTATTTTCCTTAAATTTGTTTTTAAGTAAAAATAAAAATAAAAAATCTTTAAAAAATTAGAATAAATTAATCAAATTGAAAAAATACAAAAATAAATAAATAAAAAGGACAATTTTGTCATTTTGAAAATACAATTAATAGGAGAAAGAAATATTATTTTGTAAAGCAGGAGAGGTCATTGCAATTTCAGAAATTTTAGAAGAGCTCAGTATAATTATCATAAATCTAAAAAAAATTAGTGTGTAATTTATCCTAAATTAATTATATTATTCAAAATTTATTTTTTAATAATTAATTATTTCAAATAAATTCTTCAAAAATCTCTAACTCCCAGATCAATTATTTAGATTCTCATTGTGAATTGGTAGTTGGTGCAATCAAATTAGGCTTAAGAGACAATAGAAGGGTGTATGTGTGTGTCTATATATATATATATATATATATATGCGCATGCAAACATACATAACAACTATAAGGACCAGCTAGATATTTAATCGAAATCAGCTGGGGAAGCAAATAGACAATCAACCTAACACTAGAAATTTAAAATTCATACATTAATACTTAACCACTTGTACAGGTCACTGTCAAGAAATAATAAACGATTGCTTCCAGCCTTCCATGACTTGCACTCTCGTGGAAAAAAGTAACAAAATTAGAGAATAGACATTCCAATCTCTCATTTTCAAAGATTAAAGTGCTGAGAGGAAAGAAAAAGGCATTAATTCTCAATTCTCAATTGTAATTTTCATTTCTTACTCTTTTTTTTTCTTTTTTCTTTCTTGCGGGTAAATGTCACATATATTTATATACCTATTAATACACATAAATTCATATAAATATAAAATCTGTCATCATTACACTCGTATGAGTCTCATGTTCATATAAATATATGTACACAATATGTAAATTAAATCACTTTTATTTTGTAATAAAAAATAATCTTATGGCACGTGATCTATAAATTTCTTAAAATTAATGACAAATTCTAAAATTGTAACTGTGACGAAATTAAAATGTTAAGAGGAGTGTATGAAAAGCCTAAAATTTTTAGGGGCTAATTCCTAATTTTAACGAATTTTAATAAAATAATAAAAATAAAATACATATTTTTTTAAATTTCTTGACTCATAAAATGCAATTAATTATCAAGAAAATGATATGTCATTGTATTAAAGTAGCGTAGAATAGTTTACAGGACTAACTTGACATCGCCACAGGTATTTTTATTTATAGAAAAAAGATTTTTTTAAAAATTAGTCTTTTATTTTTTTTTATATAATGTCACATTGAAAATACAAATTGATGATATGTATCAATATACAATTTTTAATACTATAGCTTATCCATCTATTTTAAGACTTACCTTTCAAATCTGTAATTGAGAATAACATTTTATTTATTTATTTTTAATCAATAATGCCACACAAATAGACTTTTAATCCTTAATTGTATTCAATTAAGAATTTATAAAAGTAATTTTAATCCAATGGGTAGAATAACAAAATGTACAAAATTTTATGTAACCAAAAAGAAAAGATATGTGGAAAAACACATTGTCCTGTGTTTTGAATATCAACCAACAAATAATTTTTTTCCCAAAAATCTTAAATTAGTTTATTCACTTTTTGAAGACTTAAACTAATTAAAGCTTAGACAGAGACCAAAAATTAATTAAACTGATGACCAAATTTTTTCAGAGCAATGCTACTTGAATGTATATACTATGTTGCCATTGTTATTAGAAATCGAATAAAATTACGCTGATATCTAATGAAATATTTAATAATTATATAATTATTTTTAAAATTATACTGACATTTCTTATTTTTATTGATAAATTATAAATATTATATTTTAGTCAATTTTTTTATTTTCTAATTGACAAAAATATTATTTTTATTTTTTTTTAAATTTTGACTAATTTTTGTTAACTTTTTTTTTTAAATTTTATTTTATATAAAAATAAATTTAATATTTTAATTAATATTTATTTAAAAATAAAAGAAAATTAAAAAAATTGATCAGAATTTTAAAAATGTTTAAAAAAAAATATGAATACGTCGTTTTAAAAAAAAAAAAATTGACTGAAGAGGTATTGTAATTAGATAGGTAAAGTAGATTTAGTTAATATAATTTTAAAAGTCTAAAAAAAAAAACTAATATAATTGTCAAAAAAAAATTGAGAAAATTAATTTGATCTTAAATATTTGTAAAAGGAATGATAAAAAAGGGGGATATGTTTGTGATTTTAAGAAAAATGAGGTGCAATTAGAAAGCAAGCAGTGCAATATATAGAGTCCAGACTCCACCGACACCTACTAGAGTTGTCGGAGAAGAGCAACCGGCAACAACCAGTACCTTAATAGCACAGCCTGTTGACAGCAAAGAACAATGAATATCACTTAACAACTACACTTTCTTTTTCTATAGGTGACCGACAGCCACTTCTAACACTTGTCCAGAATCTATTGGCCCAATTCAGGAAAAGTCAGACAAATATAAAATTGTCGTAAAAAGTACAGCCTTACTGCCCAATGAAGCTTACCGTTCGGTTCACTCGTCACAGTTAATCTTCGTGAAAGAGAACCTCCCAACGAATAGGTTCCTTTTTTTTTTTTTATTTTATAAATTTCACATATTTCTTATAATTTTACTCAATTTTCTTTGATTTAAACACTAATAAAGATATACTTTCGTGTATTAAAAATGTTGGATAAAAAAATGTGTAAGAAATTTATTTATTAACTGTTAACTATAAAGGATCAAATGACAAAAAAAAATATTATAAAAAATGTTTGTGTAATTTTTTCTTAGAGATATTAAAAATTTAGAAGAGGAAAAGTACAAGAATTAGAATTTAATAAAATGTTTTATAGAAATATAAAAAACATTTAAGGGACAGCTACTAATTTTTTTAAAGAATTATATAAAATATAATAATCAAAATTAAAATTTAAAAACTTTGGAGGGTCATGGCTTTCTTAACCACTATGTGTATTTGTTATTGAATTATTTTTTTATTTTACTAAAAAGAGAAAATTTAAGTTAATTTTTTTGATTTTTTATTATTAAAGGTTAAGTTTATTTTTTAGCATTCTTATTGACAAAATTAATATTAGATAATAATTTTTAAGGTTAATTATATTTTAGTATCTTGAAATTTTGTCTTGATTTCAAATAAGGTTTTCAATTATCAATTGTAACAATCCAGTCTCTTAATTTTTAATTTTATTTTAATTGAGATTAATTACAAACAATTATTAATAGTCGTTTTAAATTGATTACATTTTAGTACAATATAATTTTATATGAATTTCAAAATAGTACCTAGTAATTATAAACGAGTTTCAAATAAAATTTTATAATTTTATATGAATTTTAAATGAAACCCTATAAATTTAATTAGAAAACAATTGTTGTGAATAATTTGAGATGATGGTTAACAATCGTTTGTAATTCGTTTTGATTGAAATGAAATTAAAAATTAAGAAATTAAACTATTATAATTGATATTTAAAAATATTATTTAAAATTGAAACAAAATTTTAAAATATTATAATATAATTAACTCTTATTTTTAATACTACGAAAAGAATCTAGACATTTTTTCTTACTAAAGAAGAGGGGGATAGACAGTATAGAATAGTTGTTACTTGACAAAATTTTTAGTGTGAAAAAGATGAGTGGGATTACTGTACTGTAAATGGAATGTGTCAAAATGGAGGGTTGGGTCAGCTTCACAACTGGGTGGTTCCCGGCTACCGATTTAGCCTGTAAAAAATCTTACGTTACTAATAAGAATGATTTTAATAAAATAATTCTAAGAAAATGATAAAATCACAAAGCTGTTTATCAATCTGGAAGGAGAAGTAGAGGACTGGAGACGAGAGAGAGAGAGAGAGAGAGAGAGAGAGAGAGATGGCCAATTGATTGGGCGAGCAAGAACCCGATAATGTCCGTTTTTGCTCAAATTCCACACGATTTGAGCACAACCCTTTTGCTTCTCTCTTCTGATTTCTACTAACGTGAAGATAGGAATTTTATCTGTGTATTTCACACCGTGTGGCGGAATTTCTTCAAAGATATGGAGGCTAATGCCGGAATGGTGGCTGGATCGCACAAGAGGAACGAGTTGGTTCGAATTCGGCACGATTCAGATAGTGGGGTTCGTGTTTTGGATATACCCATTTTAATTTTTCAGCTTCAGAATTGTTTTATTATGTGTTCCCTTTTCCTTTTCTTTGAGTGTTGTCTTTAGATCTGAGTGCTGGTCTTGCTGAAGTGAAATTTGATCTCAGATTGGGTTCTTTTTATGAAATTAGGAGATGAGTGCTGGCTATTTGGATTCTTAAGCCTAAAAATTGTTCTAGGAACGTTTCCTATTTTCCCCCTTCCCCCTTCCCTCTGCCTGAAATGCCGTATTTAGATCTGAGTATTGGTCGTAGGAGAATAGCATGTAGCTCAAAAGTAGTCGTTTTTTTTTTTGCCCTCCATTAACTAGGTAATGGGTACTGCCGTACTGGTTAATTTTAATTTTGACTCTTAAATTTGTTCTTTTGAAATGTTTTCCCAATCGTCTCTCTCTGATTTTTCTCTTGATTAGATGTGAGTATTGGTTGTATGAGAATGAGGTTTGAGCTCTTTGTTTTGGATTCAAGAAATGACTCAGTTAAATTTGGGGATTTGATATCTGTGGTTCTAATTTGGTTTGTTGGTGCTATGATCTTGTGAGAACTGTTGGAATTTTGACTTTTATTTATCTTTTGTGTGTGTGTTTACTTGAATTTATAGTCTGTTTTCTTATCAAATTGAATGTCTTTGTCGTAAGACCGAGATTTCAATAGTTAGATTTGGTGAGATCTGCCTTTTTACCCTAATTTATTTGCTCAAACTCCTTAAGTTTCGGATTGAAGCTGAGATCTTGATAGTTCAGTTCAGTTCAGTGAGTTTTTAAATATAGTTTTTAACTATATTTGCACTCCTTGATTGGGATTACAGTTGTACTTTGCAATGACGTTTTTGATTGCTGGTTTGATGAATTCTTAGTTCTCCCTCCCTCTTTTCTCTCTCTTTCTCTCCCTCTTTTGGGGGCTGTAGTTTGAGTGAATGGGCAGTGTGTTGAGCCCCCCCACCTAAAAAAAAAAAAAAAAGGGGCTACAACGTGTTGAAGATTATTCAGCTAGTTTTTTAGACGAGAGACTAGGTGGAGTGTACTTCGATCTACTTTTTTCATCACTATTCCTTTCTTCGTTTTGATAGGGCACAAGTTGATGATTTTTTAGGCTATTCTTTCGCTGTAGATCTGCAAGGTTCTTATGTTTTCTCTTGGTGTTTTTTCATGGTTTTCATTGTTTGCCATTGATTTTGTAATTAGTAAGTAATTGAAATTCCTTCAGTTCAGCAAAGTTAGTGTACATCTGCATGAATTAAAAGCAAGAATAATTCGATGTTCCAATCACCGTATCAGTATGTTATAATAGACTGCTCAATTGAATATGGAGGTTTTGTGTTTCCTTTTTTGGGATAAGTAAGTGATTAATTTGGAGCATATTTAGTAAATTTGAGCACACTTAGGTTGCACTTTGTGCTCTTAGGTTGCACTTTGTGTTTCTATCTAATTTTTATTAGATCTATTTTATACCTAATCGGTGCATTGTATGTGGATAATGCAGCCCAAGCCCCTGAAGCTTTTGAATGGCCAAATATGTCAGATTTGTGGTGATACTGTTGGACTTAATGCCACAGGTGATGTCTTTGTTGCTTGCAATGAGTGTGCCTTCCCAGTTTGCAGGCCTTGCTATGAGTATGAGCGCAAAGATGGAAATCAGTCCTGTCCCCAGTGCAAGACTAGATATAAGAGACACAAAGGTTAGCTTGCTTGTCATAATCTATAACCGATTATCTCTCATTGTTGTTTGTAGATAAATGTTAGAGAATGAAGTAACGAGTTGTGCATTAATCAGGGAGTCCTCGAGTTGAGGGAGATGACGAAGAGGATGATGTTGATGACCTGGAGAATGAGTTCAATTATGCCCAAGGAAATAGCAAAGCAAGACAACAGTGGCAGGGAGAAGATGCTGACCTCTCGTCGTCCTCTAGACATGAATCTCAACAGCCAATTCCCCTTCTCACCAATGGGCAGCCAGTAAGTAACTAAAACAATTCTGATGCATTTATAAAGTCATTAATATTGATGTATTGTGTTTTCTGGACTTGCAACTTGGGCTTTGAAGCAGATTAAATCTTAGTGGCTTGTGCTTCCTTCCCCTACAACATATGCTTCTTGTCTTGTCGAATGTGCTAAAAAAGTTGCACCTTACTTGAAAAAATGGTATATTAATTTCAAGTTACAGCATGATCATTGAAGAAAACCTGTTGTTTATTCTAAGCAATGCATGATGTATTGCCTAGTGGATTGTTTCTTATAACCACATTTGTGATTGCAAATTGGAATTTAAATCTGGCTGGATGTAGCTAATTTGTTTATGCTCTGATCCAATAAATGAAGTTCTGTTGAAAGAACATGTTATGCCCCAAGGATTGGTTAACATTGGAAAACTATTATTTCATAGGTGCATTGACACATGAATTTCATAATTAGCATTTTGCAACAGCTTATGTATGATACTATAAGAAAACCCTTCCCACATCTGTGAATGACAGCTTGATTATTTACTTTCCACTTTCCTTTGGTGATTGACTTGTCAATATCAAAATAAATGTTCTATCCACATTTGAAATTTTAATTTGAATTTCATGCCACACATTGACCTATGCAAGCGGTAATGGCCAATGTTATTTCTTTTAAACCTTTTTGCTTATCAGTATCCCATAATATACAGGTATCTGGTGAAATACCCAGTGCTACCCCAGATAATCAATCTGTACGAACTACATCAGGTCCTTTGGGTCCTGGTGAGAAGCATGTTCACTCACTTCCGTACATTGACCCAAGGCAACCAGGTACCCTGTTAACATGAATACGTTGACTAAAAATTTCCAATGAACTTTATTTTTCTTTTGTTGCTTTTTATTGAATATCATTTGATCGTGATATATATTACTGCAGTTCCTGTAAGAATTGTGGACCCTTCTAAGGACTTGAATTCTTATGGCCTTGGAAATGTCGACTGGAAGGAAAGAGTTGAAGGTTGGAAACTCAAACAGGAGAAAAATGTGATGCAAATGACCAACAGATATGCTGAAGGGAAGGGGGGCGACATTGAAGGCACAGGTTCAAACGGTGAAGAACTGCAAATGTGAGAATCTTACAACTTTAGATTATGGCTATGTTAATCGCTAAAAGTTTAACAGATGTCTGAACAAAAGCTCCACCACTTAAGTATGAAATTATTCTGTTTTGTTATACCTACTTCTTAAAGGGGAATTATTTCTATCAAAGAGAAATTAAAATTCATCTACTTTGTTTCCCTTATCTGAGTATTAATGAGAATCATGCATTATATATATATATATTTTTGTATTTGTCAGTGACTCCATATATAGATTTATTTTATGCATCATCTTCATAACTCATTTTGTAGTGACTTAATGTTAGAAGAGGAATTTTCCATCAGATACTACAATAAGAAAATGGAATGGTTATTTAATCAAATAATGGTCTATGTCTAATTTCTCCAGCATGTTTATAACTTTTTTTTTTCCTGGTTGTGGCACAGGGCTGATGATGCTCGCCAACCTTTGAGCCGCGTGGTGCCTATTTCTTCTTCTCATCTTACCCCATATCGTGTTGTAATCATTCTTCGGCTAATTATCTTGGGTTTCTTCTTGCAATACCGTTGTACTCATCCCGTGAAAGATGCTTATCCTTTGTGGCTGACTTCAGTTATCTGTGAGATTTGGTTTGCTTTGTCCTGGCTTCTGGATCAGTTTCCAAAATGGTCTCCCATCAACCGTGAAACCTACCTGGACAGGCTTACATTGAGGTGAGTTATATTCATTTTATTTATAAAATCCCTTACATGGAATGGTTAGTAATTAGTAGGGGGTTCTAAACCACAGGAATCTCTTTGGCATTGGTTTTGTTACCTCATTAATTATATATATATATATATATTTTTTTTCTTTTCTCAGATATGATAGGGAAGGGGAGCCTTCACAGTTAGCACCTATAGATATATTTGTGAGTACGGTGGATCCTCTGAAAGAGCCTCCTCTGGTTACTGCCAACACCGTCTTGTCAATCCTTGCTGTGGATTACCCTGTCGACAAAGTCTCTTGTTATGTTTCAGATGATGGGTCAGCAATGTTAACCTTTGAAGCCCTTTCTGAGACGTCAGAGTTTGCAAGGAAATGGGTGCCCTTCTGCAAGAAGCATAACATTGAGCCTAGGGCCCCTGAATTTTATTTTGCTCAAAAGATAGATTATTTGAAGGACAAGATACAGCCTTCTTTTGTGAAAGAACGCAGGGCAATGAAGGTAAGCAATGAGATGTGTGGTCTGATGTTGCTTGCATAATTTAATGTTGGATTAGCATGCTGAATATGTTTCTCAAACTGTTGTGGCCCGTGCTTGTTAAGATTATACTTTCTCAACCCTTGCATCAATGTAGTTAAAGTTGAAAGGCACTAAGGCCTCACATTGCCCGAAAAGCGAGATAACAAAAAAGTATTAACATGATCAAAGAAAGGCTCTAACTAATAAAATAATATATATATATATATATATATCACACATTAAAAGTTGATTCATTTTAAGTTAAATAATATCTTATCACTAAAATAATTATCATGTAACACAAAAAAATTCAATCTAAAAGTTACATATGACATACTTAAGTGGTATAACTATTTTAAGCTTTAGTGTTTTTTTCTAAATTAAGATTCATAGTTTTGTTAGCTAAGTCTTATATAGAAATTTTTTTTGTAAACTTGCTAGTAGTAATAATATGGAAGACATGATAGGGATAATCTCGTAAACATTTAAACTAATTCTCAAAAATCAGGCTTACGTTGGGAAGGCTTTTCATATAAGTGATCAATTTGGTTGATGGAAGGACGATGCTTTATCATGGGAAGCTCAGATTTTCTGAAGAATGATGATAGTTTGTTGGTTATAGAAGATAAAATATCAATCCATGCTTAAAATGATGTTGAAAGTATTGCTTTTCCTAAAACTTTGAATTCTTGGCAATATTTCAAATATTTAAATGTTTATTAGGCTAATTTTGAGCTAATATGTGATAATCATACTTATATTAATATAATAGACTGGACAATACTTTTAGATTATAACTATATTATTTTATATTGATATGTCTCTTACAAAATTGTTAAATAAGTGCATAAAACACTATAAATATAAGGACATACAAATAAAATATGTTACAATTAAAAAGACCATTATCTGGTTGCCTCTCGCCTTGCTTAAGGTGATTACCTCTTTGATAACGCTTGTCCTTGAACATGTTAAGGCGATACGACTGAAAATTGCCTCACTTGATCGCCTTTGACAACACTGCCTTACATACTGCAATTTTATGAAGTTAAAACAGAAAAAATGGTTGAAAATGATGGTGAACTGATTGAAGTTATGCCTCATTGAGGAACAAGAAACGAAAGTGTAACAGTATCTCAATAGCAATTGCAGGGTACAAGTGACAATAAATTTCACTCCTTTGCTCTATTGTGTGGTTGGGACTGCTTCACTATTGACATTTATACAAAAAAATGGTCTGAATGTTATGAAGGTAAAAGGACAAATGTATAAACATGTGGGAAATGAGAAATGACTTTAAACTTTAAAAATGGCATGTATGAATGCAGAATTGAATTGAAAGTGATAGTACAATACATGGCAACCAATACACTTCCTTTTTTTTTTTTTAATAAGCACATTGCAAATAATACACTGGAAACAAATGAGTGCACAACTGCACATAGGTCATAGGTGTGTAAATGGCTGAGAATCCAAAGGAGATTATATAAAATTATAGAAGTTTAAAGATGAATTATAAAGATCATATGCATGGTTATGGAATGCACTGAAAGAACTTCTGAAAATAATACACTACCATCACTGGAAACAAATGAGTGCACAACTATACAAAATTATTGAAGTTTGAAGATGAATTATAAAGATCATATGCATGGTTATGCAATGCACGAAAGAACTTCTGAAAAAGTTGATTTGGGAGCCACATATCAAGTGAAAGAGTAGTGCAATATAATATGACATCAAGTGTTGTCAAAGGTGATCAGACGCTCACCTAGGCGATAAGGCTAGGCAAGGATGAGCCATAATGCCTCAACACAGGACAAGGCGACTTTAATGAGTTGTTGCCTAGGTGATTGCCTTGACCAAGGCAAAAGGCGTTTAGGATAGAGCCTTATTAATTGAAATTTATTTTACTTAAATGTATTTATGTATCTTGTTTTAAAACTAAGGATGTTTTTGTTTGAAAAATATTTGCACTATATTAAAAAGCAGAAAGGGAAGAAAAAACTTAGAATGGTCTAATTGTCTAAAATATAAGTAGCACTATATAAATACGTCATGCGTCAACATTTAGATTAAACCTTTTAGCGTTACATAAGGTATTGTTAACTTAAAATAAATGAGTTTTTAATGTCTAGAATTTTTTTTGATTATTTGTATAAGTTATTGCCTTGCTTCATTAAATGCTTTTTTGATATTCTTTAAAATAAATGCTTTTTTGTCGCCTTGCTTTTTGGCCATGTAGAACTTTAGCTTTGGGTGTCTTTTGCCTTTAACTACATTGAACGCATATATAACTGAGTATTACAACACATTTGAAGAATATCATTGAGTGCAACTTTAAACAAAGTAAAAACATGGATCATATCCCACAGTGGAGCTTAATAAATGTATTGTTGTTAAATTGGAACTTAGAAAATAATTGGCCAATCTGATTGAAAATCCATGAACATTAATTAGATTTCAGAATATACATCATTTCAAAATTACTTTAATCTAAGGGATAAACTTTAAATTTTTTCATTGCGATTGCTACACTTCCACTTTGAGTTTGAAATGTTACTGTTACAATTTGGATTTCCAATGATATGGGGAAAGTTTAGATTATCAATATTCAGAAGACAATGGTAAATTTCAGAATATACATCATTTCAAAAATACTTTAAGCTAAGGGATTAACTTTAAATTTTTTCAATGCGATTGCTACACTTCCACTTTGAGTTTCAAATGTTACCATAAAAATTTGGATTTCCAATGATATGGGGAAAGTTTAGATTATCAATATATCAGTCTAACTTAAGGATGTTCAGAAGACAATCGTAAATGATTAATGATATTATGACTGCACTTTGTTTTCAATCATTGTGACAATGGTTGACATTGTTAGAACCATTAGGTTTGTTGTGTCATTTTGAAGGGTGAACATAATCTCACTATCCAAAAAAAAAAATTTCTGAATGTACCTCTTGTGAAAAAAAATCTAAATGTGGCAACAAACTTAAAATTTTCTTCTTTATAGTAATAATATGGGAAACATATTGTTTCACAGAGAGAATATGAAGAATTCAAGGTAAGAATCAATGCGCTGGTTGCTAAAGCACAAAAGATGCCGGAAGAAGGTTGGACAATGCAAGATGGAACTCCTTGGCCTGGAAATAACCCTAGGGATCATCCAGGAATGATACAGGTATTATCATTGTTTTTGAATGTTATTTTTTGTAAGTACCTTTGAAAGTATTTATGATTACAACTTTGTCCATTTATTTTGTTTCTTTGTTTGAATGGATGGATAGGTGTTCTTAGGGCACAGTGGGGGTCTTGATACTGATGGGAATGAGCTGCCAAGACTGGTTTATGTTTCTCGTGAGAAGCGTCCAGGCTTCCAACATCACAAGAAAGCAGGAGCAATGAATGCTTTGGTTTGTGATCCTCATAACTCTTATTTCCCTTAGTATTTTTGTTTTAAACATGTATGAAAATAATAATCGTAAGTGTCCTTCAATTTAGTTGATGCAGTAACTACGCAAATGTACATTAGGATGAAAATTTCACCAATCACAGATCATATATTATTGTAATAGCATACTTGCATAAAAATTTACTGTAGTGTGATAGTTGGACGAGGCTTATTGATAGTACTGGTCGTTGGATGGATATGTCAAACCTCCAAACTATTTTTTTTTAAGTTTCTGGCTCCAATATTATTTAAGTTAAGCTCTTCTTTAGTTTGAGCTGCTCTGTTTATTTTTTATGACCAATCCCAGTACCATAATGGTGTAGAGGGATGCTGGCTAGGTTTTTACGATGAGAGACACGTGGTTGAATATGGAAACATTCCCTTGCCACTGAAATGATATCAATGCTTTCTTATGATTCATGACATGATGAACAAGGAGGGGTTTTTGAGTCAGAATTGCTGAACCCATTCTATTTTTCTGATTTTGTGCAAGACTTGGGTTTTATGTATTTATTATTACTTTTTATTGTCTTTTTCAGATTCGAGTTTCAGCTGTCCTGACCAATGGTGCATATCTTTTGAACGTCGATTGTGATCACTATTTCAATAACAGTAAAGCTCTTAAAGAAGCCATGTGTTTCATGATGGATCCTACTTATGGAAAGAAAACCTGCTATGTACAGTTCCCACAGAGGTTTGATGGCATTGACTGGCATGATCGATATGCTAATCGCAATATTGTCTTCTTTGATGTAGGTTACACTCGATGTGTTATCACCGTGACATTTATGTTAGTTTAATGTTTTATTATGCTTATGATTAAGTTATTTTTATTCTGTTCCTTTATTGCAGATCAACTTGAAAGGCCTGGATGGCATCCAGGGTCCAGTGTATGTGGGAACTGGATGTTGTTTCAATAGGCAAGCTCTGTATGGGTATGATCCGGTCTTAACAGAGGCAGATTTGGAACCTCACATTATTGTCAAGAGTTGTTGTGGCTCAAGGAAAAAGGGTAGAAGTGGTAACAAGAAATACATTGATAAGAAGAGAGCAATGAAAAGAACTGAATCCACGGTTCCCATTTTCAATATGGAAGACATTGAAGAGGGTGTTGAAGGTAGATCTTAATAATAATATCATTACTTCTTTCTTTTGGATTAATATGTTTTACACAGGCGGTAAACCCATCTATCATGAATCAATTAGATTGATTTTACACATGCAAATATACACATCCATCCACACACACACACACACGCATGGACAGGAGGATAGGGGAAGCATGGAAATTCTAGTGCACAAGGTTTTGACTTATCACTTGTATGATTTGAGCAATTTTGTTTGAGGTTTTATCCACCAGCAACCTGACAATTTTTGGAATTTTTATACCAATGTTTGGATAATTATTTTGATTTTGAGCCATTTTATTGAATTTTTACCTTTTACTGTAGGAATTTCCAGTATTTTGACAAACATAACAAAATTATAGAATTTTATACTCCAGTTCAATTTTGACCTAATTTAATGGGAAACTAAGATTGGCAGTGGATTATTCACTCATGCTGCTTTATATTAACTGCATTTCTTGAATTCTACAGGATATGACGAGGAGAAATCACTTCTAATGTCTCAGAAGAGCTTAGAAAAGCGATTTGGTCAATCTCCTGTTTTCATTGCTGCCACCTTTATGGAGCAGGGAGGCATTCCACCATCAACCAATCCTGCAACGCTTTTGAAAGAAGCAATCCATGTTATTAGCTGCGGATACGAGGATAAGACTGAATGGGGCAAAGAGGTAGTTACAATAGTAATTTGGCATCTAAAATACATAATTGGCTTCTTCTATTGATTGTGTTTGCATTTTAAAATACCAATTGATTTAACTTCTTTCTTTCTCTACCATCAGATTGGATGGATCTATGGGTCTGTGACAGAAGATATTTTAACTGGGTTTAAGATGCATGCACGTGGATGGATTTCAATCTATTGCATGCCCCCCCGCCCTGCATTTAAGGGGTCTGCTCCCATCAATCTTTCTGACCGTCTGAACCAGGTTCTTCGATGGGCCTTGGGATCGATTGAGATTCTACTGAGCAGGCATTGTCCAATATGGTATGGCTACAATGGAAGACTGAAGTTGTTGGAGAGACTGGCATACATTAACACCATCGTTTATCCCCTCACCTCCATCCCACTGCTTGCTTACTGTATTCTTCCTGCTGTCTGCCTTCTCACGGGAAAATTTATCATTCCTGAGGTGAGGACAAACTCTGAGTCAGTTGGTCATAATTAATCTCATGCTTTCTCAAGCATCTGCCCAATGTTTGTCCATGACTTCATCTTCTTTGTATATGAACATACAATATTACTGTGGGGTCTGTTGGGAGGCTCAAAATTTAGGCTAAAGGCATTTTAGTTCAGAACCTAACTGACCAAAGTGCATGTGGTTGTCACATGTTTCTCATTCCAAAAATTCAATAAAAAGGACTGGAAATGCATCAAAATGCCCAAAAAAAGGAAAGAGAGGGGGGGGGGGGGTGCTTCCCCCCACAGCTTTTCTGGATTGATTATCTCTGGCATCCCTTTTGCCATTATGATCTCCTTTATGTGTGGGACTCTTGACTCCTCCATATTGATATGTTAACTTATACTTCTTTTTTTTTTGGTTGCTGCTGTGGTTGTTCATATGTGGTCCCTTACTAACTAACCTATTACTGTTTTTTCTGCAGATAAGCAACTTTGCCAGTATGTGGTTCATTCTTCTCTTCATCTCCATTTTCGCAACTGGAATACTGGAGCTTAGATGGAGTGGCGTGAGCATTGAAGACTTGTGGAGAAACGAACAGTTCTGGGTTATTGGTGGTACATCGGCTCATCTATTTGCCGTTTTCCAGGGGCTCTTGAAAGTGCTTGCTGGGATTGATACCAACTTTACCGTCACTTCAAAGGCATCTGATGAAGATGGGGATTTTGCAGAGCTTTATGTGTTCAAATGGACGTCTCTTCTTATCCCTCCTACTACTGTCCTTATTGTGAACTTGGTGGGTATTGTGGCTGGTGTTTCATATGCCATAAACAGCGGATATCAATCATGGGGCCCTCTATTTGGCAAGCTGTTCTTCGCCATTTGGGTGATTGTCCACCTTTATCCCTTCCTTAAGGGTTTGTTGGGTCGGCAAAATCGTACCCCTACCATTGTTATTGTCTGGTCCATACTCCTTGCTTCCATATTCTCCTTGCTATGGGTGCGGATCGATCCATTTACTTCCGACTCCACAAAATCTGCTTCAAATGGTCAATGTGGCATCAATTGCTAGTTCTTTTGAAGATCATTTTCTTCAGGTGATCTCCATTGCTCCCCTTCATGATTACCTTTGTGTAAATAAACAAGAATTTAAGATATTGAAAAGCACATGCAGTTTCAAAGTTGTACTATCATTCCGTTCTTTGTCTGAAAGGGGAGTGATGGAAGGAGACATAACAGGTTGCCCTCCATTGTCTTTGTATTCTTCATTTTTATTTGTTGTCTGATCCATAAGCTATCACGAGTCAATTACAAGAATAGGTCTCAAAGACTAGTTTTATTTTGTTATCATTGTGAAGGATTCTGTTTATTTGTTATCAAGAACATATCATGAGCCATTCAAGCTATAGTTCTTTTAAGAGAAGAAAAGAGAGTTTACTCCTTGGATCTACAAACTGGGTTTTCTTGATGTAATGTTGTATTTTAAATTAAGCTGTATAATCTGATAGATTTTTTTCCTTCTAATTTTCAATTTTTTGAAAGAAAGGAAGGCTGAATTATATATGCTTTGAAGCTAGATGAGTACTCGATGCTCTAGCATGTTCTTTTATAGAATCTGAAAGGCTTAAATCATTGGGAAGATTGACCATCTATATTCTCTAAAGCAATGACTAATCAGTGCTCTTGGTATGGTCTTTTATGGATATCTGAAAAGGGTTTAACAACTGGGACAGCTGACCATTGAGATGAGCTTTCGTATCATTACTAGCAATTGATGTATGAACATTCCTAGAAAAATAGAAATACTTTTTTCTGTTGATGAGAGTTTCAAGTTCATTTCCCTTGGGGTGGAAGGTGCAGCTAAAACATAACAACGCCCCTGAGAAACTATTGAATCACCACTGCCTGGTTCCAAATTCTATTACTATGATCAATTAGCTCCTTTAACGAGGGTGGGCTTTTGTCCAAACAGTAAGGTTAGGTTTTTGTCGAACGGTAAGGTTAGGCTTTTGTCCAACGGTAAGGTTATTCTATTATGATTTAGAGATCTCGAGGGTGGGCTTTTGTCTAACAGTAAGGTTAGGTTTTTGTCAAACGGTAAAGTTATTCTATTGTGATTTAGAGATGTTGGGTTTGAGTTGCTTTTAGTGAACCCAAAAGAAAAGGTGCCAAAATGGGTGTGGTGAAGAACCTACCACCTAGTGCTACATTACCATTGTATAATGGGGACAACTTGCATGGCTGCTACATTGGATTTTGCTAGTGTCGGATGAGATGTTTAGAAATTCGTGATGTAATTGGGCAATGTAATATATGTGTTAATGCATATATAACACGGCCTAATTATATCGCAATTGATGAAAGCGGCCCTCTTGCATCTTTTCGAGTTCAACCATCCAATTCAAAATAACACAGTACATCTTAGGGAATATATCAACTGTGAAATTATTATCTTTATTATCTCAAGTTTTTGCAATGTTTTTCTAGTTGAGAACATAACAATTAGGGGGTCAACAATCCATTTCATTTGTATGACTACTGGGGCACGTTTGGTAAGTTGAGATGGACTCAGGAATGGAATGGTCATTCTCAAGTCCATTCCATTCCTATGTTTGGTATAACCAATATAGCAGGAAAGGATTGGTTATTCTCACAAGTAAGAATACCATTCCTTCCTAAAGCCTATGGAATGGGACTAAAAAAATAAATCTATATCTATATCTATATTTATATCTACATCTAATCTATATCTAAAAGTATGGAAAACTTTGTACTTTTTTTAAAAGTGTTTTACACTTTTAACTTGACCAAAATACCCTTTTGTCATTAATTTGTTTTACTTTTATTCACTCTCTTATTTGCGTAGATGTGTAACTATTAGGATTAATAACAATTAATAAGAATAACTAGAGAAATATGAAATATATTAATTTAAAAACTATAAAAATACATATATGTGATTGCAAAAGAAGAAAAGAAGAGAATTTGTTAAGTAATCCTCCAAGAAGTACTATAGGCACACATTAACTTTTTTCTCAAATTTTTTTATTAATATCTTAGGGGAAACTTAAGAAAAAAAAATTATAATCACAAAGTCACCTTGATTTTCTTTCTTCAAAAATTACATCTCCAATAGAAGTGTTGTTTTAATATATAAATGTCTCATCTATCTTTCCCCACAACTAAATTGATAAGTCTAATTATTTCACTAAATAAGTATGCCACTACCAGTAATAAGAGGGCATATGATCTTTGAAAACAAAATTCTGTATCTAATTCTATTTCTATATATAAAAGTATGAAAAACTTTGTGTTTTCTTCAAAAGTATTTTACACTTTTAACTTAACCAAAATAGCCTTTAATCATTAATTTGTTTTAGTTTTATTCACTCTCTTATTTGTGTAGATGTGTAACTATTGGGATTAATAACAATTAATAAGAATTGAAGGAAATACATAATAAACAAAAACGAGTGTTAACCCGGTTACCTCTTCGGATCAAGAACAGTGGAAGCGGACGCAGAAGCGGAAGCGGAAGTGGAAAAGGGGACTTGTATTACGAGCTTTCTCAAAATACCATGAAGATTCTTGAAACGCTACAAGAGATCCTCTTCATCAAATAAGATGGCTACAATATCGAGTCGCTTATATATTTCCACAATCCAAGACTAAGGGCATTACGATGGTTACCCAAGAAGAATCTCAGAGAGAGCGTCACTCAAAATCTCGCATGATCATTTGGGAGACTACACATGGATGGATTCATTACGCTTAACCAATGTGTATATGTTTATATCCCATGACCACAACTAATGAGATAACTACAAGACTTGTGTGATAATATCTAAATCGGTCAAACTAACCAGAACGGATAAGAGTTTTAACCACATATAAACTCTTATCATAATTATCATGATCCGCACAAATCTTGTGGATGCCAAATGGACTTGGGTCCACATGACCTAATGTCCAACATCTCTCACTCATCCATATAAGTTGAGTACTAAGCTCTCTACATCACCTTTCACATATAAGAAATAGATCGTGCAACCAGATGAGAAGAATCAGAGTAGGAGTATTATATTAAACTACCATCAAACTAACATAGTACCTTACTACAAAACACATAATTGATCTCGTTTGTGCCCCATATTATTCTGTTACACTAGATTCAACATTTGTTACCCCTCACGAGAACTAATCTCATCACAATGCATGGACCATCCAATCTGTACTGTATTCATGATCGTATCGATAGACACAGAAACTAACATCGTCCGGGCAATGAGTCACAACATGATAGTGTATTACAAAATCGTCTTTCCTAGCTACTCATGTTAATCCAATCGAACTCAACTGCTTTCCTAGACTTGCTCCGTCGGGCCGCATCAATCATGGTTCTTTAGTAATATGCTAAAGTAACAATATCAAGCTCTCTCTTCATAATGTAGTCCTAGGTCACAAAAGGCACAGTGGAACTCAAAAAGGTTCCTAAAGCTCACATAGTGACAAAACAAGGATACATTTGTTCACTCTCTTTTTTAAAAGTCACATCAATAGCACATACAGTATATAATGTATGCTATAGCGGAGCTCTCAGCAATTGGGCATGTCAAACTCATTTTCAAAAGTTTATATCGAAATACGAATCTTAGTCTAGTCGCTATCTAGTGTCCATCGCTATTTCAGTGCCCCTTGTCACTATCTCAGTGCCTAACCCGAACATTCCAACCCAGTCGCTCTTCTAGCACCTGTCTGAAAGTTTGCATTCGACTTTCTTCAAGTTACATGAGGTGTGTGATCAACCCTCATGCTCGATTCTTTAAAAGAATCTCATCTTGACCCTCATTGTCAAGGTGACATATATGATAAAGATTAATTCTCCCTCCAACCAATAATTCAATGCCTTATCTTACTCGCTATCTAAGCGCCAAGGGGATTGCTCGTGTGAAAGAGCCAATCAAAACTCATTGACATCTTTCATGTATGCTCATAACATAAAAAAATAATCTCAATATGAACATAAAATCATATAATAATGAAATAATGTCACATGGTATCCAATATATCAAATCCAAAATAAACCTAACTATTTAACACAAGATGTAAAACATTACTAAGTATGGGCTTAAGACCACATCTCTTTGCGTAATTTTATCTCAAACATGTGTAGTGAAAATAATGTCAATATGTTTGGTTCTCCCGTCATCGCTATTGGTTTACTAGCCCACTAACGAGCCTAAGTTTCCAACCTCGTGGCGAGTCTGCAATGTTTTGTCCTTATGGACCCTAAGTCCAAAAGACACTAAAAAAAAGGAAAGGCATTGTCTACACTTATATTCCTCAAGCTTGTAAAGCTTATTAATAATGTGGAATAAAGTTGCGACGAATGTAATACTTATGCATGCTAAAGCTGCCATATAATCATAGTTGATGAACATATCATCCTGCATACACGGCGCTATGTTAAGACGCTACTAGAGTCTCCACAACCAAATTATTGCTCAATTGCGACGACCAACCATGTATTCTTGACATCACTTAGATATCAAAAAAACCAATTAGCTAAAGTTCGATAATGCAATACTAAGTTGCTTTTATAGTTTGACCATCTATACGAGTAAAGTACTATGGTGCTCTAATAATTTGACTATTTATATGATCAAAGTACTAAGCTGCTCTAATAATTTGACTATATATATGAGCAAAGCAATATGCTTCTCTAATAATTTGATAGGAGCAAATTACTAAGCTGCTCTAATAATTTGACCATAAATAAGAGTTGCAAAAACAATCGAGTACATATCCCAGTGCACTTCAGAATCTCAACTGTGCTAAAATAGGAAATTCCATAAAAATATATCTTTCCCTACTAATCCAATAACAATAATCAAAACTAAAGCATGCCCCTATAATCTATCAATAGGTTGGGACCAAGCTAACAAGATCACTTATAGATTTCTCAAGAAAAAATCAGAAATTCCTCAAGGCAATCTTCATGGAACTTAAATCCAAGCATAGTCTACTTCACATATGTCCTTCTTAATATGGGACAACTACCTCCAAGTGGTGATAACTAATTCCATATATGTCAATAACCACACAAAATTACAATTTTTTCTTTGGATTGTTCGTGGCTTCTTTGATCATCGTGAAACCAATTGCTCGATGAAATCTAAGGTTCCACTAACTTTACAATTGCTTTTGGTCACAAGTGAACAATTAAGAAAGCTGACTCTGTGCTATTTGTTCATTAACCTTGAAGCCCAAAATTTCTTAGACGATTACTTTAAAACAAGCATACTTTGCACTTTTTGCTCATTGACCTTGAAGCCCAAAACTTGATTAACAAAGAATCATTGTCTAATTCTTCATAGAAGAGATAATTTCTAAGTCTATCTAGAAAGCTTCTAAGATCTAATATGTGCGACAATTATTGGAATAAGGTAGATGGAAACAATTCTCACCACTAGGGATAATCTCTCTACATAGTCAATATCCCCTCTGGGATATGTCATTTTTAAAAAAGATAGGGAATAATTACTAGTTAATCAATCCTACACAAAATGAGATAAACCATTTTCAAAGTTTAATTCTTTGCTACTTTAGCTCAACTTATCACTCATAACAGTCATCCTTACACTATTAGAATAGGAAACTTTCGTCTTTACATAAGAATCAATATTCACTTAAACATATGGAGCAATAGCTAAAATTCATCCATTCAATTTCACAAAGACGATGAGAAAAGATTTTATATTTGTTTCTACACAACTAAGGATCTTAAGAATCTTCCTCTAGTGGTACAATCCCAACTAATGGTACACTTCCACTAGGCAAGAAGTCACTCTTACTATTTAAAACATCATTGGCGATTCTAGAATGAGATAACAATCCCCCCCCCCCCCCGGCGCCAAGAGATAGTGTGACTTCCATAGATTCTATTAACCTACAAAGTTAAAGATCTTTTAAAGTTTTCTCATTGAGCAATTCAATTTAGTCCTTCCTTAACTTGGGGTGTTTAGTTAAGAATCTAATGGCCCTTTAAACTTTCAAAAATAATATTTTAAAAAGCTAACATTTTTAAAACCTAGGACCAAGTTTTCACAAAAATAATAAATAATGTGAACAAATCACATAAACCCCAAAAGAAGATAAGCCTTCCAAATTAGGTTTTTCACCATTCTCAATCTTAAAGGAATTGACTATTAGGGCACTTGGTTAAGGATATAGGTTACACAAAACATATTTGCGCCATCATCAATCTAATCGTATTTAACAAAAATTAATTTTCTCATTTTTCTCACTTAATTGTCTTGAAGTAATCAGATAAGTTCTCTCGCTTACAATGAATGTAAAGAATTTCAGAATTCTTCATTTTCGACACTCAATCTCTTGACAAATGCTTAAAGTAAATAACGTTTATAGCAATACTCAAAGCAACTAATACTTGAGTTAGGTGAGCAATCATAGTGCGAGTAACAAAGTAACAAAATAAGATGTTCTACTATGTGCCTAATTTTCATAACATCATGAGTTCGTATATGCTATTAGGACTAACTCTAATAGATAAGGAGTCGGTCTGCCTTGCAAATAAGGTTTCTTACAGGCCTTTTTAATCAAATAGGGTTTACACACTGATAGACTGATTTTTACCAGTAACCCCAACAGGTCTTCTCAAGCTAATCTAGCTATCTAATCTAGTTCAATGTGTCCATGTTATTATTCAAAAAATAAAATCATGGAAAGCCATAAAGAGATAAGTCCAAAAGTATCAAATAATCTAATGAAATAGAGCCACTATCATACTCATATAATGAAACTGCTTCTAACATGGGTAGACCAAACCAATCAATAGTTCCATTCAGTCTTAAAGATTAAAATTTAAAGATGAGAAAAAGATAAAAATCAATTGGATTGGAGGTGGACCAAATGTTTAGTCAAAAACCAATATCAAATTATTTTATCATAAGGCCATATGTTGCTCAAAAGAATTAATAAACTCACTCTTGTGGCGATTAATTTTTATGCTACCACTAGTGCATAATGTACAAAATACTATGAGTATTGTAAATTCGCGCTCTTTACGTGTCATTTTATGTCTTTTACTTAATCTCTTCTTTATTTTGAATAAAATGGTCAACTTTGACTTAGTACAACTACGAGCAAAATGATCCATTTTATTCTTAAATAATAGCTCATTCTATAATATATCTTATTATCTGTCATGCATGCCCTTATGACACTTGACTCTCTTGCCTACTTTTGACGCAAGTTTCTCAGTCTCACCCTACTTAGTAATTTTTTATTGTCTTTAAACATAGGCCCAAAAGCCTTGTTTGGGCCACCTTGGGTGACATAGTTGGTTTAGGAGTTTGCCTCTTGGCACTTTACCTTTTGTCTTAAGATGACGCACTATTTTGAAAAATATTTTTATTTAAATAAGTAGCGTCACGTTGAAATTTAAAAAACATTTTAAATATGAGTCATGACACTTTATTACGAGAATTTACTGCTCATTCAAGGCAAGTTTATATTTTTCATGGAACAAATCCAAATAAATTTTTAATGAGATGTATGTATATGTTGCTTTACATAATAAAACACATTCAACAACTTAATTAATTATGACATGCTTCCATGTTTCAAGGTATTGGACTATTTTCCTATTGGTCAATGTATACATATATGCTATATGTGTAATGTGGTCATTTTAAGCTTTTATGTTGGTCAAATCGCCATTCACACTCATTGAGGCTATTTCACTACTATCATAGTAAGCAGGGTGACAGTTAAGCATACATTTATTATATTATTCTGCTACCAGAAATTTAATTAAAAATATTATTCTATTTTAGACTATGAGATCAAAAATTTCGCTAAGCTGATAATCATCTCCGATTTATGTAAACAGAAGTATATTTTTAAATAATTTCTAGCAAAATAATTTAAATTAAAACAAATTTAATTCAATTACACAATAATTTTGAATTAAAATAAATTTAATTCATCAACATAATAATAATAATCAGTGTGCATATTCTAAAGCGCATGGACTTCACTTGAGCCCAATTAGCATTATAGTACATAATACCAAGGTAATTTATGGACATATAAGTTTGCAGCGAAAACACATCCTGTTACAAGGCTTCATAAATAAATACAACCTTTTCAAAATTTATTATATTGTAGAATGAACCTACTACATCAATCTACTTAAAGCAATAAAATGAATGGGGATGCCGCACCAATATCTCATATATCACAAAATTAACATTATTATTCTATACATCACAACAACACGTGCACTAGAATATCAATTAAATAAGCTCAATTACAACATAGATCCACATGCATAACAATATAATGAGTCTTGATGAATGACTTTACCACATCTCGCCACAATGGGAGTGGGTATGTAGGTTTCACAATTAATGGGGATTAATATTACATAATAATGATGCAATAAATAATTATCCGTATAATAATTAATTTATAAATGATCCACACATGACCCTAAAAATATGATCCACACATAATATAATTATTTCTAATTTTCAAAGCATTTTCAAGAATTTTTCACATTTAAAATAAATTTTTTGAAATCTTTAACAAATTTTTGGAATAAAAAACTAATTTTTAAAGCCTCAAAAATATAAAAATTAGGCAAACAATTCATCAAAAAATAATTTGGACCCCCAACAATATACTAAATATTGATATGTGATTTTAATCTCAAATATAGTTCTTTGAAATTTTTGAAAAAAATATTTAAACACATTTTGACACTTTTTCATAATAAAAATTAATTTAAATTAATTTCCAGAAGCGAAAAAATTACAAAAAATATATCACGGAGTCACAAATTTAGTGAGTGGGGTCCACTCTCCAGAAGTGTCAAAAAATAGGTCCCAAAAGATGATGCACGCGCCCCACCGAGAGTGGGGGTTGCATTCCTCTGTAATTCATCTTCTTCAAAAACAATATTTGACCATGGCTGTTGTAAAACTTTGGGACCTCATATCTCACTCATTTTTTGACAAACAGATTGTGTACCATATATCGTTGGAAAGCTCTGGAAACAAGGAACAGATTGACATAAATTTCTTGCACAATAATCGAGGTTTTATAGATCATATTAAAATCCAAAGATTCATATTGAAGTTGTATTTTTTTTTTTAAATCCGAACTTTAAACTCAGATCTCTCATAGATCCGACGGTAGATCGTTATGAAATTTTAAGGGCTACCTATTAGGTTTATAAATAACACATCCACCGTGGCGGATGTTCAAAATGTCACGCCCCAAATTCCAGCGAACCCGAGGCGTGAGTAACGAGACAAAAAGAAATAAAGAAATAAAATAATAACGAAATGAAAGATAACAATGACATTCTCATACATTCCGTACACAATTCTAATACATACATAAAGTCTGGTCCGTTGGTTCACAACATTCAAAATGAAAGACAGTCTCGGGCTTATGCCCTTACATAATATCACAAGCGCCCATCGGGCCCAATATAATCCTCAATCAGACCATCTCTATATCCCGCACAGCTGGAACATCATCTGAAATGTTTGCCCCACTAAAGGGGTCAGCTCAACATGCTGGTACAATATAATGCTAATGCAAGAAACAAAACTAAGGTCGTGGCATGTGCGAGTGTACAGTTATTTCTATATGGCATTTTATATCATAATGACAGTATATGAACAGTATGCAGTACATGAGCAAGATGCGTGACACACCCATGCAACTCTATGCCACTCATGTCTCATGATACGGTCATTCTCCGCTGGCATGAGTACCGCCACTTATGTCTCGCTTCACGGTCCGGAATCCGTCAGGCTCGCAAGTACCTAATGGCCGATTTTGGGTTTTTCACCACAGGATCTGCACCCTCATAATGCAAAGCACCAAGTGCTTACCCACGCCATGCCCAAGGAATTACACCATGCCAATATGTTCTAATCTCATCATGTCATAATACAATCCCAATGATACATTTCAGTCATACATAAAATATGCTTTCAAGTGTACAATTCATAACATCGACAGTTCTTCAAGCAGATAATTCACACACCACGTTAATACATGCGATATACTCATAATCATCATTCAACTAAACAAGATAGCACATAGCACGTAAACATGTGAACACTCGGGCAAACATGTGAACAATTTACACAGCAAAGCAAGTATTCCTAATCTCAATTCTATTTCTTACTTAGCACAATATATCGTACCTGGTAATCGATCTCAAACCAGAAAGGTATACTCGTAGTCAAGTGAAACCACCGTAAGAACACTGAAGGTCAAGTCACCTTCTCTTTGCCTTTCCGTGTCCCTAAAATTCATAACATGAAACTCAGTTTAATCGTCACTTGAATTATGCTATTCATCAAATTTTACGTCTTTATCTTATAAGCTTCTACTTTGCTAAATTAAACTCTACTGTTGAATCCGGGACGTTGAAGAAAATAAGTTTAGGCTTTCGTAGAATTCAATTTGGGCATCTGGGTCAAAAAGGGCAAAACAGTCATTTTGCACTTTACACGGGTCTTTACATTTCGTGATCTCTTTTCACAAATCGGACTCCACGGTTGAGTCCGGAATGTTCGAGATAATAAAATTCCACTATTTGTTTACCTAATTCGGAATTCGTCTGACAGTGTTTCAAGTTAGGGGTATTTTGGTAATTTTACACGTTGCTACGTGTCTTTTATTTTTCGGGACCCCGTCTCGTAAAACGGACCTCACCATTGGTCTCAGAATGGTCGAGATAGTCAAAATACACCCATGACTTGTCCCATTTGGACTCCGGGATGTTTTTGAATATTTAATTAATTTAATTAATTTAATTAAATAATTAATTAATTAATTTAATTAATATTTTAATCAGGTGGGTCAAAGTGTAATTTCTAATAGTTGGGGGTCAATTCGTAATTTCTGAAAGTTCAGGTTAAGGTTCAAATTCAAAGGTTCAAATCTAAAGGGTTCAAATTCCAATAAAAGGTTCAAATTAAAACTAGTTTAATTTGTTATTCTAAATCAGGTTAACCAAACAGGGTTTATCCAGAACAGGGATAGGATATCCCTGTTCCTATTTTAATTTAAAAGTTTTAAATTCCTTATCTCCGTAACCAAACGCCCCAATTGGTTTTTAATTTAAAACCAGTGGGCGACACGTGGCAGGGGCGGGTCAGCCCCAAGCCCGACCCGACCCGACCCGACCCGTACAGTGCCCATCTCCCCCCCCGTTTTTCCGGTAGGGTTCCGGCGACCTCCGGTCATCTTCTCCGGCGACGTCGCCGGAATTTCAGGAAAATCAAGTTTTCAAACTTGATTTTCTTGGTGTTTTTGATGCCCCTTTCAATCCCAAACATTTCTAAAACACTTTTGGAACTCTTTAACATCATTTTGAAGCCCTTAATCACAATGAAAAATCAGATTTCCCCCCCATGGCCGTGACCTGCACATCCATTTTTCTCCCTCATTTCTCAACCATTTTGGTTGATTCTTGTCCCTAAATTCTCCATATTTTATGCTCTATAAGTTCTAACAATTAAATCTAAGCAAAATGTTACAAAACAAGTTGGAAAATTTAGAGATTTTCTAGAGAGAGAAAGCTCACGGTTATGGGTTTCCAACCCTGTGATGGTGCTCCTCTCCTCTTGCTTTGCCTCTGTTCTCCCCTTTGGCCTCCTTAGCTTCCTTCTTTCTGCTTCTCTTTCAAAAACCAGAGCACACACCTCACTCTCTCTCTTTCCTTTCACTTTCTCTCTCTACACTTCTCTCTCTCTCTCTCTCTAAAATCCCACGACCAGTCTGTCTCTCTCAACTCCCACCACACACTCATATACATACAGACTACACTCACACACCTCCAACCACTCTCTTACACACACCATGCCTCCCATGCCTTGTTTGAGTGTATCACACTCAAACCTACACACACACACAACCGGGTACACACACTCACACCACACAACCTGATATATATATATGTACATATACATACATATTCACATATTAATATACACTCACTTTGTACACATATACACACACAATTTAAATTTAAATTATATGTATATATATATATATACATATATACATGCATCCATCATAATAATACTAATAATAATAATAATAATAATATTAATAAAATTAATAATAACAACTTGAAAATTTAATTTAAAAAAAAAATTTTTCAGGTTGTTACACAAAAGGTGTTCTTAAAATGATCTTTTCAAAAATTAGTTGTGTGGGTTTAATGCATGATTTTCTATCTTAATAATATACATTATGTGTTGTATGTATGTATAATAGCTAATATATGTGTTTATACATGTGTATTCACAATACTTGTATATGCTAAAGCTGCCATATAATCATCTTCACAACTAAACTACTGCCTCAATTGCGACGAACAACCATGTATTCTTGACATCACTTGGATATCAAAGAAACCAATTAACTAAAGTTAGATGAGCAAATACTAAGTCACTTTTATAGTTTGACCATCTATACGAGCAAAAAGCTAAGCTGCTCTAATAATTTGACCATCTATATGAGCAAAACACAAAGCTTTTCTAATAATTTGATAGGAGCAAAGTACTAAGCTGCTGTAATAATTCGACCACAAATAAGAGCTACAAAAATAATCAAGTATATATCCCAGTGCACTTCAGAATCTCAATTGCACTAAAATAGGAAATTTCACAAAAATATAACTTTCCCTACTAATCCACTAGCAATAATCAAAACTAAAGTATGCCCCTATCAATTTGTCAATAGGTTAGGACCGTGTTAACAAGATCACTTATTGATTTCTTAAGACAAAATGAGAAATCCCTCAAGGCAATCTTCATGGAACTCAAATCTAAGCATAGTGTACTTCACTTATGTCCTCCTTAATATGGGACAACCACCTCCAAGTGGTGACAACTAATTCTATATATGTCAGCAACCACACAAAAGATCGAAGTGTTTTCTTTGGATTGTTCGTGACTTCTTTGATCATAGTGAAGCCAATTGCTCGATGAAATCTAAGGTTCTACTAACTTGACAATTGCTTTTGGTCACAGGTTAACAATTGAGCAAACAGACTTTGTGCTCTTCGTTCATTAACCTTGAAGCCCAAAATTGCATAGACGATTACTTTAGGTCACAAATGAACACTTAAGTAAGCATACTTTGTGTTCTTTGCTCATCAATCTTGAAGCTCAAAACTTGATTCACGAAGAATCATCGTCTAATTCTCCATAGAAGAGATAATTTCTATGTCCATCCAAAAAGCTTCTAAGATCTAACATGTGCGACAATCATTAGGATATGTCATTTTTAAAAAAGACAAGGCATAATTACTAGTTAATCAATCCTACACAAAAGGAGATCAATCATTCTCAAAGTTTGATTCTTTGCTAATTTAACTCAACTTATCACTCATAGCAACCATCCTTACACTATTAGAATAGAAAACTTTCGCCTCTACATAAGAAGCAATATTCACTTAAACATGTGGAGCAATAGCTAAAATTCATCCATTCAATCTCACAAAGATGATGAGAAAAGATTTTATATTTGCTTCTACATAACTAAGGATCTTAAGAATCTTCCTCTAGTGGTACAATCCCAACTAATGGCATACTCCCACTAAGCGACAAGTCACTCCTACTATTTTAAAACATCATCGACGATTCTAGAATAAGATAACAATTTCTCACCCTCGTTGAGAGATGGTGTGATTTTCATAGATTCTATTAACCCACAAATTTAAAGATCTTTTAAAGTTTTCTCATTGCGTAACTCAATTTAGTCCTTCCTTAACTTGGGGTGTTCAATTAAGAATCCAATGGCTCTTTAAACTTTCAAAAAGAATATTTTAAATAGCTAACATTTTTAAAACTTAGGGCCAAATTTTTACAAAAATAATAAATAATGTGAACAAATCACATAAACCCCAAAAGGTGATAAGTCCTTCAAATTAGGTTTTTCAACATTCTCAATCTTAAAGGAATTGACTGTTAGCACACTTAGTTAAGGATATAGGCCACACAAAACATATTTGCGCCATCATCGACCTAACCGTATTAAACAAAATTCAATTTCCTCGTTTTTCTCACTTAATCGTCTTGAAGTAATCAGACAAGTAATCTCGCTTATAATTAGTGTGAAGAATTTCAGAATTCTTCATTTCTTGACAAATGCTTAAAGAAACTAATGCTTATAACAATACTCAAAGCAACTAATGCTTGAGTTAGATGAGCAATCATAACGTGAGTAACAAAGTAAGAAAACAAGAGGTTCTACTATGTGCCCAATTTTCATAACATCATGAGTTCGCATATGCTATTAAGACTAACTCTAGTGGATAAGGAGTCGGTCTACCTTGCAAATAAGGTTTCTTACAGGCCTTTCCAATCAAATAAGGTTTATATACTGATAGACTGATTTTTTCGAGTAACCTCAACATGTCTTCTCAAGCTAATCTAGCCATCCAATCTAGTTCAATGTGCCCATGTTATTGTTTAAAAAATAACATCGTAGAAATCCATAAAGAGATACAAGTCCAAAATTATCAAATAATCCAATGAGATAGAGCCACTATTATACTCATATAATGAAGCTGCTTCTAACATGAGGTAGATCAAACTAATGAATCTACATTGAACTATTATTTCACAAAGAATGAATAGTTCCATTCAGTCCCAAAGATTGAAATTTAAAAATAAAAAAATAAATAAAAATCAAATGGATTAGAGGTGGACCAAACATTTAGTCAAACATCAATATCCAATTATTTTTTCATAATGCCATATGTTGCTCAAAAGAATTAATCAGCTCACTCTTGTGGCAATTAATTCTTATGCTACCACTTGTGCATAATGTACAAAACACTATGAGCATTGTAAGGTTGCACTCTTTACGTGACGTTTTATGTCTTTTACTTATTATTTTCTCTATTTTGAATAAAATTGTCAACTTTGACTTAGTATAAATGTCGTGACCCGAAACCCATCCTGTGCAGATTAAGGGGTCGTGATCATGGAATTTCTCCCTAAAACCAAATCCGTTTCTTTCATACATCACATCAAGTTCAATCATTGCAGCGGAAGCAATTACACATGTTACTATGATCTTTACAGTATCTAGAATTGCCTAATTTTTTTTTTTTTTAACATACATTGCATTCATCATCACAATCATTGTGGGTCCCATGCCTCACGTTTACATCTGGACTTCAAATTACTTTACCCGTGAGTCCCATACCTCACGTACTTCTGAACTTCACATTATTTCATCCGTGAGTCCTATACCTCACGCACTTTTGAACTTTTACTTCACTATGGTTGTGGGTCCCATACCCTACCTTCAAATCACTTGTACAATTTATGAAAAATTCATGTGAGTTTCACTAAGCTCGTGAGTAATTTCAGTACTTTTTCATGATTTTCAACTGATAGTGAGTAAAGTACAACATATCTTATAAAAATAGCCACTACCAATTGCTTGTATACTTCAATTACAGAATACAAAAGTCTTCAATCATGTAACACGAAGCATTTAAAGCATTTGAGTAAAGCATTTAGTTCATCAATATGAAATACAAGAATCTTCAAATCATGTAACACGAAGCATTCATGGCGTTCGAGTAAAATATTTAGTGTATCAAATGCAGAATATCGAAATCTTCAAATCATATAACACGAAGTATTTAAAGCATTCGAGTAAGGCATTTAATATGTAGTAAAAAACTTATAAACATGTACAAAGTGACTATTTGGTGGCCGAGAGAATTTAAATCATTACTTGTTAACAGGATGAATAAAATCATTTTTTCATAAACAGGAGGGTATGACCCTTTATCATTTTAAAAATGGAGCCATTTTAAAAACCCTTTTCATGTAAATGGGGGTTCGAAAACCTTCTACCATTAATTACTGAAAACATAAATCTTTTGATCATGAAATCAGAACATATAATTCACGTTTAGAAAATTGGGGGATAAACCTTCTGCCATTTCTGAACGTAACATCTTTTCACTTTTTAACAAAAAAATTCATTTTGAATCAGACTCTAGTTTTACTTCTCGTGGAGATATCTCATGCCTGAGGATAAACCTTCTATTGGGCATTTTTTTCTCGTATGTGAGTCCCGAAGGGCCTCACGAGCTCGTGATGCTTATGCACAATTATCTTGCATTACCAGTTCGTAAATAAGAGACATTTAAAAATATTTCTTTACAAATAGATGCTATTTAAAAGCATTTAAACATAACCTTACAGTAGATGCTTTTCACAAACAGTTAAAACATAATTTCTTCAAATAGGTGCTTTTCAAGAGTATTAAAACATGGTTTTTCAAATAGATGCTTTTCAAGAGCATTAATAGTACTTTCATGAATATTTAATAGAGTCTTCAAATACTTGAAATATAACATTCAGAACATTTAAAACATGACCTTCAGAGCATTTAATCACATCATTCAGGAATATTTAAAATATCGCTAGTATAAAAACATTTACTATTAGAGAGGCATTAAATACAAGTTTGAATTTAACATAGATATGCTGGAATACGAATTTACAAAAAGTCAGCAATATAAACAAGCTAACTTGCATGTCAAGATAGAATTTAAAAATGGAAGTAATAATACATTTGAAACATATGTTATGTAAATACAAGAATTTTGAACTTAAAACACTTCAGAATTCATGGAGTTAAAACATCCACTTCAAAGTACAGGATTACTCACCTTGGTCCTCGGGGTTGGCGCTACTCATGTACCATTCCCTTCCCCTCGTTGTTCCTAAGAACAATTTATGAAAAATCTAATTAATTCTACATTTAATTTAATCGTCACCTATCTGGTGTTCTTAATTTATTCTTAGACTGGAGAATCCTAATTTTCTAGGATAGACCTTATTTCCTTTAAATTGGACTATTCATAGTCAAGTCGGACTTTTAGGAGTAATTTAATAAATTTGTATTTTCACATGTCTTATTTTTCAGTACTTAATTTGATAGTATGGACCTCATCGTTGGGTCTGGAACATCAAAAAAAGTCAATTTAGACCCTCTCATACTTTGGGATTTTGTCTCGTAAAACAGACCTCGCCATTGGGTTTAGAATGTCCAAAATAGTCAGGTTACATGACCCTTTTATTTTATTTGGGTAATAGGACATTTTGCTATAATTAAATTTATTTAATTACTTAATTTAATATTATATATATTTCGTCTTTATTTGAACACAAGGGTAAAGCTGACACAATGGCCACGTGTTTGGGGTTAAGTTCCTCATACGCGCCGGTCGGAGGTTCGAGTTTGGAGAGTTGCGGCTCCCCTTATTTTATGAATTTTGGTAGGCCAAACAGTGTATAAGGGGTTAAGTAGGGATAGGATATCCCAGGTCCAAACAAGTATATCAAATCAGGGCCTTGCCCCTATTGCCAAACACTCTAGTTCCCATTTAAATTAAAGCCGAAAACGACGTTGTTTCAATTACCCATTTCTGTGCCTGGGCGAATTCCAACCCCAACTCGAAACCCGACCCGAAACTCGACTGGCCCGACCCGAACAATCTTCTTCTCCTTTTGTTTTTTCGGCGAACCTCCGGTGCTGGTGACCGAAAATTGAAAAAAATTTCTTTGCGATTTTTGCCTATTTTTGGACTATTTTTTCACCCAAACATAAATAAAATATTTTTGGTAAGTTTTAAGACTGATTTTACTCCCCAAATCCCATCGAATAGACGAATTTTTCAAAACCCCGATTCCCCGATCACTTCGGATATCTCACTTATTACTGGACCATTTTGGCCCATTCTTGGCCTGTTCTTCATGATTTACAGAGAGCTATATGTTCATGGTTCTAAAATTTAATTTAATACTAGATTATGAAATAAGCCAATTATTACCTAGACTTGCAACTGCCTATATAATGCTCATTTTTGAGCCATTTAACCTAATTCTTTTTGCATAATATTCCATTTTCACTCTACTTTTGATCCCCGTTCCCAAAACTAGATTTAATTCAACTTTGTTTCCGACCCAAATTCGAGGTTCAACAATGGCAAATTTATGGTTTTAGTGTTTTAAGCTCTCTTAGGTCTCATTTTTAACCTCCAAAGCCCTAGTACATCACAAATAAAACCATCAATGCACTCTAATACCATTAAATAGTGAGTTTTTGCATTCTTTTTCTAGAGAGAGAAAGTTGGGTTTTACCTTAAATAATGGGCCCCCTTTTTCTGCTTGGCTCAGTTTTGAGTCCTACTAAGCCTCACATGCCTCAAACAGTGCTTGCATGCAAGCTCCCTTCCTTTTCTCTCTTCTTCTTCTTCTTCTTCTTTCTACCCCTCTCTCTTTCTCTAACCAGACACACACACTTCTATTTTCTTCTTTGTACACATAGCACACACACACGCACACACACACATATTTATATATAATATTATGGATGAGGTGTCACATAAAACTTGATTGGCTAGAGGGGTGATGGAATGGGATTTTATATAGCATATATATATATATATATCTTGTGAGATATATAGCACAAAAGTGCTGTAGCTTAATTGATTTATTTTTGGGCATAAGTTCTTGTCCATTTTTTGGTCTTGGGATCAAACATTTGGGCCAACACTTTTAGCCTATTTTTCTTTTTATGCCTTGTTTGGCATTTTTATATTTTACCCCCTTTTTGTTTTTGCATTATTTTTATTTTTCTTCTCATGGACTTGTATTTTTATTCACTTCCTTCCCACATCGATTTCATAAATCGAAGTCTTGCAATTTTGTTTATTTTCTTCATGTGCCAACTTCGTTGATCAATGTCCTATTGTTTTTGTAACTTTTATTTTTTTCTTGGTCTAGTTTTCTTAATTATTATTTTTCTTCATAAAGTTCATAATATTTAATTAGTGACTTAATTTCTATTAATCGGTTTAGGGTGTTACAACAACTACGAGCAAAATGATCAATTTTATTCTTAAATAACAACTCATTCTATAATATATCTCATTATCTGTTATGCATGCCTTTATGGCACTTGACTTTCTTGCCTACTTTTGGCGCAAGTTTGTTAGCCTCGCCCTACTTAATAACTTTTCATTGTCTTTAAATATAGGCCCAAAAGCCTTGTTTGGCCCACCCTGGGTGACATGGTTGGTTCAGGAGTTCGTCTCTTGGAGCTCTACCTTTTGTCTCAAGATGACTCACTATTTTGAAAAATATTTTTATTTAAATAAGTAGCGTGATGTTGAAATGTTAAAAACATTTTAACTATGAGTCAGAGTACTTTATTGCAAGAATTCGCTACTCATCCAAGGCAAGTCTATATTTGTCATGGAACAAATCCAAACAAATTTTCAATGAGATTTATGTATATGTTGCTCTATATAATAAAACAAACAAATTTTTAATGAGATTTATGTATATGCTACTCTACATAATAAAACACATTCAACAACTTAATTAATTATGGCATGCTTCCATGTCTCAAGGTATTTGACTATTTTTTCTATTAGTCAATGTCTAAACATATGATATATGTGTAATGTGGTCATTCTAAGTATTTATGTTAGTCAAGTCGCCATTCATATTTATTGAGGTTATTTTACTACTATCATAATATGCAGGGTGACATTTAAGCATACATTCATTATATTATTCTTATACTAGAAATTCAATTAAAAATATTATTCTATTTTACATTATGAGATCAAAAATTTCACTAAGCTCATAATCATCTCTCATTTATGTAAACAGAAGTATATTTTTTAAATAATTTTGACCAAAATAATTTGAATTAAAACAAATTTAATTTAACCACACAATGATTTTGAATTAAAATAAATTTAATTCATCAACATAATAATAATAATAAGTGCACATATTCTAAAGCGCATGGACTTCACTTGAGCCCAATTGACATTCTACTACAGCATGCCAAGATAATTTATGGACATATGAGTTTGCAGCGAAAACACATCCCCTTACAAGGCTTCATAAATAAATACAATATTTTTAAAATTTATTACATTGTAGAATGAACCTACTACATCAATTTACTAAAAATAATAAAATAAATGGGGATGTCGCGCCAATATCTATTATATCATAAAATTAACCTTCTTATTCCATACACCACAATAATAAGTGTACTAGAATATAAATTAAATAAGTTCATCCAATCACAACAAACATCTACATGCATAACAATATAATGGGTCTTGGTGGATGGTTTTACCATACCTCACCACAATGGGAGTGGGTATTTAGGTCTCACAATTAATGGGAATTAATATTACACAATAATTATGCAATAAACAATTACTCGTATGATAATTAATTCATAAATGATCCACACATGACCCTAAAAATATGATCCACACATAATATAATTGTTCCTAATTTCTAGAGCATTTCAAAGAATTTTTCACATTTAAAATAAATTTTCTGAAATTTTAGCCAATTTTTAGGATAAAAAAAAATTTTTTAAAGCCTAAAAAATATCAAAAATAGGTAAAAAAAAAACTCACCAAAAAATAATTTGGACTCCCAACAGTATACCAATACTGATATATGATTTTAATCTCAAATATAGCTCTTTAAAATTTTTGAAAAAGCATTTAAGAACATTTTGACACTTTTTCGTAATAAAAATTAATTTAAACTAATTTCTAGATGCGAAAAAATTACAAAAAATATATCACGGGGTCACAAATTTAGTGAATGAGGTCCACTCTCCAGAGGTGTCAAAAAGTAGGCTCCGAAAGATGATGCACGTGCTCCCACGCATCCCACCGAGAGTAGGGGTTGCATTCATCTGTAACTTATCTTCTCCAAAAATAAGGTTTGTCCATGGCTGTTGTCAAACTTTGTGACCTCATATCTCACTCATTTTTCGACAAAAAAAATTGTGTACCATATATCGTTGGAAGGCTCGTGGAACAAGGACCGAATCGATATAAATTTTATGCACAATAATTGAGGTTTTATAGATCATATTAAAACCCAAAGATTTATATTAAAGTCGTATTTTCTTAAAAAATCAAGACTTTAAACTCAAATCTCTCACAGATCCGACTGTGGATCGTCATGAAATTTTAAAATCTGCCTATTAGGTTTTTAAATAACACATCCAGCATGATGAATCGTTCAAAAGTTGTTCTTATAATGATCTTTTAAAAATCAGCTATGTGGGTTTAGTACATGATTTTCTCTCTTAATAATATGCATGCATAAACACATATATTAGCTATTATATATGCATACAACATATATATTAGCGAATACAAGCTTATGGCTCTGATATCAATGAAGGAAATACATAATAAACATAAACGGGTGTTAACCTGGTTACCTCTTCAGATCAAGAACAGCGGAAGCGGAAGCGAAAGCGGAAGAGGCGGCTTGTATTATGAGTTTTCTTAGAACACCACAGAGATCCTTGAAACGCTGCAAAAGATTCTTCTCGTCAAATAAGACAGCTACAATATCGAGTCGCTTATATATTTCTACGATCCAAGACCAATGGCACTGAAGGAAATATATATAAAAACGGGTGTGAACCCAGTTACCTCTTTGGATCGGGTTCGCGGAAGCAGAAGATCTTTAGCTTGTGTTAAGGCTTTCTGATGACCACTGGATCCCCACGGATGGAACTCTCTTCAATAGAATGGCTACAATACGAGTCTTCTATGTCTTTCCACAATCCAAGTCCAGAGGCGTAGATGGTAACCTCAGAAGAATCTCAAAGAGAACTTGGGAACCAGGGGAGTTTCTCGATAACCCAAAAACTCTTTCCACACTTATGTCACAACTATATCGTAGGATAAATAGTTGTTTTGGTTCAAATCCAAAACCAACTAGATAATGATAAGAGTTTTAATCTTATCATAACTCTCATACAAACTTTGTGGATGCCCCAATGGCTATGGACTCGGGTCCAACCTGACCCAATATCCAACAGCTCCCACTCACCCACAAAGGGTAAGTGCTAAGTCCTCTACATCACCTTCGACATACAGGAAATGGATCATGCGACCAGACGAGAAAGATCGGGGTAGGAGTACTATATCAAGTTACCATCACACCAATATAGTACCTCACTACAAACAAACAAAAGATCTCGTATATGCCCCAAACTATTCTGTTACACTAGATTCAGCATCCGTTATCCCTCGCAAGAACTAATCTCAGCGCGATGCATGGACCATCTAATATGTGTTGTACTCATGATCATATCGATAGACACAGAAACCGACACGATCGCCCGGGCAATGAGTCACAACACAATAGTGTATTACAGAACTGTCTTTCCTAACTACTCACGTTAATCCAATCGAACTCAACTTCTTTCCTAGACATGCCCCGCCGGACCGCATCAATTATGATCCTTTAGCAACATGCTAAAGCAGCAACATCAAGCTCTCTTTTCATAACGTAATCTTAGGTCACAAAGGGCACAGTGGAACTCAAAATGGTTCACAGAGCTCACACAGTGACAAAGCAATGATACATTCAGTCACTCTCTTTATTAAAGGTCACAATAACAGCACATACAATATGTAATGTATGCTACGACGGAGCTCCCACTTAATTGGGCTTGTCAATCTCAATATCATAAAAATAATAATAAACGTCGTATGAATCTTAGTCTAGTCGCTATCTAGCACTCGTCGCTATCTCAGCGCCTCTCGTCATTATCTTAGCGCCTAACCCGAACACTCCAACCCAGTCGCTGTCCAAGCGCCCGTCTGAAGGTTCACATTCGGCTTACTTCAAGCTACATGAGGTGTGTGGTCAACCTTCATGCTCGATTTTTTAAAAGGAAATCTCATCTTAACTCAGTTAAGGCGACATATATGATAAAATGAATTCTCCCACAAGCCAAGAATTCAATGTCTCATCTTGCTCGCTAATCCAGCGCCAAGGCGATTGCTCGTGTGAGAGAGCCAATCAAAGCTTGTTGACATCTTTTAGAAATGTATGCTTGCACAATATTCATCTCAATATGAATAAAACCACAATATGAATCAAACATCATATATATAAGACAATGTCAAAATGGTGTCCAATACATCATATCCTAACTAAACCCAAACTCCTGACATGTGATGTAAAAACATTTCTAGGGATGGGTTTGGTCAATGGGTCTGCAACCATATTGACCGTAGATATATGCCTTAAGACCACCTCCCTTTGCGCAACCATATCTCGAATGTAATGAAAACGTATATCAATGTGTTTGGTCCTCCCATGATACTTGGGATCCTTTGCATATGCTAAAGCTGCCATACTATCACAATAAATGACCACAGCATCCTGCCCATATGGCACTATGTCAAGGCACTGTAAGAATTTTCTCAACCAAACTGCCTCCTGTACTGCTAATGAACAAGCTACATATTTAGACTCCATCGTGGATAACGCTACATAATTCTGTTTCTTGGTGCACCAAGAAACAGTTCCTTCACCAAGAAGGAATGCATATCCTGAAATGGACTTGCGTTCATCCCAGTCGCCAGCCCAGTCTGCATCGATGTATCCTTTCAATCCCAAATCCCCACCTTTGTAACACAGCATAAGATCAGTGGTACCCTGAAGATATCAAAAAATCCTCTTTACCGCTTTCCAATGAGCTAATCCAGGATTACTTTGGAATCGACTGACCAATCCAACTGCGAAGCTAATGTCTGGTCGAGTACACAACATAGCATACATCAGACTACCAATTGCATTCGCATAAGGCACTTTAGACATCTGGTTCTTCTCTTCAACTATCTTAGGGCATTGACCAAGATGTAAGTCGCATCCTTTCTCTATAGGAGTGTCTATGGGCTTGGAGTGATTCATATGGAAACGCTCAAGGACTCTCTTAATGTAGGTCTCTTGAGATAGGCTAAGTAGCCTCTTTGATCGATCTCTTAGGATCTTCACTCCTAAAATATTATGTGATTCGCCCATGTCCTTCATCTCAAAAGTAGAGGACAACCACTCTTTAGTGGCGACTATCTCCTTTAAGTTATTCCCAGCAAGTAAAATGTCGTCAACATACAATGTAAGGATAATGAAACTTTCTTTGGACCGTTTTACATATACACAGTGGTCTTCTTCTATCATCTCAAAACCATGAAATATAATGGTTTTATGAAACCTCACATACCACTGTCTGGAAGATTGTTTGAGACCATAAATAGAACGTTTGAGACGGCAGACTTTGCGCTCTTGTCCTTTGACTTCAAAACCCTCTGGTTGAGTCATATAGATCTCTTTTTCCAGTTCTCCATTGAGAAATGCAGTCTTAACGTCCATTTGGAAAAGTTCCAAATCCATATGCGCGACAATTGCTAAGATAAGGCGAATAGAGGCAAACCTCACCACTGGAGAGAATGTCTCTTCATAGTCTATACCCTCTTTTTGGGTATAACCTTTCACCACAAGACGCGCCTTATTCTTGTCAATTGATCCATCTGCCTTACGCTTTATCTTCAAGACCCACTTGTTTCCAATGGCTTTGCACCTAGCAGGAAGATTAACTAAATCCCAAACATGATTCTTATCCATAGAACTCATCTCTTCCTCCATAGCAATCATCCATTCATTACAAGCATGTGAAGATAGCGCTTCATTGAAAGAAGCAGGCTCATCTGAATCTAGTGAAATAGCCATAAGTGCATCCCCCTCAATCTCAAAACGACGACGAGGGATAACACCACGCTTACTCTTACGAACTTGACTCTTTTGAGAATCTAACTCAAAATTCCCACTAGATTGAAGATTACTCCTATCCTCATTGGCGATTTCAGAATGAGAAACCAATTCCCTACCATCGCCAAGAGGAGCTAGGTTATTTTCAAAATCTACTATTTCATAGAGTTCAAGGTTCGTTTTGGCTTCACCAATGCTCAGAAAATCATTCTCAATAAAATCCACATCGCGGGACTCAAACGTAGTCATTCCTCTATCAGGTTGCTTACCAAGCATCACATAGCCTTTCGAGCTTTCAGAGTAACGAATAAAAATATTCTTATTAGCTCTCGGGCCCAACTTCCCATACCAATGAGAAGCGTTATGAACATAACCTGCCGACCCCCATGGTCGTAAATGCCCCAAATCTGGCTTTCGCGTATGCCAAAGCTCATAAGGGGTTTTTGGAACTGACTTGGAAGGCACACGATTAAGAATGTAGGCAGCAGTCAATAAAGCATCCCCCCAAAAGCTGATCGGGAGGTTAGCTTGCGCCATCATTGATCTAACCATGTCTAATAATGTACGATTTCGTCGCTTAGCAATACCATTTTGTTGCGGCGTTCCAGAAATCGTCAATTGCTTGCGTATCCCTTTTTCCTCACATAGTTCCTTGAACTGATCTGATAGATACTCGCATCCACGGTCAGTGCGAAAGACCTTAAGTCTCCGCTCGATTTGATTCTCAACCTCAGCTAGAAAGCGTCTGAAGCAATCCAATGCTTCCTATCAGTGAGAAATCAAATAAACATAACCATATCGCGTAAAGTCATCTATAAAAGTAAGGAAATAAGAGGCGCCATTGCATGCCTTCACATTTATTGGTCTGCAAATGTCTGAATGGACTAATTCTAGAGGATGAGTAGCCCTAATAGCCTTTCCAAAAGGCTTACGGCAACTCTTTCCAGCCAAACAAGACTCACATGTAGGTAGGCTTACTTTAGCGAGAGACCCCAATAGGCCTTCTCTAGCTAATCCAGCCATCCTTTCTTGTCCAATATGGCTAAGTCTAGCATGCCATTTAACAGAATCATCTATAGAATCATCACATGCCAAACATACAGATGAAGAATTATAATCTAATACATCCAACTAATAAAGATTATTTGAAAGAAAACCACGTCCAAAACAATCACCATCCAAAAACATAACCATTTGGCTACCATCAATGCTGAAAGAAAAACCAAGTTCAACTACTGCTGAAATGGAAACTAGATTAAATCGGACACTAGGTGCATAAAGCATATCATGAAGAATCAGTGTACACCCTGAGCGCAATCTGAGCTGATAAGCACCAACTCTAAGAACTTCTGCACTCGCACTATTTCCCATAAAAATGCTTTAGGTACTTACTGGTATCCGATGGTACTCCACGAAACCTACTCTTTCCTGTGCGACATGTTTGCTTGCTCTTGTATCCAATATCCACAAAGGAGATGAATAAGCAACTAATACATGCGAACAAACAAGTGAAAAAAGAAGAGTACTGGTTAGTGGATACCTTCTTTGGCTCAGTGCAATCACGAGCAAAGTGTCCCAGCTTCTGACAGTTATAGCACTTCACTTTGGCTAAATTTCTTTTTCCGCCACGCTTGCCTATTTGGCGCTTAGCTGCTCTGCCTGCCTTTGGAGCCAAGTTATTTTCTCCACCCTGCTTCTTCTTACCTCCTCGTCTTTTTTGATTAGGCCCACGGGCTTTATCATAGCCACCTTGGGCGACAAGGACAGTAGAGCGATTCACCTCTTGGTGCTCCGCCTCTAACTCCAAATCACGCGATATATCAACAAAATTTTTTATATTCTCATTATGGGTCAGAATTTGCTTCATTTGGTTCCATGTTTCTGGCAGGGAGCGAATAACTGCTAAGATCTGTTGCTCATCAGTAAGATCATTTCCAGCAGCTTTAAGATCACGGATCATGGCTGACATCACCCTTAAGTGCTCAGCCATAGTGTGCTTGGAATCCATCTTGTATCCCTCAAATTTGAGGGTCAAGGCACGTAGCCTTGTGGCAGTAGTTCCTCCAAAAGAAATTTTCAGCCTATTCCACATATCATAGGCTGTGGGAGAACTTTCAAACTCCCCAATAAGATCATTATGCATGCTGCTTAACATAGTAAAGCGCGTGCATCGATCTTTCTTTATCCAGTCTTGGTAGACTTCCATGTTTCGACGTTGTTGGGCACTATTGCCCTCCTCAGGTAGGGTCGTGACATTAGTCAAGGTCTCTAGAGCCTCTTGCTCATTTAGCAGGTATTGAATTTTCCTATGCCATATGTCATAGTTGGTACCATCAAGCTTTTCACCCTTTGTTAGGTCAGCAATCACATTCTTAGAGGCCATCTACATTCAATTTGCGCAAGGTGACATTTAGCATACATTTTTATATTTTATTATTTTGCTACCAAAAACCCAATTAAAAATATTATTCTATATTTACACTATAAGATAGAAAATTTCGCTAGGCTCATAATCGTATCTCATTTATGTAAAATAGAAGTATATTTTTAGCTGATTTCGCGAAAAATAAATTTGAATTAAAACTAATTTAATTCATCCATACAATAATAACAATTGCCAATATAAAATGGATTCCATTTGAGTCTAATTGGCATTCTAGTACAACATGCCAAAGATAATTTCTGGATTTATGAGTCTGCTACGAAAACACATCCCCTTACAAGGCTTCCTAAAAATTAATACATCATTTCTCAAAAAAAAAATAATGATTACATAGCTTGAATCAACCTACTACATCAATCTACTAGTAATAATTTAAATAAATGGGGATGCCGCGCCAAAAACTCATATATCTCAAAATTATCTTTGTAAATTCCAAACATCACATAACGCGTGTACTAGAATATCAATTCTATTAAGTACATCCAAACACAACATACATAACTGTATAATGGGCTTTGTTGAATGACTTTACCACACCTCACCACAATGGGAGTGGGTATTTGGGTCTCACAATTAATGGGGATTAATATCAAATAAATAAAAATGCAACAAGTAATTACCCACATGATAATTAATGCATAAATAATCCAATATGACCCAAAAAATATAATCCACACATAATACAATTGTTTTTAATTTTCAGAGCCTTTCCAAGAATTTTTCACATTTAAAATAAATTTTCTGGAATTTTTTTATTTTTTTTACCAATTTTTGGGATAAAAAACTAATTTTTTTTTAAAGCCCCCAAAAATATCAAAAATAGGTAAAAAATTCTCCAAAAAATAATTTTGACCCCTAACAGTATACTCAATGCTGATTGTAATTTTAATCTCAAATATAGCTCCTGGAAAATTTTTTTTTAAAAATATTTAAATAGATTTTTTGACACCTTTTTGTAATAAAAATTAATTTAAACTAATTTTCAAAAGCTAAAAAATTACAAAAAATATATCACGGGGTCACAAATTCAGTGAGTGAAACTCACTCTCCGGAGGTGTAAAAAAATAGGCCCCGAAAGATGATGCATGCGCTTCCACGCACCCCGCCGAGAGTGGGGGTCGCATTTCTCTGCAATTCATCTTCTTCAAAAATAAATTTTGGCCATGACTTGCTGTCATACTTTGGGACCTTATATCTCATTCATTTTTTGACGAAAAATTATGTTTTATATATCGTTGGAAAGCTCTCGTGACAAGGAACAATTCGATTTAAATTTCATGCATAATAATTAAGGTTTTATAGATCGTATTAAAACCCAAAAAATTATATTAAAGTTGTATTTTTTAAAAAATTCAGAACTTTAAACTTAGATTTTTCACTAACCCAACGGTGGATCGTCATGAAATTTTAAGGGCTACCTATTGGGAATATTTAGAACATATCGATCGTGACGGATCGTTCAAAAAGTATTCAAAGAATTACTGTTCAAATAACAGTCTATTAAAACCCAAAAAATTCATGTGTTTTCTTAAAAAATCAGAACTTTAAACTCAGATCTCTCATTGATCCAACGGTGGATCGTCATGAAATTTTAAGGACTACGTTCTGGAGATATTAAGAATATATCCACCGGTAGCGGGTCGTTTAAAAGGTATTCTAATAATTACCGTTTAAAAAACAGTCAAGTGGATAAACCTTTTGATTCAAGTTATGCATGATCTAAATAATACTAATCATATATTCATGCATAATATCATCAAATTAGCGAACACAAGTAAAAAGGCTCTGATACCAATGAAGGAAATATATATAAAAACGGGTGTGAACCCGGTTACCTCTTTGGATCGGGTTCGCGGAAGCAGAAGATCTTTAGCTTGTGTTACGGCTTTCTGATGACCACTGGATCCCCACGGATGGAACTCTTTTGTCAATAGAATGGTTACAATACAAGTCTTCTATGTCTTTCCACAATCCAAGTCCAGAGGCGTAGATGGTAACCTCAGAAGAATCTCAGAGAGAACTTGGGAGCCAGGAGAGTTTCTCGATAACCCAAAAACTCTTTTCACACTTATCCCACAACTATATTGTAGGATAAATAGTTGTTTTGGTTCAAATCCAAAACTAACTAGATAATGATAAGAGTTTTAATCTTATCATAACTCTCATTCAAACTTTGTGGATGCCCCAATGGCTATGGGCTCGAGTCCAACCTGACCCAATATCCAACATGCACTATGATGGTTACCCAAGAAGAATCTCAGAGAAAACGTCACTTTACATATGTATGAATTCATTGCGCTAAACTAATGCGTATATATTTATATCCCATGACCACAACTAATGAGATAACCGCAAGACTTGTGTGATAATATCTAAATCGATCAAAGCAAGAAGAACGGATAAGAGTTTTAACCACATATAAACTCTTATCATAATTATCACGATTGACGCAAATTTTATGGATGCCATATGGACTAGGGTCTACATGACCCAATGTCCAATAAGAATAATTAGAAAAAGATAGAAATAGATTAATTTAAAGATTATAAAAATACAACTATGTGATTGCAAAAGAAGAAAAGAACAGAATTTGTCAAGTAATCCTCCAAGAAAAAAATGTAGTGAAAGAAAATTAAAATAAAAAATCAATCGTCTATTTTTATTAAAAATAAAATAAGATTTAGACTTAGAAAAGTAAATTCTTTTGCTCAACACTCAACAATTTATATCCATGATCCATCCATGGGCCCCAATCTTGCTTTCTCGATAAATGCCAAAAATTCAAGCTCTTTCCCAACAATATTTGATTGTTTTCTTAAGCCTTTATTCTACATCAGAGAGTTGGATGACTTTGGCATGTTTTAGTATTTTAAATATTACTGTTGTATCCTTTTTTTCATCTAAGAGAAAGTGGAATAATTGTGTTATTTCATGATTACTAAAATTTTCAAAGATAATCCAGTCTGAATTATCATTTGATTTTACTTATATTTCATATGTACAAACAAAAAGAAAAAAAAGGTCAAAAAACTTTAAGATCTTACATAGATTATTAGATTTTATTTACAATAACTTTAGTTAATTTTAATTTTAATGTAATCAACTATATTTTAGTAATTGGTCCTTTCAAATATAAAATGTTTTCAATAAAATTTCTTCTCGAATTATTTTACTACATACTCAAATTATTACGAAATTACTAACGTGTAACGAAAATAAATATTTAAGTAAATTACTAGTCTATTTACATAAACTAGTAAATAAAAATACACATATAATATATGTTATACATACACACAAATATGTGAATATAAATATATATATATATACATAAATATGTTTATTTATATATTAAAATAAATATATGTATATGTACATATATATAAATAAAAATATAAATAAATAAACATAAATATATGTATACATATACATAAATAAAAATAAAAATAAAAATAAAAATAAAAATAAAAATAAAAATAAAAATAAAAATAAAAATAAAAATAAAAATAAAAATAAAAATAAAAATAAATAATTGTATATATAAATAAATTAATATATACACATAACTTAATTCGTATATATAAATACATGTATATATAAGTATATATATATTGATGCTGCACTTTTCGGCTCGCAATAAGTGAGGACTTCGCGACTTGTAGAACACTCAGAAAGACGATCAGAGGTCCACCGGATTGGCTCCGGCAGTAGCCGCTTCAATGCTTAAGTAAGTAAAAAGGAATTGAAAGACTGTATTGAAAGCCAAAGAATGAGCATGAAAAATAAAGCGTACCTTTAGGGTTTAATTTATAGACCGTGGCCTTCCTAATTTGATTAGGATTCGACTCCATGAGTATAGGGATTTGATCATCGGAGATTGCAGTTACCTTGTGGAGTATTGCTTAGAGATAACCATAGATGGTAGTTCCCTTGTTGAAGACTGCTTCTTTATTGAAGACTGCTTCCTTATTGAAGACTGCTTCCTTATTCTCTGCTCGGCATCCGCTAAGGCGGTGACGAGGTCTGGAGTGTTGGTTTGGACCTTGTGATAAGTTCTGAGACCCTTGCTGTAACACCCCAAATTACTTAACCGACATGTTTTGTATATGGGAAACTGTTTTGGGAATGAAATGTTAGGTTTAGCTAATTTAATGTCTATTTTAATAGTGATAAAACTTGAATTAGCTAATTATGGGAAACTCGAGAAAATAAAAATCGACATTGGACCATGGTCAATGAAAGATATTCTGAGTAGGAAGTGACAGAAAGAAACCGCGCTGAAAAAGGAGTTACGGATTGAAAGTTAAGGCCAAAACAGTGAAACTGGAATTCCGCGACAACCAAACAGGGCCTTAACCAAAAAAATATGAGAAAATGGTCACTTGGGAGGCCAAGGGGAATTGAACCCTTGACCTACCAAGGTAAACAATTTTGTTTCAAAAAGTTACCAACTAGGCTGTTGGTTACTTTGTGCATATATACAGCAATATATGTATATAACCTATAATCTTGCCCAAGCCACCACCCAAATTGGCCAATGGCCTTGCATGCATTTCCTTCATCATAACCCTGCATCACCTCCATCAAATCAACCCCCACTAACCCCACTAAGGGCAGAGATGTACTTATACATATATGTATATATGTATATATGTATAACCTATATGTATATAACCTACAATATATATAAATGCCCTACTTTACATCAGATTCTCTCTTTAGAGAATTCTGCAATTCCAAAAACTGTGTGTGTACGTGAGGTTGGTAGAGTGAGAGTGTAGTGAGAGAGAGGGGAAGGAAGCTTTGCATGCAAGGGAGCTTGAGGAAAGACTTGGCCATGTGAAGTGCAAGGGGGGACTTGAGGACTACGGTGCATGACCTAAGAAGGTTTTTGAGAGACTGAACTGAGCCAAAGAGAATAGATAGCCACTGTTGAAGGTAATACTCAAAATTATCTTCATTTTCTTGATCTTAAATTTTGAATTGTTTAGTGGATCTGCTACGGGTATAGACTGCATGCATGATTAAATCTTAATCGTAGGAATCATTCTGAATATATTGCATGGTTTAGAGGTGTCGAATAGGTCATGAAACCATGAAACCCGAAACCAACCTCCATTAAAGGACCTTGAAGCATCAGGTCTGATTTGACCGTAACAGTTTTAGATTTGGCATATTGGAACTCAGAATAGACCCTGATAGGATCTCAAACATCTACCTACGCGACCCTAGAACACTGTATAGCCCCACGAAATTGGAAATGAACCTACGGGTCAAAAATGCAACGGCAATACATGCAACTAAAATGAAAAATAAAGATAGGGGCTCGATCCTTATGATCTGTAGATCATGTAGCTTCAAAAAGCACATGAAATGGTTGAGAAATGAGGGTGTAGTATCGAGTTGCAGGCACGGTTTGTGTAGTTTACCCCTACTGGTTGAGATGATATCTTGTTGGTTTATGAATGCCAAATTGATGGAAATCAAATTTACAACACATCTGAATGAAAAACAGAGAGAAACCGTGTATTAAAACTCACGAAATAGAAGCTAAAGATCTGCAGGTTTTTAGGGCATCACTGTGTGAGGTTTAGTGGGGAAGACAGAGTTGACTCGGCCGAGTTGACCGAGTCGAGATGAGTTGGGCCGAGCCAACTCGGACATGTGTCAAACAACGGGCGTGCCACCGTTTAAATGAAACTGTGTCGTTTTATTAAACCGATTTTTTTATTAAGTAGGGCTGACGTCATGATGACGTCAGCAGTGTAACCAACCGGTCAGAACCGGACTGGTTCAATTACAAGGGGACTGAACCCTTTGGTTCAGTTTTGAACTTTTATATATTTACAAAGTGACCCCCACTGTTTGACAGAATTATACTAAGACCCAGATTTTGAAAAATCTTATGCAATTACACCCCTAAGAAAATTAATAAAATAATAAAATAATTATTTAATTATTTTATTAAAAGGGGATAATTACCATATTACCCCTAGACCTTAAACGAGTCAAACGAAGTCCGAATTTAATAATTGAATAGTGTAATCTTACTATTTCGGGCATTCCGGACTCAATGGTGGAGTCCGATTTGTGAAACCAAGTCCCAAAAAATACAGATATGTAAAGGGTAAATGACCGTACTGCCCCTAATGACACATAGGGCCAAATTACACTGAAAGATAGTCTATTTTAACTATGTTGGACATTCCGGACTCAATGGTGAGGTCCGTAATAGCAAATAAAGTACCGAAAAATATAACATATGAAATTACCAAAATACCCCTGACACTGTACAAGGCCCAAATGAAGTCCGATTTAAAACAGAATTAATACCAGTAGTAGACCTGACACCTGTGAGATTGCATACATGACTAGATGACGAATCCGAGACAGAAATTATGTGACGGCAAAAATTACCAAAATACCCTTGATATACCCGAACCCAGATTTAAAAGCCGAGAGAGTCTAAATTGACTTTCTTCGACCTTCCGAACTCAATGGTTAGGTCCATATTATGAAAATCAGAACCGATAAATGTGTGAAGACACTGAAACCCTAAGCCAAATGCTTAAGAGGTAAGACCTATGAACTAGCCACTATAAGTTAGTTCCATGAAACCCATCATAGGGTAGACTTACTCAGTCTAAGGTCATGAGTTGATAAATCTCTATGAATTGTTTTAGGCTTAAGGAGAAAAAGAGGAAGGCTCCGTTCATAGCTTCAAACTCAAATATTGAAGGTGAGTAACTTCTGACACTGTTTAGTTACTGCTCCTTGATCTGCTAAATTGTTTCGAATATCATATGTTTTAAATGCAATCGTTTTTAATGCATGCTTTTATCACCGATGACATGGTTTTTAGTTTCTCAAATGATTAACTATACTTCTGATTGATATGCTAGCATTCTGAACTGTTATTCTGTTTTGATCTATTGAGCTTGTCTTGGATTATTTGAACTATAAATTCCAACTGATTTAATTACCATGTGATTTAAGCAAAGATTGAACTCGAAACTCTTGCCTGGATATCTGTGTTACACACTGGGCTTTTTAAAGCTCATTCCATTATTTTAATAATTTCAGGGGAACTCTCAGATGGACAGGTTTAGCAGGTTCAGGACTTAGGGGGAAAATGTTGGAGACCCCCAGATAAAATGATAACCCATTTTTGTGAACCTATACCATTTTTGTACTTTTTGTGTAACTGATCAGATTTTGACTTTTGTAGTGAAACTGTTTTGTAATCTTGATAAGATAAAACTGACTATGATGTATCCTGAATGCTCTGCCAAGTATATATGTATGCATTCCCTTGTGAAAATTCCGCTGCTTAAATTATATATGTCGAATGCATTATGCTTGGGATTTATATCGGAATGGCCTGTGGTTAGGATTACCGTCGGGGTTTTGCTTTCAAAAAAAAAAAAAAAAACTGATAAAACCCGATGGGTGCCTAACTGGCCTTGTCACGTGCCCTAAATCCGCACATGGTGGGTCTGGGGGATGTGACACTTGCCCGGATATATGTGCTTTGAAGGCATATGTTTGGTCACTTCCGACCTTTTGCGCTGACCTGGATGCTTGAGCTTTTAGTCATTAGCTGAATGAGAACCGTGTTGGCCGAGGATGAGTTGGATTATGGTCATACGTGTCACGTGCTGATTGGCCTGCTCTTTATGGTATATCAGTTACTCCCCCCCCAAGCCCTAGTCTGATGCTAGCAAGCAACTAGGGCTAAGCCTTTTTCGGAGAGTCATGTGTCCTGCCTGTTCGCCTTCCAAGGCAACTGTTGGGGCGCCATTTATTGCGCAGCAGGAGATTAGGTCTTTTCAAGGTCAATATTTGTACTGGCCGATAGTTGGGTTTCCCGAAATCATCATTGTTCCGAACCGTCATGGCGTTTGGACTTGGTGGGTCCCTTCTGATACTGTGCTTATAAATACGGGGTAAGATTTTGAAATGACCTTTTCCCTGTCATTTTCACTGTGCTAGAAGACTTCATCCGCCATTGTTGGTCTGTGCAACCTTGAAGAATACCGATTTCCTGAATCTAGAACAGGTTCGACTAATTTTTTCTCTTCTCTTGCTTCTTTCTTCTTAAATCCGGGAATAATGTCTGCTCCTTTTGAGTCCCCACTTGTAAGCGAGGGAGTAGGAAATCCTTTTGAGATGGTTGTACCGTCTCCTGTGGAAGACGTAGATAACCCTGCTCCCGAAGATATTGGGGAGAGGCTTGTTGAACCTCCCCGTAGTCCTGGGGTTAGGATAGTTGACGCCTTTGAAGAGCCCCGAGACAGGGCTGGGGAGACCTCTGGTAGGTCTTCCCATAGAGAAGAGGGTGAGAGTGCTGTTACTCAGAGCCTTTTGGACGAGTGGAGGGTAAAATACCATTTTCCCCCAAATGTGTCCTGCAGAGTTCCAGGCCCCATGGATCGTCCCCAAAATGTTGAAGCCGAGGAGATTTGTGTTTACCTTGCCTGGTTCGAAATGGGCTTGAGATTCCCATTGCCGGATTTAGTCAGGCAATTCTTTTGTTGGTACAAGCTCTGCCCTGCCGACCTGAATCTCAATAGCTGGCGGCAGCTTCTAGGGTTCATAGTATTGGGACACCAAAACAAGGTGGATGTGTCCCTGGACTTGATCCGTAGCAATATGGATCTGAAGTTCAAACAGGCAGAAGGCCTTTTCTATATGTCCTTCGAGAAGGGGTTCCGACCCCTGTCCTTTGTTCCTACTTCCAACAAAACGTGGAAGAAGTGGTACTTCTTCGTCGGAGGAGGATGGGAGCATGAAGACTTCTAGGAAGGAGAGGCCTCGCCATTCCCTTGTGCTACGGGTCACAAGGGTGAGGCTTATTCCCTTAGGTTTGCTTTAGCTTTGTGTATGCCTTCAGAATTGATAAACTGATATATCATTCCTTACTTCTGTGCAGTCAAGAGTGCTTGGAAGAGGCCCGATTTTATTAAAGCACTGCGAGATCAGTACCGAGTGCTGCTTTCGACTTCTAACCGGGCTCATTCTATCATTGTAACTCTGGAGAACTTGATGGCTGCCCGTGCTGTAGAGTTTAAAAAGAGGCTGACATCGAAATGGGCGGTGCAGGAGGCCCAAGTGGTGGGGGAGGCTTCCTCCCGAGCTGAGCCTGATGCCCCCCTTGAAGTAAAAAGGAGGAGGTTGATTTCTGGCTCTCCCGAGCCAGCCCTTGCCGAGGCTGAGAAGGAGGCCGAACCTGCCGTTCCTGCTTCGGCTGCTCCTCTTGCCCCTTCCGGTCCGAGCAGAAGGACTAGGAAGGGGAAAGCACCCGCTGTACCGTCCGAGCCGTTTGATGAGCCGGACTATCAAATTGCCAAGAAGGCATTTGACCAGATATGGGCTCGGGGCCCTCACCGATACAGAGGGGACGACCCCTCAAAGTTGATGACTGAGATGATGAATCTCTAGATGAGGGTAACTTCTGAAGCTTTTCTTGACTTTTCTGTTTGTTTATTTGTTCAATCTAAATTGTCTGTCTTGCCTTGTACAGAGCATGCATAGTTTGGCTGCTCTGATGGTGACCCCTATGGGCCTTGAGGAAGCTGAGAAGCTGAAGGCCGAAGTGGAAGAGATGAGGCTGGAGCTTGGGACAGCCCGATCCAAGGTTCAGACCGCTGAGGAGGGTCTGAAGGAAGCTACCACCAACCTTACCGTAGCAGAGTCTGAGAGGGACATATATGCTCAGCAGGTTGAGGGGCTTCAGGCGGAGTTGGTTGAGCTCCGGGGTTCCTTTAATCAGAAGGTTCAGGAGGCAGTTGATCAAGCCAAGGTTGAGGCTGAGATGGAATTGAAAGGTGAAGTTGAACAGATGGGTGATGACCTGATCCGGTTTGGCTTTGAAAGCTTCCGAACTAGATTTCAGGTTCAGTTCCCAAGTTTCGACGTGTCGTCAATCGTTCCTTCTGAGCCTGCCTCGTCTGGTCCTGACCCATACAAGACGGCTGGGGCTACTGCTCTTAACTTGGAAGAGGACCCAGGCCCTTCTGACAAGGCTTGAGGCTTTATTGATTTTTTTTTTTTTTGATGTAATGGATGTATACTTCTAATCAATAAAATTGACTTTCCTTCAGATTCTTCTTGTGTTCTTTCCTCCTGTGCAATTTTGTCGTTAAGTGTAGCTGTTCTGAGCCTCTTGCTTGTTAGATCAACCGTCCAGTAGTCGATAGTTACCTTCCGAGCTTCGATACTTGCAATTGAATAATAAATGTAGATTAACTTCAACTGTCTCATCATAATGAGATAAGAAAGCAAGCATAATCAGATAGATAGAGCCCAATAGAGTGGGCGTAAATTTTCGTAGATCTCTGAGATAGACTGCTCTGAATCAAGAGCTCGTGAAGATAATCAGGGAGCTTGTGCTTGTCATTATGATGCTCGGCATGCTGTTTTCGAGTACTCAGGATCAGGATATGTCCGAGCTGTTTTGGCATTTGTTATGTGACTGGCCTGTCATAAAATAGCTAAGACTATAAGTTCTGAATCTTGGATAGGAGGCCTGTACATTTAGACGTTGTCCCCCTCTCTTTATCAATTCAGAAGCTCCAGTGCTGGACTGTGATTTTCGTTTATAGAGCTCTGTAACCTGTTTCTTGGTATATCAAAGAGGCACATTTAATGCACCGTTTATTTATTCGATTGCCGTTTGGGATTTCGAGGCCAATCTCTTTTTCACCGTTGCGACGGTTTAGTTGGGTGGCTTTTGGACTTCAAGGGTCTATATATATGGGAACGAGGGCATTCGGTTGCATTCAACCCTTTTATTCCCAAACTGTTTCCTCGTAGGAGAGACTTTAGATGCTGCCGGAATTTTGTCACTCGCCTGGAGATGATGGATGATTCTCTGTCTGAGTTAGGAATGATTAAACTGTGGCCGAGATTTAACCTTCCCCCTTTTTCAGTCTCCAAGGAAGGATTAAAGGAGGCACAAGTCTTCTTGTCTCCTCTGGCATTCAGTCGGGATTCCTCCGATTGGTGGTGTTCCCTCCCTGATTCAACCGATGCTTGGAGCGCCGGTGATGAAGACGCAAGTGGGGTGCCTCCTCTTCTTCATGTTTCGTCAGAGACCCTTGCTCCAATCGGTTGGGGTGTAACAACTGACGTGAGGAAGACGAATGGCGGTCCCCTGAAACCCAGAGCCCTCATCCTTCGTTGGTCGTGAGACCAGTGATAGTGATGATGAAATGGCCTGGGTGCTTCTTGATGCAGATTGGGGTTCAGGGTTCCTTCCTTTCAAACGGAGTCGACGACGGCGGTAATGGAAGTTTTGGATCCTGTGCCCTTTTATCATCCCATGAAGAAAAGCCGTGATGTTGCCAAGTGTAGCTTCTGTAGTAGCTTCTGTAATAGCTTCTGTAATAGCTTCTGTTTTATTTCTATTCTTTGTACTGATGTAAATCTTCTGATTCATCAATAAAATTGAGCTCCTTTTTCTCAAATCTGATGTTCTTTTCTGTTTGAGTGTGCCCTTTTGAGTTAGATTACCCTTTTGTGCACTTCTGATCAATAACTCCTCCGTATGTCTCGAGAATAGATCAAAGAAACTTAGAAAAATGCTTGAATAAAAATACTTTACGTCTGATCGGTACCATAGTACTTGTTGCTTGTTTGACAGATAAGCCAAATAATATAAATATCAGATCTGAGGTGTTCCGATCTAGGAAACTTTAGTTTGTAGATGCCCGAAACTTTTGTCTTTGGATGGACTGGATCATAGAATCTGCTAATTGAGGGCGGACCAGGCTCAGAAGGCCTGTGCATTAGGGTGGTCCAGGCTCTGGAAGCCTGCGTATTTAAAAAATGGACCAAGTATTTAAGACCTGCATATTACGGACCAGGCTCTAGAGGCCTGTGCATTAATAGATGGACCAAGTGCTAAGACTTGTACATTTGTGGACCAGGCTCTGGAAGCCTGTGCATTAATAGATGGATCAAGTGCTGAGACTTGTACTTTTATGGACCAGGCTCTGAAGGCCTGTGCATTAATAGATGGACCAAGTACGAAGACTTGTACATTTATGGACCAGGCTTTGGAGGCCTGTGCATTAATAGATGGACCAAGTACGAAGACTTGTACATTTATGGACCAGGTTCTGGAGGCCTGTGCATTAATAGATGGACCAAGTACGAAGACTTGTACATTTATGGACCAGGCTCTGGAGGCCTGTGCATTAATAGATGGACCAAGTACGAAGACTTGTACATTTATGGACCAGGCTCTAGAGGCCTGTGCATTAATAGATGGACCAAGTACTAAGACTTGTATATTATGGACCAGGCTCTGGAGGCCTGTGCATTTATAGATGGACCGAGTGTAAAAACTCGTACATTATGGACCAGGCTCTAGAGGCCTGTGCATTTATAGATGGACCGAGTGTAAAAACTCGTACATTATGGACCAGGCTCTAGAGGCCTGTGCATTTATAGATGGACCGAGTGTAAAAACTCGTACATTATGGACCAGGCTCTAGAGGCCCGTGCATTTATAGATGAATATTCTATGGAAGTAAAAGAAACATCTCTACTGATAATACTTCCGTAAGTGTTCCACGTTCTATGGCCTAGGAACAGGCTTCCCAGTCATGTCTTCTAGCCAGTAGGTAGTAGGTCGAACAACCTTCGTTACTTTATAGGGGCCTTCCCAGTTTGGTGACAACTTTCCCATTGTGGGATCCTTGGTGTTTTGAAAGACTCTTCTTAAGACATAGTCTCCGACTTGAAAGCTGACTGTCTTGAGTCCTACCTTGGATTTGTCGACCATTCTCTGTTGATAGGCTTCCATCCTAATGCTGGCTTGATCCCTTCTTTCTTTGAGCAAATCCAAGTTTTCCATCAGTTGTTGATCATTGGATTCTTGCTCAAAGGCTTCTGTTCTCAGGGTTGGCATATCGATCTCAACCGGAATTACTGCTTCTGTCCCATAGGCTAGTGAGAAGGGAGTCTTAGAGGTGGGAGTTCTTCTGGTCGTTCTGTAGGCCCAAAGGACTCTAGGGAGTTCTTTTGCCCACTTTCCTTTGGCCTGCTCCAACCTTTTCTTTAACCCGTCAAGGATTGTTCGGTTGGTGACCTCCGCTTGCCCATTTGCTTGTGGATGGCCTGGAGAGGCGAAGTGCTGCCTAATGTTGAGATTTTCACAGAATGCCTTGAAGCCTTTACCAGTGAATTGTGTCCCATTGTGGGAGATAATTACACGTTGTATGCCGAACCTGCACACAATGTTCTTCCAGGTGAAGCTCTTAACTTCCTTTTCTGTGATATGTGTCAGAGGTTCGGCTTCGGCTCATTTAGAGAAGTAGTCGATGGCCACCAAGAGATATTTCCTGTTTGGAGGTGCCCTTGGTAATGGACCCACAATGTCCATCCCTCATTGAGCAAAGAGCCAAGGACTAGGAATTGGGATAAGCTCATGATGAGGCTGATGTTGGTACGGGGCAAATCTCTGGCATTTGTCGCACTTCCGAACATATTCCTTAGCCTGTTTCAACATGCCAGGCCAGTAATAGCCCTGCGATAAAGCTCGGTGGGCTATAGTTCTGCCCCCATTATGATTACCGCAAATTCTTTCGTGTATTTCAGCCAAGACATATTGTGACTCGTCTGGAGCTAAGCATTTTAACAGAGGTTGAGAATACGACCCTCTGTAAAGCTTGTTGTTTAGGATCAGGTACTGAGCTGCTCTGATTCGGATTCTCCTGGCTTTGTTTTTGTCCTCTGGGAGGAGCCCGGATCTCAGATACTAGAGGATTGGGGTCATCCAGTTCTGGGGCTGTTCATCAATTTAAGCGATTTGGGCTTCCTCAATGCTGGATCCTGGCTGAAAGGAGATTTTAATTGTGGAGTTTGCTTCAGACTTGAGGCGGGAGGCCATGTTAGCCAGAGCATCTGCTCTGCAATTCTGGCTTCTCTCAATTTTCTGGATAGTAAATGTCTGGAAGGAATGCTTCAAGTGGTTCACCAGTTCGGAGTACCGGAGCATCCTATCATCTTTAATGGCAAATTCTCCTAAGACTTGACTCACCACCAGTTGGGAGTCAGAGAAGACATCGAGGTTCTGAGCCTCGCATTCTAAGGCAAGCTTCATGCCCAAGATTAGGGCTTCATATTCGGCTTCATTATTGGAAGCTTTGAATCCCAGGCTGACTGTTTTTTCTGACGTGAGCCCATCAGGAGACTGTAGTACCAGGCCAACCCCTGAACCTTGATCGGTTGACGATCCATCAATGTATAGCAGCCAGGTTCCCGAAGTTTCAGTGAGTTGCGCTTTGTTCTGAAGTGCTGGAGTGAACTCTGCAACGAAATCAGCTAAGGCCTGCCCTTTGATGGAGTTTCGGGGTACATATGATATGTCGAACTCCCCTAGCTCCACAGACCACTTCACCAATCTTCCCGATACCTCAGGTTTCCTCAGTATTGACTTCAGAGGATAGGCAGTTGGGATCTCGATTGGATGGGCTTGGAAATAAGGTCGAAGCTTCCGAGCTGATATGACCAAGGCATAGGCCAGTTTCTCTACTTCTGGGTATCTTTTTTCCGTGTCAAGTAGTGCCCTACTGACGTAGAAAATGGGCCTCTGTACTCCTCTGTCTAGTCTGATTAATGCGGAGCTGACCGCGTTTTCAGAAACTGCAAGGTACAGGAGTATCTTTTCTCCCTGTACTGGTTTTGACAGGAGTTCTGGAGAGGCTAGATATTCTTTTAGTTCTTGAAAGGATTTCTCGCATTCTTCCGTCCACTGCAGAGCTTTGCTGCCCTTTAGAGCCCTGAAGAAAGGCAGGCAACGATCGGTAGATTTGGATATAAATCTGCTCAGTGCCGTAATTCTGCCATTTAGTGCCTGAATTTCCTTTTTGGTCCTCGGTGAGGTCAGTCCAATTAGAGCTTGGATCTGAGTGGGGTCTGCTTCGATACCCCTCTGAGAGACAATGTATCCCAAGAATTTTCCCTTCGTAACTCTGAAGGTACATTTCGAGGGATTGAGCTTCATCCGGTGCTGTCTGAGGATATCGAAGGTCTGGGCTAAATGCTGGAGGTGACTGCCTTTCTGAAGACTCTTACCAGCATGTCGTCGATGTATACCTCCATGGTGCTGCCGAGCAGTGGGCTGAACATCTTGTTCACCAACCGCTGATAAATGGCTCTAGCATTCTTCAACCCGAAAGGCATTACTCTGTAGCAGTAGAGCCCTCGTTCGGTTATGAAGGCTGTCTTCTCTTGGTCTGGAGGGTACATCTGGATCTGGTTGTACCTAGAATAGGCATCATGAAACTCATAAGCTCATGCCCTGTAGTGGCGTCAACCAGTTGGTCTATTCTTGGCAGTGGAAAGCTGTCCTTGGGGCATGCCTTGTTGAGGTTTGTATAATCAACGTAGACTCTCCACTTGCCATTTTTCTTCTTAACAAGCATGGTGCTGGCTAGCCACTCAGGATAGAATACTTCCCGTATCATCTTGGCGTCCAGCAGCCTTTGGACTTCTTCATTTATAATCCGATGCCGTTCAGGAGCAATCGGTCTTCTCTTCTGTCTGACTGGCGGGTGATCCGGATCCACCATCAGCTTGTGAGTTATAAGAGTGGGATCTATTCCCTCTATGTCTTTGGTCTCCCAAGCAAAGATAGAGAGGTTGTTTTTCAAGAACCTGACTATCTTTTCCTGCTCGGTGTGCGTTAGGTCTGGGCCGATGTACAAATAATGCCCCTCTGCTTCTAAACTGACCAATACTTTAATGGGCTCGCCAACAGGTTTGGCTCGGCTGTCGCGTCCCCTTGGGCTCAGGGGTTCTTCAATGTTGGATGGGCAATCCTCCACCTCGGGAGAGTGAGTGAGAACCGGATCCGTACAATCCCGAGTGTACTGTAATTGCTATTTAGGAGCTCTCTCCTTGAGGGCAATAGCGTGGCACTCTCGGGAGGTTGGCTGACACCCTCTGACCGAGTGGACGCTCTGGTTGTGGACGTACTTCAGACACTGATGGAGGGTTGAAGTGACTGCTCCTATCTGATGTAACCAGGGTCTCCTGATTATGACGTTGTCGGGAGATTTCATGTTTAACACCATGTACTCCGAGATGGTGGTCTTCTGCCCTTCACCCTCTCCTACGGTGGTAGGAAGGTCGACTCTCCCCAAAGGGGTACTGAGGTTGCCATCAAAAGCTGCCATCACGGCAGTGGTAGGCTTGACGTTGTCATGGTCTATCCCCATCTGTTTAAGTGGCTCATAGAACAGTATGTTGACGGAGCTGCCAGTATCGACCAGGACTCTCCGGGTCTCGAAGTTGGCGATTCTGAGGGTGATAACAAAGGCATCACTGTGAGGGCAATGTACCCCTGCTAGATCTTGCTCAGTGAATTGAATCTCCGGTGCTGGCTTGAGCCTCTTTTCTACGTTGGAGATCTGTAATACGTTCGGGGCAACTCTGGCCTCCCGAGCATATCTCTTTCTTGCCCTGTTGGACATTCCTGTGACAGGGGAGTCAGCATGGAGGACGTAGATAACATGGTTGTTCTGCCTCTGAGGCTCATTTCGCCCTTCTCTCTGCTCCTGCCTCTGTTCGGGCCTTTGATCTGGCCGTTGTTGAGGCTTGTCATCTTGGGGGTTCTGCCTTCCGTCCAGCTTGACGAACTCCCGAAGATGCCCCTTTTTCACGAGCTGCTCTATCTCATACCGGAGGGTCCTGCATGTGTTAGTTGTATGTTCATGATCTTTATGGAAATTACAATACTTACTTTGGTCCCGCAGGCTGGGATCTCCTTTGATTGGTTTCGGCCACCTCAGGTTCTCCCGATCTCGGATCTGCCGGAGTACCTGGTTCGGTGTGGTGTTTAAAGGAGTGAAATTGGTGAACTCCCTTGGTCCGGAGTTGTACACAGCTCGGGGTGCTGTTCTCTTCTCTGGGTTCCTGGCCCTCTTTTTGTTGGAGTCTCTTCTGTGATCCTCCTTCTTGTGGTCCTCCTTCTTCGGATTGTCCCTCTAGGTCGGATCTTTTCCCTTCTGGGATGTGCGGTTGTCTTCTTCCAGGTTGATGTACTTTCTGGCCTGATCCATTAATGCCGCCATATCGGCTGGAGGGCTCTTCGTTAAGGAATCTTTGAATCCACCTTGGGCAAGCCCAGTAGTCAGGGCTGCTACAAGGAATTTCGGGCTGCAGTTAGTGATCTCCGTGAGTTCGGTATTGAAGCGTCCGATGTAGGCTCTGAGGGATTCCTCCCTAATCTGTTTGACGTTTAACAGGAACTCTGGACCCCTTCTAAGCCTCTTGCTTGTCATAAACCTGTCCAAGAACTGTCTACCGAGCTCGTAAAAGCTGGCAATTGAGTTTGGAGGGAGGTTGTGGAACCACTTCAGAGCAGTTCCCTTCAAGCTGGTGATGAAGGTTCGGCACATGAAAGCATCAGAGGCTCCGTGAAGGGCCATCGTATGCTGATAGTGCGAGAGATGATCCCCTGGATCTCCAGATCCATCATATAGGGTGAACTTGGGCACCATGAACTTTCTGGGCCTCTCTTCTGACATGATGGTGTGAGTGAACGGAGTGGCTAATCTTTCGAGCAGCCTGGCCAACTCGTCTTGTTCTGGAGGGTTCTGAGGTCATCTCAGGGCGATTGTTCGGTCCATAGATTCGGCAATTTCCTCTACCCTCCGCGGGTCCCTGATTCTGACATCTTGCGAACCCTGCCCGACGGCCTCGGCTTTAGGGTAGTAGGATTGAGCACGCCCTTCGGACGGAGGAGGATTTCGAACCAGAGGGATTGGTGCTGCATGGGGATGAGGCTCCTGCGGTGCCGGATGTGCTCCCGAGGCCCTTGGAGTTGGGGCCCGAGTAGTACTCCGGTAATGGACGTCAAGAACGAAGGCTGATGTTCCCCAGCCTGGAGCTGACGATTGTGGATCTCTGCCAATGCGGGCAACGACCGGGGGGTGCCCAGGCTGGTTAGCTGGAGCCTGCTCATGGAGTTCTTCATTCTCCGTGGCAACAGGAGGTTGCGTTCCTGCGGCGAAGTTGACAGGCTTGTTAGGAGAACCCGCTGCTTAGTTTTGTGTGAGTGTTGCCAGCGTTCTAGTGATGGCAAGCAACTGTTCTTGCACCAGTTCATTGTGTCGTTTGATCGATTCGATCTCTTGTCGCATGGGATTAACCGCTGGTCCCTTTGTACGAGAAGCAGGCGGCTGACGCTGAGAGTTTTGCGAATTCTGAGTATTCTGTCGTGGTCGGAGATTTGGTGCCATGGTTTTCCGGTGAGGAAAGAGATGGGTTTATGAATAGAGCACTTGGAGATTAGTCGTTCCCACAGACGGTGCCAAACTGATACTGTACTTTTCGGCTCGCAATAAGTGAGGACTCCGCGACCTGTAGAACACTCAGAAAGACGATCAGAGGTCCACCGGATTGGCTCCGGCGGTAGCCGCTCCGATACTTAAGTAAGTAAAAAAGAATTGAAAGACTGTATTGAAAGCCAAAGAATGAGCATGAAAAATAAAGCGTACCTTTAGGGTTTAATTTATAGACCGTAGCCTTCCTAATTTGATTAGGATTCGACTCCATGAGTATAGGAATTTGATCATCGGAGATTGCAGTTACCTTGTGGAGTATTGCTTAGAGATAACCATAGATGGTAGTTCCCTTGTTGAAGACTGTTTCCTTGTTGAAGACTGCTTCCTTATTGAAGATTGCTTCCTTATTCTCTGCTTGGCATCCGCTAAGGCGGTGACGAGGTCTGGAGTGTTGGTTTGGACCTTGTGATAAGTTCTGAGACCCTTGCCCGGATATATGTGCTCTGAAGGCATATGTTTGGTCACTTCCGACCTTTTGCGCTGACTTGGATGTTTGAGCTTTTAGTCATTAGCTGAATGAGAACCGTGTTGGCCGAGTATGAGTTGGATTACGGTCATACGTGTCACGTACTGATTGGCCTGCTCTTTATGGTATATCATATATATATAAAATAAATATCTATTATTTAAATATAAAAGATATATAAATAATTGTATATATACATATATACACAAACACACAATATACATGTATATGTACATATATATATATAAATATAATGTACATAAAAATATATAGATAAATATATACACAAATAATTGTATATATAAATAAATTAATATATAAATATATATTATTTAAATATACATATGTATATACCAACATACATATAATATATATAGCTAAATAAATAAATATATGAATACGTATATATATATTTATATACACACACACATTAATATACATATATGTATATAAATAAGGATATATAAAAATAAATATATGTATACATAGATATATGTAAATATATACTTAAATACACATATAAACATCAATAATTATGTACAAATGAATACAATATATATATATATATATATATGTAGGTGTATACCTACGTACACACACAGACACACACACACACACATATATATATATATACACACTTAAATATACATATATATACAAATAAATATATACATAAATAATTATATATATAAATAATTACATATATATATATAAATAATTGTATATTTATTTATATGTACGTATGTTAATACTTAAATACATATATATATATATTTATTTAAAATTAAGTATATAAAAAATAAATATAATGTAAGAATATAAATACATATATAAAATATTTAAATTTATATATAAATATAATTATAATAAATATGCATGTGTGTGTGTGTATATATATATATATATATATATATATATGTATATAATATTATTAATCAAATGGAATTGTTAGTTGTTACTGAACAAAAGAATGGAATGGAATAAGGAATGATCATTTCTATTTCATTCTCAGCTCAAATAATTCCTTTGTCCATTTCATTCTTTTGTCATTCTATTTTAATGTATCAAACGTAGCATAAGAGTGTTTGGTTCGCAAATTAAGTGAGAGAATAGAAAAGATACTGTTAGGGATATCATTTTTTGGGGGTTTATTTATCATTAAATATAGAGAAGAAAAAGAAAATATGAAGGAAAATAAGGGAAAATATTAAATGTTTTCCTTTTCTTGATTACCAACCATGTTTGAAACTTTTAAATTTATAATTTTGTTTTATGAGTAAAAATATGAGAAAAATTGGTTTATTTGTTTATTTATTTTTTTATTATCGGTTCTTCTTTGCCTAGGAAATCCATAAACCAAAACAAATCCTAAAGTACCACTCCTATTGCGGCCGAACCTGGAGTTAAAATCTTGAAAGATTAAGAAGGTCATTAATTACCGTAACAACCTTATAACATGAATATGTTCATGGTAGCTAGATAATCTAGTTGTGAAATTTTTAATTAGAGATATGTAATATTTTTTAATTATTAATTAGAATTGTTGAAGATTGGTTGTATTATTTAAAAAAATGGGAAAATATTAAAAGGCACTGATTCAAATTCAACCAACATCATTTATATGTATATGTATGAATATTCATGAGTTTGAATCAGGTGTGTATGAAAAGACACGAGTTTAAATTAAACAGATGCACTATTTTAATTTAAATTAAATAGTCACATCTTTTAGTGAAGAGTCATGAACATTAAGAAGAGTTATGAACATTCAAGAAGAGTCATGAACATTCAAAATTTTGTCTATATAAACATTTATTGGTTAATACAGATTTAACTGAACTTACTCTCAGATCCCTTCTTCCTTTATTCTCTCAGATCCCTCATTCCTTTATTCTTTTATATCAATGAAAGATTTTGTAGCAAATCTTCAGAATTGTGGTCTGTAGAAATAGATGACTTTGTTGTATCATGAACGTATATTGCCTGAATCCAGAAGCAAACTCAATTTGAGTGGAGGCAATTAATACCATAAAGAAAGTGTTCCAAACACGCCTCAAGGTCACAAATCTTGATTTCATACTACTGCCATAACAATTTTAAGGTATTAGTTGCAATCGAGTCAGGATTGGACATGGCTGCTTTCAAAGTGATGAACCAAGAATATAATAACCTCAAAAATTTTTTTTTAAAATAATTTTGTTGGTTATTATTATTATTATTATTTATATTAATACATGTGTGAATGTAATGTGTGTATATTTAAGAATGTGTAAAGTTGTGTGTGTATTATATATGTGTGTATATAGATATATATATATATATATGTGGGTCAGATTTGTGCACGGGTGTGTGTGCCTATATGAGTATGCGTGCATCAAGTGGGGTATGTGCACAGTGTGTATGGTTGTGTGTGTGTAAGGAGATTGAGTGTGTAACACTCAAAGAGGAGATGTGTAAGTGGTTGTGTGTGGTAGTGGACTTCAGGACATAGGGGGGGAGTAGGTCAGGAACAGAAAGGTAGTCTGATTTAGAGAGAGAGAGTAGAGAGAGAAAGTGTGTGATGCATGTGTATATGTGTGTGTATGTCGGTTGAGAGAAAAGGGGAAGAAAAGCAGAAGAAAGAAAGAGAGAGTGAGAATAAAGTGAAGAAGATCGAGACTGAGAAGGAGTCACACGAGAAGAAGCTCAACCCGAGGAGAGAGAGGGACCGAAACCAAGGTAAGTCACCTTCTGTTTCGAAATTTTTTTAGCATGATTAATTTCTTTTGAATATAGGGCTAGAAAGAGCCTGGAATAGGGAACAATTAGGAACAAGAATCAATCAAAATGGTTAAGGGGAGAGGGAGAACTTCCCAGTTGCAGGTCACGGTCATGGGGTGTTGGGTTTGATATTTTATGTGTAAACCTTTGTTTAAAAAGTGGGAGATTCATGGGGTGAGGTGCAGAAAATGAATAGAAGTAGTTCGGGCTTGAAATAGTGGGGGAAAATGCTAGGAAATGAGTCGGCCGGAGAGTTGACCGAGGGGTTTGAACCCCTATTCGTGGTAAACCGATGATTTAAATCCAAAACCGAAGCCATATGTGGAATCCTTGAGAAAAACTGAAGAGAACAACATTTTTAAAAGCTTGAAAACTCGCTGAAAAATGTCCTCGGCGCCGGAGAAGGCGCCGGAACCTTGTCGGAGCCCTACCGGAGAATCGGGGAAGATGGTCACTGTGCAGTCGGGTCTCGGGTCCGGGTCGGGCTTGGGCCGAACTGCCCCTGCCACGTGTCAGCTTCTGGTTCTAAATTAAAATGGGAATAGGGGCTGTTTGGCTACGGGTATATAAATTAAAATTTGAAATTGAAACAGGAACAGGGATATCCTATCCCTGTTTTGGATTAATCCCTGTTTGGCTAACCGAATTGAGAAAAGGAAATTTAGGAATTTACAGATTTACCCCTAGACTTTTTGAAAATTACAAATTGACCCTGTACTTCTCGAAAATCTGATTTGACCCCTAAACTTTCAAAAATTACACTTTGACCCCTAAACTTTTAAGAAATTATGAATTGACCCACCAGAATAAAATATTAATTAAATTAATTAATTAATTAAATATTTCAAATTAACCCGGAGTCCAAATGGGACAAGTCATTAGTGTATTTTGACTATCTCGACCATTCTAAGGCGAATGGTGAGGTCCGTTTTATGAGACGGGGTCCCGAAAAATAAAAGACCCGTAGTAACATTTAAAATTACCAAAATGCCCCTGAGTCAAAACACAGTCAAACGAACTCCGAATTAAGTAAACGAATAGGGAAATCTTATTATCTCGAACACTCCGGACTCAACCGTGGAGTCTGATTTATGAGAAAAGGCCTCGGGAAATGGGAACCCGTGAAAGTGCAAAATGACCGTTTTGCCCTTTTTAAACCAAACGTCCAAATTAATTTCTACAAAGGCCTAGACCTATTTTCTTCGACGTTTCGGATCCAATCGTAGAATTTATTTTAGTAAAATAGAAGTTAATAAAATAAAGACATAAAATTTGATTAATGGCATCGCTTAAGCGACAGACTGACTGAGTAACATTTTATGGTTTTAGGGACACCGAAAGGCAAGGAGAAGGTCGTCTGACTTCTACATTTCCATTGATAGCCACCACCTTGCGAGCACGGTTTACTCGGGTTGAGACCAACCCGACAGGTATGGTGTTTTGCTAATGTTAGAAATGAAGTTAAGTTAGGAATATTCTGTGAATAATTGGAATGACTTATGTGTTTATTTGGAATGTATTTGCTTGATACCTTGGAGTTGGTTGTTCACATACTTATGTGTTACTTGCGTTCTTTTAGAGTTTAGTAATGGGAAGACACATGAACTATGATGTATGAATGCATGAGATATACAATTACATGAAATAAGTTGATGCTTTGATTATTATTGATACTCCAAATGTGATATTTCATTAAAAGCATGCCTTATTGAGATTACGTCATTGTGTGCCGCAATCGAAGCATATTGGCATAGGGTGAATTCCTTGGACATATGGCGTGAGTTGAGCACGTGGTGCTATGCATTATGAGGGTGTAGATCCTGTGGTGAAAAACCCAAAATTGGCCATTGCATTGGTTCCTGATCCATCGGGGGGCGGCCCGTAAAGGGAATTGGTACTCCGGACCATCGGGGGAAGGGCCATAAAGGAGACATGGGTGTGGCATCGAGTGCATGGGTACGTCATGCATATTTTCATTGCATTGTGTTTGAGAAGCATTTAGAGGTAAATGTACACTTTGCACATGTCACGCCTTAGCTTTATTTCTTGCATTAGCATTTCACTATACCAGCACTTGAGATTCGATGACACCTTGATAGGATGGAGCACTTGGTGTATTTTGGCCCATGAGGCTTATATTTTGTGATGTAAGGGCTTAAGCCCGAATGACCATGCAAACGGTGTATTCGTGGGATGTACCTTACGTTATCTTATGTGTTGATGGGAATGGATGCATGTTCAGTGAATCTATTTACATTGTCCTTTATTTTATTTTATTTTCTGTCTCGTTAGTCGCGCCTCGGGTTTGTAAAAATTCGGGGCGTGACAAAGAATTTTTCAAACTGGACAGATTTGATGGAACAAATTTCACCCATTGGCAAGATAAGATGTTATTCCTACTTACTGCTTTAAAGATCTCCTACTTACCTGATCTAAATTTGGCACCACTTTCGAAACCCAAACCAGATGATACTGAACAAGTTAAGGGACAACGCAAGAAACGTGAAAAAGATGAAGTGGTTTGTATGATTTGTTCACATCAATAAAGTCATCAAGAGAAATATGGAAGGTACTAGAGTTTAAGTACAATACAGAAAAACAAGGTGCTGATAAATTTCTTATTATGAAATATTTCGAGTTCTCCATGGTAGAAAATATTTTTGTAATGGGCCAATTCCATGATCTACAAGTCTTAGTGAATAAACTCTATGGTTTTAAAGTTGTGATTTTTGAATCATTGCAAGTGGGGATTAAAATTGCTAAATTTCCCCCTAGTTGGAATGATTACAAAAAGAAATTATTGCATACAACAACGGATTTCAAAACATTTGCGAATTAAAGAAGAAACTCGAATTCGTGATAACACATTTTTGGTGAATTCTGGCTTTAATGTGAATTATATTAATGGCAATAATAATAAGAATCACAGAGGAAACAAGAGAAAATACAATGATTCCAATTCCAATAATTCTCGCGGCAATCATAACAAGAAGAATAAGACTTGTTATAATTGTGGAAATAATGGACATTTTAATAGAGATTGTAGATACTTTAAGAAATAGAAGACAGAATAAGTCAAATGTCACAATCATGCAAATATGGTTGAAAATGAGACTTTTGAAATTGTTGCCATGATTTTAGAATTGAATGTGAACTTCTGAAATTGTTTCCATGATATCAGAATTGTATATTGATATGGTTACAGAACTACATATGACAAAAACAACCATGTTCTATGATTGGTGGTATGATTTTGGTGCTACTGTACATGTATGCAATAACAAGTCTCAATTCAAACATTATAAAGATGCAGAGGATGGACAAAAAGTACTTATGGGAAATCATAATTCTGCCAAGGTTATGGGAAAAGGGACCGTTTAAATCTAGTTTACTTCTAGAAAGAAACTTGTACTTCTAAATGTTCTTCATGTTCTAGAAATTAGGAAATATCTAGTGTTTGCAAATCTGTTTTGTAAGAAAGGCATTAAAGTTGTCATTGAGTCTGATAATCTCATTATGTCCAAGGGTGGGATGTTTATTGGAAATGGATACTCTTGTGATGGAATTTTCAAGTTTAGTATTAATAAATAAATTTTGATTCTACTTATATTGTCGAGTCTTGTAATTTGTGGCATATTCGTTCAGCACATTTAAATTTTAGATCTTTAAAGTTTATGTCTAAACATGGTTTGATTGCATATAATAATAATGAAAATTCTAAGTGTGAAACATGCATTCAAGCAAAGATGACAAATAAATCTTTACTTAAAGTCAATAGAGAAACACAATTATTAGAACTTGTACATTTTGATATTTGTGAATTAAATGCCATTTTAACTAGAGGAGGCAATAGATATTTTATTACTTTCATTGATGATTTTCCAAGATATACACATGTATATTTAATGAAAAATAAAGATGAGGCCTTTAATATGTTTAAATAATATAATTCTATTGTTGAAAATCAAAAAGAAAATAAAATTAAGATTTTTCGTAGTGATAGGGGTGGGGAATATTTTCTTACTAACTTCACTTTATATTGTGAAGATAATGGAATTATATTTCAAACTAGTGCACCTTACCTCCCACAATAAAATGGGTTAGCAGAAAGGAAAAATATAACAATAGTTGATAATACTTACTGCTAATTGTCATGTGCATAATAGAATTCCTTCTAAGACAAAACAAGTGTCATCATATGAATTGTGGAAAGACAGAAAACCTAGTTTAAGTTATCTTAGGATATGAGGTTGTTTGGCCTTTTATAGAGTTTCAGGCCCAAAGAGAACAAAATTAGGTACAAGAGCTTTGAAAAGTTTTTTTGTAGGATATGCTGAAAATTCCAAAGTTATAGACTATTAGATTTAAATTCTAATGTCATAGTAGAATCAAAAGATGTAGAATATATTAAAGATAAATTCTATAAAGATTTCAGCATTGTTCCTAATCCTATTTAAAAACTAGAAATTGATTCAAATCCTAGTCTATAGAACTTCAACACCAAATCTCTCAAAAACTTCAACATGCATACCATCCAACTTAAGATTAGGTTCTGCTCTTAATCTAGTGGCCATTTTCCCAGCAATCCAATTTGAATCAGCTATGGAATTTCTTGCCTCCCTAACACATATATGATCCCTACCTATTGTTTTTATCTTAAATGTTACCCCATTAGGCAAAGTAGATGCATGAATTCTCCATTTACAGCCTTTAATTCCACAATGGGCAGTAACTCTGTTCTTCTTATTCTTATCCCTCACTAACTTAAAACCCTGTTGAATTGAGAAATCCTTTAAAGCATACCTAAACTGATAGACATCATCAAATAACATGCCTTTCTCTAGCACAATATTTTCACCTTCCTTTCATTCAAAAACTTTTTCTTTTAGGTACCTATCAGCTATTCTTATTTGTCCATCATCATCACTTGAGTATACACCACAATTATCATCAGACTTGTAGTCTGATATATTACCATCATCTTTATCCTGCCAATCTTTATCTTCATAATTCTCATCATCATTGCCACTACTATGATTTCCAGTCATTTCCTCACTATTACACATGTATTCTTCATCAGAACTACTAACAATAAACACATAATCATCATCATCAAACACAGCCTTGACAAATCCACCACAACTTGCACCAGCAAATCCACCGCAACTTGCACTGGCAAATCCACCACCACTTGCACTAGCAAAAATCCACCCTTTGCGTTAGCAGATCCACCACCCCTTGCACTAGTAACTCCACCACCTCTTGCACTAACAACAACACCACTCTTTGCATTATTACTTCTATCCCTTACACTAGCAACTCCACTACCCTTTGCACTAGCAAATTCACCACCTAATGCAGTAGCATATCCACCACCCCTTGCACTAGCAGATCTACCACTTCTTGCACTAGCATATCCACCACCCCTTGCACTAACAAAGCTATTTCCTTTTATATCAGCACCTTTCTCAATTACAGGTGCAGAACCCCTAACATAACCACTAAAAAAACCTTAGGCGAACCCCTACCAAACCCAACTGAAGCTAATGGGACAAAATTTTTATCAAAATCTACTTAAATATCTATCTGTTTATATTTACCACAGATTTCAAGCATTCGAAACATCTTGATCACTATCCACTAACATTTTCTGGTTTGACTTAGGAATTGAACAGAACAAATTTATGGTCATTACATTAGTAATAGAAGAATTAATCAAACCTAGTTGATAAACATCATCCATCACATCTATGTGACTATATCTATCAGGATCTACATTTGATATAAAGTGTACATTTACACTATAATGGACTACCAAGTCATGCTTAGTATCCATTGACTTGAAATAACATCAACACCTATTACTGAATCAATAGTCATTGATATAATAGAGCAAAGATGAGAAAATTTAAAACAAATCCCAAGTTCAGAACTTTAATATGAGAAAATCAAACTTAAATTGAAAGCTTTTGAATTTTATACCCCAAAAATTGTGATATTTTAACATAAATTTGAAAAACCCCAAATTCAGAACACTAATTTGAAAAATTGAACTTAAAATTGAAAGATTTGAAATTCTAGCCCCATAAAATTATGAAATTTTAACTTAAATTTGAAAAACCCTAAATTCAGAACCCTAATTTAGAAGAATTGAATACAAACCCTGAATTCAAAACCTTAATTTGAGATAATAGAACTTCAAATTAGAAATTTTATAAAATTAAAAACCTATATGAAAACTCCTAATTTCATAAGACTATTATTGTAAATCAGAACATAATCATGGATTTTATAACCTTAATTTTGAAAATTGGAAATTAAAGAAGGGCATAACATTGAGATCATGTATTTTCACATATCATATCTATGGAAAAGAAAACCCAAAGATTAAAATTTACCGATAGATCCCAAACCATTGAGTTTCTTCTCCAACTATGCTCTTTAATGGCTTCTAATGCAGATTTTGGATTGGTAAAATCACTACCAACCTTTTGTGCGGTCTTCAAAGATTTATTGCTTCAAATTTATATCATTCTCTATTAAAATCGTATGCAAAGATGCATAAAACCCTAATACCACCTCACTCTCACCGGTTTAGAACTTTTGTCAATCGAAACAAATGACTGATGGTATGCCTTCTGTTGATATTCCTTGGGATTCTCAAAGGGGCAAAAGAGACATTCTCTCATTTGATATTCTTGAAACCAAAACTTATTTTTTTTTTTTTGTAATAAAATAATTATTATACACTGAAGGGTAAAATGGAAATTTTATCCATTCCATTCAATTCGCCATCCGACAAGTACTAACAGAGGGATCAATATAATTTCCCAAACTTAAAAAATTAACCAGTATTTTTAAAAAATTTCAAGTGTGTTCAATGTAATTTGCCCTAAGATTTAAAGGGGTTAGGGAATTTTTTCGAGGGCGGGTCAAGAATGGGTTGCCAGGCTGGCTCTAAGACCGTCCCACTGCCACTAAGTGAAACGCTGTCGTTCAGGGATGCAGTTTTGCTTGCCCAGAAATTAAAAACTGTGTCAGAAAGAAGACTCCAGAATCCTCTCTTAGCACGACAGGCCAAGGGTTTTTATGCCAATCCATTCTCCCTGGCGTAATCTCTCTAGACTAGACAGAGGAAAGAGAGATTTTTAGAGAGAGATTTAGGCTAGGGTTTCTGTTTGGTATTCATACATACATCAAAAATGGACGGCGTAACAGAGGGAGTGAACAACTTGAACATCTCCGATTCTTATAAGAGGAACCGCATCCAGGTCTCCAACACCAAGAAACCGCTCTTCTTCTACGTCAACCTCGCCAAGGTCCACTCTTTCTCTCTCTCTCTCTCTCTTATGTATATGTATGTATACTTACAAATATTTGCTCTGTTTTTGTGTAAACACTGAATAAACTTGTCCACGGATGGATTTATGTTGAACAAAGGTTATGAAAAAGGTTCGAAGTTTAAAAGAAAACAAAAAAGGATTTGTGCATGAGAAGGGCGTAAATTGTTATGGATTTTGAAGTGGCTGATTGCAGGATTTTCAAATATTTGGGTGTTAGAATTGCTAGACTGGACTGCAACTAGGGTGGGGAAATGGGTTAGGGTTGCTTAGGGGTTAGGGTGGGGATTAGGTAGTAAAATTTGGGATTGTAAATAAATCACAAATTATTTTTTTGATAAATAAATTATAGTAGAGGGGGGCAAACCTTTATAAGACACTATACAACTATGGCTTCAAAGACCCCAAAAAATCTACGAAAGCCCCCACATACATGGGATAGGTCTTTTTATCACAAAATAAATCACAAATTATCACGATACACCCTTCGATGTATTGCATAAGGTTATATATTTGTTAAGAGAGGCCTGCCACTGTTGGGATTTGACCCATCATGTTCTTGCACCATGTATACAGTATTTATATTACACGTGCACGCACACAGATGCCTATGTTTCATATGTATTTATTGGTGGAATGGTTTATTCATCCTTTGGTTGATAATTGTATTTGCAGAGGTATATGCAGCAATACAACGAGGTGGAACTCTCTGCTCTTGGAATGGGTATTAATTTTAATCTCCTTTTCTTTTATTATGCACCGTACATGTTTTAGTATTTTCTAATGTACAGCTGGCAGGTGATCTAACATCTCTAGTATACATTGTACAGGTTTATTCATCCAATTGGTTTTGTTGTACATTAGATGAATTTAGTGATAGAAAGATTCTACCTGCACTGTTACCTTTTTTAGGATGATTGAGTTAGCTAATTGCAGTTTGTCATTCAAGTTGATCAAATTTGAGTCCATTGAGCGTTTTGACTGAGAAGATAACAAGAATAAAACTCCTACCATGCAATTCCCATTTTAGATGCCATCATGCCATGCCAATAATATTATCATAACACACTGGCTTTGGCAAATTTGAGGCTATTAATGGGAGGATAGATATTGATTGTTACTTTTTATGATTTTGACAATACGCATGAATGGAAGAGACTGGTACTCTTTTTCTTGCCCTGAGACAAATCAATTGATAGAGAAAAGTACATCTTGCTTTGAATATGCCACTTTGGAGTTGAGAGGAGGTTACACAATGTGTTGAGATGCCTGTCTCTGTGTTCGTAATGTACACCATCATACTAATATTTTACTTGTTTATAATGATTAATGAGAGAAACATTAAGTATAGAAATTGACTATTTAGCTCTGCCAATGGATTTCTTTTGAAAGTGGCTGTGCACTTTTTTAGCTGCTGAGAAAGATAACTTGAAAAAAATGGAATTAGAATCTTACATCTTGTTTCCCGTACATTAGAATCCAAACAATTATAATTGAAAGTTATCAAGAATTTTTTTTTCTTGGTCAACATTGAGAATTGAGGGCAAAACCTACTCTGCTTGGTGCTTACTGATGTCATTACTGCTGTGCTGCAGCAGCATTGGTAATGTTGAAAAATCTTATTTATGGAATAAGTGTTATGATGTCTTTTCTTTCATTTTGTATTTTGTAGCAGACAGAGACTATTGGGCTTATCTCTTTCCTAGCACTGCACTTATTAGACAGTCATCTTAACCTCTCTTAGGAAAAAAAAAAAAAAAAAAACCTCTCTTTGTGGTGTCCAAATTTCTGCTGGGATGAGGAAATGGGGATTGTTATGAGTTAGGAGATTGTTAGCCAATAAAATGAGATAAAGTTCATGCGTTGTGACATTGATGGGTGCATTATAAGTTTTTCTTTTAGATGTAAGCCCCCACTTGTGAGGAAAAAAGTCTAGTGGTAAGCTGGTAAGAAGTGTCTCCATGGTCATGCAAATCAGTTTTTGACATCTGTCTTATATTTTAAATTATAAAATGTCAGAAACTGATTTGCATAACTATGGAAAAATTCCATGCTACCTTACCACTGGACTTTTTTCCCTCTTGTGACAATGTCCTGTATATATCTTCTGGCTTGAAGTTGGTGGCCTCGTGATTCTTTTCATGCTATGTTAGTGGGTTGATATTTTCCTTAAATTGTTGCTCCATGGAGAAAGGGGTGTTGGGGTTGCAAATCACATTTTAGGAGCATCAATCCTTAGAATCTTGAATTGGGGTGTTGCCTTGGATTTTCAAGTCCCCAACTAGAAAGAGCCATGTGGAGCAGTAAATCCATTTAGCTGACGCCAAGTAGTTGGGGGTAAAGGTGAGTTCAGTTAAAGTGATCAACCATTGGCTTCAAGCTTAAATGAAAGGGCAATCATGATGGCCTATATTGATTAATTTCTTTGTTATTATCGTCATCATCACAGCTTTATCCAAGTGTATATCACTATGAGAAGGCTTATGACCATGTAAGTTGGGATTTTTTACTGTCTATGATGAGTGCAATGGGATTTGGGTTGAGGTGGAGGGGGTGGATGATGAGTTGCACCTTCATGGTGATGCTTTCAGTGTTGTTTAATGGATCTCTAGCTGGGTTCTCTCCATCGTCCTGGGGTCTTCCACAGTGACACAACTTAAGCATTGGAATAATCTGTAGTGATTAAATTGTTCTCTAAGAAGATCACGTGCTTACACTGGACTGGCACATTGGGTGAATGATGTGTTATGGTAGTAACTGTTGTTTTGTTTCTTTTAGATTTTATCACTCATATCTAACAGTTAACTTTCATGCACATTGGATTTTACTCTCACCTATGATATTGCTGAAATCATATTGATTCGTGCTTCTCTATCATTTTCTGAAGGATTAACATGTTATATTACATGATCCCTACAGCTATTGCCACAGTGGTTACCATTGCTGAAATTCTGAAGAACAATGGATTTGCTGTTGAAAAAAGTGAGGCCCCTTACTCAACCATTTTCGTGTTTTTTCCTTCAAGGTATTTTTGTGATCTTGAAACTGAATTTTGTAATATGCATCATACACAGAGATCAGGACTTTGACCGTTGACATGAGGGATGAACCAGAAGGGCGACCAGTTCCAAAAGCGAAGGTAACTTAAGAACACCATATACATTAGATTTAAGATGAATTCGAAAGGGTTCACTATCTCCCACACTAAGAATAGCTTAAAATGGAACTCATCCAGATGGTGTGCATCATAAGTGATATCCTGTTCAGTTTTGGCAATCTGTTGGCATGTGGTTGGAAAAATTTTAGAATCTGATCTTAGCCTCCAAACATATTTAGAAATGGCACATACCTTTTGCTTTTTTAAAGATAAGGAGGTATCATCTGGTGTGTCCAATTTAGAACATCAAGTGTTCAAAAGAAAATCAGGATGATTAATTAGATGCTTTAAACTATTTAGAACAGTATGGACATGGGATGATGAGGAGTCATCGCATGGTGCAATTTTGTGATAGTTTAGTCCCTCACAAATGTCAGGTTTGGCTGTTCACAGTCTATTGTCCCAGCACTCGTCAATTAATGTTATTTTTTGTTAGGCTTATTCTCTCTGGATCTTCTTGATCGTGCATTATTTACATAATTGGATGCTTATGAACTTCTGAGGATTGGTGCTACCGCCTTATTAATTGGCTGATTCATGGGTTCTTTTTGATTGGTCATTTTTCAATTTGTGGCAATGATTCTTGTGGCTTATCCAATGTATTTTTTAGTGGGGCTTCACCTTTCTTTGCTTGCACATGTATTGTCTATATTTGAAAAGGCTATTATTGTTGGTCTGATGCTCAACTTATATGAGAGTGGATCTGTTCATTATGGGCTGGGGTTTGGGTTTAGTCTATCAACTTTAGGTTAGTAAGAAAAATGTTAATTCCTGAAGGCTGGGCATTTTTTTTTTTTAGATTGAAATACTATTGGGAAAAACGGAGAACTTTGACGAGTTGATGGCTGCTGAGGCAGAGGCGAGGGAAGTTGGAGATGGAGAGCAGCAGAGCTGAAACCCAGATGTCCCCTGAATTCAGTCTGTTTGTGGATTCAAATCCTTTGTGGTGAACTTTCAACCCCCTCTCCCCAAACCGTGAAAAAGACAGAAAAAAAATAAGAGACTATTATTAATGGTGATTTTTGGATTGGCTATGAGTAGAATGTACTAGTGGTAAAGTTTTTTTTTTTTTATAAAGGAATTTCTGTAAAAAAAAAAAAAAAAAAATACTCCTTGCTATTCAAATTCAATTTTTTTGTTCTTATTTAGCTTCAAATGCTAAAATGTGCTAGTTACACTGCATGGACAAATCAGAGAATGGAACCCACATTGATCCCCTCACTTGCCTTGGGAGAAGGGTCATGTAGGGTATCATTTTTCAGAAGTTTGGCATGATCACATTAGACCCAAAACGTGAACTACTAAGATTAATTTTTATCGAGCTGTTTAATTCTGGGTGGAGTCGTGCTGTTAACTTTTAGTTAGCTGATTTCAACAAAACCCACTTGAATTTGCAACAATGTCAAAAGATTATTAGTTTTATAATACTAAGTTGTGCTTTGGCACGCCCAAGTGCTTTCTTCTTTGGGTCAGTTGGGTTTAACTTGCATCAAGCTTATTGTTGAATGAGGCCATTCACATCTTCAGCTCAAATTCATTGTGTGGTTAATGGTGTTTGTGTCGAGTCTTGAACAATGCCAATGTTTTTCATGAATGTATCTTGGAATGTTAAGTGGCCGTTGAAATGTGAAATTGAAAGATCTTTCATTTTAATAGGTGCAAGAGAATTGAAAGACTCCAGAGAATATTCCAATGAAAAATTGCATCTTTGACTCTTTGAAATGTGAAATGGACCTTTCATTTTAATAGGTGCAATTACAAAAAATAAACCAGAGAATATGGGCTCTCTGATCATTGGTTTATAATCTGTGTGCGTGTGTGTGTGTGCGTGAGAGAGAGAGAGAGAGAGAGAGAGAGAGAGAGAGAGAGAGTTGAATAACATGCAATTTGTGTTTTCTTCTGAAATGTGTGGTCTCTGAGTGGCAGAACTTCTATATAACTGACCTCTCTTCCAACATTTGAGCTACTACTTCCTCTAGGGCCGCAGAGATCTCTAACAGAGGGTGTGTTCCAGTTGCAGGTGAGAATTGGAGGAAAGTAAACAAAGTCGATCCGGAGTCTTCCACAATTTGTTTGGTTTCCTCCAATATCTCATCTCCAACTTTTGAACTAAATGCTAGTGAAAGGAAAAATGATTTTGAGTGTTCAAGTCGTATGTGAGAATTGGAGGAAACTAAACAAATCGGTGCAAAATCACGTGCAATTTGTTTGGTTTCCTCCAATATCTCATCTCCGACTTCTGAATTGGGTGAAGAAATTATTAAGCTGTATGTGAGAATTGGAGTCACTTAAAGAAAAGGGTGCTAAATTTAGTACAATTTGTTTAGTTTTCTTCCAATATCTCAGAACTGAGTGAAGGTACTTGAAACTACTAAAATATCGTTACATTTCACTTAATTTTGAATTATATGATCAAATAGTTTGTTTCTCCCTCTCTTTTTCCTTCAGTGCCAAAATCTTGAATCAAATACATCTTAATTTTGAATTATTTGATCAAAAAACTCTCTCTCTCTCTCTCTCTCTCTCTCATCCCAAAATCGTAAAAATCAAATACATTTTTATTTCATTCATGTTCCACCATCAAAACCCAAGAGGAAGCAGTATACCATGAATAAAATTCATATTAATTTTCAATCAATAAACCTCACATTAAATTTTCAAACCCACCCCACATGACTTGACTTGACTTGACTTGATAATTGGGACAGAAGAACCCCTAACATCAAACAATGTGAAAATAATCCCTCCCTTTTGTTGTAAAACATTTTGTGTGTGGTGGGTGTGAACCAAAAACTTTGAAAAAGGCTTTTCCAGCAATTTCAAAAATGAGATACTCTAGGAGAGAGTGGACGATAGCAACATTGAAGCTGTAGAGTTGAGGGAACAATTCTAATGGTCCACATTTCTTTACCAGCTCAAGCCTCACATTTTTCATTGCTCAAGTATACTAGAAGACACAGACACAGCATGAAGCACATCCTTAGGCTTAATCTCTCTGCATCTTCTTCATCGTTTCTCTTTTGAAAGGATAAAATCAGTTTTTTCATCCCGGTTAGGGTTTCAAAAGCTCAATGCTAATTTATTCATTGTCAAATTCATATTGACATTGTTATAGTACAAAAATGTGAGATTTTGACAACTTTACTCCAATATTAAAATAACATTTACACAACAATTATTATTATTTTTTTTTCTAGCTATCACTTCCAACTACCATTCCTATTACTATTGCTATATCTTGATCTACCCTAAAAGTCTTACATCGCTTTGTTGATTATTAACTTTCTTTCTTTTTTGGAAAAAATATAGTGAAAAGAAATTGAGCATAAAAATAATGGTGAAGAAGTTGTGATATGTCCATCTGGAATCTGTTGCAAAATAGTCGTTAAAGTGGCGTTGTAAAATAGACATTTTGCTCTGCTCTCTGCACATGCTGTCGAATTCATTGAAAAACTAGCAACGGTGATCTAACATTGCAGCAGCCCATTGAAAAACTAGGAACAGTGTTCCCACGCAATAGTCGTTTGGGTTTGGAAAAGCAGCGTAAACCCCATTCCAATATGCTGAATAAAAAATAAAATAAAACTGTATTACATGATATAACATGAAATGACTGTTGCTAATCTTGAAGTTTAATGTGATATTGCTATTTTTTAGTGAGCCAAATAATACCCTACCTTATTGGAGTAGCTTCTTTAGTATCATAACCAAATTTACTATCAAGTCTTTATACATGTATATGCGAGGAAAAGAAAATTCTTAATTTTACATATCATTTTACCTTCCATTTTTCCTAAATTACCAACATTTTCAAAATATTTTTAATTTATGTAGAAAAGAAACATAATAAACAAGTACTCCATTTCTCATTTTTTTTTTCCTAAGTAAATATGTAACCAAATGAAACTTACGCTGGTTGACAAGGGTTGTGCTCGGTTGGGAATGTCCTATATCCAATTTCTCTTTTTAAAATTAACTATATTGATGCTGCACTTTTCTGGTGTATCGAGACTCTGCTCTTCGTCTGTATGGAACCTGAGAAGGAAGAAGTCAGAGTGTCGCCGGGATGGCTCCGGCGGTAATCACTCCGATGCTTAAGTTAGTAGGGAGTAGAAATCGGTAAGGAGATAATTGATTGTGTTTTCTATGCGTACCTTAAAGATGATAATTATAAGATGGCTGTCTTTCAAGGTGGATGGGAATTGGTACTGTGAAATCAATTCACTGTTGTCCGGAGGTGGTAGTTCCACGATGGCCACCTGCTTCATTGTTCCACATCGCTAGCTGCTCCCCAGTCTCATCATTGCTACCTGCCTCACTGTTCCATGCTGCTACCTGCCTCATTGCTCTGAGGTCGGTAGGCCAATATGATGATGACGATGAGGCTGGTATTATTGAGGTCGGTACCATTGCGAGACAGTTCTTCCAAACCTGCTGATCTGACGTCAGATCGATATAGGAGCTTACTTCGTGACCTGCACACAGCAAATCCAGATACGTGTCAAGTTCAGATTAGTCTGTTTATTTTTGGCGTATCAGCTACTCCCCCCCCCCCCCCCTCGAGCCTTAGTTCTAAACACACGTACAGAACTCAGGCTAGGGTTTCTGAAGGGTCACGCTTACCACAGTTAATGCGCTGTTCAGCATTCCGAGGGGACAAAAGCCGTAATGGCTTAATTACCACGTGCATTATCGTTTCGGCAATCAAGGCTATTATTACTCAGCCGTCATTCGATTTTCGAGACATTAAATGATATCTCTACCGTTTCTTCTAAATAGCGAAGAGGGTCATTTGGCTTCTGTTTAGAGTTTGCATATGTCCTCAAAGCATTTCTTGGGCGATTTTTGGCATCCTAGTGAGATTTTCGGCACCTTCTTAACAACCATCGTTGCTCAATTCTTTCCTCTCTGGTGAGCCGGTAATTACTTTCTCTTTCTACTTTACTCATTATTTTCTTCCTCTTCCACATTTTTCCCCACTTCCTTTCTTGTTTCTTTTTATTTCTGGTCATGTCGAACTCCAACTCTCATTCCGACAGTAGGGAAACTAGGGATAGCGTAGAATCGAGTAGCGATAAGACTTCCTTCTCTTGTGAGTCTAATCACGAACCCAGCAACGAGTCTGATGTAGTGCTTGTTGAAGCCCACCTTGAGTTTAGGAACAAGGAGGCCGGTACCTTGGGCCGATCTCAAAGGGAAGAGGGGGAAAGTGCCGTCGCAACGGTAGTGTTGAAAGCCCTTAGGAAACAGTACACGTTCCCAAAAAACGTAACCCGTAGGGTTCCTAAGAAGTCCAATCGCCCTTCGAACATCGAGAGGGGGGAGATTTGCGCCTATCTCGAGTGGTTCGAGATCGGTGTACGGTTTCCTTTGCACCCCTTCCTAATTGAATTTCTTTGTTGGTTCAAGATCTGCCATGCCGAGCTGAATATCAATAGCTGGAGGCAGCTTATGGCCTTCCTAGTATTAGGCCATAAGAACGGGGTCCAGTCTGGACCTCATCCGGAGTAACATGGACATGAAGTACCTCAGGTCGGAGGGACTTTACTACATGTCCTTTGATAAAAGGTTCAGGCCTCTTACTTCAGTACCTATTTACAACAAGACATGGAAGAAGTGGTAGTTCTTTGTCGGAGGAGGCTGGGAGCATGAAGACTTTGAGAACCGGCTGACCGGTGCTGAGTCTCTTTCCTCGGTACATCGGCTTCAAGGGTGAGACCTCAGATCTATAATGGTTAGAATTTTCTTCATTCCTTTATTTCTCTGGCTAACTCACCGTTTCTTTCTGTTCTTTATGTTGTTTCGCAGATAAGAAGGCTTAGAGGAGGTCGACCTTCACTCCAGAACTTCAGAAGAAGTATAGGAGACTATTGCAGCCACTTGACCGACCTTACGATCGGATTCTCTCCCAGTAGAACTTGATGGAGGCTGACTTAGTGCAGAACCGGGCTGCCGTACTGAAGAAGTTGGTACTGTTTGGCTATATCCCGAGCACAAAGAAAAAGACTGGTGGCTCATCCTTTTTTGCCTCCGTTCCCCCTCCTCAGAAGAAAATGAGGGTTGAGACTAGGGCGTCTGAAGCTGCCCCTGCACCCATTCCAGAAGTAACCACGGAAGAGGGGGCTCCGACCTCCTCTCAGGATCCCCTCTCACCTTTATCTTTAGGGGATGGTTCGGTACCGATTGGTACGGGGGGGTCGACGTCTGTCCATGCTGCCATCATCGGAGTAGCCATCACTGAAGCAGCCGCAGGAAAATAAGCCATGAAGTTGGCTTTTGAGAGGTCGTGGTTTGCGTCCTTTGAGGGCCTAAACATGCGACAGGTTGCCCTTGACCTCATGGTAGGCCATTCACAGGTAAATGTTGTTCTCGAAAGAGATTTTATTATTATTACTATTATTTTTTCCTTTTTTTTTTTAACTCTTCCGTTCTCGCTTGCAGGCTACCCAGGCAATGGCGGCCATTTTGGACCGCTCTGAAAACACTAAGAAGGTGAACAAACTCCAGGTCGACCTGGATGCCTCTCGATCTTCCCTTCGCACTCTCGAAGAAAAGTACAAGTCTCTCAAGGGGAAATGTAAGGAAGCAATGGAGAAGGTGTCCATTCTTCAGGCTCAGAGGAATAAGCTTGTTCTTCGCGTGGAAGCGATGAAGAAGGAGTACCGGGAGGCAGAGATTGCGGCAGCTCAGAAGCTGTAATTTAGTGTAGAAGTGGCCCGGAGGGTGGCTAGGAAGGAGACAGAGAAAGAAATTATGGATGAGGTAAACAGGATGGGACGCGAGTTTGTGGATACTAGATATCTTCTCTTTAGGAAGACGATCTAGAAGCTCTACCCCGACCTGGACATCTCCGGGGTGGATGACGTGGAGGTGGAAGATTCACGGCCTACCTCTCCTGAGCATGCTTCCGTCTTGCCAACCGAAGGTGCCGTCGTCGAGGATTTCGTGCCCATCTCTGCAATCGCCCCTGTTACCCGAGAATAGGTCTCCTCTTTTTTTTTTTTTGTAACCTTCAGCCCTTTTGGGCTTCCATTAATGAAAGACAAATTTTCTTTATCGCTTGTTCTTCTATAAATGATTCTGGTATCGTGTAGACCTGATAATTGGCAAGAGTTTAGACCTTAAAGCATTATCCCTCAACCGGGGATCTAGAAGTAAAACACTTGTAATGAAACAAGGTAATTAATAAAACTTCAGACTTGATAATTGGCAAGACTTCAGACCTGAAAGCATTATCCCTCAGTCGGGGATCCAGAAGTAGAACACTTGTAATGAAACAAGGTAATTAATAAAACTTCAGACCGGATAATTGGCAAGACTTCAGACTTGAAAGCATTATCCCTCAGCCGGGGATCCAGAAGTAGAACACTTGTAATGAAACAAGGTAATTAATAAAACTTTAGAATTGATAATTGGCAGACTTCAGACCTGATAATTGATAAGACTTCGAACCTGAGGATTCACGAATCAACTTGAGACCACGCATACAACACTTGTGCTTGTAGGAGTCCTCTCGAGATATACCAGATCTAGAGATTTGTGCATTAAATTGAGACCATGCCTACAACACTTGTGCCGATAGAAGTCTTTTGAGATGGACCAGACCTAGAGATCTGTGCATTAAATTGAGACCATGCCTATAGAATTTGTGCCAGTAGGGGTATTTTTAAGATGGACTAGATCTGGAGATTTGTGCATTAAATTGAGACCATGCCTACAACACTTGTGCCGGTAGGGGTCTTTTTAAGATGGATCAGATCTGAAGATCTGTGCATTGAATTGAGACCATGCCTATAACACTTGTGCCGGTAGGGGTCTTTTTAAGATGGACCAGATCTAGAGATTTGTGAATTAAATTGAGACCATGCCTACAACACTTGTGCCGGTAGGGGTCTTTTTAAGATGGACTAGATCTAGAGATCTGTGCATTGAATTGAGACCATGCCTACAACACTTGTGTCGGTAGAGGTCTTTTTAAGATGGACCAGATCTTGGGATCTGTGCATTAAATTGAGAGGTGCTCTTTAAGAAAGGTCAGAGTTTTATTGATAATATTTTCTCAGGTGCTCTATATTCTAGGGCCTAGGAATGGTTTTACCAGACATATCCTCTAGCTAGTAGGTCATGGGTCTGACGATCTTGACGACTTTGTAAGACCCTTCCCAATTCGGGGAGAACTTCCCTATGGTGGGGAAAACCCTCCTTAGGACAAGGTCGTCGAGGTGGAAAACCATAAGTCTCACCCTCTGATTAATGCTCTTGGCTATTCTACGCCGATACTCCTCAGCCTTGATTCCAGCCTGCTCTCTTCTTTCTTCTAGCAGGTCAAGATTTTCTGCCAGTTGGTGATCATTGTTTTCTTGGTTGAAGGCTTCCAATATTAGCGTGGGCATGCTAATCTCGACAAGAATGACTGCCTCAGAATCATAAGCAAGTGAGAATGGTGTTTCGGCGGTTGATGTCCTTCTTGTGGTTCGATATGCCCAGAGCACTCCCGGGAGCTCTTTGACCCATTTTTCTTTGGCCTGCTCCAACCTCTTTTTGATGGCGTCGAGGATTGTTCGGTTGGTGACTTCGGCTTCCCCATTAGCCTGGGGGTGCCCTGGTGAGGAGAAGTGGTGGCTAATATACAGGTTGCTGTAGAATTTTTTGAATACCTTCCCGGAGAATTGGGTGCCGTTGTCAGAGATGATAACACGGGGTACACCAAACCGGCAGACAATGTTCTTTCACATGAAATTTGTCACCTCTGTTTTAGTAATATGAGTTAAAGGCTCCGTTTCTGCCCACTTGGAAAAGTAATCGATGGCGACGAGCAAATATCTCTTGTTTTGGGGGGCCTTTGGCAACGGCCCTACAATGTCCATACCCCATTGGGCAAAAGGCCATGGACTAGTAATGGGGGTGAGCTCATGGTGTGGCTGATGCTGATACGGGTTAAAACATTGACATTTGTCGCATTTCCTCACATACTCCTTGGCGTGTCTGAGCATGCTAGGCTAATAGTACCCCTGAGTCAAAGCCCGGTGGGCGATGGTCCTACCTCCGTTGTGATTCCTACATATCCTTTCATGGATTTTGGCTAAGACATATTCGGACTCCTCTGGGGAAAATCATTTAAGGAGGGGCTGGGTGTAGGACCTGTAGTAAAGCTTATCGTTTAAAATAAGATACCGTGTTGCTCTGATCAGTATACTCCGAGCTTGATTCTTGTCTTCGGGAAGTTGTCCCTCTTTCAAGTATTGGAAGATAGGAGTCATCCAAGTTTGAGGTGAGAGGCCATGTTTGCTAAGGCATCGGCTCGGGTGTTCTTTCCTTTCTCGATTTTGTGGATAGTGAAATCCAAGAATGATTTCTTCAGCGAGTTCACCAATTTTGCATACTTGACCATTCTGTCGTCTTTGACTGTGAACTCGGCCAGGACCTTGGCCCACCACTAGTTGGGAATCAGAGAATGCTTCGAGGCTTTAAGCTTCGTATTCTAGAGCCAGCCTCATACCGAGGATCAGTGCTTCATACTTAGCTTTCTTGGTCGAAGCTCTGAACCTCAGGGTAACCGCCTTCTCTATTGCGTTTGGAGATCGGAGTACAATACCGACTCCGGAACCTTTGTCGATAGAGGAGCCATTGGCGTAGAGCTACCATACTGCTACGCTTGCGTTTACCCCGGGGTTGCCTTGCAGAGCTGGAGTGAATTCTGCAACGAAATCCACCAAAGCTTGAGCTTTAATGAAGGTCCGGGGTACGTATGATATATCAAATTTTTCCCAGCTCTACAGATCACTTTACTAATCATCCTGAGGTATTAGGCTTATGCAAAATTGCCTTTAGGGGGTAGGATGTTGGGATCACAATTGGGTGAGCTTGAAAATAAGGCCTGAGCTTCCGGGTAGACATTACCAAGGCAAATGCCAACTTTTTAACCTTGGGATATCTCTTCTCGAAGCTTGGGAGTGCCTTGCTGACGTAGAATACGGGCTTTTGAATCCCCCTTTCTTCTCGGACAAGTGCAGAGCTCATCGCGTTTTCTGACACCGCGAGGTATAGGAAGAATTTCTCCCCCTGTATTGGTTTGGATAGGATCTCTAGGGACGCCATATATTGCTTAAGTTCTTGGAAGGCTCTATCGTAATTAGAGGTCCATTCAAGGGCTTTATTCCCCCTCAGAGCTTTGAAGAACGGGAGGCAGCGATCGGTGGACCTGGAAATGAATCTATTCAGTGCTGCGATCCTGCAGTTTAATGCTTGGACATCCTTCTTGGACCTTGGTAGCTCCAGCTTTGTCAATGCTTTGATCTGTGAGGGGTCTACCTCTATCCCCCTTTACAAAATCAAAAACCAAGAAATTTTCCCTTACTGACCCTAAAGGTGCACTTTGAATAATTCAGCTTCGTCTTGTGGCGCTTCAATATGTCGAAGGTCTGCCTCAAATGCCGGATATATTTGTTCTTCTTCTGGCTCTTAACCAAGATATCGTCTATATAAACCTCTATCGTGCTACCGATTAGGGGTTTGAACATTTTGTTCACCAATCAGCTGGTACGTGGCCCCGGCGTTCTTCAATCCAAACAGCATCACCCTATAGTAGTAAAGACCTCGTTCAGAGATGAAGGATTTCTTCTTCCTGGTCTGGGGGATACATCTGGATCTAGTTGTATCCTGGCGTACGCATCCATGAAACTCATTAGCTCGTGACCTGCAGTAGCGTCAACCTAGTTGGTCGATTCTCGAGAAGGGGAAGCTATCCTTAGGCCATGCCTTGTTGAGATAGGTATAATCGACGCAGAATCGCCATTTGCCATTCTTTTTCTTGACAAGGACGGTATTGGCGAGCCATTCTAAGTAGAACACTTCTCTAATCATCTTGGCGTCCAATAGTCTCTGGACTTGATCGTTGATGATTTTGTGCCTTTCGGGGGTGAAAGTTCTTCAGCTTCTGCCTGACTGGGGGATGGCTCTAATCGGTCAACAGTTTATGAGAGATGAGAGATGAGAGCTGGGTCTATTCCCTCCATGTCCTTGGTTTCCCAAGTGAAGACTGATAGATTATCCTTTAGGAACTCGATTATCTCCTCCCGCTCAGACTGGGACAGGTCTGCGCCGAGTTGTAGATGGCGTCCCCCTCCTTCAGAACTCACTAGTGCTTTAACGGGCTCCTGGATTGGTGTTGCCATACTCTCTCTTCCTCTAGGGAGCTGTTGATTGGGAGCCTCTGATTGTGCAGACCTTCTCATTATGGATGTATTTCAGGCACTGATGGAAGGTGGAAGTGACCGCCCCTATCTGGTGAAGCCATGGTCTTCTGATGATGATATTGTATGGAGAACGAGAATTCACTGACCATATATTCTGAGATTAGCGTCTTTTGATCATCCCATTCTCTCACCGTGGTCGGTAGATCTACCTTCCCCATTGGTGAGCTCAGACTTCCGTCAAACCTTGCCATCACGGCAGTGGTGGCCTTTAGGTCGTTGGTGCTGAGCTTCATGTGTCGGAAAGGCTCATAGAACAGCACGTTAGTAGAGCTCCCCGTGTCCACCAACACTCTCTTGATTTCAAAATTTGCCACTTTGAGTGAAACGACGAGGGCATCACTGTGGGGACAATGTACACCGACGAGGTCCAGCTTTGAGAACTGGATAGGTGGCAAGGGTTTTGGCCTTTTCTCAACCGTGGAGATTTGGAGGACATTTGGTTCTGCCCTTGCCTCCCGGACGTGGCGTTTTCCTTGCTCAATTGGACATCCCGGCTAACAAGCTTTCGGCATGGAGGACGAAAATAACTTAGTTATTTTGGCATGGTTGCTCGTTCCGAGCCTCACCTTGTTCGGGCCTCTGATCTGGCCTCTTTTGCTACAGCTGGTCGTTCTGAGGACTCTGCTTTCCATCTCGTCGGATGTATTCCCTCAGACGTCCTCGCTGGATCAGTTGTTTGAGGACCCCGCACCTATCGGTGGTGTGCTCGTGATCCCTTGTGGAAGACGCAATACTTGCTTTGATCTCTGGTGTCCGGGCTGCCTTTCAGAGGCTTTGGCCATCTTAGATCTTCCTGCTTCCGGACTTGCTGGAGGATGTGCGTGAGGGATGCGTTCAGAGGTGTGAATGCTCCGAACTTTGTAGGATTGGGACCACTTTGAGTTCTAGGTGCCGCCCTTTTGTCCGGACTTCTTCCCCTTTTTTGGGTGCTGCTAGGGTTCCGTTTCTAGGTGTTGTCATCCTTCTAAGCTTGCTCCTTAGCTTTTCGGAAGGACGTCCTCGTATCCTCTAGATTTATATACTTTCCGTGCCCGCTCCATGAGCGACGCCATGTTTGCAGGAGGATTTTTTGTTAAGGAATCATGGAATCGCTCGGCCCCTAGTCCTGCGTGGATGGCTACTACTAAGAAGCTTGGACTACAGTCCGTGATCTTAGTGAGCTCGAAGTTGAACCCAACAATGTACTCCCGAAGTGACTTCCCCTTTTTATTGCTTTATTGACAGGAGAATTCTGGGCCCTTTTTGAGTCTCCTGCTGTTTAAACACCGATCAAGGAACCGTCTGCTGAGCTCAGTAAAAATTCAGGACTGACTTCTGTGGGAGACTGTGGAACCATCTTAGAGCAGCGCCTTTGAGACTTATCATGAACGTACGACACAAGAAGGAACCAGTGGCCCTATGCAGAGCCATTGTGTGTTGGTAGTAGGAGAGATGGTCCCTTGGGTCTTCTAACCCATCATATGATGTGAACTTCGGGACAATGAATTTTTGGGGGCGTTCTTCCGCTAGTATGGCTGAGGTGAATAGAGTGGTGAATCTTTTAAGCAGCTTCACTATCTCGTCCTGCTTGGGAGGGAGGTCACCTCCCCTGGCCAGGGCCACTTGTTCAACTGAATCTACTACCTCTTCCACCCTCATAGGCACTTTGGATGGGGCTGACTGATGTCGCCCTAGCATGACGGCCTCAGGTCCCGTGTATAAGGGATGTTCCTGATCGGGAAGAGTGTGATCCTGGTTGCCTTCAGAGTAAGGGAATTGATGCTTGCGGCGGCTAGTGATCTGATCGCATTGGGTCGGCCCTCGAATTCGCAAAGGCTGAGGATCCTTATTCTGCTATGATAATGGATAGTAGGATGAGGATTCGACATCCCTCTTCCAAGGCCGTTTGACGAATGAGGATTCGACATCCCTCCTCCAAGGTCGGTTGACGGATGAGGATCTCCTCTAGGCATGGACAGCGCCTCAAGGATACTGACGAACGTGCAATAGGATCTTTGCCATCATGGTGTCTTCCGCCGGGGGTAGAAGGAAACTGAGTTCCTCCACCAAGGACGCTTGATGGAAGATGGATAGGGCAGTTTTGCAGGTCCTGGGTTAGAAAAGCCAGAACTTGAGATATGGCAAAGAGTTGTTCTTGCATTAGATCATACAGTCGCCGAATCTGATCAATTTGCTACTGCACTATGATTAGGGGGTCTCCTCCCCTTCATTCTCAGCCGGAGGCTGGTTCTAGGAGCCTAGTCTTCGACGAAGATTAGGAGCCATGACAAAGAAAACGCTTCTGAGACAATAGAATTAACGAGAACGACTATCGGTTCCCTATAGATGGCGCCAAGCTGATGCTGCACTTTTCTGGTGTATCGAGGCTCTACTCTTCGTCGGTATGGAACTTGAGAATGAAGGAAGTCAGAGTGCCGCCAGGATGGTTCCGGCAATAGCCACTCCGATGCTTAAGTTAGTAGGGAGTAGAAATTGGTAAGGAGATAATTGATTCGTGTTTTCTATGCGTACCTTAAAGATGATAATTATAGGATGGCTGTCTTTTAAGGTGGATGGGATTTGGCACTGTGAAATCTGGGATTCACTGTTGTCTGGAGGTGGCAGTCCCATGATGGCCACCTGCTTCACTGTTCCACATCGCTACTTGCTCTCCAGTCTCATCATTGCTACCTGCTTCACTGTTCCACGCTACTACTTGCCTCATCACTCCAAGGTCAGTAGGCCAATATGATAATGACAACAAGGTCGGTATTACTAAGGTTGGCTACCATTGCGAGGCAGTTCTTCCGAACCTGCTGATCCGACGTCAAATCGGTATAGGAGCTTACTTCGTGACCTACACACAGCAAATCTAGACACGTGTCAAATTCAGATTAATCTATTTATTTTTGGCGTATCATATACCCTTTCATTTATATTTGCATTTAGTTTATCCTTTGCAGTTTTCACGCATGCAAGCAATGCATAGAGCGCAGCAACAAAAAGTGGAGTAGAATTAGGGTCATCCCTCCAAAAATTTCAAAGAAAACAAAAACAAATGGAGAACAGGACAGCATTGTGGGCTAGATAATTTGGGCCAAATAGAAGTAAGAGCCAAATAAAGGAAGGGTCAACTCTCATCCATATTTCTAACTTTTTTTTTTAAAAAAAAATCCCATTTTGTAGAAAAAGCCAAACATCCAAATTTTGGTCAAAACCCCATTTTGTGGGGGCGGCCCACTTAGCCTAAAACATGAACATTTTATGCCACATGAATAACAGCTTAGATGTGGCTCCGGTGGAATGGACTGAAAGGGCATTTAGTGAAGTTGAATTCATATATAATGACTATTATGGATGTCATGGAAAATGGTTATTTGACTATAGACAGCGTGTAATTTCAGTATTAACGGAGACATCAAATAATATATTTCATGCATCACCAATAATTCAATTTTAGTAAGCTTTGGAAGACAAGTCACCATCGTCCTAAAAAAATGCAGATCATTTCAATGATTGCAAGGGAAGCCAACCAAACCACTTCAAATCATCTAACTTTTACTTCTCCTTGCTCCAGATCACCGTTGGCATACTATATCCATTTAAGAGTGTTTTTTGGAAAGCATTGCCCTTGTCCATATCCAGAGCATATTCAAAACCTTTGCACTTGCCATATTCCTGTGTGCTTCAAACTTCAAAGCTCATGCCAATAATGTTGTTTTTTTGGTAGGCTTATTCTCTCTGGATCTGCTTCATCTTGTCTCTTTTGAAAGGGACATTTTCCAGTATTTATAAAATCAGTTGCTTTTCTTTTCAACTAACTTATAAGGATTGGTGCTATTGGCTGATTTTCAACCACTGATAAAGAAATTGTAACAATGTGTAAAATAAGAGATATTATTATTGGTGATTTTTGGATTGGCCTTGAGTGAAATGTTCTAGCTGTGAGATTTTTCTTTTTCTTTTTTTAAAATTTTTTTATTTATGTAAAGAAAAAAAAATATTTTTATTCAAAATTCAATTTTTTTGGTTTTTATTTAGCTTCATTATTTGGTGCGGAACAGGAACGTGGAAAGAGAAAACAAGTAACATGAGAAGAAAATAATTCTCCAAAATTCATAATTGAATTAATATTAATAAAAAACTTAAACTCCTATTTTTATACTAATCCTACTAATAATTCGAATAAGAAACTACTAATTCCTATGTTTTCTATACTAATCCTAATAAAATTAGGAAACTAAAGAAATTATGAATAAATTAAAATAAAAAACTAAACAATCCTAATACAATTCTAAAATAAATTTTCATATTTTTATGGTTCCAAATCTGTCCTACATCAATCATCATTAAATTTTAAGCGTTGAATCCATTACAATTTTTTTTTTCCCTCTTCCAATGCAGCACCTTAGCAATTTTGGGACAAACCAGAGAATTGAACCTGCATTGATCCCACACACGCTTTTGGAGAAAAGTTTCATTTTTCAGATCCTGACATGATCAAGTAAGGCCCAAAACTTGAACTTGTTACATCAATTTTTGTCAAGTTGGTTAATTTTGGGTTGTATAATGATGTTAACTTTTAGTTTTCAACAAAATCCATCTCAATTCCAAACTTTCAACCGTACTAATATAATAAGCCTTGGGAGAGAGAGTGGGACAAACTAATCTCAAGTCTCCTTGTGGAAAGTGGAATCTAAACCCATGAACTCTTCCAACTTGGATTTTAAAACATAAATTGAGCTTTGGCCCCTAAATTCCTTTTGAATTGAGTCAGTAGCATCAAGCTTATTGTTGATTGAAGCCCTTCACATCTTCAGCTCAAAATTATTGTGTGTGGTTACTTGGGATGTTTAGTGGCCGTTGGAACGTAAAACTGAAAGAACTTTCATTTTAATAGGTGCAACAACAAAAACAGAGAGAATTGAAGGACTCCACAGAATATTCCAATGAAAACTTGTATCTTGGACTGTTGAAATGTGAAATTGAGCTTTCATTTTAATAGGTGCAATGACAAAAATAGATTAGAGAATTGGATTGCTGAGAATATTGGCCCTCTGATCATTGGTTTATAGATGTGTGTGTGTGTGTGTGTGAGAGAGAGAGAGAGAGAGAGAGAGAAGAGAGAGAGAGAGAGAGAGAGAGAGAGAGTTTGTACTCCAGAAACAGTTTAATAACATGCAATTGGTGCTCTCTTCTGAAATGTGGGACCTCTGAGTGGCAGAACTTGTATATAACTGCCTGCCCTTTGAGACTTTTACTGCCAAAAGGGTAGGGGCTATTAGAGAGGTGGAAAGTGAGAGTTGGAGGAAGCTGAACCTCCTAGAGGTTCTATCTTTTTGGAGCTGGCTCAGGTTCCTCCAACGTCTCACCTACCACTGCCTCTAAAGCCAGAGATCGCTAACAGGGTGTGTTCAAGTTGTAGGTGAGAATTGGAGGGGACTAAACAAATTGATCCTCAAGTATTCTGCAATTTGTTTAGTTTCCTCCAATATCTCATCTCCAACTTTTGAACTGATTGGAGTTATAGTGCCTGTTTAAGTTGTATGTGAGAATTGGAGCATACTAAGCAAATCAGTGCTTAATCTTCTGCAATTTGTTTAGTTTCCTCCAATATCTCATCTTTTGACTATTAATTAAATGACATTATTGGGTCAAAAAAAGAATCACTCAAGCTACAAGTGTTCAAGTCGTATGTGAGAATTGGAGGATACTAAACAAATCGGCACAAAATCTTGAGCAATTTGTTTGGTTTCCTCCAATATCTCATCTCCGACTTCTGAATTGATTGAAGGAGTTACTGCATGCAAACCGTAAGTAAGAATTGGAGGCAGCTAAACAAAAGGGTGCTAAATTTAGTACAATCTGTTTAGTTTCCTCCAATATCTCATCACTGATTGAAGGTCCTTGCTTTAATTTCAGTTCTTCTAATTTTTCTTACATCCCCTCCTAACTTTTCCCAGAAGCCCTGGAACTGAAACTGAAACTGAAACTGAGCCTTGATTCATGGAAGAATAATAACAATGCCATGACATCTGATTTTGTTTTTCTTCCCTGTTTCTGCTCAAAGTACCAAAGCTACCAAATGCCGTTACGTTTCCCATTTTTCTTTTTAAATCCCAAAATCTTAAATCAAATGTCTTTATTTCATTATATTCCACTGTCAAAATTCCAAGAAACCTTGAATAAAATTTTTATTGATTGAAAATCCAATTACCAGTATTCTTCCAAATTCTAATGGCTTTTCCGAGCCCCGCAGAAATTGGCTGAAGAACTCTAAAGTTGAACAATATGAAAATTATCCCTTTTGTTGCATGCCATCTTTGGGTGTGTACAAAAAGTTTCAAAATGGCTTCCATTAATTTAAAAATTGAGATATATAAGAAATAACATACTCTGGGAGAGTTCCTGTGACAATGACAGCAACACTGAACCTGTATGGTAGTGGGAAGAATTCCAATGGTGCAGGTTTTTTTTACCTCAAGCCTCATATTTTTCATTACTCAATCCAACCATTGTTCAACCCAAAAATAAGGAAAATAAAGGTCACTTAGAGTAGCTCTTAAAGACATCAGTTCTAAGCTCATAAGCCAGGCTCCTTGAACTGAATCCCAAACAAAAAAATCCAGGCAAAAAGAAAAAGAAAAAAAGAAAGAAAGATGCAACATAATTAGTTCGGGTGTAAATAAAATTGTATCCGACCATTCGCCTATGATCAAAGGTGCAATGTATAAACTCAGGTTCATTTATTGCTCTGAAAGAATTTGTCTATGCATCATCCTCTTCCTCTACCAATATTCTCTTGCATGCTTCGTAACACATGAAAGAAATCCCGGCAGCAGGCACCAACTTCATGCAGCTGGGGCCTAGCCCTTTGTACAAACCTTGGATCCCTTCCTGTTCAAGTATGCTAGATAGAGCGTGAAGCACATTCTTGTACACTCGTCTTCCACTAAGAGCCCCTACCTGCATGTGCTTGCGAGCCACCTCAAGTGGGAAAGTCGCACTACTTGAAATAGCACCAGCTGCAGATCCAATCAAAAGGGTTTCAATGTTGCCAATTTTATCCTGCTTGAAAATTTTCCGGTAGGCTTTTCGTAGCGTGTCATAAGCAAAGTAATTGGTAGCAGCATATGGAACTACTCCAATAAGACTGGGGGTAAGACCTCTGTAAAGCTCCCCAGGTCCCCCTTCTTGCAATATTTTTATGAATGCATCAAACAGTCCATCATAAACATCCCCCTGCATATTCAACAACACTCGCCAAATACAAATAATTGTTACTCGAGTTTTGGTAGAAATACACATCTACATAGATGGGGGGTGAATTTACCTGTATGGTTAGCCGAGTCTTGAGCAACTCAAGGGGGTATGTCACCAGAGTGGAGCTAACTCCAGCACAGGCCCCTGCAACCAACGAGGCAGGGATAGGGAGTTTGGGTTGTTCACCAGGTTTGGGAGACAAGTTCTTGTTGACTGTATCATAAGCGAATAGCTGCAGAGAAAATAAGGGATTTCACTATAGATGTAATGACATGCAGTATCATGTAACAATTCTAAAATCTTTAGGCCAAAAAAAATGAGCAAATTCCTAAAATAAAGACTGCTTCATATGCAAAGGTGAAAGCTCATTTTCAATTCTAATTTGGACTAGCTTCAAACGCCGTATAATGAATTTTTTTTAGTAAAACATCACAATCCATGAAAGAAAGTAGTCATTTCATTCAAAAAAGAAAAATTTTAATCCAACAAAGGAGGAAAAAAAAGCGTCTTTCCGCAAGGCAGACCAATCTCTGACAGTGAACCACCAACAGAGGCAGTTAAATGAAATATGAATCATAATTGGTGATGCAGGGCTTGCCTAATTATTAGAACCATAAATCAAAGAAATGAAAGATAACGTGGACTCTGCATTCAAAAACTAGAGCTCACAAGATAACATAGTCTGTGCAATCAGGAAAAGATTGCAAAATATGCTGGGATAGCTTGCTGATTAATCAATCTAGAGTTGATTAAATTTCTTGGATGCCACAAAGCCCATTGGCCCTATCCCCCTCCCGTGGAAAAAAAAAAAACACAAGAAGAAAATGGAAAGGTCCCCTTTTTGGCCATCTAAAGGTTTAGCCATAGGAAAAATTAATTCCAAGAGTGGACCAGAAGAAGACTAAAACAAGTGGTTGGAGAGGAACTAAGCTCAACAAACTACAATTACTGATGTCCAGACCTAATTTTATTGTAATAGACCCAACTATAGATTTCACAAAACAAATAACCTCTATAGCTAGCAAAGTAAGGCGTGCAGAATTTTAGATGCAGAGATTAATTTTGACAATAGAAAATGGGAAGATAATGAAAGATGATCCTATAATTGAATATTTATACCAAAAAAAAGTGAGAAGCAAACCAGGTACCGGAGATAAAACATTAATTGTAAGCATTTTGGAAGTATTCCTCAAAAGTGAGTGTATTAAACTCTTAAGGAATTAAGATGCATGATATATACATTTTTATAAACAAGGCACTTGAGAAGGGCAAAACAAATATATATATATATATATATATATTCCCGGCAAAAAAAATATTTTGATGGACTACAAAGTTACCATCCTGATTTTAGAAGACTTAGTTGAAAGCCAGTCTTCAGGTCTACCATCTTATTGGTCTATCTCCAGGGATCAAAATTGGAGGGACAAGTTTGTCACTGACACAAGGTGTATGGTATAATTCTATTAAGATGAGGATAGTAGAGTTTCACTAAGGCTTCATTTGGTTACAAAGAAAAGATTGCTAGAAAAATGGAAGAAAGTAGAAACTTTCTATGAAGATGAGGATAGTGATTCTACTAGAAAGTGAAGTGAAGAAAAGGAAAATGAAAGAAAACTAAATTTTCCTGTGTGTATTTGGTCAGAATAATTTTTAAGGACACTGTTGAAAAGTTCCATTTTCTATTGAGAGGATATAAGTAACAAAAAATTCCTATATTTGCCAAATTTATATAAGTTAAGAGTACTTCTTTTATTTGCCAAATTTGTAAACCTCAACTCAACTCAACTCAACAAAGCTTTTATCCTAACTCCCAACTATTTGCGGTCTACTACATGAATCCTATCTCACCATTCCATTTTATTAGAACCATTCCCGCAGTTAGACTATACACTATCATATCTTTTTTACTATATCTATTAAAGTTAATTTTGGTCACCTCCCCCTAACGCGACACTTAATATGAACCATGTCACTCTTCCTTATTGGAGCATTTACCAGTTTTCGTTGTATATGGCCATACCACCTTAACCATTTTTCTTTCAATTTATCTTCTATAGGTGATACAACTACTTCTCACGAATATATTCATTTCTAATTCTATCTTTTCTTGTCTTACTGCACATCCATCTCAACATCTTCATTTTGGCTACACTCATTTTAGTGACATGTTCTTTCTTAACTACCCAACATTCTATTCCATACATTTGCCAATTTTGTCCTTATCCAAATTAAATACATTAATACGATATCTTAACTAAATGGTACCAATCAAAAAAGTAGGATGACACGGACATGCTGACACGCAATTTTTCAAAAAAGTAAGACATAGACATGTCAAGGATACGTTGAATAAAATATTTTTTATTTTTATATATATATTCATATAATCAAATTCTATCTTTATATCAATCAAATTAGGTATAAAAAAAATTCACAAATCATAAGAGATCAATTATCATTTTTGATAATTAACAAATCTATGACACATAATAAAAAAATTTAGTAATGTAAACATCACACAAATTACTTGTAATAAAGCATTATTGCATTAATAATACCCAGCAAATAAACTAATTTTTTTTTGTTTATCTTTTGGCAGATAATCAGCAAAATACAAAGTGGGAAGGAGCTTATTCAACTCACAGTACTTGGATAGTGTGTCACACGCTCTTTGCAAGAATTCCAAATTTCCAACGATCTCAAGTCTCAGGAATAATTGTTCAAGGGCATCTAATACAAGCAGATTGTACAAGCACATTATTCAACTAATATACTGATCTAGAAAAGCTACCAAGTAGAATAAAAAAATGTATAAAAGAGATAAACCCAACCAATGGGCTGTGAAAAATTAGAAAGAGAGATGAGAGACCGTCAAGACCAGCAGCTAAGAGAATGGGTAGAAGGAGATTGACAGAGATGATCAGAGAGGACGAGATGGTCGGAAAAAGAGAGATGAGAGAAGATCGAGAGAAAGAAGAAGAAAAAAAGGGGAGAAGGTGCCAAGAGAGATGATCGGAGAGGACAAGATGGTTGGAGAAAGAGAGATGAGAGAACATCAAGAGGAAGAAGAAGAAGAAATTAGAAAGAAAAAGAAAAAAAAGGGGGGCGGGGGCAGAAGATGATGATACCTCAGTGCGCAAAGACCAGAGGAGAGACGATGGTGGAGTTGGCATTCGACGGCCCCCGAAGAGACGACCAGAGCAGTTGCTGGTTGTCGCAGGAGGCTAGGGCACAACTTCTGCAGTTTGCGCAAGAGTGAATATGATCTTATATCCCCATTCTCTTCATTTAGGTTGTAATTAAAAAGTTGCCCGACTATTATTTTAAAATATTATAATTAGCCCCGTGTTTTTTTTGGGAAAAAATTTTGCATTTGGACCGTGCATGTGTCCGAAAGTGTCCTCCTAGACATGTCCGAGCGTGTCAGAAATTAAAAAAAATAAATAAATAACAGGACACTCTAAATCGCGTGTCTGACACTTGTTGTAAGTGTGTCGGAGAGTGTCCATGTCCTTGACGTGTCAGACACTGGTACGTTGGCAAAATTAAGTGTCCCTGCTTCATAGCTTCAAAGCAATAATAAGCTCTTTATAGTATACATGAAACCAGAGAATGTCATAACCATCCATAAGATCTAAAACACATGTTATCACTTAATGCTAGAAATAGAACACATACCAAAAAATCTTAAACAATAAAGAACTTCGTGTTAAAAAGCTTCTTTTTTTTTTTTTTGTAAAGTACTTTGTAAAATTACTTACCCAAAAAAAATTACTTTGTACAATCCATAAGCAAGGGAATGTTAAAATATGATAGAAAAGAATAATAAATTACAGTATTTCAAATGGCATAGAAGATATATGAAAATTACTTAAAATACAACTGGACATGTTTTTGAGAAACATAAGGCGTATATGCTGAATAAAATAAATAACTATCATTGTAACCATCCATATGTTGTTGATATGTATTAACAGACATAGAAATATTGAAAAAAAAAAAATCAAAACAAACTAAAAATAAGAGGTGTGAAGAAAAAAGGTATCAAGTAGATGCAACTTAACTGAATGAATTCAACAAAGCCTCAAACCCAAGTCCCAACTACTTGAGTCAGCTACTAGATTCCCTTGTACCAAAATTTCAAGTTTCATGTTCATAGAGTGTGCCTATATGTTTTACATTGGTTGTCGACCTACCATACCCTCCTTTCTTCAGGATTCCAACTGGCCATAAAAGATAAGACAATAACCACAGATACAAGGTTGATTCATAAAACAGGGTGGACAAGATTCTAGAGGATCTCGCACATAGAATTAAAGTTAGATGGATGAACTGGTGGGTTGTTCCACAGATGTTATGCAATTGGCTTATAGTATTTAAATTGAAAAATTATTAAACCATAAAACGAGCTATACTTTATGGCACAAAATGCAAGGTAGTAAAGAAACATATTTATAAGATGAGCATGATAAAAATCCAAACGCTAAGTTGTATAGGGAGAAGTTTGATGCAACACTATGGGAAATAAAACAAGAGAAACCAACAAAAATGATTTTTTCACGTGCAAATATTGGCCAATACACGAGTGAGGAAGAGTGAAATAATCCATGTTGAGGGTGCTGTAAGGATAAGAAAAGGAGATGTGAGGGAAGTCAGAAAAGACGTGAAGTAGAATAGCATGATATGACTCTTATAACTGACCCTACATTTGGGACAAGGTTTTGTGGAGTTCAGCAGAGTTGACATATCACAAATACAGTTTGAGAAAATAACTTAGAAACATGGTGTCGTGGGAGAAGAGTAGAAGTGGAACAGTTGTGGCAGTACATTCACAAGGACATGCATATATTCAATCAGACGTCTAAAAAAAGGAACAAGTAGTTGTCTTATATTTAATAATTAAATATGAGCTGTTTTCTTTAAATTTGAAAAAAATTAAGATTTTTTTTTAAAAAATTTTCTTACAAAAGAATGCTAAATTTCGGAATTAGATTTCATTTCTTAATTTTTTTTCTTTTAAATAAAACTTCAGTAAACAAATCATCTGGGTTGCTTAGTAACTAAAACTTCCATGAAGATGGTTGGAGACACTTTTATAAAAGACTCATAGCACTTTCCCAAAAGCAGTGCAAGTCTTACAAGGTTCAAGTCCGAGGAGGAGAAACACAATTCTAGATTGGGTGGGTAACCAAATAAGTCTTCAAATTTGATCATTTCTTTTTCAGACTAGGGTAAATAACAGACCATAATAATAATGGACTTGTAATAGTCTGGCGAATATTGGTGGGGAATACTGCAATTTGAGAGTTTGTTTGTTTCACAAAATTGGGCTCAATAATAGAAGGTGTTTACATTGGAAGGGTGGTCAAAGAGAATTCGAAAAAAGTAACGCCATATTAACTCTAATAATTGTTACCAGTCACCACCCCAATTGTCAAACAAGTTTAAGTTCTACTTCTTCTCTTTCAGACTTTTTTTTTTTTTGACGGAATTTTGTTCTCTTCCAACTAAAAGTTGAATAAATAAAACGAATCTTGTAGGTGATGGTACTACAGAAAACAACAGTAAGTCACTTTAGGCAAGAGGAATTATGTCTTTTCAAGTTCATAAAAGTAGAGAGAAACCAACTGATTGTCTTGTGACAAGTTTGTGGCAAAAGAAATTCAGTGTAGAAAATAGACTGTGAAGATGATCAGAATACAATATATCCTGGTAGATGGAAGAACAGAAACATTATGGCTTCAAGTGTACTCACTTTGAAAAAACCTACAAGAATATGAACCCCAAATGAACAACTAAAGGGATCAGAGCCAGTAAGTCGCAAGGCAGTGGTAAATCAATACTAAAATGACTGTCAACTAAAGGAGTTACAAATGCGATTTGAGACGATAGAAGAATGGCTTTCAAGTCTCTCCTGAAAATTCAGCTTCTCAAATCCAGAACAGCACAAGAAGAAAAATAGCTTGAAGGAACGACATCTAGGAAGCTTCTATAGGGACCAGGAATAAAAAAATATACTAACAGCACAGGCAATAAAAAAAGGAGACAGCCTTGAGGAGCACTCATCATTCTTAAATTTCTGAAATGGAAAAGCTGTAAACAGAGAAAGCATTGGCTTCTAATGCAAAGAAATAGTCTCGAAGCAAATATTTCGAGGAAGCAAGGAAAGGGAAAGAGAGCATAGCCTCAGGATCCCTTTCCGTTTGTTAAATCTCTGCAACAAAATACAGTAGATAGCAGCTTGAATTGCAATCTGACAAACTTAAAAGGTAGCTAATGAACACTTTCTGTTTATTTAGAGCACTGATAAAGATAGAAATACCATTCTGACTAATGCAGCACGAAATCAATTAGCAACCAAAAAAATGAGTAACGTGCAATATAGTTCAATAAGTCAATCATGTCAAGCTCACACTCAAAACAATCAACGGACAGAAAACCAACAAAACAAACAGTAGTCAGCAAATGGATAATTGGAAAATGAGTTTTTAATAGTGGTTATGCTGGGCTGGACCCCATAAATTTGTGTTTACCACTTATAAACAGATAGATTACAAACCATAGGAAAATCAAACCAGTGTAGTTAAAGGCGAAAGGCGCCTTCAAGGCGCTAAGGTCCTATATTGCCTGAAAAGTGAGGCGACAAAAAAGTGCTAGCCTTGAATGAAGTAAGGCGCTAAATTATAAAAATAATTAAAAATATATATTATACATTAAAGGTTCATTTATTCTAAGTTAAACAATATTTTATGTAATAATTCTCTTTTAATACTAAAAAAATTGATATAAAAGATGACATAACATAAGTAAGTTTTAAGAAAAGAGACAATTCTAAACTTTTTCTTCCCTTTTTACTATTTTTATATTGATTAAATATTGTGCAAACAAAAATAGCTTTAATCATAAAACAACAAGACAAGAAACATGAGCACATTCAAGTAAAATAAGTTTCAGTTAATGAAGCTCTTGCCTCAACGCCTTTCGCCTTAGTCAAGGCAAGCGCCTAGGCAGCGCCTTATTAAAATTGCCTCACCTGAAGTGTGTTGAGGCTGTTACACCTCAACCTCGCCTCACCTTATCGCCTAGGCAAGCGCTCAGTCGCCTTTGACAACACTAAATCAAATTGTCCTGTTGTCAGAAATTAAGCCTCCAAATGACTCTTTTCTACTACACAATCAATAATCACAATAACAATTGTAGTAGTAGAATAAAAGGCAATCAACGTTTACAATTTACCAAGGCACCCAAAAAAATAGGCAATTTTAGTTCATGAATGAACCAGGTAATTACACTGCTAATTAACCTCCCTAATGAAGAATTTTCAATATTTACCTTCAAAAGTTTTGGGACCATTCCTCTTCTTCACCAGCCTTCATCCATCTTATAGCCTCAAACATTTTGAGAATGTTTCAAAGGAAAAAGATCAATTTTATGAGGATGGGTAATCAAAAATCCATTAATTATGATCAAGTATACAAAATGCTTATGATCAAGTATATAAAAAACCACAAATTAATGTGATTTTGAAAGTGAATGCATAGTACTTCAAAAATAAGTGACCTCCAGATATCAGGGTATTTGAATTTTTTTTCTATAGTCTAAGGAATCAAGCAAGGTGGTAAGATCGAACAGAGTTTTAAGGAAAAACGAGTGTTTAAATAATTTCATATTATAATCGGGGCCTAAGAAGCACGGACATGGACATGACATGACATAGAGATGCAGACATGACATTTCTCAAAAAAAAAAAAGACACGGACACGTAAGAGACATGTTAAATAAATATATATATATATATTTATATGACCTATATAATAAAAACGGGACACGTTAAATATATATTTTTATATAACCATATAATAAAAACATAACATTATTGCAATCAAAATTGGTATAAAAATATACAAATCACAACAATATTAATAAGATATCAAAATACCATAAAAATTCAAGAACTGTTTCATCAATCATCATCCATGATCCAAAATTAAAAAAAAAAAAAAAAAAATAGTAACTACCACATAAAATATTAAAATGTATATATATAACCCAAAAAAAAACTAAAAAAGAAAGAGGAGAAAAAGAGAGAAAAATTCAAAAGAAAAAAAGTGTCCAAAACGTGTTCAGGACGTGATCAAAATTCATAAGCATGTCCAACACAGTGTCTGCAAATTCAAAAGTGTGTCCTACACTGGATACATGAGCTAAAATAAAGTGTATGCTCTTCATATATCGGGGTGAATGGGTTTAAATCACCATTTCCAAACCCACCTTTAACTATATCAGGTTTTAACTTCTCGTCCCCAATCTCGCCCTTAACCAATTTATATACTTTCTAAACCAATTCCCATTATTATGGGCAGGGCGGAGCAAGTTACCTGCCCCATTCACATCCTTATTCTCTAGGCAGGAGAAGTGCCCTTGAAGGGATGTTGATGATGGTTGGATGAATCAATAATGGTCTTGTAAACAATTCCTAGTAGAAGGATTTTTTTGTAATTTTCTCAAAAAGTTTATAATTCATCATGCCCAGCTTTGGAGCAACAAAGGTAAAGAGGCATCAAAGGATTCCTGTTACATAATCTAAATGTATTAATCCTATTGTGTGTTAATTGGAAGGACAAATATAAGATGGCTTTAGAGGTGTAAGCATTTGGAAGCAACATCAAATAATGAACCCTTGAAGAAACTTTTTTAGGGAACTCAAAAGCCAATTTTCTGGCAGGTTGTGTATAAGTGAAAACCAACTACGGTTAGCTTTAGGTGTTACATGGCTTTTTAGCCTTTCTTAGGTAAATTGAGCTTTGCAAAATTCATTAAGGTAGAAAACTGGATTACAGCTTGAAGCATTTTTTGTTTTCTTTTACTCCCTCCCTACCAATGCCAATGAAAGAAACATGATATAGTGGAGGCAAAAACAAAGAAGACTCAAAGTTTGGGTCGTCTACTCATTTTAATGTCTGAATTAGCAGAACCGCAACAACATGAGGTTTTTGTTTTTGAAGTAAATACCCTCAACACAAATATTTATAAAAAAAATGGAGGCATTTTAACTAGAAGGCCCAATGCATACTCTTTGTATAGGCAAAACACGAATTCTTCAAGTGAAATCACAATTACCATAAGGCAATATTGAAATGAAAACTATCGAAAGCAATGAATCAATTACCAACCAAAATAAACACTGAATAAGTAATGCATGAAATCAACGCGCTCAAGTTCATTAAATCAAACATACAAACACAAAATGGAAACTGCCAAACATAGTCACATATTGAAAACGGAATCAGAAAAATATGGTTACAGCAAGCGGATAAGCTGCACTTGATCCTTCAAGCTTGTTGTTTAATGCCTAAACAAAAAAGCTTATAATTTCTGTATTTTAAAGCACGAATAGTGACGATTAAGAGAAAAGATCAAAAGAATAGTAACTATTAAGATTGACCCCACCTAGATCAAACAAACTTGAGTCAGTCCAGTTACAAAAGCCAACAAGTAATACTTGACAAAGCAATCAATAAATCATAGCATCTCAAATAGCCGGAGAAAAATTAAACACAACAAACTAAACTCGCTAGATTGAATTTTTACCTCTATGGCTTTGCTTGGCGCAACCCGAATCACATTAACCAAATTGCCCCTAAACAATCCTTTCCACCCATCAGTCTTCATAATATTATGAAACACTTCAGTAGTAGAATGCCCAGTACTCCCAACCATCAAATGTGTCCTGATAGTCTCCAGTGGTGCAACTGCAGTCCGTGACAGTGCCCCGGCAATTGCGCCACTTATCAACCTCCTCAAGGAAGGATTCTTAACCTTGACCTTCAGTTTAAGCCCGCCACTCTTCTTCACGCACCCTTCCTCCTCCTGGTATTCCGACAATCCGAAAACCCTCCGACGATGACAAATACTTCACGTACAAATCACTGTACAGCAGCTTCAGGCCACCATTTTTGTCTCTGGAATTCGGTGAATTCGGCGAAATACCGAAACCCATATTACCCACTTGATTAACACTAGCAAATAAACCACCGGGGTGAAAAGAACCCTCTTGGAGACTCCAGGGAAACCCCAACTCACAACCAGAGAAGAACCCATCTTTCTTACCCTCCAACGCTTGCATCTCTCTTCTACCCATTAATCCAAACGTTGTAAATAAGCCTCTTTTTAGGGTTTAAACCATGCCCAAATCCATATTTTCATGGTTTCAAGCAATTTGGTATTGTTGAAGAAGCAAAAGATTCGATTTGGGCCAACTGGGTATTCAAAAAAATCCAGTTTTGGCAATTGGGTATTGGAAAAAATCAATCAATAGATTCGAATTCCTAAAGAGAATAAAGCAACTATACCTTAGAATGAGCTGTTTTCAGAATATGCAGTACATTGTATATTCCGGTGATGATTGAGGAATCCGTCTGAGAGAGAGGCGGCGAAATCGAGAGAGGCCACCTGTGAGGAAGAAAAACGAGAAACAGGTGGGACTGTCTGCGTCTCCCTTTCAACCCCAGAAAGAGAGAAGACAAAAGGGAGATGAATGAGAATCTGTAGTTGTATAATGTATTATATAGTTTGTTGCAGCAGAGTTGCCGTGTGTCGTCCACCACCCCATGTGTTGGTGGGTTGGTGTTGCTAGGTTTTAGGCTCTGTTATAACAGAATCTTAATATAAGGCCGTGTTTGGTTTTTCAAAAACAATATATAGAAAAAGCTCGAGGTACAATTTGGCAAGATAAAACCCTACTACTGGTTGTAGAATATCTTGGTTTTTTTCTTTTTTCTTTTTTGGGGGTGGAACATGACTATTCTGATTTTTGAGTGCCATTTGAAACTCGGCCCTAATTACCAAAAAAACACGTACATCAATAAGTTGTTTAAGGGATTTGCCTAGTGATTTAAAAAACTCATAACATTAATATCTGATTTCATTTAATATCTATGAAGAATAGTATATTCCCTCGAACTTTTAGATTATGATGGTAACTGTCACAGGGGTAACTTTTTTGCTCCTCAACAAAGGCACCCTAGTGATGGCGTTGCCTCTGCAAACAGCCCTCAAACACACAAGGCAGCACACACACTAGTAAACAAAGCACACACACTCGTTTACAGGGAAAACACTCCCAAACCTTTATATCAACAACAACTGATTACAAAGGAATACAATTCCGCCCAAAGGCTCTCTGCCTCAAATGCAGCGCCTTGGTCTGTTTATATATACAAGGAGAATGGCGGTTGACACCCTCAACCGCCGAAGGGTTTGCTAGGACAAGTCTCTGCAGTGCCACCTGTGGCATAGCAGTTATCTGGAACTGCTTCTGCCTTACTGTGCGCTGCCCGAAGCTGCCATCTGTGCGGTGCAGTTGAAACTGCTGTAGGCCACCATGCCCATGCTGTCCACTCGCTTGCAACTGCTGCGCCTAGCACATCAAGCACATGCAAATATATATATATATATATATATATATATATCCCCACATGTCTGATCGCCCAACTGCTTGTGCCAGCACATCACGCACATGTATATATGTATATACCCACATGTTTGATATTGCACAACCGTCCTTGTCCACGTGTCCACGCTTAGAGCAACTCATCTTGGTGCATGGTGGGCTGCACCCAAGCCATGCGCCCAACTGTTTGCATACTGGGGTGCACCCATGCCATGTTGTCAGGTCATGTGCCCCGCTATCTGCCCTGACATTCCGACCTTCAACTTGCCATAGTCAACCCCACTGTAGTTCAGCCCACCGAGCCATATTGCACCCAAACCAGTAATTCCACCGAGCCATGCCCTATGCTCCACCCCAATCCAACACCGACGGGTCCATAGGGCTTGGGCAAGCCATGTCCGTGCCAAGGCTTGCCTAGACATTCTGCTCTCATGCCTTGGGGTGGCGGGGAGGAGTACCCCCCTATATATGTCTTAGGAACAATTTTCCGGTCTAACAGGAACCACCATGACTTCTTGCATAGAAAGTCTTCACCACCTTGCTTGCCTGACTTGGATCATGACTTGGTGTAAGGTGTCCACCAAACATGTCCATGACGGACTAAGCTTACTTAGGGCTCTGACAAGCCTTCCCCACCAAGAGAACCCAACGTCCTCGTTGGAAGAGACTCCAAGTACTGCTCGATCACCTTCTCAAATTGCCATAGCATCGTGTCTTTCTCCCACGTTGCCTCTTCTGTCCATTTTCCTTTCCACTTGACCAAGTAGTAAGTCCTTCTATTCTTCTTACTCCTTCCCTCGATCTTGTGGTCCTAGGATGGCCTCGGCCATGTCTGTGTATTACTTTCTGATAGTTGGAGGTGCCCGTGCCCGACTGGTTCTTGAAGAATCAAGCTAAGTCCTCATTATACTTCTTCAGAAAACTAACATGAAATACTGGGTGCAACTTGAGTCGGCTGGGTAAGTCCAGCTTATACGCCAATCTTCCGATCCAGTCTGGTGATAACAAAGGGCCCATCATATCGTTGAATAAGCCCCTTGTGTGCAGTTTTTTCGGCTTATCTTCTTCCAGATTTGGGGGGTGAGTTTCAGCATCACACTATCCCCCAACTCAAACTCCACTGGTCTACAGCTTCTCATCAGCCCACTTCTTTATCCTCTTCCCCGCCTTTACCAAACAATTTCTAGCTTCTTCAGTCCTTTCCTGCTGCAATCTAGCAAACTGATATGCTGCAAGGGCATCGCCCTTGAGACTTCTGCTTGGCAACTTCATGCGGTGTGAGAGGCTGCTGGCCTGTTGCCAACTCGAAAGGTGTCTGTCCAGTGGAAGAGCTCTGCTGTAAATTGTAGCAGAACTGTGCCACATCAAGCAAGTCAACCCAGTTCTGTTGATTTGCTGTCACGTAATGCCTCAAGTACTCCTCAAGCATTGCATTCACCCTTTCTGTCTGTCCATCAGTCTGTGGGTGATTGCTAGTTGAGAAGTTCAGCTTTGAACCCATCATCTCGAACAAAGCTGTCCAAAATCTTCCCGTGAATCGGGCATCTCTGTCGCTCATAATGTCTAGAGGCAGCCCCCAATGCTTTACAATATGCTTGAAGAACAGTTAGGCTGTGATCTCGGCAGAAAAAACTTTAGGTGCTGGCATAAAGGTGGCATACTTCGAAAATCTGTCAACCACAACAAAAATTGAAGTAAAGTTGTTCACCTTTGGCAGCTCATTGATGAAGTCCATAGAAACAGTCTCCCAAGGTTTGTTGGGAATTGGGAGTGGTTCTAAGGTTCCCGCTGTCTTCTTCCTTTCGGTCTTGTCCTACTAGCACACCAAACAGGTCCGCATAAATAGTTCAACATCAGCTTCCATTCGGGGCCAATAATAACTCTCAGACAATAAGGCAAGGGCCACTCTTGGCCTGGATGTCCTGCCCAAAGAGAATCATGAGACTCCTTCAGCAGTAACTGTCTGATGCCTTCTAACTTAGGGACATATGGTCTTCTCCCTTTGGCATAGAGGACACCTTCCTCTATCCAAAACTGTATTGTGATACCATCCTGGACTTGCTTCAAGAGTAAGCTAGTCACAGGATCAGTTTCTGTCTGAATTCTGATCTTCTTCAGCACATCTCCGGCAATGAGGCTTAGTGTTGCAATGTTCTCTTCTGCAACTGGCCTTCTACTGAGGGCATCTGTAACCTGATTTGCACTGCCAGGTTTGTACTGGATTGTGTAGTGGAACTGCGCCATGAAATCCTGCCACCTTGATTGCTTCGGGGTCAGCTTCTTCATGGTTTGAAAACAGCTAGTGGCCATATTATCTGTCAGGATAAGGAAATGCTTGCCCAGTAGGTAGTGCCTCCATGTATTGACACAATGTACCATCGCTGTCATCTCCTTCTCATGCACTGAATATCGTCTTTCAGTGTCACTCAGCTTCCTACTTTCAAAAGCCACTGGATGCCCATCCTACACTAGGACACCTCCAATAGAAAAATCAGAGGCATCAGTCTGCACCTCAAAAGGCAAATCAAAGTTAGGAAGTTTTAAGATAGGGTCACTAATCACCGCCGCCTTCAATCGGTCAAATGCCTCCTGGCATTCACGAGTCCACTTCCATATTCTATCCTTCCATAAGAGATCTGTCAATACTGCCACCTTCTTTGAATAGTTCTTGACAAACTTTCTGTAGTAGTTGGCCAAGCCCAAGAAAGACCGCAGTTCTGTCACCTTAGTCGGTACCGGCCAGTCAAGAATGGCAGTAATTTTCTTCGGGTCCATCCGAACAGTACCCCTAGAAATAATGTGACCAAGGAACATGATTTCCTTCTGGCCAAACTCGCACTTCTCAGGCTTCAAGTAGAGTTTTGCTTCCCTTAACTTAATCAATGTCAGCCTTAAATGCTCAACATGCTCTTCTAAGTCTGACTAAAAACAACTATATCATCCAAATATATGACAATAAAACGATCAATGTATTCCCGGAATACATTATTCATCAAAGTACAGAAAGTTGCAGGAGCATTGGTTAGGCCAAATGGCATGACCAAGTACTCATAAGAGCCATACCTTGTCACACAAGCTGTTTTAGACTCATCCCTTTCTGCAATTCTGACTTGATAATATCCCGATCGCAAGTCCATCTTGGTGAAGTATACAGCTTTCCCAAGTCTGTCAAACAACTCGTCAACTATAGGGACTGGATAGTTATTCTTGACTGTCACCTTGTTGAGTAGAGTCTAAGAGAACCATCTTTCTTCTTTTGGAACAGAACAGAAGCACCATATGACGCTTTGAAGGGTTGAATGAAACCAGCATTCAATAGATCAGTGAGTTGCTTTCTCAACTCAGCAAGCTCCGAGGGAGCCATGCGGTAAGGGGCTTGAGCAGGGGGTTTAGCGCCCGGAACTAGCTCAATCTGGTGGTCAATTTCCCTTCTTGGCGGTAATTTAGATGGAGGCTGATCTGGCTTCACATCCTGGAACTCATCAAGCAATTTATGCACAGGCTCAGGTATAGACTACAGGTCTTCCTTTGTTTCTTCCTCAAACAGCATGGCCAGGTAAGTCATTTGCCCCTTTCTCAATCCGTCTTTGAGTTGTTGTGCTGACACCATCTCCATTGCACTTCTGGCCTTACTTAAAGAAACAAAGCAGGGACTTGGCAAGTCCATAATGAAAAGACCCTACAGGTGAGGCATAACAGAAACCTTTACCTTTGTAAAGAAATCCAACCCAAGTATTACCTGAAAATCATCTAAGGGAACCACCATAAAGCTGCATTGGCCTTGCCAATCGCCAACTTTTAAAGGACCATCTTTAGCCATTCCACCAATTGGCTTCGCTTCTGAATTAACGGCTTTGATTCTGCTGGAATCACTAACCAGGGAAAGACTAAGCCGTTGTACCTCGTGATCAGAAATGAAGTTGTGGGTGGCTCTAGTGTCGATCATAGCATGGACAATAACATTGTTCAGTAAGACCTGCACATACATCAATCCTTTTCCAGACGTTGGTTCCTCCTTCTTTTGAATTACATTCAGCAGTTAGAGCGGATTGACTCGTGTGGGTTCTTCTAAACGATCTGAATTGGAGTCTTCTGTAACAAGTGCATTCAGCTTCTCCTTCTTGGGGTAGTTCATGGCACGGTGAGGGCCATCGCAGATGAAACAACCCTTTCCACTCTTGGATGTGGAAGGTTTGTCTACACTCCTTTCTGCTGAAGAAAAAGAGGTAAATTTCCCGTCCTTCTTCTTCTTGTTGAAGCCCTTCCCTTTCTGTTGCTCCTTTGACTTGCCCTTGCCATCCTTCTCCATAGAATTCAACTGTGGGCGATAATCAACAAGAGCATCAGTGGCCACCATAGCTACAGGCAAGTCCTTCACACCTTGCCGCCGCAATTCTGACTGCGCCCATCCTTGCAGTCCAGCCATGAAATTGAACAGCTTATCTTCCTCGGACATATTCTTAATGTCAAGCATCAGGGATGAGAATTGCTTGACATAGTCCCGAACAACACTCGTATGTTTGAGTTTACGCAGAGCATCACGTGCTTGCCAAGCCGTGTTGCTCGGAAGAAACTGCTCATTCATTTCGTGGACTAAAGCATCCCAGGTTGTGATCTGTGGACGTGATTTGTCCTCAGATTGTGTGCGCCACCATAGTTTTGCATCTCCAGCGAGATACATGTTTGTGAGATCCACCTTCTCTGCATCCGGAGTCCGAACTACTTTGAAATAGTGGCTCATATCCCACAAAAAGTTTTCCAACTCATTTGCACTGCGTGCACTGGAGAAGGGTTTTGGGTCTGGAACCTTGGCCTTCTGCGAGCTCTCATGCACCACAGGACTCGTCTGATGCAAGACCCGCTTCATGAGGGACACCTCTCCTTCAAGAGAGCCAATTCTCTCCTTCAGGGCTTCGGCCAGAGAACTGACATCCCCAAGAAGATCATTTATCTTACTATTTGATTCAAGATAATGTTCATCTTCGGTTTGTCGGAGTTGCTCTTGTGTTCTCTGGGCATTCTGCACCTCTTGGGACAACCTATCGATCTGCACCGAGAGGGGCATAGCATCATCCGGTGGAGCACCAACAAAGTCCTCCAACTTTGTCACTCGTTCGCGTAACTTTGCGTTACCACCACCAGCCATTGATTCCGATCAAAACCACGCTCTGATACCAACTGTCACGGGGTAACTTTTTGCTCCTCAACAAAGGCACCCTAGTGATGGCGTTGCCTCTGCAACCAGCCCTCAAACACACAAGGCAGCACACACACAGTAAACAAAGTACACACACACTCGTTTACAGGGAAAACACTCCCAAACCTTTATATCAACAACAACTAATTACAAAGGAATACAATTCCGCCCAAAGGCTCTCTGCCTCAAATGCAGCGCCTTGGTCTGTTTATATACACAAGGAAAATGGCGGTTGACACCTTCAACCGCCGAAGGGTTTGCTGGACAAGTCTCTGCGTGCCACCTATGGCATAGCAGTTATCTCGAACTGCCTCTGCCTTGCTGTGCGCGCCCGAAGCTGCCATCTGTGCGGTGCAGTTGAAACTGCTGCAGGCCACCACGACCATGCCGCCCACTTACTTGCAACTACTACGCCAGCACATCAAGCACATGCATATATATATATATATATATCCCTACATGTCTGATCGCCCAACTGCTGTGCCAGCACATCACGCACATGTATATATGTATATACCCACATGTCTGATATTGCACAACCACCTTGTCCACGTGTCTACGCCTAGAGCAACCCGTCTTGGTGCATGGTGGGCTGCACCCAAGCCATGCGCCCAACTGTTTGTATGCTGGGGTGCACCCATGCCATGCTATCAGGTCATGTGCCCTGCACTTGCCCTGACATTTCGACCTTCAACTGCCGTAGTTAACCCCACTGTAGTTTGGCCCACCGAGCCATATTGCACCCAAACCGTAATGCCACCGAGCCATGTCCTATGCTCCACCCCAATCCAACATCGACGGGTCCATAGGGCTTGGGCAAGCCATGCCGTGCCAAGGCTTGCCTAGACATGCTGCTCTCATGCCTTGGGATGGCGAGGAGGAGTACCCCCCTATATATGTCTTAGGAAAAATTTCCGGTTTGACAGGACCACCATGACTTCTTGCATAGAAAGTCTTCACCACCTTGCTTGCCTGACTTAGATCATGATTTGGTGCAAGGTGCCACCAAGCATGTCCATGACGGCTAAGCTTACTTAGGGTCTGACAGTAACCATCAACCGTCACATTACGACCTATTATTTGGTTCAGCAGTAGTGGGTGGTCTACTTCTGTGGTTTGGACAACGAATTTGTAGTTTGTTTGGGCCCAATCCTCTTAAACCACTTATCAGCCGTTATTTTGTATTAAACCGCACATAAATGGTTGAAGGCCTATTTTCTTAGTTAGAATGGGAAAATAAACTAGTTCAGTTAATCAATATCTAATCAAATATGATCATTTTCATACTTTCCACTAAAATTAACTTACGGGGTTGATTGCTATCTAATAAATTCTCTTGTTAAATTATTTAAATAATAAATTCAAATATTTCAAGCATTTAGAGCAATAATTAAAATATGAAAATAAGGATACGAAGGTTTTTTACATGAAAAACCTTCATATAAAATAAAATAGACTCAATTACAAAAGATTCACTAATCAATAATAAATATGGTATAAGTCTACAAAAATATAACTCTCAAACAACTAACCTATCACGAGCTAGTAGATTATTGCTAGTTTATTTGTATCTTCTCGTTGTCATAAAATTCATCTTTCCAATGACATGAATCTTAAGACACCAGAGCAAAGAGAGTAACATGAGCAGTATGGGTGTCAATTAGTGTTATCGTGTTGTGTTCAGGTCGTGTTATGGTATACATATTAAAAAATGTGTCAACTCTAACCCAACATTATTATCTAATCATGTTAAGTTTCAAAACTCAAATCCAACGCATTTATTAAACAGGTTACACATGTCAATACGCTTATCCCATTTATTTTTATTTTTTATTTTTTAAATAAAAAAGTTACCTATCTTTTAATATGTGTAGATAATTTATAAGTTTAGTAAACTTTGTACATGGGACAAATCAAAGTAGAAACCTCTTTTATGAGTAAACAAATATCCGAATCTTGATAAACTTTTGATGTGAGACGAATTACCTTAATTCATGATATTTTTTATAATTAAATGTGTTAAGTCGTGTTAAACGAGTTGACACTACTAAAACTCAAACACGACATGTTTATTAATCGTATTATACGTGTCAACCTATTTATGACCCAAATCCATTTATGTTTAACCCAAACCTGTTAACTTTATATCGTGTTCGAATCGTATTGTCGTGTTGTGTCAAAAATTGACACCTTTAATAAGTAGGATACCTTATGCTTTTGGCAATCGGATGCCTCATGTATGCAATGTTATGTACTAGACCTGATATCAATTATGTTGTAAGTGTTACGAACAAATATTAATCGAATCTAAACTTAAAGCACTAGGTTATGGTTAAGAACAACCTTAAGTACTTGAGAATGACTAAGGATTTATTCATGGATTATGAAATATGAGAGTTTAGAATTGATAGCTATATGGATTTAAACTACCAGTCTAATATGGATGATAGAAAATCCACATCAAGGAATGTGAATACCTTGAACGAGGGTGTTGTTAGTTTGAAGAGCTGAAGCAGGACATGACGATGGATTCCACTACAGACGTTCGAATACATTACCACTTCAGAAGCAATAAAGGAGATTATCTGGACAAGAAAGTTCATATCTAAACTCGGAGTCTTTCTTACCATTGAATCACTAATATTCCTATACTATCATAATAATGGGGCGATAGCTGTAGCCAAGAAATTGAGGTCTCATTAGAATTCCAAACATATTCAATGTCGTTTTCATATGATTAGAGAATCATTGGAAGATGTGATGTCAAAATACAAAAGATTGTATCAGTAGATAATATATCAAATTCACTCACAAAATCCATGACATAGTAGTAGCTAGATCGTCATATTGAGAAGATAGGTATAAGATACATGATCAATTGGTTTTAGTGTAAGTGTAAAATTGTTAGTAGTATGCCCTAAAAGTTAATGGTTGGAAGAGGCTTTTAGAGATATTATGTTTGAAATAGTCTCATTTATCTTAATAATAAAATTACAAGCTTAGTTATTATGTTTATGCTATTATTTGTTTACATGATAAGTCCATAAAGTAAAGTTTAGAAGATATGTTCTTAAATAGTTAATAATTGCAGACCTTATACTTCTTTATACTTTATTTTTAAATATATTCCTAGTTATAGGATTCCTAATGTAATGTTTCGTAATTTTAGAAAATATGAAAATGAGTAAATAATGGGTAATGATAATTTTTGTATAATTATAATAACCACAAACATATAAAGAACGTGGAAAGACTTGAATAATGAGATGTGTGTTATATGTATGTATTTGGGGAGTTAATGTTTCTTACTAAGCTTGATTACTTGGACCTTTAGAAGTGTTATTGAGTAATTCTTTGTTGTTATTGATGTTGTTAAAGTATGGAGAATGAATAGAGGTGGTTAGGAAAGTATGAATGAAGTATGGAAAGTTGTATGAGTGAAATGTATATGATTTTTTGGGTGAAAAACACAAGTCCTTAGGTGTTCGTTTGATACTAAAAAAGACTCGTTCGAATGAGTTCTAGTGGGTGCTTATTCGAAACTCATTTGAATGAGATTTTATTCGTTTGCTTTGCGTAAGCAGGTAGAAAGCTCTTAAAAAGAGATATTTTCTCAAAAAAAAATTTCATTTTCTCTCTTATCCAAACTCTCTCCAAGCCAAGAAGGGAGCTAGGGCTTTGAAAATTCTAACTTTTCATGGGATTCTAAGCCATACAAACTACCTTGGAATTCAAGGATCCATTCTTAGGAAGATTCTCATCGATTGGAAGCTAGGATTTTCAAGAAATTCATCAAGAACAAAAGGTAAATTTTGTGCTTTCCATTTTTTCTTATAGTTTTTCAAATTTTTTATGGGTTTAGCTTGATTGAGTGAAATAAATGGAGTAAATCTTTTCTTAGGTTTGGAAAAAAGGATTAAAGCTTGAAATTGGAATCTCTCTCTCTCTCTCTCTCTCTTTACACATAAATCCATACTTATTTTGAGATAATGATTCTAACCTAGGTGAAGAATGAATGTCTAGGGAGAAAACATGCATCTTATGACATTTTTATGGATTGTCTTGTATGAAAAATGTATATAAATTGGTACAAATTGCTAGTTAGATTAGTAGATGAATATTACATGCTTAGCCCTTGATATATTCTTGTTCAAAATGTTGATATATGTATTTTATGCATGGTCCCAACTTAAAATTCATTTATTTGAATGCTCAAAAATTATTTACTTACTTATTATTCATGAAGTTGTAGAAAGTTGATATGTCTATTAAGCGTTTAATAGAGTACTTAAATGATTATGATGATGTTATTATGGAATTATTGATTATATTGTATTGTAATGCTTCCCTATGATGTGAATGATATTATTCCCTTTGATACATTTGGTTTGAATCAAAGATTGAATATATACTTTGTGAGGAATTTAGATGGTTGAAGAGTTGAGAAAGGGGAAGAAATGAATAAAGTATTTACAAGTTGAGAAAAGGAAAGTCATGGATAGTTACTTGGGGTTTTGTGACGGGGATTGTGTCTCCCTTTGGTTACAAACCGTAATCCTACGCAGGTGGTCGTATGTTTCCATCGGGTTAGTAGCCTGAAAAACACTGACTTAACTAGGGGGCCATTAGGTAGTCTTGGAAGATTACGAAAGAGTTGAAAATAGAAAGTAGTGTCATTGAGATGAGGAAATGATGATTAACTAGAAACTTTCTTTTGTGTTACACTCCTTACTATGTGAATTGAATTAGCCTATCCTTGTTGTATTAATGTTCTTATTCCAGTGGATTATATGATGAATACCTATTGAATTGAAATTCTGGGTGACACATGCTTGACATTACACTTAGCACATGCCTACATTTGTCATCGTTTATTCTTCCCTCTATTTAGGTGCTCTACTGGGTTGTTGTATTGACCCCTACTAGATGCAGGAAACGACAATGAGTCACCCGCTTGAAGGACATGGATTCAAGGATGCCTCTCTTTTGTTATTTTGATTTTTTTTGACATGTAAAAGACCTTATGGTTCCTATATTATTGATGTGAAGGCTTAGAAGCCTCAATGGGACTTGAACTTTGTTTTGTGTATGTACAAGGGCAAACCTTGAAACCATGGATTTGTATTCTTTTGACTTAGGAATAAATACCTCTTGATGAATACACTTTTAAGATTAATGTATGTAAACCTCGTTAGGTTATAGAGATGGAATATGATAAACATATATGTTATGAAAACTTAAGTGAGAATTTGTTAATCACAGAATGACTTGAGATATACAAGGATTGTTTATTTAGTTGACCTTGATTTACAAGGTCACCCTTGGGTCTTTGGGGCTCGGGGTGTGACAACTGATTAGGCATTATTAATCTAGATAGACTAAAACATGTTATGTTTGATTTTAGAAATCATGACTAGTTTTAAAGTCACTAAGTTTAGATATGCTTAAACAAACACGTGGGTGCTTGTTAGAGAACAAGTACATTGAACATGACCAATTGTTAAAAATTTACATACCGAGTTTTACTTGCTTGTCAATGGAGTGTTCTTAGTTATAGTTGTGTAAGTGATCCTTAGACATAAGACATAATTGATGTTTTGTATGTAACCTATTATGCTTTAATAGTAAGCAACACTCATGTATTACTGGACATGGTGGATAACATATGTAGGCATGTGAATGTATAACAAAGGATTTGTCACTTTTAAGTAAAGAGAGAGAATGTCCTATATGATCTTTATTGATATAACTCAGGAATTTTTTTGACTAGGGCAAGATGAGAATTAGAAAGAGTTTTCTAATTTCACAAACTTGAGTTTATATCAATTAGGTCGAACACATATGATTAAGTTAGGGTTGGACAATACTTCTATACCCAAGTGACTTAATCAGAATATTGTATGATAGAAGAATTAAATTGTACGGTAACTATTAACGGAAAGGCTCCTAACCAAATTCCTACTATCTGAGTAGTCATGATATATTACTAGGTGTTACTCATTACTTGTAAAAGCTTGAAAAATAATAATATCAATTATTATTATTTTTTCACTAAAGGAAAAATTAGAAAGCGTTCTAGTTCCAATTTAAATTAAATTAGAATGAGTTTTAATTTGCAATACTTAAAAATATTGTTTTTCTACTACCAGATTAATATGAATATAAGGGGTCACACACAATAAAGTGATGTGTAATTTGAAGAATTAAGATGGGTCAATTTTCTATTAAGATTTAATAGTGATAGTTTTGTAATTTAGCCAAATCCTAGTATGACTAGGGTTAGGGTTAGATTTATTATAAATATGATATATAGAGACAAGAACTAACACTTTTGTAGTATGCCCGCAAGAATCGTCGTTCACCCTCTCTCTATCTCTATAACCGTTGTCTTATCTCCTTTTTGAAGAGTTAAAGATTTTTGTTGTGGCTTAGGAAGTTTTTCAAGTACAAGATTCATATGTGTGGATAGCTTAGAGACCGAATGCATGTGCGGTTATTGTGGATCGTTTACAAGGTTTTAAAAATCATGAGAAAAGGGTAACTATGATCTATCCTTCTCATAATGTGTAAGATTATTTTGTATATATCATAGACTAATCATTAGATAATAGAATAAATCATTTAAATTTTTAATTCTGAATGGGTATAGGATGCATGATGATTCCTATCACTTGAGATAACCTATGAAGGTACCAATCAAGTAAAAAAGTCTAAAATTAGCATGCTAATTCATAGTTATAAACTTTTTAAAGTAAATAGTAATGAATCTATACCTGAAATGTTTACAAGATTCACTAATATTATTAACTCTCTAAAAGCTCTTGGCAAGAGATACACTAATGTGGAAATGGTGAGAAAAATACCTAGGTCATTACCAAGGAGCTGGGAACTAAAAACGACTACCATCCAAGAAGCCAAAGATTTGAATGTTCTTAGTCTTGATGAGCTTCTTGGATCCCTCATGACTAATAAGCTAAACATAGAGAGTCACGAAGAAGAAATCAAAGAAAAAAAAAAAAAAACATTGCTCTCAAGTCTTCCTCCCATCATGAAATTAAAAGTGAAGATGAAGATCAAGAAAGTGGTGAAGATGAAGATGTTGCCATGATCTCAAGGAAATTCTAAAATTTCTTTGAAAGAAGTACTTTGGAAAAAGGCAACAAAAAAGAGAATCAAGTAGGAGAAAATCTTGTAAAAATGATCCTCATAAATGCTTTGAATGCAAAAAAGTTGGGACATATGAAGCTAAATGTCCCTAACTCAAAAAGAGAGGTAAGAAAAAAAAAAGGCAATGAAAGGAAGATGGGATGATTCGGGTCTACCTCATAACTAAAGAAGATGAGGTAAGCTCTAACCATAACTTTTCTCCTAGTTATGAAGAACTTCAAGATGCATTTGAAGAATTGCATAATGATCTTAAGAGACTTGCTTTAAAAAATGTTGATTTTAAAAAGAAATTTATTTTCTTTTAAATGATGTAAAATATCTAAAAGATCAAAATGATACTTTAAAAAAAGAGAATGATCAACTTTGCTTGAAAATTAAAAAATATTGAAATTAAAAATTTTTCTCTAAAAAAAACCCTGAAGATTCACACTTCACTTTAAAGAAATTTATTAAAGCAAGTGAGATTATAGATAAATTATTTCATAACAAAGATGTGTAGTTTGATAAGGATGGTTTAGGGTATAATACCTATAACAAACGAAATTCGTATCAAAACTTCTTTGTAAAAACTTTAAGCTCAAATTGGTTAAGTCATGCTAATTTTTTAAATAGGTTAGTAAACACTTGAAGGGAAAGAGAAAAATTATTTGGTTTCCAAAGGGAACTATCATTCCTAAGACAAACCAAAAAGGACCCAAAAATAATTGGGTACAAATGAGAGTCACCTAAGTGACTTTTATAGGTTTCTCTCAAATCTTCCTTAAGTAAGGACAAATGGTTCCTTGATAGTAGCTATTAAAGACACATGAAAAGGGACAAGACCAAGTTCAGCATCTTTCACACCAAAGGATGGAGAATATGTGAGTTTTGGAGACAGCTCAAAAGGTAAAATTGTTGGTATTGAAAGTATATGTAAAACCTTCCCCCCCTTTCTCTCTCTCTCTCTATTAAAAATGTATTGCTTGTTGATAGTTTGAAATATAACTTTTTTAACATTAGTTAACTTTGTGATAAAGGTGTAGACACCTTATTTTGTGACTCTTGATTAAGGAGGAGCAATTGTGTCAAGCAAATACCCAACCAACATGCATACATATCAATAGATTATTCATTATGTCTTCAACAATGTCAAACCATTAATCTAACCACAAGAAAACATAACCATAAATAAATGGAAGAATCATCATATAGTCACAATTAAATACGTGCAAAATAAATCACCATTCAAGTATCACATTATTCCTTTCACTTAAATATAATCACATCATCAAATCACCAAATGACCCTAAAAAAATCCTAATACTTCACGAGCCATTAACTCATTGGCTATATACTACCACCCACGCGGGGTTTGCAACAGAAGGGAGACACAATCCCCATCACACAATATTCCTGATCTCTGATGTGGCCTCACAACATGCCATTTTTCCTTGTCCCTCAACTCGTTCCTAAGGATTAATTATCCACATTTCCGCCTTCCATTTTCATTTTCACATTTCATCTTTTATCAAGGTTTTTCACTTCATTTACAAACATGTACAAAGTTCACATCATTTCATTATTTATCACAAAACACAACAATGCTGGTACAACTTCATAAATTTCAATAATCTAGTCATTTAACTCAAGCATGAAAAATACACACATACATGACATTCAATAATTTTATCATTTATCACAAAGGTGTATCAATACTAGTGAAATCAAGATATTTAACATTTCATTAAAATTGAAGGCATAAACAATATAGTAAAATATGACATTGTAGAGGAAATCTCAAGATAAGTAAAATATATATTATGCTTCACATGGAACACACCCAACCTTCAATCTAGGTTAGAATCCCTACCTCCAAACAATGATGGATTTGTGTGTAGAGAGAGAGATTTCAAGATCTTGGCTTCAATTCTTGCTCACAAACCCTAAGAAAGATTTTACACCATTTATTTTACTCAACCAAACTAGATCTAAAAAGAAATGCAAGAAATTTGAAAAGAAAATGAAAAATCTCAAATTTTACCTTTTGTTCTTAAAGAAATCTTAAAATCCTAACTTTTCAATCGGTGAGATTCTTCCTAAAAATAAATCATTGTGGTATGATGTGTTGTTATGGCTTAGAAATTCATGAAAATCCCAAATCCTAATTTCTCCCTTTGGCTTGAGAGAGTTTAGAAGAAAAGAAAAAATGAGAGTTGTGTCCATTTTGCCTGTAGCTTAAAAGTGTTATGTCGCTATGCTCGTTCGAACGAACAAGGCCTTCGTTTGAACAAGTATTGAATGAATAAGGCCTTCATTCGAACGGGTGTCGAATAAGTATCGAACGAAGGTCGCATCAGACTTTCGGGTGTCTTTTGAACGAACAAGCCCTTCGTTCGATTTCTACGATTCAAGTTTTTACCCCTTTTCATTTATTCCCCATGTATCATCACTTCATATTATGTTGTTTAAATTCTTTCCATCTCATTATTATGTTTGTGAGGTTTATTATAATGCAAAACTAATATTATCCATTATTTATTTCTTTATTTATTTTCTTATTTTAAAAAATGTTACAAAGTCCCACATCTAGCAAGACTCTTCTCATTAAAGTTTCACTCCTAGTAGGACTCCTCCTGTTAGAGTCCCACACATAGTAGGACTCTTTCTGATAGAGTCCCACATTGGTTAAGACTCTTCTACCCATCGAAAGACATTTTGGTAATTTCAATACCATTTTGCCTTTAGAGGGCATTTTGGTAATATTGGCGTAATCCTACCCCCATTAGGACCTCCTAGTCACTTGAGGGATGTTTTCATAATTTCAATATCAAATTATCCATATGGTGGTAATTTGGTAATTTTAGCTCTTTGGTGACAAAGTAGGGGTAATTTGGTCATTTCACATATCTTGTGGCAATCTAGAGATTTTCTACCGAATTGGAGGTGATTTGGTAATATTGAGTGATAGAAGTTTATTTAGGCATAATTAAGACTTTCTAGTTCTAGAGTTTCTATAAATTTAGTTGCTTGATATTTCTTTAAAAGGAGATACGTTGAACTTGAACGTTTTCATTTTAGAGTTTATTTTCAATTGAATTCTATTTCTCTCACATTGGCTCTTGTATGTAGACATTAATTCTATTGACTCTTACATTATCATAGTTATTTATTAATTCATTTAGTTAGGATAATCATTCCTTAATATAATTATTTATTTATTTAATTAGATGATTATCACTCAAGACATGATCCTAACTCTCCATTCTAGGGTTTCATTTTAAATCCGTGGACCGAATCTCCATATTTTGCTTATAAATAGATCTCATTGGCCATCAGTTTTAAACACACAATTTTCATAACTTTATGTTGTTAGTATAATTTCAGAGTTCTCTCTACAAGAACTCTCCCTCTCCCAAGGCTAAAGCCTTGCCTAAATGACGATCTCCCTTCAAGAAGCATGCCGAAGCAACGCTTTCCAAACCGAAGAACAAACTAGAGATCTACCCGATTGAAGTCTTCGAATCATACTTTCCTAGCCGAAGTGTTAGCTGACTACCATGACCTAAATAAGGTATACATCTTACACCCTTAATAGTCTTCTTTTATATGGTTGATCTCGCCTTTTATCACTCAGTAAACTGGAGAACTACATGACTTTGATTCCTGTTTTCTAAACAGATACGTAGGAAGCTTTTAAGTTCAGCATGGATGAAGCAGATCTAAAGGTTGGTAGCGATGATGGCTTGTTATGAAGCCAAAAACTAGATTACTGGTGAGAACGTAATGATACAGATGAAGATGGTGTTGGTTGTTGCCGGTGGGTATCTACTGAGATTTTCAAGGGAAAGACGGAGGAATTTTTAAGAGATAAGATGAGTGGTTGATTTTGATTGTGGGTTTGGAGAAGGTGGTTGTGAGTTGCGTAAAAGGGTAAATCATGTATCATTTTGAAAAAAATTAAAGTACTATCTAATAAAAAATAGATCTCATCTCAAAAAATAAAAATCAACTGTCCTTTACCTCAAAAATGAAAAGTGACTGGACTTTAAAATAATTAAACATTTTTTTCATCTCAAAAATAAAAATCAACTGTCCTTTAGCTAAAAAATGAAAAGTGGTTGAACTCTAAAATTATTAAACATCTTTTTGAGTAACTTAAGACCAATCAACTGCCCTTTATTTTGAACTTTTATTTTCAAACTTATTTTATTATTTTAAAATTAAATTTATATGAAATATTTTATTTTATTTTTATAAGGATTTTTAAAATTATTTTAAATTGCCATTGTTCAAAATGACCAAATGACCGGTTTACTTCCTCATATAAATATATATCCTTATATATACACACACACACACACACGCACTTGAAGGGGCTAGGGGGCAATGCCCCCTCCAAATTTTTGATATTTTAGTTTTTTACCCCTCTTTTGTATGGAAATTGTTTTTTAAAAAATTAGGAGTTGCTTCTAGAATCCATTATTTTATATTTCAAATTTTATTTTTTGTATTCTTGTCCCTCCAATGTACAACTAGGTCCGCGACTATATATATATATAGACACACATACATAGACAATACATACATGGACAATACCTACATGTGTATACAATATGGTTATTCATGACACATAATATTAATGAGAATAAGGATTAATACACGTTTAGCAACAATTGTTGTGGATCCTAGAATGATATGTTGTCAATCTCCATTGCTCCAATTGTAGGCACTACTCTAGAAAAAAGAAGTCATGAAACCGTTGGGTATTGTAAATAGATAATTGATGAATATAAACAGTGCAACATAGGTAAAAACTAGAGATAGGTAGCGTGGTATTAGAGAAGGGGATCCCATAGAATCAAGATAGGGTGACCCATTTTTTTGTGGATTCCTTCTCTTCTCCTCTCTCTCTCTCTCTCTCTCTCTCTCTCTCTTATTAGCGCTTAAACGAGTCACTAGGAAAAAATGGTAAAGGGCTTGGGTGAGTCGGTGACCCATTTTTCAAGGTAGGATTACTCTCTACCTCTCTTTCTCTCCTTAAACAAACAGAAGCTCCCTCCCTCTCTCTCTTGCCGAACTATGGTGATTTGGGGGTTTAGGAATCGTAGGTTTGGAACTGTAAGGGAAAAGCTCTGAAGTTGCCCGAGATCTAGTGACGATTTGATTTAGAGAGCTTCGAAATGCCTTCCCTAAAAAAAAAGATTGATTTGGGTGATTCCTTCAGTAATTGATTTTGATTTGGATGATTTAAGGTTTATTTCTTCACTGATTTTGTCTTTGATACTGCGCGCGTGTATATATATATATATATATATATATTATACTGATTTAGGTTTGTTTTTTACAATGAAGAAGAAATATGAAGTGGGAGCAAAGAGAAAAATTCTTGAATGTGTGCACATGAGTGAAGTGACAATGTACCTTGAAAAAACTATTAAAGACGAAATAGCGTAAACTTTAGAACAAGGTGGCTCAGTCCACGTTCAAATTAAAATCGCTAAAAATTAAGATCAGTCCCCTTTCATTTTGAATTGGCCATTGAGGGTTGTACCAAGCTTTAACAATTTATACTTTTGACACCAAAATTTTCACTTTTTAACTTAATTTGCTCAAAAAACACTCCAGCAAGATTCCTTAAATAGTGTTAACATATTTTATGAAGAAACAGTTAAAATTACCTTTTTTTTCTTCAATAAATGTCAAAACACTTGAAAAATCACTTCTATTGTCCAAAACTAATTTTAATCGGGCAAAAAAAAAAAAAAAAAATAGTTTGTCTAAAAATAACATTATCATTTTGGAAAAAAAATATTTTGGATATATTTTGCACCCAAAATTTCTTTCGGGGTTTTAAAAAATATTTTCACAAAATAATTTTGAAAAAATCACTTTGTAAAATTATGAATTAGATCCAGAAAAATTATAAATAAACATAAATGCACTCCAAGTGCCTAAATCACCTAATAAATAATTTAATTAGGTCTCTACCATCTCTGAGAGATGAAGCAAAAAAAAATATATAACAAAGTTATCATTTGCTACTTACATTAATGAAAATAGCAAATTTTAATTTTTTTTTTATCTTTTATCTTTTATATTAATAAGTGGGATCTTATAACTTTTTGATATAAAGACAAAATAATCTTGTATATTTATTGAGTCACATAATTTTTTAATAAAAAAAATACAAATGCTATTCCTATCTCTGGGTAGCAAATTTGCTACCTACATTTACTTCATCTCTTGGTGGCCATTTTACTGACATGACATATCAAATTCATAAGTTACAAAGCTGTGCTACCTGGAGATGGCCTAAATCACCTGCCTCCCTAATCAAGATGTCAATATTTTGAGAAGCTTGTCCAGAAATTTTATTGCATTCCAGCCATTGCAACTACATTCTGTCTCTCGAATTTCCATTATTGTGTACCTGTCTTTTAGAGAATGCTAATTTCTTTACGTAACATAGTCACGGCAACAAGTTGCAGGTTGCTGAAACCTGTATCACACTTGTCACTAACTTCACTTTAGTCTTGGGCGAACTTCACAGAACCATATATCATGGAATCTTTGTTCCATATTCAAATCTATTTCAGATTTACCCTGGTGGGAATCTTAGCATTTTCATACCCCAGTAGTTTATTTTTACAGACTCTCAAGGCCTATAAAGTAGAAAAAAGTTGGAAAAATAGAGAACAAAATGGTTGCTAAACCAATTCTATCACCCCGGGGGGGGGGGGGGCACACAGAATTGTCCACATTCTCATGAGCAGCGTCCCAAAACAGTTCCCAAAAAATTGCTGGAAACCCTTACTGCACCCAAGTTTTTGGTAAGCTAATAATGCCAATATTAATGGAAACAGTTCAGCAGATTGCAAGGAATCAATAACATCTATTGAAATCCAGACTTCAATATTGGAGCAGAAAATCAGAATGGTCCCAGAACTCCACTGCAATAAATGTACGCTTTAAGGTGTGAATTAATCAGTGTCTCAAAGATAGTATTTGTCCCACCAATTCTAATTATGGTGTGCAAATGAGATATTTGCAAACTGTATTCAAGATACAATGAAGCTCGCACTACAAACAACTTGCACTATTGATGACAGTCTGTGAATAATTCATTGGTGTAGAACAGAGGCCAAATCAGTGTTCTGTTACTGCAGATTAACAGAATTTGTAAATAAGTAGAAAGGTTGCAGTAATTTTTGGAATGAGAGCACAGAAAAAATATACGCAAGAATTATTCAATCCCTTCTTTCTTAACATGGTATAGAGCGTCTTTTTCTCTGCCACGCCTGCTTCTAGGTTTTTCTTTCCTGTTCCTCTGATCTCCCAGCCGCAGCCGCCTGCTTCTTCCCTGTTATTTTTCCCAGCTGAATCTCTCATTTTCTTCTCTTTTCCAATCCGTCTTTTTTGACTTCTTCTTCCTGCTTCTTCCCTGTTTTTCTTTTTCTCTCCAGCAGCCTCGTTTGACTTTTCTCTTATTCTTTTCTTCCTTTTCTTCTCTCATTCTTTCCTTGGCCACTTATTTTTTTTCTTCTTTTTCTGCTTTCTTCCCTCAGCACCGCTTCTTTCTATTAGTATTTTTTTTCTTCTCTGCTGCACGACTCAGGCTACAAGCAACACAGACCCCCAGCTGCGCCGCTCTTTCTTTCTTTCTCCTTATTCCTTCTGCGCCATTCTTTCTTTTTTCTTTGCTTCTCTGCTTCTCAAATCCATCAAAAAAAAAAAAAAAAACGTAGCGGCAAAATTCTCTCCAGTTCTTTTTCTTTTTTTTTTTTTATTTTCTTTCGAGTTCTTCTTTCTTTCTTTTTCTCCTTGGTATAAAATCAACCGCAAACATCCTTCACAACTTGTGGCAGTGATGACTTGACGACAACCAGTTACCACTGCAACAGCCCCTATCTTGCATCAACCAAATCACTGTAGCTCCATCATCGTCGAGTCTGGTACCCGGCTTGTCACCAGAGTTATACCAGAAACTTCTCAGCATGCTCGCTCCATCCCCATCTCCGATCGATTTCTTCTCAGTCAACTTCATTGGTAATCTCTTCTCTCCTCAACTTAATTTTCCTTTCAATTGGCGCCTCCATTGGGTCGTAGACAGTGGCGCGAGCCACCACATCTGCCATCACAAGGATGCTTTCACCGATCTACAACCCCTCGCAACTCCCCATTCCATTCGGCTTCCCACGGGTCAGGATATCCCCGCCAAGGGTCTTGGCACTTGTATTCTCTCCTCATCTCTTATTCTCACTCAAGTCTATTTTGTTCCTCTTTTAACCTTTAATTTATTATCTGTTTCCCAAATTGCCCTTCAAAATTCTTACACTATTATTTTTTTCTTCTCATAATTGCTTCTTTCAGGACCCACAATCGATGAAGCTGATTGGAGCGGGTGATCTAAGCAATGGGCGTTATGTGTACCAGTCCCGAACCCCCTATGGTTTTTGCTGCTCAATCCACTGCTAATAAGACTCTATGGCATCAACGTCTAGGTCATCCCTCCAGTTTTACTATTCCTAATGTTTTAGACTTCCCTTGCATTCTTTCTGATTGTGATGTTTGTGCTCATTCAAAGCACACAAGATTACCCTTTCCCAAATTTGCTAATAAAAGTGATTCTACTTTTAATCGGATTTTTTGTGATATTTGGGGTGGCTATCATACTCCTTCCTTATGTGGAGCCCATTATTTTCTTACCATAGTAGATGATTTTTCCCGCTACTACTTGGATCTATTTAATGCGTTTCAAATCTGAAACTTACACTCATATAACGCATTTTTTTGCTCTTGTCAAAAATAAGGTTAACACCATTGTTAAAATCATTCGAACTGATAATGGCCAAGAATTTCGCTCCCATCCATTTCAAACATATCTCCTCGACCATGGCATTATTCATGAATGTACCTTGTGTTGACACTCCTCAACAAAATGGCGTTGCGGAGCGTAAACACCAGCATCTTCTTAATGTTGCCCGCAGTCTCCAGTTTTCAAGCACACTTACCCCTTCCTTTTTGGGGTGATTGCGTTCTCACTGCTGCATACCTCATCAATCGTACTCCTAGTTGTATTCTTCATAATAAATCACCCTTTGAGGTTCTTTTCAACAAAACATCCCACTACGATCATCTTCGTGTTTTTGGGTGCCTCTGTTATGCACAAACTCTCCGTGCTCATCGTGATAAATTTTCCCTCCATGCCACTAAATGTGTCTTTCTTGGGTATTCTGGCACCCATAAAGCGTACAAACTCTACAACCTTGATACACAATCCATTTTCTATTCTCGTGACGTCACCTTCCATGAACACCAATTCTCTTTTCAGGATCTTCCAACCACCTCCTCCTCTCCCTCTCCATCTTCAATTATTCCTTTTCCCATCCCTGAACCTGTTTTACCCCCTTCCCAACGCTATCCTGACACCCCATCTTCTTTACTTTCCCCACCTTCACCCCCTTCCTCCCCTTCACTCTCTTCCCCATCTTCCCCTCCACTTGTCTCTCGTCCTCGTCGTCACACTACACGGCCTGCCTATCTTCAGGACTACATATGCCACACCTTCCATACCGTGCCCACGGCGTCTTTACCTGCTCCAACGGTTTCAGGTACTGCTCATCCCTTATCTGCCTTTCTTTCTTATTCTCGCTTTTCTCCATTACATCTTACTTATTTAAATGCTCTCACCTCTTGTATTGATCATTCCTGCTATTCTGATGCTATTCGCCACTCTCATTGGTGCGAGGCCATTTCCGCTGAGCTCCGTGCCCTCGAAGATAACTCCACTTGGACTCTTAAGCCACTTCCCCCTGGTAAGAAACCCATTGGCTGTAAATGGGTTTTCAAAACCAAACTCAAAGCTGATGGATCCATTAAGAGGTACAAAGCCCGATTGGTTGCCAAGGGCTACACTCAAGTTGAAGGTCTTGACTATCATGAGACTTTTGCTCCGGTTGCCAAAATGACCACTGTCCGCTGCTTATTGGCAATCTCTGCAACAACCAATTGGCTCATTCATCAGCTCGATGTCAACAATGCCTTCTTGCACGGTGATCTTGATGAAGAGGTCTACATGACCCCACCCCCTAGCTATTGCCCTCAAGGGGAGACCCGTGTTTGTCGCCTCCGAAAGTCCCTCTATGGTCTCAAGCAAGCCTCCCGCAACTGGTTTTTCAAACTAACTATTGTCCTTCTTGATGTAGATTTTCGCCAATCTCAAGCCAATCACTCATTGTTCACTCTTGTCACTGCCACTAGCATCATTATTGTTCTTGTATTTGTTGATGACATCTTAGTTGCAGGCAATGCGCTATCCCAAATTCAGGTTTTCAAGGACCTTCTGTCATGCCCCGGATTTCCACGAACCCGGGGAGCGACTGAACGAAACAAAAGAAAGGAAAAGAAGTGACAATTCGGTAAATTAAATTGAAATCTCCATCATCATTCCTCAAGTTTCTCACAAAAATTTAAGTAAAGATTCAACATTCAATATAACTCAAAATCGTTCCTCAACATAGCTCAAGTACTCCTCTCAATTATTGCCCAAATACTTTAAATCATATTTAAAAACGGTTCTCAAAATGTTTTCAAAACCTTTCTCAAAGTGCTTTGTAACGATTGCCCAAAAAAGGTCTCAAAATACCCTAAGGTATAGTCTAAGAAGTGGTCAAGATTAAACTTAAATGCTTGTTCCAATTAACGCCCCAAACAATTTAAATCATGTTTAAAAATGACCCTTAAAATAGCCTTAAAGTATCCCCAAAAATCCCCTTAAAGTAATGTCTCGGATGACCCCAAAGTGTCTTAGGGCATGGTCAAAAGATAGTCAAATATCGGTCCAAAGTTGGCCCTAGTGGATGGCCAAACATGGCCTTGAAATTTAGATCACAACATGGTCAAAACATGGTCTACAAAGGTCCCTAAATGGTAGTCAAAGAGGGTCTAAAAATTGACCAAACTTGGCCCAAAATAGTGCCCCAATGTAACCCGAAAAGTGTCCTAAAAATTAGCTCAAAAGGTGATCAAAAGAGGACGGGATAGCAGGTGGCAACAAGCTACCACGCGTGGGGCAACAGGCACGCAGACACGCGCGCGCGAGAGGCAGGCTGGCAGGTCGGCTAACCCGCGGGGCAGGCAGGCTGCCCGCGCGCGCGGGCAGTCGGGGCACTGTAGCACAGAGACCTGACTTCTTGATTTTTTGATTTTCTAAAATTTCACTGTTCATGGCTGCAACCAATTTGTCCATTTTTGAATTTTTTTTCCAAGTCTTTTAAGCCCTCTTTTCTTCCCACTTTTAGCCCACTTGTTCAAGGTTCCTAAACCCCCATTTTGTCATTTTTTTTTCACTCATTTTAAAAAGTCATTTACACACCTATTTCCCACTTTGATTCTACCAAAATTTGGACATAGTTTCCCCTTGTTTTCCCAAGTATTTTCGTCACCTAATAATCACAACATATATGAGTATAATTGCATCAACAATCCACCCTCACCCGGTGTCCACAACTCCATGCATCCATTATTTTCTAACACTTCCATTTAATGCACATTTAAATCATAATTGTCATACATTCATTTGATTCACAACTCATACAAATTAAAATGGCCTAAGGCCTAAGGTTTACAATTTACATAAGTTTAAATACAGGAAGTTGGGCTCATGCCCACACATTCAAAACATGCCCCCAAGGGCCAAATATTCCACAAAATCCATTCCCTTCCTTTTTCTTCAACACTCAAGGAAGTCCCAAGCAGCTGGTGCCTCTTCTGAAATATAATGTCCCACGAATGGGTTAGCTCAACTGCTGGTATGATAACTCATTAATACTGGCAACAAATTTAGGACGTGGCATGTGCAAGTGTACATTTTCAAACTATAATTTTCCATCCCATTGTTCAATGCAATGTAAATACACTATGCATGACTCACACATGCAAACTCTGTGCCACACATGTCTCGCTTCATGGTTCTTCCCCGTTGGCATGCAAGTACCAATATATGTCTCACTTTACGATCTGGACCTCGATGGCATGTGAGTACCAATGGCCAATTTTGGGTTTTTCTGTCACATCCCGAACCCCACCCTACGCGGATGTCGAGGACGTGACTGCCAGTCGGTCGCGACGCGACCAACCAAAGGCAAATTCTGAACTTTCCGACGAATTGCACTCCAACTGTAGGGTCAGATGCAGCGGAATTTAAAACTTTTTCTTTGTGTCACGGGAATGCAACTCACTTATCCACCATAAAGGTATGTACCACAGAGCAAGTCTAAATCCAAAACAGTTAACAGTTCTAAGTTCAGAGCATATCTAAAATCAGGCATATAGTACAAAGCAGATCTAATATCTTTAGAGTACCGTTTATTTCCATAAGCCATAATTATCTATCCAGTACATGTAAATCAGGTTAGCCGTATCATATCACTCACTTGAATAACAGAATCAGTCCACAAGAATCCAGTCTCTACAGATCAATGCCGTCAGATCCTTTACTTGAAGTGCCACTCGGCCTACCATGTCATATCATGGTGTCTTCTAATCCATCAGAAATAATCCCTGAAAAATGTTAGGGAATGGGGTGAGCTTCGAAAAGCCCAGTGAGTAACACAGGTTCCCTGTCATGGGTTTCAAACCCGGTCTTGTTTATAAATCACAAGGATAGTTCAATCGCTTAGGAATAACAGTTTTATAGATCTACTCGAATACAATTTAAGTAGAATAAAACGGGACTGAACTAAACGGAACAACAAATCAGAACAGACGGAACAGTGCATGATGCCAATATATCAACGAGAGTATAGGCAATTAATTCAAATATTAGAACAGATCAGTACTGGGTGGAACATAACAGGGCATAACAATAATATATCAGTTAGGCGCGTAATCAAGCCTACTTATGCCAGACCGCTCATAATCAGAATGGTACCCAGAGTCAGACACATCATAGCAGAACAAAATCAGACAGACTATAAAACGGAACAAGACAGACCGAACAAAACAATAGTAGGACGGGACAAAATCATGCCGCGTACAATACAGTATAAAAGTTTGCATTTAAAAACATGCATTCAGACAGTATAACTTTTAAAATCGTACAGTGCATCAAAATACAGTATCTATGCAGTAACTTATATACCAAGTCAAGAATCCAGACAGATCATAACGGAACTGGACCATGTATCAATCAAGACAGACAGATCATTAACGGACGGTACATAACGGGATCAGACGGAACAAAACACCAGTTCAAGTCACAGGTAAACAATCAAGACAGACAGATCATTAACGAACGGAACATAATGGAATCAAACGGAACAAAACACCAGTTCAAGACACAGGCATAATCAAGGACAGAGGCATAACAGGACGGATCATAACGGAACAAAGCAGAGCAATACATCAATCAGAATGATACATATCGGAACTGAACATGGCGGATCAAAACGGTACAATATCAATCAGGTCAAGTCATTTTAGAACTGAACATGACGGAACAAAACGGAATAATACATCAATCAGATCAAGACATATCGGAACTGAACATGTCGGAGCAAAACGGAACAATACATCTATCAGAACAAGACATATCGGAACTGAACATGACGGAACAAAACGAAACAATACATCAATCAGATCAAGACATATCGGAACTGAACATGTCGGAGCAAAACGGAACAATACATCTATCAGAACAAGGTATATCGTACATTAAATATATGCTTTTTAAACAGTATAACATTCAAAACAGTACAGAGCTTCAAAATACAGTATCTAGACAGAACTTATACACCAGTTCAGGAGTCAGGGTTACTCACAAACTGTTATGGTTATCTCCTTGCACAAACAATTCGATAACCTCCAGATACGTCAGGCATCTCCATGTATATCCTGAACAATAATCATCAATCATATACAGATCAGAACTCATCCATTCAGGTCTCATTTGTCATCTTAGGTATCTATCGGATCACCTAAGACAGCCTAGCAGCCTATCGCCCTTTCACTGGGTCTCACCCGAGGCTATTTCATTCTTTAATTAGGCTTAGCAGTCATCAGGATTGTGATTTAAGTCATTTGGACTTCAATCGTTATCAGTTAAGCACTTATTTGGCCTTAGGGGCAAAATGGTAATTTTGCCATTCTTTCCCCGGACTCTGTCATGGTCCTCAGAATAGTCTACATATCTTATGTATGAAGTTCTAGGTCCTTTGGACTCCAATCAGTATCAGTTAGGTTTTTATTTTAACCGTAGGGGCAAAATGGTAATTTCACCATTGCTGTCCCGGACCCTATCGTGGTCCTCAGAATGTCCCATATATCTTATATGTGAATTTTCAAGTCCTTTGGACTTCGTTTGGTATCTGCTTTAGATCATCGGGACACATCAGTCATTTCTCGTTTTACGCGTTGATAGTTCCGGAGTCTTACTTAACCCTTCAGTGTTCATAATTATACTTACGATAATTTATCAGATCAGATTGACCTTTATCTTGCACTTACAGTGCTCAGGGGTATTTTGGTCATTTTACGTTTCGTAAGATTCTGACCCCGATTCGTCATTTATTCGGGTATACAGTTTCACCAGTGTTCAGGTTTCTATCGGTATCAGTTTCGTCCCAATCGGACTTCATTTGGGCTTCGTACAGTATCAGGGGTAATTTGGTAATTTCACGTGTCATATTTTTCGGCACGTCAGTTCATAAAATGGACCTCACCGTTGAGTCCAGAATTCCCGACATAGTCAAAATAGACTGTCTTTTATTTTTATTTGGGTCTGGTGCTATCAGGGACAGTACAGTAATTTGTCACTTATAGGTCTGTATTTTTCGGTACTGTATTTCCAAAATCGGACTGTACCATTGAGTTCGGAATGTTCGAAATAGTGAAAATACACTATTTATTTAATTTATTTGGACTCCGTTTGACATATTTAATGTCCAGGGGTAAAATCGTAATTTTATCAATTTAAAAAAATAATAAAATAATTATTTTATTATTTAATTAATTTAGCAGGGGCTTAAATGTATAATTTTCCCAAAATCTGGGCCACTGTGCAATATTCAGAACTATTGGGGCAAATCCGTAATTTTCAGAAATCATTTGGGGGTTAAAACATAATTACATAAATTAGGGGTTCGAACCCCTTGGGTTTTAGGTTCAAGAACTGAACCGGTCCAAATACATTGTGAACCAACCGGTCTGTGACTCTCAGAAAACCGGAATTAAATATTCCAATTAACCTCAATTTGCCCCCCCTATCCGTGTTCAGGATTAGCCCAATCCCAAATTTCAATTTTTAAAACCTGTAACCAAACAGGCCAATTCTTAAAACATCAAACATCAAAACGGTGCAGTTTTATTAAAACAGTGGCACGGTCTTGAGGCGACACGTGTCCGAGTCAGCTCGGCTTGGCTCGGTCAACTCGGCCGAGTCAACTCCATCTTCCCCAACTTTTCTACGCACTGTTGCCCTAATACCAGTCCTGATTTTTCTCATTTCGTGCTATTTCAAGCACGTTTTTCAACATGTTTTGATTCCAAAACATTTCTGGGAGTGATTCCAACAACATAGCATCATTTTCATGCTTCGAATCCATGGATTAAGCTCTGTATAGCCGATTATCGTACAGAGTTTCAGTTCGGTCGTGGGGCTTTATTTCTCAACCAAATCGTACAATTCTTGTCTTGTTGTGACCCTTAGAACAGGGGCTTCAATTCCCCATTGTTGATTTTCAGTTTAAAAGCCTATTTCACATTTTGGGTTCCATGGCTGAGACTCACAGGTTCGGTTTTGAGGGTCTAAACTCAAGCAATGGGGTCGCGGGTCAGTGGTTTTGGCACCTTAGGAAGGTCTAGTTCATGTTTAGACCATCAAGATTCAGTTTTATGGAGGTCAAATCAGACCTGCTACAGGGAAGCTCCATCCATGGCGGTTGGGTCTCGGTTTTATGTTTTCTAAACTTATCCAACCTTCTCAGTTGTTCATGACAATTCTAAGGTCTCACAGGAGCCTATGTATACAGTTTATATAGATTAAATACACTGAAAACAGTAGGCATGCTTGAGAGGAAAGTTCAGAAAAAAAAATTGGTGTTTACCCATTTTGGTCGACCAATGTCCTCCAAGCAAGCTTAGTGGTGACCCTTGGCACCTCAGAGTCTTTCAATCAGTCGTGCCTCAGTCCTCCTCTCTTCCTTTGGTGCATCTCCATGAAGACACACACATGCATGTTCACCCAAGCAAGGCTTCACACTCATGCAACCTTCTCTCTCACTCTAACAGATCAGTCCTCACACACCTACGGCCACATGCAGGGGTTCACTTCCTCTCTTCTGATTTATACACAAGACCTTATTTGTGACCATAGAGAATCACCAATATTATGTATAACATGTACACCTATACATAATATCTCTATATGTATAGACATCAATGAGATGACTGAAAATCAGAGAGTCATGTGAGCTGAGGTGGGCTGATGTAGGGGTGATTCAGTCAATCATGTGGGGTTTGCATGGGTTGCCATTGGTCAGTTTGGGTGGCAGCTTGGGATAACTTGAGTATATATACAATTTAGTTGTATATACGTGCACAAGGTAATGGCAGCCAAGTTGGTAAGTTTTTGAGAAAAACTCATTCCCTCTCAAAGGTCAAGGGTTCAATTCCCTTGGCTTCCCATTTGGCCCTTTTTCCACATTTTTGGTTAAGGCCCTGTTTGGCTGTGCAGTAATTCAGTTTCAGTGTTTGCTACATAACTTTCATTCCGTAGCTCCTTTTTCGACGCGGCTTCTTCCGGTCAGTTCCTATTTCAGTTATCTTCAGTGTCAGAGGTTTCGTGTCATTTATTAATCATTCAAGATTTCCCGGGTTAGCTAATTCGGGTTCCGTTAGTATTAAAACGGCGTTATTTCACCGAATTAATCAGTAATTTGGATTCGGGTAAGGTACCCTTCCCTCCAGACATATTTAATTATTTAATCGGTCTATCATGACCGTCGGGAGATTAGGGTTAATTGCCTTGATTATTCTCTAAGCCGGTACTAATTAATAATTAAATTATTAATTATTAATTAAGTAAGATCGGGGTGTTACATTTTCACCACAAAATCTACACCCTCATAATATCCAGCACCGCGTGCTGACCCACACCATGTTTCCAAGGAATCACTTTATGCCAAGATGCCATGATTTCATCATGCAAGTTCAATGTGACAAATGATCAAACACATGGTGTGCATTTTCAAGTCATGCATTAAACCCCACACAATTCATAACTTTAAGTTCCCATAAATTGCTTCACATGACATAGGTCATAACCACACACCTTAACACATTTCTCAAGCCACAATATCACAATTTCACCAACCATAAAGAATTTCACAAAGTCACTAACATCCCATAAAAGACTAATATATTACACAACCAATTCCCTTCCAAGATATCAACTAAATATCACATAAATACACATCAAATATAGCAATCAAATACAAGGACAAGATAATTCATCCTCATGGCAACAAAACATCAAATAAACCAAAGAATACATAAAGCCCCAAATTACTAACTCTAAGTCCTTCAAAGTAACACCCCTTATAATTTCATAACATGAAATAAACATTTAAGCCAGTTAATCAACATATAACAAGGTAGGAAAAACTAAATCTATTCCTAGCTTAGCAAGAAATCATACCTAAAACCAGTTTTTCTTAAACTGCGGTGGCTGTGTTTGCTGGATAGCCAAACTGTTCGGTGACAATATAGATCTTGGGGAGGGGAACAATTTCTTAGAAGGAAGCTCGACGAAAATCCCACTCGAAATGCATGTTTCAGAGGCTTGAAACTTGAAAAAGCTAAGGCTTTTCTCTCTCTCTCTCTCTCTCTCTCTCTCTCTCTCTCTCAAGAACATGACCTGCTGCATATACAGAATGAATTATGTATAAATGTGTGTCTAAGTGTCCTATTTATAGTGAGGGACAAAAGGGTTAAGGGCAAATGACCATTTTGCCCTTAATGAGCTCGAAAACTGTTACTCTACAACCCATTCCTAAACACTTCACTTCAAAATTTTGTTTTAACTAATATTCATAAAATTATTTTAAATGAATGTTTTCAGAAGAAAACATTTTCGTTTGAGGTCGGGTTTGGCTGTTTCCACCCGGGTCACCCGGGTGCCCTTTTTGTCCAGTTCCGGAAACTGTTTCCGTTTTGGCTAAATTTTGTACAATGGTTACCTCACAATATTCTAAGAATATTTCTCTTCTATGATACACTCCAAATATGCTTCTAAACATGTCAAACGGTGAACTGACGCATTTAGATGCTTTACCAGCAAAACCAGGCTTAAACCGTGTATGCCAAATGTCCTACTAGCAAAAACGAAAAATTTTCCTCATTTTTTTTTTCAGATCTCTACACCTTCTCTCCGCTCATTTCAAAACAAAGGATCTTGGCTCTCTCAAGTTCTTTCTTGGCCTCGAAGTTGCACGTTCTCTTGCAGGCATTTCCTGAATCAACGGAAATATGCTTTGGATATACTTTCTGATAGTGGTCAACTTGGTGCCCGGCCTGCCTCCTTTTCGATGGAACAACATTTGAACCTTTCCAATGACGATGGCTCCTTACTTCCTGATCCTAGCATTTATCGTCGTCTGGTTGGTCGTCTCATTTATTTGACTATCAGTCGCCCTGATATTGTTTATGCTGTCAACATTCTCAGTCAGTTCATGCATGCTCCTCGTGTTCCTCATATGACTGCTGCCACGTGTGTTCTCCGTTACATCAAAAGGAGTCCTAGCCAAGGCCTTTTTTTCTCTTCCTCCAGCACCACACATGTTACGGCCTATACTGATTCTGATTGGGCCAGTTGTCCCACCACACGCCGTTCCACCACAGGTTACTTCATCCAACTTGGTACCAGTCCGATCTCGTGGCGTACAAAAAAATAGATTACCGTTGCCCGTTCTTTCGTTGAAGCTGAATACCGCGTCATGGCTGTCACTACCTGTGAACTCACTTGGCTTAAGCAACTTCTCACTGATCTTGGCATCTCTTTTCCCAAGCTTTCACCCTCTACTATGATAATCAGTCTGCACTTGACATTGCCCACAATCCAGTGTTCCATGAACGTACTAAACACATTGAGATCGATTGTCACATCATTTGCGATAAAATTCACTCTGGTCTCCTCAAAGCAGTTCACACTTCTTCACATGAGCAAATTGCAAATATCTTCACCAAGGCTTTAGGCTCTGACCTTTTTCATCATTTCTCACGCAAGTTGGGCATTACGGATCTTCATGCGCCAACTTGAGGGGGAGTATTGACAGAATCATATCTTTCCCAAATTATGGGTTGTATAAAATCAGGGATTTTTATTTCATTATTTGTAAACTTCCATACTTAGTTCTATTGTACACCTATATATTTTGTAAAGCAGAATATAGAAAAAATATACACAAGAATTATTCAATCCCTTGTTTCTTAACATAACATGTCATAAAAATTACAATTTAATTAGAGGCTTGCCGACTTAACTCCATGGTGTAACTCATTTGCTAGGAAATTTGAGCTTTTGCCACACAAGAGGTTATATACATTTCCCGCTGCTCTCTATTTCCGATGTGGGACAAGTCCCACTACATAGAAGAGCTTCCAAACCACCACCCTTAGTTACTTATTTCGAAAATCTCCAACAACATCTTAAGTATTTTAGATTAGCACCTAATTAATCAAAATAAAATGTGTGGTATGCTTTTCACCCCTTCCTAACTGCATTGCTCTTCTCATTCATTGCTGAATACTATTAACTTCTTTATGATATACTGAACTTCTATTTATCCTGCAAACAGTTCTCTAATTTTTTATGAAATCCCAAATCATTAACAATTTTTGCTAAGCTAATGTGGCTGATATTAATGCATGTAGTTCAGTAGTTTGCAAAAGCATTGCAGATAATCTTTGGATTTTCAACATAAGTATAAAATATGCTTTTTTGCCTTTCTAAAATGTGTTGCTTCTCTGGGCTCAGATCCTTTCTTTGAAATTTATATTGACTTATTCGTGACATTTTCCAGATTAATACATGAATGTTAATTACGCAGCAGAAATAGTTACCAACTATTGACTATTTCCATTTGCTTTTCTTTTCCTCTAAATATATATTACTGATATACCATAAAAGAGCAGGCCAATCAGCACTTGACACGTATGATCATGAATCCAACTCATGCTCGGCTAACTCAGCTCTCACTCAGCCAATGACTAAGAGCTCGAGCATCCAGATCAGAACAAAAGGTCGGAAGTGACCGAGCATATGCCTCTAGAGCACATATATATCCGGATAAGGATCTCAGAGTTAATTACAGGATCCAGACCAACACTCCAGACCTCGTCGCCGCCTTAGCAGATGCCGAGCAGGGAATAAGGAAGCAATCCTCAACACGGAGACAGTCTTCAACATGGAAACAGTCTTCAACAAGGAAATAGTCTTCAATAAGGGAACTACCATCTATGGTTATCTCTATGCAATTCTCCACAAGGTAACTGCAATCTCCGATGATCAAATCCCTACATTCATGGCTCCGAATCCTAATCAACTTAGGAAGGCCACATTCTATAAATTAAACCCTAGAGGTACGCTTTATTTTCATGCTCATTCTTTGGCTTTCAATACAGTTTTTCAATTCCTTTTACTTACTTAAGCATCGGAGTGGCTACCGCCGGAGCCAATCCGGTGGTCCTCTGATCATCTTTCTGAGTGTTCTATAGGTCACGGAGCCCACACTTATTGCGAGTCGAAAAGTGCAGCATCAATTTGGCGCCGTCTGTGGGAACGACTAATCTCCAAGTGCTCTATTCACAAACTCATCTCTTTCCTCACCAGAAAACTATGGCCCCAAATCTCCGACCACGACAGCATACTTAGATTCTGCAAAGCTCTCAGCGTTAACCGCTTGCTCCACGAGCAAGGGGGCCGACGGTTAATCCCATGCGACAAGAGATCGAATCGATCAAATGACACAATAAAATGGTGCAGGAACAGTTGCTTGCCATCACTAGAACGCTGGCAACGCTCACACATAATCAAGGGACGAACCCTCTTAACCCACTAGTCAACATTGCTGCGGGGACTCAACCTCCTGTTGCCACGGAGAATGAAGAACTTCATGAGCAGGCTCCAAATAACCAGCCCGGGTACCCCCAGGGTGTTGCCCGCGTTGGCAGAGATCCACGGCCATCAGCAGCTTCAGGCTGGGGAACATCAGCCTTCGTTCTTGACGTCCATTACCGGAGCACTACTCGAGCCCCAACTCCTAGGGCATCGGGTGCACATCCGGCACCACAGGAGCCTCATCCCCATGCAGCACCGATCCCTCCGGTTCGGAACCTTCCTTTGTCCGAAGGGCGCACTCAACCCTACTACCCTGAAGCCGAGACTGTCAGGCAGGGTTCGCAAGATGTCAGACTCAGAGACCCACGATGGGTAGAGGAAATTGCCGAGTTTATGGACCGAACAATTGCCTTGAGAGGACCTCAGAACCCTCTAGAGCAAGACGAGTTGGCCAGGCTGCTTGGAAGACTGGCCACCCCATTCACTCACACCATTATGTCAGAAGAAAGGCCCAGAAAGTCCATGGTGCCAAAGTTCACTCTGTACGATGGGTCTGGAGATCCAGGAGATCATCTCTCGCACTACCAGCATACGATGGCCCTTCACGGTGCCTCTGATGCTTTCATGTGCCGAACTTTCATCACCAGCTTGAAGGAAACTGCTCTGAAGTGGTTCCACAACCTCCCTCTGAACTCAATTACCAGCTTCTATGAGCTCGGTAGACAATTCTTGGACAGGTTTATGACCAGCAGAAGGCTCAGAAGGGGACCAGAGTTCTTGTTAAATGTCAAGCAGACTAAGGAGGAGTCCCTCAGAGCCTACATTGCGCGCTTCAATGCCGAACTCACGAAGATCACTGACTGCAGCCCAGAATTCCTTGTAGCAGCCTTAATTGCTAGGCTTGTCCAAGGTGGTTTCAGAGACTCCTTAACAAAGAGTCCCCCAGCCGACATGGCGGCATTAATGGATCGGGCCGGAAAGTACATCAACCTGGAAGAAGCCAACTGCACATCCCAGAAGGGCAAAGATCAGACCCAGAGGGATAATCCAAAGAGGGAGGATCACAAGAAGGAGGACCACAGAAGAGACTCCAACAAGAAAAGGGCCAGGAGCCCAGAGAAGAGAACAGCACCTAGAGCTGTGTACAATTCCGGACCAAGGGAGTTCACCAACTTCACTCCCTTGAACACTACACCGAACCAGGTACTCCGGCAGATTCGAGATTGGGAAAACCTGAGATGGCCGAAACCAATCAAGGGAGATCCCAGCCTTCGGGACCAAAGTAAGTATTGTAATTTCCATAAAGATCATGGACATACAACTAACACATGCAGGACCCTCCGATATGAGATAGAGCAGCTCATAAAGAAGGGGCGTCTTCGGGAGTTCGTCAAGCAAGACGGAAGGCAGAACCCCCAAGAGGACAAGCCTCAACAACGGCCAGACCAGAGGCCCGAGCAGAGGCAGAAGCAGAGGGAAGGACGAAACGAGCCTCAGAGGCAGAACAACCATGTCATCTATGTCCTCTATGCTGACTCCCCTATCACAAGAATGTCCAACAGGGGAAGAAAGAGATATGCTTGGGAGGCCAGAGCTACCCCGAACGTAGTACAGATCTCCAACGTAGAAAAGAGGCTCAAGCCAGCACCAGAGATCCAATTCACTGAACAAGATCTAGCAGGGGTACACTGCCCTCACAGTGACGTCCTTGTTATCACTCTCAAAGTTGCCAACTTCGAGATCAAGAGAGTCCTGGTCGATACTGGCAGCTCCGTCAACATACTGTTCCATGAGCCACTTAAACAGATGGGGATGGATCATGACAACGTCAAGCCCACTACTGCCGTGATGGCAGCTTTTGATGGCAATCTCAGCACCCCATTGGGGAGAGTCGACCTTCCTACTACTGTAGGAGAGGGTGAAGGGCAGAAGACCACCATCTCGGAGTACATGGTGTTGAACATGAAATCTCCCTACAACGTCATAATCGGGAGACCCTGGTTGCACCAGATAGGGGCGGTCACCTCGACCCTCCATCAGTGTCTGAAGTACGTCCACAACCAGAACGTTCACTCTGTTAGAGGGTGTCAGCCAACCTCCCGGGAGTGTTATGCTATTGCCCTCAAGGAGAAGGCTCCTAAATAGCAATTACAGTACACTCAGGACTGTGCAGATCCAGTTCTCACCCACACTCCCGAGGTGGAAGTTTGCCCATCCAGCATTGAAGAACCCCTGAGCCCAAGGGGATGCGACAGCCGAGCCAAACCTGTTGGCGAGCCCATCAAAGTATTAGTCAGTTCAAATGCAGAGGGGCGTTATATGTGTATCGGCCCAGATCTGACGCACACCGAGCAGGAAAATATAGTCAGGTTTCTGAAAAACAACCTCTCTATATTTGCTTGGGAAACCAGAGACATGGATGGTATAGACCCTAGCCTCATAACTCACAAGCTGATGGTCGATCCAGATCATCCACCAGTCAGACAGAAGAGAAGACCGATTGCTCCTGAATGACATCGGATTATAAATGAAGAAGTCCAGAGGCTGCTTGAAGCCAGGATGATACGAGAAGTGTTCTATCCCGAGTGGCTAGCCAACACCGTGCTTGTCAAGAAGAAAAACGACAAGTGGAGAGTCTGCGTTGATTATACAGACCTCAACAAGGCATGCCCCAAGGACAGTTTTCCACTACCAAGGATAGACCAATTGGTTGATGCCACTGCGGGGCATGAGCTTATGAGCTTCATGGATGCCTACTCTGGGTACAACCAGATCCAGATGTACCCTCCAAACCAAGAGAAGACAGCTTTCATAACCGAACGAGGGCTCTACTGCTACAGAGTAATGCCTTTCGGTTTAAAGAACGCTGGAGCCACTTATCAGCGATTGGTGAACAAGATGTTCAGCCCACTGCTCGGCAATACCATGGAGGTATACGTCGACGATATGCTAGTGAAGAGTCTGCAGAAAGGTAGTCACCTCCAGCACTTAGCCCAGACCTTCGATATCCTCAGACAGTACAGAATGAAGCTCAACCCCTCGAAATGTACCTTCGGGGTTACGAAGGGAAAATTCCTGGGATACATTGTCTCTTAGAGGGGTATCGAAGCAGACCCCACTCAGATCCAAGCTCTGATTAGACTGAAGTCACCAAGAACCAGGAAGGAAATTCAGGCACTGAATGGCAGGATCGCGGCACTAAGCAGATTCATCTCAAAATCCACTGATCGCTGCCTACCTTTCTTCAAAGCTCTGAAGGGCAATAAGGCTTTGCAGTGGACAGAAGAATGCGAGAAATCTTTTCAAGAGCTAAAGGAGTATCTAGCCTCTCCAGAGCTTCTGTCAAAACCAGTACAAGGTGAGAAGCTACTCTTGTACCTTGCAGTTTCTGAAAACGCGGTCAGCTCCGCATTGGTCAGACAGGACAGAGGAATACAGAGGCCTATATTCTACGTCAGTAGGGCACTACTTGACACGGAAAAAAGATATCCAGAAGTAGAAAAGCTGGCATATGCCTTGGTCATATCGGCTCGGAAGCTTCGACCTTATTTCCAAGCCCATCCAATCGAGATCCCGACTGCCTATCCTCTGAAGTCAATACTGAGGAAACCTGAGGTATCGGGAAGATTAGTGAAGTGTCTGTGGAGCTAGGGGAATTCAACATATCATATGTACCCTGAAACTCCATCAAAGGGCAGGCCTTGGCTGATTTTGTTGCCGAATTTACCCCGGCACTTTAGGACAAGGCACAACTCATCGAAACCTCGAGAACCTGGCTGCTATACATCGATGGATCGTCAACCGATCAAGGCTCGGGAGTAGGCCTGGTACTACAGTCCCCTGATGGGCTCACGACAGAAAAAGCAGTCAGCCTAGGATTCAAAGCTTCCAACAATGAAGCAGAATATGAAGCTTTAATCTTAGGCATGAAGCTTGCTTTGGAATGTGAGGCTCAGGACCTCAATATCTTCTCAGACTCCCAACTGGTGGTAAGCCAAGTCTTGGGAGAATTCGCCATTAAAGATGATAGGATGCTCTGGTACTCCGAACTGGTGAACCACTTGAAGCATTCCTTCCAAACGTTCACTATCTAGAAAATTGAAAGAAGCCAGAACTGCAGAGCAGATGCTTTGGCTAACATGGCGTCCCGTCTAAAGTCTGAAGCAAACTCCATAGTAAAAATCTCTTATCAGCCAGGACCAAGCATAGAGGAAGCCCAAGTTGCTCAAATTACTAAACAGCCCCAGAGCTGGATGACTCCAATCCTCTAGTACTTACAATCCGGGCTCCTCCCCGAAGACAAAAACAGAGCCAGGAGAATCCGAATCAGAGCGACTCGGTACCTAATCCTGAACAACAAGCTGTACAGAAGGTTGTATTCTCAACCTCTGTTAAAATGCTTAACTCTAGAAGAATCACAATATGTCTTGGCTGAAATACATGAGGGAATTTGCGGGAATCATAATGGGGGCAGAACTATAGCTCAACGAGCTCTGTCTCAGGGCTATTACTGGCCTAGCATGCTAAGGCAGGCTAAGGAGTATGTCCAGAAGTGCGACAAATGACAAAGGTTTGCCCCATATCAACACCAACCTCATCATGAGCTCATCCCGATCCCAAGTCCGTGGCTCTTTGCTCAGTGGGGGATGGATATCGTGGGTCCATTACCAAAGGCACCACCGAACAGGAAGTACTTCCTGGTAGCCATTGACTACTTCTCTAAGTGGGCCGAAGCTGAAGCTCTAACACATATCACAGAAAAGGAAGTTGAGAGCTTCACCTGGAAAAATATTGTTTGCAGGTTCGGCATACCACGTGTAATTATCTCTGACAATGAGACACAGTTCACGGGTAAAGGCTTCAAGAAATTCTGTGAAAACCTCAACATTAGGCAACACTTTGCCTCCCCAGGCCATCCACAAGCAAATGGGCAAGCAGAGGTCACCAACCGAACGATCCTCGACGGGTTAAAGAAAAGGTTGGAAAAGGCCAAAGGGAAGTGGGCAGAAGAACTCCCTGGAGTTCTTTGGTCCTACAGAACAACCAGAAGAACGCCCACCTCTGAAACTCCCTTCTCACTGGCCTATGGTACAGAAGCAGTAATTCCGGTAAAGATCGGTATGCCAACCCTGAGGACTGAAGCCTTTGAGCAAGAATCCAATGATCAGCAACTGATGGAAAACTTGGATTTTCTTGAAGAAAGAAGGGATCAAGCCAGCATCAGGATGGAAGCCTATCAACTGAAAATAGTCGACAAATCCAAGGTAGGGCTCAAGACGGTCAGTTTTCAAGTCGGAGACCTTGTCTTAAGAAGAGTCTTTCAAAACACCAAGGATCCCACTATGAGAAAATTGTCACCAAATTGGGAAGGCCCCTACAAAGTAACAAAGGTTGTTCGGCCTACCACCTACTGGCTAGAAGACATGACTGGGAAGCCTGTTCCTAGGCCATGGAACGTGGAACACTTACGGAAGTATTATCAATAGAGATGTTTCTTTTACTTCCATGGAATGTTCATCTATAAATGCACAGGCCTCCAGAGCCTGGTCCATAATGTACAAGTCTTTGCACTTGGTCCATCTATAAATGCACAGGCCTCTAGAGCCTGGTCCATAATGTACAAGTCTTTGCACTTGGTCCATCTATAAATGCACAGGCCTCTAGAGCCTGGTCCATAATGTACAAGTCTTCGTACTTGGTCCATCTATAAATGCACAGGCCTCTAGAGCCTGGTCCATAATGTACAAGTCTTTGCACTTGGTCCATCTATAAATGCACAGGCCTCTAGAGCCTGGTCCATAATATACAAGTCTTCGTACTTGGTCCATCTATAAATGCACAGGCCTCTAGAGCCTGGTCCATAATGTACAAGTCTTTGCACTTGGTCCATCTATAAATGCACATGCCTCCAAAGCCTGGTCCATAATGTACAAGTCTTTAGACTTGGTCTATCAATAATGCACAGGCCTCCAGAGCCTGGTCCATAATGCACAAGTCTCAGTACTTGGTCCATCAATAATGCACAGGCCTCTAGAGCCTGGTCCATAATGTACAAGTCTTTAGACTTGGTCCATCAATAATGCACAGGCCTCTAGAGCCTGGTCCATAATGTACAAGTCTTTAGACTTGGTCCATCAATAATGCACAGGCCTCTAGAGCCTGGTCCATAATGTACAAGTCTTAGTACTTGGTCCATCTTCTAATGCACAGGCCTCTAGAGCCTGGTCCATAATGTACAAGTATTTAAACTTGGTCCATCAATAATGCACAAGCCTCCAGAGCCTGGTCTATAATGTACAAGTCTTTAGACTTGGTCCATCAATAATGCACAGGCCTTTAGAGCCTGGTCCATAATGTACAAATCTTAAGTACTTGGTCCATCTTCTAATGCACAGGCCTCCAAAGCTTGGTCCACCCTAATGCATAGGCCTTCCGAAGCTGGTCCATCTTCAATAAGCAGACTCTGTGATCCAGTACATCCAAAGGCAGAAGTTTTAAGCATCTTCAACCAAAATTCACACAAGTCTCCCAGATCTGAACTCCTCAAAGCTGACACTTAAGCTTATTTTGCTTATCTACCAACAAGCAACAAACAGTACAAGTGCCGAACAGATTTAAAGAATGTCGTTTCAAAACTTCAAGTTTTGTACAAAGTTTCTTTGATCTATTCTTAAGACACACGGAAGAGTTATTTATCAGAAGTGCGCAAAAAGGGTGATCTGACTCAGAAAAGCACATTCAAACGGAAAAGAACAACAGAATTGAGGAAAAAGTGATCAATTTTATTGATGATTCATAAAATTTTACATCAGTACAAAAAAGACTGGAAATAAAACAGAGGTTACAATAAAGACATCATTACATAGGCTACTACAGAAGCTACTACATCACTACGATCTACAACATCATGGCATTCTGCCTTGGATGATAAAGGGGCACAGGATCCAAACTTCCATTACCGCCGCCGCTAGCTCCATTTGAAAGGAAGGAATCCTGAACCCCAATCTGCAGCAAGGAGCACCCAGGCCATTTCATCATCACTATCATTGATCTTACGACCAACAGATGATGAGGGCTTTGGGTCTCAAGAGGCCTCCATTCATCTCCCTCAAAGCAGTTGTCACACCCCAACCGATTTGAGCAAGGGTCTCTGCTAAGACACGAAGAAGAGGAGGGGTCCCACCTTCGTCTTCACCACCAACGCTCCAGGCATTGGTTGAATCAAGGAAAGTCCCCTACCAGTCGGAAGAATTTCAACCAGATGCCAAGATGGACAAGAGAACTTGTGCCTCCTTTAATCTTTCCTTGGAGACTGAATCAAAGGGAAGGTTAACTCTCAGCCACAGTTTAATCATTCCTAACTCAGACGAAGAATCATCCATCATCTCCGGGTGAATGACAAATTTTCGGCAGCATCTAGAGTCTCTCTTGCAAGGGAACAGTTTGGGAACAAGAGGGTTGGGCGCAACCGTACGCCCTTGTTTCCATATATATAGACCCTTGAAGTCCAAAAGCCACCCAACTGAACCGTCGCAACGGTTAAAGAGAGATTAGCCTCGAAATCCCAAATGACAATCGAATAAATAAACGGTGCATTAAATGTGCCTCTTTGATATACCAAGAGATAGGGTACAAAGCTCTTTGAACAAAAAACTACAGTCTGGCACTGAAGTTCCTGAATTAGCAAAGAAGAGGGAGGCAAAGTCTAAATGTACAAGCCTCCTATCCGGTATACAAACCCTCCAGTCTTATCTATTTTATGATAGGCCATTCATACGACAAAGGCCAACAACTCTGATATATCCTGATCCTAAAAGCTCAGAAATAGCAATGTCTGTCATCGTAATGATGGGCACAAACTGCCTAGTTATTTTCACAAATCTTTGGCTCAGAACAGTCTACTTCAGAACTCTGCAGAATTTACTCCCTCTCTGTGTGATACAAAATCAGTATTGGGTTCTATTTATCTGATTATGTTTGCTTTCTTATCTTATTATGACGAGACAGTTGAAGTTAATCTACATTCACTATTCAATTACAAGTACTAAAGCTCAGAAGGCAGCTATCAACTAAACGGACAATTGATCCGACATGCAATGGGCTTAGAACAGCCATACTCACAGCAAATTTCACAGAAAGGAACAACACAAGAAGAATTTGAAGAAAAAGTCAATTTTACTGATCAAAAGGGCATTTCATTACATCAAAAGGACTGGCAGAAAACAAAAAGCTGATAAAGCCTTAAGCCTTGTCCGAAGGGCCTAGGTCCTCCTCCAAATGAAGGGCGGTAGCCCCAGCCGTCTTGTATAGATCAGGACCAGACGAGGCAGGTTCAGGAGGAACGATTGACGACACGTCAAAATCTGGGAACTTAGCTAGGAATCTAGTTCGGAAGCTTTCAAAACCAAACCGAATCAGGTCATCACCTATCTGTTCAACTTCCTCTCTCAATTCCGTCTCAGTCTCAGTCTTGGCATGATCAACTGCCTCTTGAACCTTCTGATCAAAGGTATTTCGGAGCTCGACCAACTCCGCCTGAAGGCCTGTAACTTGCCGAGCATAGATGTCCCTCTCAGACTCTGCCACAACAAGCTTGGTGCTAGCTTCCTTCAGACCTTCCTCGGCAGTCTGAACCTTGGATTGAGCTGTCCCAAGCTCCAACCTCATTTCGTTCATTTCAGCATTCAGCTTATCAGCCTCCTCGAGGCTCATGGGAGTCACCATCAGGGCAGCTAAACTGTGCATACTCTGCACGACGCAAGACAAACAAGTTAGATTGAACGAACAAACGAACAGAAAGAACAAGAAAGCTTCAGAGGTTACCTTCATCTGGAGATTCATCATCTCATTCATCAACTTTGAGGGGTTATCCCCCCTGTACCGATGAGGGCCCTGGGCCCATATCTGGTCAAAAGCCTTCTTGGCAATCTGGTAGTCAGGCTCATCAGACGACTCGGACGGTACAGTAGGCGCCTTCCCTTTCCGAGTCCTTCTGCTCGGAACGGAAGGGGCAGGAGGAACGGCAGGTTCGGCCTCCTTCCCGACCTCGGCAAGAGCTGGCTCGGGAGAGCCAGAAACCAACTTCCTCCTTTTTACTTCCAGAGGAGGATCAGATTCAACTCGGGAGGAAGTCTCCCCCACCGCTTGGGCTTCTGCCTCCGCCCATTTTGATGTCAGCCTTTTCCTGAGCTCAGCACTACGAGCAGCCATCAAATTCTCTGAAGTAATAATAACAGTGTGAGCTCAGTTGGGAGTCGAAAGCAGCACACGGTACTGATCTCATAGCACGTCGGTGAACTCAGATCTCCTCCAAGCTCTTTTGATTGCACATAAACAAGAAATGGCGTATCAGATTATCAGTTCGGAAGAAACAACGAAGCTAAAACAAACCTAAGGGAATAAGCCTCACCCTTATGACCTGTGGCACGACGGAATAGCGAGACCTCACCATCCTGGAAGTCTTCATGCTCGCATCCTCCTCCAACAAAGAAATACCACTTCTTCCACGTTTTATTAGAAGTGGGAACGGAGGACAGGGGTCGGAACCCCTTCTCAAAAGACATGTAAAAAAGGCCTTCTGCCTTCTTGAACTTCAGATCCATATTACTACGGATCAGATCCATGGACACATCTACCTCGTTTTTATGTCCCAGCACTACAAACCCTTGAAGTTGCCGCCAGCTATTGAGATTTAGGTCGGTAGGGCAGAACTTATACCAACAGAAGAATTGCCTGACTAAATCCGACAATGGGAGTCTCAAACCCATTTCGAACCAGGCAAGATAAACACATATCTCCCCAGCTCCAGCATTATGGGGACGATCCATTGGGCCTGGTACTCTGCAGGTCACATTTGGGGGAAAGTTATATTTCACCCTCCACTCATTCAAAAGACTTTGAGTAACAGCACTCTCGCCCTCCTCTCTATGGGAAGACCTACCAAAGGTCTCCCCAGCCCTATCTCGGGGCTCTTCAAAGGCATCAACTATCCTAACCTCAGGACTAGGGGGAGGTTCAACAGGCCTCTCCCTAACATCTTCGGGGGCAAGGTTACCTACATTCTCTACAAGAGACGGCACAGCCATCTCAGAGGGATTTCCTACCTCCTCACTTAGATTTAAGGATTCAAGAGGAGCAGACATTACTCCCGGACTTAAGAAGAAAGAAGCAAGAGAAGAGAAAAGATCGGTCGAACCTGTTCTAACTCAGGAAACCGGTGTTCTTCAAGGTCGCACAAACCAACAATGGCGGACGAGATCTTCTAGCACAGTGAAAATGACGGGGAAAAGGTCATTTCAAATCTCACCCCGTATTTATAAGCACATTATCAGAAGGGACCCACCAAGCCCAAAAGCCATGACGGTTCGGAGTAATGATGATTTCGAGAAACCCAACCATCGGCCTAATACAATGATGACCTTGAAAAGACCTAATCTCTGGCTGCGCAATAAATGACGCTCCAACAGTTGCCTTGGAAGGCAAACAGGCAGGACACATGACTCTCCAAAAAAGGCTTAGCCCTAGTTGCTTGTTAGTATCAAACTAGGACTTAGGGGGGGGAATAACTAATATACCATAAAGAGCAGGCCAATCAGCACTTGACACGTATGATCATGAATCCAACTCATCCTCGACTAACTCAGCTCTCGCTCAGCCAATGACTAAGAGCTCGAGCATCCAGATCAGAACAAAAAGTCGGAAGTGACCGAGCATATGCTTCTAGAGCACATATATATCCGGATAAGGATCTCAGAGTTAATTACAGGATCTAGACCAACACTCCAGACCTCGTCACCGCCTTAGCGGATGCCGAGCAGGGAATAAGGAAGCAATCCTCAACACGGAGACGGTCTTCAACAAGGAAACAGTCTTCAATAAGGAAACAGTCTTCAACAAGGGAACTACCATCTATGGTTATCTCTATGCAATTCTCCACAAGGTAACTGCAATCTCCAATGATCAAATCCTTACATTCATGGCTCCGAATCCTAATCAACTTAGGAAGGCCACGGTCTATAAATTAAACCCTAGAGGTACGCTTTATTTTCATGCTCATTCTTTGGCTTTCAATACAGTTTTTCAATTCCTTTTACTTACTTAAGCATCGGAGCAGCTACCGCCAGAGCCAATCCGGTGGTCCTCTGATCATCTTTCTAAGTGTTCTACAGGTCACGGAGCCCACACTTATTACGAGTCGAAAAGTGAAGCATCAATTACTATATACAAATAAGAGCATTACCAAAATGAAGTATGGTTAACTGGAATGTAGTGTACTGAATTCTTGCTGCTAACTAATTTTAGGAGAGTAATGCTAAACATAACGGGTAACATTAAGGGTACTTAATTTTTGTCTTTTACTCTGTTAAAAAAATATATTCAAACATGTTTTCAGATATTTTAGAAATTAAAATACACTATTTAGTAACCGAACTACAAAATAGTTTAACAGAAATTTCCTGAATACCAATCCAAACGGGTAACATTTTTCATTTTAGATTCATGGGCATGCTTTATTTAAAAGTATTAGGAAGAGGAATGAGGCAGTTCTATAAATTGCTTTGCCAGGAACCTTGTGTTATTGTTCTCTGACACAGTAGACTTCCTTCACTTTTTTTTTATAATCATTTAAACATAATAACAGCCTCCTAGTCTAAATGTCAATTTTTACACCCATGATCTTACCATAATCCTCTCCTATGAGTACTTGTTTCAATGGTACATGTTCTATACTTAGATTACTATAGAAGTACACATAACGAAATTAACATTTTATTTCAGAGTTCAGTTCTACTGCATGAGAAAATTTGGTGTGAATTACATCCAACTTCTCTATCTCTTTCTCTGTAGAACTAAGGAAGTACATTAATTACAATATTATAATACAACTACTTATAGCGGAGATCCATCTGGGGTGTTTTACAATCTGAATCATCTGATGATTCAATTTTCATGAACTTTTTTGGTCCATAACATAATAAGAAATATTAGCTTCTTAGAAGAAATCTGAAGATGTGGACCAAAAAAATGAAAAAAAATAAATACTGAAGATGAACTTTAGGTGCTTGACAGATGAGGGGATTCCAGTCTTATGGGAAGCTTTTCGTTGCATTTATGCTTTGAGAATTATGATTGTGGAAATAGTCTCTCCGCTTGTGAGAGTAAAGTTACATACATCTAACCCTTTCCAAACTTTGCAAAGTAGGAGCTTGGACTGTCACTCTCCTTATTTATTTCAATGTTGATACTTAAGTAAAAGGCAGCAATAGCAATACCATACGTATAAGTACCCTTTCCCCTGGGGTAAACCATCAATATCGAGTTTATGGGAAGGAGGGAGAGAATTAATTACTGTCAATATGATATTTACACACGAGGGGAGACCTCAGCATAATAGTAAAATTGTTACATTATGACTTGAAAGTCACGAATTTGAATGATAGAAACAGACTCTCCACACAGGAGCTAAGAGAAATGACCCTTTTGTAATATAGAAATCTCAGGCATGAAAGGTTGCTTTGTTGAGACTTTCCTTGTTTGCTATCCAAGATACAATCGTCATTGCAAGCAGATATGTTATAGTAAAAATAATAATCCACACAGCATCAAGTTTTTGGTCTGTGTAGGGACCTTCAAATAGAGCTGACTCTGGTATATTGTTCTAATAGAATGATTGGTATTTGATGGTTGTTGAAAATAAATGATGTCTAAAGGCTTCGAGAAGGTGGACTAATGCATGATGCTAGGAATCCTCAATTTCCAGGATGTCTTGTGAACTTAATAAATTTTGGCCAACAAACAGTAGGGAAAAGTTGATTTTTTTGGAATTTGGAAGGGGCCAACAATTGCTATATAGCTTTCTTATGTGGACTTATTATACTACTCTCCCCTAGACAATGACTTTGAATATTATTGTTTTAAAATGTCTACAAATGTTGGTCCCATTAATGCTGGGATGTTTTGGGAGGTTCAAATTAAGTACAATAATCTTACCTTTTTCAAATTTGTTTTCAAAGGATGTGACAGTGATATGGCACTATATCGTTATCAATGATGTGGCACTATATCGTTATCAATGACAGTCCTACATGTTGTCTTAAGGGGGGGTCATAGCTCCCCAATGTTTTGAAAAATTAAATTTTTATCCATATTTTTAAAAAATAAAATTAGGAGTTGCCTTTTCCAAATTTTTTCATGTTTTCATAAGAAAACTCTTAAATTTTATTTTTTATATTATTTCCCCCTAACTCGTTGGTCTAGATCCCCACTGATCATGATATCATATTAATTATATAATTAAAGTATTACAAATAATATATTGCTATACTAGTTCTACATCATTTAAGATACAAATTTATAAAGTGTAGTGATGCTGCACTTTTCGACTCGCAATAAGTATGGACTCCGTGACTTGTAGAACACTCAGAAAGATGATCAGAGGACCACCGGATTGGCTCCGGCGGTAGCCGCTCCGATGCTTAAGTAAGAAAAAGGAATTGAAAGACTGTATTGAAAGCCAAAGAATGAGCATAAAAATAAAGCGTACCTTTAGGGTTTATTTATAGGTCGTGGCCTTCCTAAGTTGATTAGGATTCGATGCCATGAATATATGGATTTTATCATCGGAGATTGCAGTTACCTTGTGGAGTATTGTGTCGTAGATGGAGATAATCATAGATAATAGTTTCCGTGTTGAAGGTTATTTCCTTATTCTCTGCTTGGCAGTTATTAAGGAAGCCATAAGGTCGGAACCATATGAGATGTTGAATGAATATTGCCCAGAGCATAAAGTCTGGAAGATATGCGCATGAGAATGCCTTGGAGGCTCCGCCTGCACTGTATGACCGAGTTTGTCGGTTCTATAGGATATATATATGAGGATGCCCTGAAGGCTTATGGCTGCTCTATATGATCGAGAATATCAGCTCTATATGATGTATATATATGAGGATGCCCTGAAGGCTTATGGCTGCTCTGTATGATCGAGAATATCAGCTTTGTAAGCACACGTGTCTCAAGGTGACTGGTGTGTCTGTTTGTGGTATATCAGCTACTCCCCCCCCGAGCCCTAGTTAGAAGCTAGGGCTTAACTAGGGTTATGGGCTTTGTGAAGAGTCATACGTTTCGTTTCTCCATTTCTCGAGACATCGGTTTAATGAGTCATTTATTGCGCAGCCGACACTTGAGAATGTAATACCCTGACCCAAAACGGCACGAATATCGAGGCAGTCGGGTCGGGCAACACTATATCAATTGTACTTGGAGCTGTTTAATCCTATATTTTATGAATATCAAAATACATATATATATATGTGTATTAAATGGGTATATATTATGTATTTATACATTATTATAATATAGGATATATGTATATATATATATATATATATTGTATATAAAATGAAAACCTCAAAACTACCCGACCTAACCTATACCTATAGGTATGGAGAGGGGTATGGGAGAAATCAGAAAGGTATGGGGGGAAAGTATGGTTAGCCATGCTTGGTTGAGTGTGGTTGGGGCAAGAGATATAAATATATATATTATATAAAAGTGTATATACATCTCTTTGTGTGGGAGTGAGGAAAACAGAGAGAGAAAAGTGAAGCAGAGTTCTGGGGCAGTGAGCACGGGGAGAAAAAGCATAGAACCAGAAGCAGATCTTAGAGAGAGAGAGAGCAGTAGAGAGAGAAAGAAAGATCAATTTGAAGCAATTGGAGGAAACATGCAAACAGGTAACCAATTATGCTCGTTGCTTCAATTTTTACTCTATGCTGTTATAGATCTAATTTTGAATTTATGGGAATCAAAATATGAAAGAAAAACATGAAAACCAAGAACTTTAGCTACGGTCAACAATGGTATATTTTGGTAGGTCCATTTGATTGCAATTTTAGGACTTAAAATAGGTAGCCAAGTTCATTAGGAACTCAACAGAATTTGAACCATCTAAAACGGTTGAGAAATGGCCATTCTATGGTCGATTATTCTCTCGCCGGTGCAATGCCGGAAAACCGGCTATGGGTGTCGGAAAACCGTGGCCAATCCAACTAAAAACAGTCTAAAAATGATGCTTGAGATTCTAGAAATGATTCGATATGAAAACCGTAAATTTTGGGCTTCAAAATGGTGTAAAACGGTGGGTTGGCCGAGATTCCGGTGATCGGAATTGACAGGGGCGACCGGAGAAGACCATCGGAAATACGGGGGCCATGTCGGGTCAAAACGGGACCGGATCCGGGTCTGGGTCGGGTCGGGACCCGACTGGATCCAACGGGTGATTAAACTGCACCGTTTCATTAAAAGTTTTAATGTTTTAAGATTAGGGCTGACGTCAGCATGACCCCTTAAACCGGTTCTCTGGAGAGGACTGAACCGGTTGGTTCGGTGTGGTCTGAGACCGGTCTAGGGTTTCATTAAGTGAACCCTCTGGTCTAATGTTTTAATTAAAATGAATAAGCCAGAACTTATGATATTTACGGTTTGACCCCAACTATTCACCCCATTCCAAATCTGACCCAGACTTTGGAGAATTATTTCAAAAACACCCCTGGAAAATAATAAAATAATAAAATAAATTATTTAAATAATTTATTAAATATATAAAATTACTATTTTACCCTTGAGTCACAGATAAGTCAAACGAAGTCCAAATGGGACGAATGAATAGTCAAACTTTATTATCTCGAGCATTCCGGATCCAATGGTGAGGTCCGTTTTACGAGACGGGACTTCGAACATTAAAGTACAATGAAAACAAATCCTAAAATGACCAAAATACCCGTGTGTCCTAACAGGGCAAGTCATATAGGTATTCTTACTATCTTGGACCCACTGAATCCAACGGTGAGGTCAAAATTATAAAAAGAGGTTCCAGGAATAAAAGTACCTATAAAGTACAAAAGACGGTTTTGCCCTTTTCAATCCGGACGTCCGATTTAAGATCCGTAAAAGCCTAAACTTATTTTATTCAACATTCCGGATACAATGACGACATCTAAATTAGTAATCGAGATACCGATAGCCAAGATTAACAAATTTGAATATTGAGTATGGTTCGATCACAGTTATAGACTGAGTTATTTTCAATTGACAGGCACGTCAAAAGAAAAGGGGAAGGAGACTTTAATTAGTTGAACTACTGAGAGTCATTTTTGAGGTAAGTAATTCTGACGCTTTAATATGGGTTATACCCAGCCAGTCACGTTATTGTTCATATGCTGCCAATTTGTACTCCATTACTACCTGATGCACTTGATTTGAGCCAATCGACTTGTAGATATCAGTTTACCTGATTTTGGATTTGACTTGCTTGCTTACATCACTTTGAGATTGATCATTGATATTTGAATATTATTGCACTATCGTACCATGACCTAGTCTTGAGATACATTCTACTGATTCCATACACTTCGTGTTTTGTTGTTTGTGATATCAAATGTTTGGTACGATTGTACATCTTGTATGGGATTTTGTTGGTCATGATATTTGGTATGTACTCGGGGTTGTGCTCAGTCACAATGACCCATCCATTCACAGATTGCGTGGGGGAAAAGACCCATTAGGGTCTGTTGTGTCCTACGGGACCTATATTGAAAAGAGCTCTAACGCTTTTCAGAGAGCCCGAGGAACCGTGGTGGATCTGAGCATGCGTTTTAGTGGGGTATGCCGGGCCCCGGGTAATTCACGTATATCTGGGCTATTTGAACTTGATGTTGACTTATTCTTGTTTCCATTGTATGATCATATATTTTTATACCCTGTGAAATGATCATATTGTTGCAAGCATGGTATATCTTTGATTGGCTAACGTATTGTTGTGGCAGCAATCCATCATGATAGGCCAGATCCCAATTTCATTTGGTTTTGTTATTGACTCTTGTGATATATTGTGGGATATGCCTTTTGGACCCTCGGGTCAATATCTTGCATATTTTGGTGACTGGCTACGTCCTCATTATTACCCATTTGGCTATCTGTTATTCCTTGTTCTATTATTGCATTGGACAAACCCGAACCCACGTTAAAGCCAGGAAATTACTTATTGGGCTATTAGCTCACCCCTCATCCCTTAAATTTTTCAGGACAACAAGAAATCGGGGAACCCTCAAGCGCTCTAGGGATTTAGACGCCGCTAGTTACTGGTAGTTGTTTTGGTGAGTTTTGTATTAAGTTAAATATTGTCAGGTCTTAATACTCCTATGTCACCACGGTCCTGTTTGTTGGTTTTGTTTTTGAAGGATCTGTATTTAAACACTTATAATTTTTGGACATGCATCAAATGGTGAACTGACTGTGCTACCAGACATTTTAATGATTAAGAAATGTTTTTGTTAAAACTCTTCCTAGCATTTTAGATCCTTTTGGTTGGGGAACGGTCCACGGGCCGCAGACTCGGGTCACGGACCCCTAATCCGCATAGGGTGGGTTTTGGGTCGTGACAAAGAAGCCATCATTATCTTCAACCGTTGTGTTGGCTCGTCTTGGGAGGCTCATATTTCGAATGAGTATATAAAAAGAGGGAAAGGTCTTGTATACCTTTCTTCTGCACTTGCGTCTACAGTACTTGAGGCTGCCACCGCCATTTGACATATTTTGAAGTTTGAAGGATATCCGGTGTTCATAGTCCTTTCTTGATCTCAGGTTTGATTTTAGTCCCCTTCTACATTCCTTCTCATTTGCTTCGTTTCTTTCTTTTGTTCGCCATGTCTGGTCTTGAGTCACCCTCTGGTTCAGGCAGTCCTTCTGGGACCGTTCCTCAACTTCAGTTAGTAAATGTTCCTTCCGTAGATGATGATGAGAATAGAATAATAGACCCCCCTCTAGTCCGGGGGTTAGGATTGTCGATGCATTTGATGAGCCCCCGAATAGGGCTGGTGAGACCTCTGGTCGATCCGGTTACAGAGAGCAGGGTGAGAGTGCAATCACCAAAAAAATGTTGAAGGAGTTATGGGAGAAATTCAAACTTCCCTCCAATGTTACTTTTAGGGTCCCTGACTCTCAGGATCGCCCAAACGATGTTAGAGAGGGGGAAATCTGCGCCTATCTGGCCTGGTTTGAAATGGGATTGACACTCCTCCTTCCTGATATTATAAAACAATTCTTCTGTTGGTTCGACCTTTGCCCCGCAAACCTGAACCTTAACAGTTGGAGACATCTGTTGAGCTTCATTGTGTTGGGGCATATGAATAATGTCAAGGTGTCCCTTGACCTGATCCGTAGTAATATGGATCTAAAACTTCAGAAGGCGGAAGGCCTTTATTACATGTCTTTTGATAGTGGGTTCGGACTCCTTACTTCCGTGCCCTCTTCCAACAAGACCTGGAAGAAGTGGTATTTCTTCATAAAAGGAGGATGGGAGTTCAAGGACTTCGAAGGCCGACCTTTAGCATTCCCTCAAACCTCTGGACGAAAGGGTGAGGCGTAATTTCCCGTGGCTGAGTTGACTTCTTTTTGTACACCAATTACTGAACTGATCAATTTCTGTGTTTCTTGTGCAGTTAGGAGCGTGTGGAGAAGACCGAAATTCTCCTCTGCGATTCAGAAGCAATACAAGAAGCTCTTAAAGCCCAGTATTCGAAGCCATTCCTCTATTGTTAATCCTGACAAACTGATGGCTGCCAGAAGAAGCGTTGAAGAGCTTGCAAAGAAGATGATGGCACGGTGGGAGACCGAGCCATCTTCATCTGTGGCAGCGGGGGAGGCTTCTTCCCCAGTGGACCCTCCCATCCAGGTGAAGAGGAGGAAGATACTCTCGATCTCTCCTGATCCCGTTGAGGTGGAGAGAGAGGCGCCTGCCCCCATTTCTATGGTCCCCCCAATCCCGTCCACGCAAGCGGGCAAGGGGGAGTCATCCTTGGTGGCCCCTGATACTGTGGGGGCCAAAAAGATTCTGGAGGACTTTTGGGCCAAGGGCTCAAGCAAAATTAGGCCCTAGAAGCCGGAGAAGCTTCTTGCTGACCTGGCTTCTCTTCAAGTCAAGGTAAGTTCTTCGGGTTTTTATCTCCCTTCCCTTTTTTCCAAATGCTTTGGTTGGTACTGAACTGTGTGCTTCGCACGCTGTAGGCTCTGCACACCCTTTCTGCCTTGACGAAGGTCTCTCCTCCTTTAGAGGAGGTTGATGATCTCAAGACCGAGCTGGACGAACTTAAGCTTAAGCTTGGCACTACCCAGTCGGAGGCCCACGATTCTGTAGAGAAGCTGAAGGAGCTTCAGAATTCTTTGATCGTGATGGAGTCAGAGAAGGACCTTGCCATTCAGCGGGAGAAGAGGCTGAAGAAGGAGTTGGACAGCCTGCGGTATGAATTCAACCAGAAGCTTGATGATGCGGTGAAGCAGGCCAAGGTGGACAATGAGATAGAGATGAAGATGGAATTGGAAGGAATGGCCACCACCCTGATTCTGTTCGGCTTCAACAACTTCCGGGATAGGTTCCTTACCAAATTTCCCGACTTCGACATATCCTCGATTGTGCCTCCAGGGGTTACCCCTCCTGAGGTTGCAGTTCTGAACGAGGTGGTCGAGGTTCTCCCTGCCGCTCCTACCGAAGTTGTCGTCCCAAGTGAGATGATTGATGCTGCTTCTGCCGATTCCCTCCCAGCCGTTGAGCCTGCCGACCAGGCTTGAAATATGATTAGCTTAGGTTTTTGTTGTTTTTTTTTTTTTTAAACTTCAGTGTAACAGACTTCTTTAATGAAACAGCTCTCTTTTATCAAATGTCTTCTCTTATGCTTGGTTGACCCATGTAGCATTCCTTTGAATTTGTTGTTGATGTGAGAAATTGATGTAAGGCTGTTCTGGATCCCTCCAGATCAGCTTCCAAGAAGTGGCAGTTATCTTTCGAACTGTAGTTGTGATAAGATAACGATTGTAGCATAGTTCTGATTGCTCCTTCCTCTCTGGATGAGGTAGGAAAGCAACTTACATAGGATATATAAGGGTCTAACGATGATTTCATGTCATATATATATTGAGAGTGAATTTCTAAAGAATTCTGAGGCAGTTCGTCCTGAACCCAAATCCTGTAGTAAGAACGGTGTCTTGTGTCTGTTGCTCTGACGATAGAGACTCCTGCCTCCTAAATCGTTCATACCTGGATGGAGATACATCCAAACTGAAAGCTTTACGTGGTCTATCAAGGATCAACGGAATAGCAAAGACAATGAGGTCTGTATGTTAGATCGGAGGCCTTTGTATAAGGGTGGATCGGACTTTGTTTGCTTTGATCAGTTCGGTATGCTTGGGGAAGCCTTGTATCTTGTCGCCTAAGTATCCGAAAGGACGATTCTATACGTCATCCATTTATACAGCTGTCTTTTGGGTTTTCGATAACAACCATTTATTTAACCGTTGCGACGGTTCGTTTGGGCGACTCTTGGGCTTCGAGGGTCTATATATACGAAGGAGGAGCATAAGGTTTCCCCCTATCTCTTTTACTTGTATCCCCATATTGTTCCCCTATCGGAGAGAATTTGAATGCCTTTTAGAGGCTTACCATTTGCCCGGAGATGATTGACGATTTTCAGTCCGAGTTGGGAATGATTAAACTGTGGCCGAGAGTTAACCTTCCCTTTGATTCAGTCTCCAAGGAAGGATTAGAGGAGGCTAAGATCTTTTTGTCCATCTTAGCATCCGGTCGAGATTTCTTCGATGGGAGGTGGATCTTCCTTGATTCAACCGAGGCTTAGAGCGTTGGTGATGAAGACGAAGGTGGGATGCCTCCTTCCCTCTGTGTCTTGGCAGAGACCCTTGCTCCAATCGGCTGGGGTGTGACAACTGCTCTGAGGGAGATGAATGGAGGTCCCCTGAGACCTAGAGCCCTCATCCTCTGTTGGTCTTGAGATCAATGATAGTGATGATGAAATGGCCTGGGTGCTCCTTGCTGCAGAATGGGGTTCAGGATTCCTTCCTTTCAAATGGAGCCGGCGGCTGCGGTAATGGAAGTTTGGATCTTGGATCCTTTTGTCATTCGAAGAAGAAAGCCATGATGTCGTATAATGTTTGCCTTTTGTTGTAGCTTTTTGTGTACTTGTTCTGTTTCCAGTCTTCTTGTACTGATGTAAATCTTCTGAATCATCAATAAAATTGAGTTCCTTCTCCTCAGATCTGATGTTCTTTGTATTTGAATGTGCTCTTTTTGGAGTTTAAAACACCTTCTTGCGCACTTCTGATACATGACTGTTCTAAAAATAGATCAAAGAAACTTTGTAGAAGTTCTGAATCAAGGTACTTCGCACCTGCTTGGTTCTATAGTACTTGTTGTTTGCTGATAGATAAGCCAAATAATCTAAGTGTCAGATTTGAGGTGTTCCGATCTAAAAAATTTTAGTTTGTAGATGTTCTGAACTTCTGTCTTTGGATGGACTGGACCGTAGAAAAGATGGACCAAACACGAAGACTTGTACATTATGGACCAGGCTCTAGACGCCTGTGCATTATAGATGGACCAAGTACGAAGACTTGTACATTAAGGACCAGGCTCTAGAGGCCTTTGCATTATAGATGGACCAAGTACGAAGACTTGTACATTATGGACCAGGCTCTGGAGGCCTGTGCATTATAGATGGACCAAGTACGAAGACTTGTACATTAAGGACCAGGCTCTAGACGCCTATGCATTATAGATGGACCAAGTACGAAGACTTGTACATTAAGGACCAGGCTCTGGAGGCCTGTGCATTATAGATGGACCAAGTACGAAGACTTGTACATTAAAGACCAGGCTCTGGAGGCCTGTGCATTATAGATGGACCAAGCACGAAGACTTGTACATTAAGGACCAGGCTTTGGAGGCCTGTGCATTATAGATGGACCAAGTACGAAGACTTGTACATTAAGGACCAGGCTCTAGAGGCCTGTGCATTATAGATGGACCAAGCACGAAGACTTGTACATTATGGACCAGGCTTTGGAGGCCTGTGCGCCTGTGCATTATAGATGGACCAAGTACGAAGACTTGTATATTAAGGACCGGGCTCTGGAGGCCTGTGCATTATAGATGGACCAAGTACGAAGACTTGTACATTAAGGACCAAGCTCTAGAGGCCTGTGCATTATAGATGGACCAAGTACGAAGACTTGTACATTAAGGACCAGGCTCTAGAGGCCTGTGCATTATAGATGGACTAAGTACGAAGACTTGTACATTAAGGATCATGCTCTGGAGGCCTGTGCATTATAGAGGAACACTCCATGGAGGTAAAAGAAAGAAACATCTCTATTGATAATACTTCCGTAAATGTTCCACATTCCATAGCCTAGGAATAGGCTTCCTAGTCATGTCTTCTAGCCAGTAGGTGGTAGGCCTTACAACCTTTGTTACTTTGTAGGGGCCTTCCTAGTTTGGTGACAACTTTCCCATAGTGGGATCCTTGGTGTTTTGAAAGACTCTTCTTAAGACGAGGTCTCCGACTTGAAAGTTGACCGTTTTGAGTCCTACCTTGGATTTGTCGACCATTCTCTATTGATAGGCCTTCATCCTGATGCTGGCTTGATCCCTTCTTTCTTCAAGCAAATCCAAGTTTTCTATCAGCTGCTGATCATTGGACTCTTGCTTAAAGGCTTCAGTCCTCAGGGTTGGCATACCAATCTCAACCGAAATTACTACTTCTGTACCGTAGGCTAATGAGAAGGGAGTTTTAGATGTGGGCGTTCTTCTGGTTGTTTTGTAGGACCAAAGAACTCCAGGGAGTTCTTCTGCCCACTTTCCTTTGGCTTGTTCCAACCTTTTCTTTGGCTTGTTCCAACCTTTTCTTTAACCAGTCAAGAATCGTTCGGTTGGTGACCTCTGTTTGCCCATTTGCTTGTGGATGGCCCGGAGAGGCAAAGTGTTGCCTAATATTGAGATTTTCACAGAATTTCTTGAAGCCTTTACCAGTGAATTGTGTCCCGTTGTCAGAGATAATCACACGTGGTATGCCAAACCTGCACACATTGTTCTTCCAGGTGAAGCTCTCGACTTCCTTTTCTGTGATATGTGTTAGAGGTTCAGCTTCGGCCCATTTTGAGAAGTAGTCAATGGCTACCAAGAGATACTTCCTGTTTGGTGGAGCCTTTGGTAATGGACCCACGATGTCCATTCCCCATTGAGCAAAGGGCCAAGGACTAGGAATCGGGATAAGCTCGTGATGAGGCAGATGTTGATATGGGGCAAATCTTTGACATTTGTCGCACTTCTGAACCTACTCCTTAGCCTGCTTAAGCATGCTAGGCCAGTAATAGCCCTGAGACAGAGCTCGGTGAGCTACAGTTCTACCCCCATTGTGATTCCCGCAAATTCCCTCGTGTATTTCAGCCAAAACATATTGTGATTCTTCTGGAGTTAAGCATTTTAACAGAGGTTGAGAATACGACCTTCTGTAAAGCTTGTTGTTCAGGATCAGGTACCGAGCTGCTCTGATTTGGATTCTCCTGGCTTTGTTTTTATCTTCTAGGAGGAGCCCGGATTGCAGGTACTAGAGGATTGGAGTCATCCAGTTCTGGGGTTGTTCAGCAATTTGAGCAACTTGGGCTTCCTCTATGCTAGGTCCATGTTAGCCAAAGCATCTGCTCTGCAATTCTGGCTTCTTTCAATTTTTTGGTATGTGAATGTCTGGAAGAAGTGCTTCAAGTGGTTCACCAGTTCGGAATATCGGAGCATCCGATCGTCTTTAATGGCAAATTCTCCCAGGACTTGGCTTACCACCAGTTGGGAGTCTGAGAAGACTTTGAGGTTCTGAGCCTCACATTCTAAGGCAAGCTTCATGCCTAAGATTAGAGCTTCATATTCTGCTTCATTGTTGGAAGCTTTGAATCCCAGGCTGACTGCTTTTTCTGTCGTGAGCCCATCAGGGAACTGTAGTACAAGGCCTACTCCCGAGCCTTGATCGGTTGATGATCCATCGATGTATAGTAGCCAGGTTCCCGAGGTTTCGATGAGTTGTGCCTTGTCTTGAAGTGCCGGGGTGAATTCGGCAACAAAATCAGCCAAGGCCTGCCCTTTGCTGGAGTTTCGGGGTACATATGATATGTCGAATTCCCCTAGCTCCACAGACCACTTAACCAATCTTCTCGATACCTCAGGTTTCCTCAGTATTGACTTCAGAGGATAGGCAGTTGGGATCTCGATTGGATGGGCTTGGAAATAAAGTCGAAGCTTCCGAGCTGATATGACCAAGGCATAGGCCAGCTTTTCTATTTCTGAATATCTTTTTTCCGTGTCAAGTAGTGCCCTACTGACGTAGAATATAGGCCTCTGTACTCCCCTGTCCTGTCTGATCAATGCGGAGCTGACCGCATTTTCAGAAACTGTGAGGTACAAGAGTAGCTTTTCTCCTTGTACTGGTTTTGACAAGAGCTCTGGAGAGGCTAGATACTCCTTTAGTTGTTGAAAAGATTTCTCGCATTCTTCCGTCCACTGCAAAGCTTTGCTGCCCTTCAGAGCTTTGAAGAAAGGTAGGCAGCGATTAATGGATTTAGAGATAAATCTGCTCAGTGCCGCAATTCTGCCATTCAGTGCCTGAATTTCCTTCCTGGTTCTTGGTGACTTCAGTCCAATCAGAGCTTGGATCTGAGTGGGGTCTGCTTCGATACCCCCTCTGAGAGACAATGTATCCCAAGAATTTTTCGTTCGTAACCCCGAAGGTACATTTCGAGGGGTTAAGCTTCATCATGTGCTGTTTGAGGATATCGAAGGTTTGGGCTAAGTGCTAGAGGTGACTACCTTTCTGCAGACTCTTCACCAGCATGTCGTCGATGTATACCTCCATGGTACTGCTGAGCAATGGGCTGAACATCTTGTTCACCAACCGCTGATAAGTGGCTCCAGCGTTCTTCAAACCGAAAGGCATTATTCTGTAACAGTAGAGCCCTCGTTCAGTTATGAAAGCTGTCTTCTCTTGGTCTAGAGGGTACATCTGGATCTGGTTGTACCTAGAGTAGGCATCCATGAAGCTCATAAGCTCATGCCTCGCAGTGGCGTCAACCAGTTGGTCTATCCTTAGCAGTGGAAAGCTGTCCTTGGGGCATGCCTTGTTGAGGTCTGTATAATCAACGCAGACTCTCCACTTGCCGTTTTTCTTCTTGACAAGCACGGTGTTGGCTAGCCATTCGGGATAGAACATTTCTCGTATCATCCTGGCTTCAAACAGCCTCTGGACTTCTTCATTTATAATCCGATGCCGTTCAGGAGCAATCGGTCTTTTCTTCTGTCTGACTGGTGGATGATCTGGATCGACCATCAGCTTGTGAGTTATGAGGCTAGGGTCTATACCCTCCATGTCCCTGGTTTCCCAAGCAAATATAGAGAGGTTATTTTTCAGAAACCTGACGATATTTTTCTACTCGGTGTGCGTTAGATCTGGGCCGATATACAAATAACGCCCCTCTGCTTCTGAACTGACCAATACTTTGACGGGCTCGCCAACAGGTTTGGCTCGGCTGTCACGTCCCCTTAGGCTCAGGGGTTCTTTAATGCTGGAAGGGCAAACTTCCACCTCAGGAGTGTGGGTGAGAACTAGATCTGCACAGTCCCAAGTGTACTGTAATTGCTATTTAGGAGCCTTCTCCTTAAGGGCAATAGCATGGCACTCCCGGGAGGTTGGCTGACACCCTCTGACAGAGTAAACGTTCTGGTTGTAGACGTACTTCAGACACTAATGGAGGGTCGAGGTGACTTCCCCTATCTGGTGCAACCAGGGTCGCCCGATTATGAGGTTGTAAGGAGATTTCATGTTCAACACCATGTACTCCGAGATGGTGGTCTTCTGCCCTTCACCCTCTCCTACAGTGGTAAGAAGGTTGACTCTCCTCAATGGGGTGCTGAGATTGCCATCAAAAGCTTCCATCACGGCAGTAGTGGGCTTGACGTTGTCATGATCCATCCCCATCTGTTTAAGTGGCTCATGGAACAGTATGTTGACGGAGCTGCCAGTATCGACCAGGACTCTTTTGATCTCGAAGTTGGTGATTTTGAGAGTGATAACAAGGGCATCACTGTGAGGGCAGTGTACCCCTGCTAGATCTTGTTCAGTGAATTGGATCTCCGGTGCTAGCTTGAGCCTCTTTTCTACGTTGGAGATCTGTAATACGTTCGGGGCAGCTTTGGCCTCCTGAGCATATCTCTTTCTTGCCCTGTTGGACATTCCTGTGATAGGGGAGTCAGCATGGAGGACGTAGATGACATGGTTGTTCTGCCTCTGAGGCTCGTTTCGTCTTTCCCTCTGCTCTTGCCTCTGCGCAGGCCTCTGGTCTGGCCGATGTTGAGGCTTGTCTTCTTGGGGGTTCTGCCTTCCGTCTAGCTTGACGAACTCCCAAAGACGTCCCTTCTTTATGAGCTGCTCTATCTCATATCGGAGGGTCCTGCATGTGTTAGTTGTATGTCCATGATCTTTATGGAAATTACAATACTTACTTTGGTCCCGAAGACTGGGATCTCATTTGATTGGTTCCGGCCACCTCAGGTTTTCCCGATCTTGAATCTGCCAGAGTACCTGGTTCGGTAAAGTGTTCAAAGGAGTGAAGTTAGTGAACTCCCTTGGTCCGGAGTTGTACACAGCTCTAGGTGCTGTTCTCTTCTCTGGGCTCTTGGCCCTCTTCTTGTTGGAGTCTCTTCTGTGGTCTTCCTTCTTGTGATCCTCCCTCTTTGGATTATCCCTCTAGGTCTGGTCTTTGCCCTTCTGGGATGTGCGGTTGGCTTCTTCCAGGTTGATGTACTTTCTGGCCCGATCCATTAATGCCGCCATGTCGGCTGGGGGGCTCTTTGTTAAAGAGTCTCTGAAACCACCTTGGGCAAGCCCAGCAGTTAGGGCTGTTACAAGGAACTTTGGGCTGCAGTCAGTGATCTCCGTGAGTTCGGCATTGAAGCGCGCAATGTAGGCTCTGAGGGACTCCTCCTTGGTCTGCTTGACATTTAACAGGAACTCTGGTCCCCTTCTGAGCCATCTGCTGGTCATAAACCTGTCCAAGAATTGTCTACTGAGCTCATAGAAGCTAGTAATTGAGTTCGGAGGGAGGTTGTGGAACCACTTCAGAGTAGTTCCCTTCAAGCTGGTGATGAAAGTTCGGCACATAAAAGCATCAAAGGCCCCGTGGAGGGCCATAGTATGCTGGTAGTACGAGAGATGATCTCCTGGATCTCCAGACCCGTCGTACAGGGTGAACTTTGGCACCATGAACTTTCTGGGCCTTTCTTCTGACATAATGGCGTGAGTGAATGGGGTGGCCAGTCTTCCGAGCAGCCTGGCCAACTTGTCTTGCTCTGGAGGGTTCTGAGGTCCTCTCAAGGCAATTGTTCGGTCCATAGACTCAGCAATTTCCTCTACCCTCCGCGGGTCTCTAAGTCTGACATCTTGCGAACCCTACTTGACAGCCTCGGCTTCAGGGTAGTAGGGTTGAGTACGCCCTTCGGACGGAGGAGGGTTCCTAACCGGAGGGATTGGTGCTGCATGGGGATGGGGCTCTTGTGGTGCCGGATGTGTTCCCGAGGCCCTTGGAGTTGGGGCTCGAGTAGTGCTCCGGTAATGGACGTCAGGAACGAAGGCTAATGTTCCCCAGCCTGGAGCTGCTGATGGTTGTGGATCTCTGCCAACGTGGGCAACACCGTGGGGGTGCTCAGGCTGGTTATTTGGAGCCTGCTCATGAAGTTCTTCATTCTCCATGGCAACAGGAGGTTGAGTTCCCGCAGTAATGTTGATCGGTGGGTTAGGAGGGTTCATCCCTTAATTCTGTGTAAGCGTTGCCAGCGTTCTAGTGATGGCAATCAACTGTTCCTACACCAGTTCATTGTGTCGTTTGATCGATTCGATCTCTTGTCGCATGGGATTAACAGTTGGCCCCCTTGCTCGTGGAGCAGGCGGCTGACGCTGAGAGCTTTGCGGAACCTGAGTATTCTGTCGTGGACGGAGATTTGGGGCCATAGTTTTCCGGTGAGGAAAGAGATGAGTTTATGAATAGAGCACTTGGAGATTAGTCGTTCCCACAGACGACGCCAAACTGATGCTGTACTTTTCGACTCGCAATAAGTATGGGCTCCGTGACCTGTAGAACACTCAGAAAGATGATCAGAGGACTACCGGATTGGCTCCGATGGTAGCCGCTCCGATGCTTAAGTAAGAAAAAGGAATTGAAAGACTGTATTGAAAGCCAAAGAATGAGCATAAAAATAAAGCGTACCATTAGGGTTTAATTTATAGGTCGTGGCTTTCCTAAGTTGATTAGGATTCGATGCCATGAATATAGGGATTTGATCATCGGAGATTGCAGTTACCTTGTGGAGTATTGTGTCGTAGATGGAGATAATCATAGATAGTAATTTCCGTGTTGAAGGCTGTTTCCTTATTCTCTGCTTGGCAGTTATTAAGGAAGCCATAAGGTCGGAACCATATGAGATGTTGAATGAATATTGCCCAGAGCATAAGGTCTGGAAGATATGCGCATGAGAATGCCTTGGAGGCTCCGCCTGCACTGTATGACCGAGTTTTTCGGTTCTGTAGGATATATATATATATATATATATATATATATATATATATATATATGAGGATGTCCTGAAGGCTTATGGCTGCTCTGTATGATCGAGAATATCAGCTCTGTATGATGTATATATATGAGGATGCCCTGAAGGCTTATGGCTGCTCTGTATGATCGAGAATATCAGCTCTGTAAGCACACGTGTCTCAAGGTGACTGGTGTGTCTGTTTGTGGTATATCATGTAGTATTGCTCAACTAGATATTGATCTAAATTCTAATAAGGTTTTCATTTTTTTTTAAGCAAGCAAATGCTAAGATTGATCATTATTGTGTTCAGGGACAAGTTAAGTGGCATTGGCCCTGTTTCTTTGATAGTAATAACATTTCTACTAGGCCTTTGGGTTGAATTTATATTTGACTCATAATTAAACGGATCAAATACGGGTAGGATCAAATACGAGTTGGGTCAACTCAAATCCAACCCGAACACATATACACACATATATATATATAAATATTTTCATGAAAATTTTATTAGTTTAAAATTTATCAAATATATAAAAATGTTAGTATATTGAAAATCAGCTTGTAAAACCCCGATTAAAATGGTGGTCCAACTATTGTTTAACTTGAATTGAAAAAAATGATAATATAAACATTGAGCATCAAAATTATTACATTATTGTTTATTTTTCTCTTATAATGATGTGTTACATGTTTTGTGCTACATGAAGTTATGAAGGATGTCAATGGAAGATGAGAATTAATATATTTGTTCAAGATTTAAAAATTGTATTAAACTTTTAATTTTGAGTTTGTTTTTTTTTACTAAGCTTAATTGATACTTTTTTTTAAAGTAATTCAACTAATACTGTGTATCTCAATAATTAGACTAAAAAATTAGATATCTCTAGTCTAACCCAATGAATGACATTGAATTGCCAGACACCTTTTACACTTCTTTTATTTATTTTTATTTTTATTTATTTTTATACTATAAATATATACATACTGTATTATATATATATATATATGTGTGTGTGTGTGTTATATATACATACTATATTATATATATGTTTGTATATATATATAGTATTATGTATGTATATATATACTATATTATATATATATGTACTGTATTATAGTATCATCTATATATATGCATTGTATATTATATATATATATATATAACATGTATAATTACATGAAACTACTTATTAATATTTTTAAATAGTTAAGAGTTTATCAATTTTTAGAGTGAGAGAGAGTGAATTTTGAGTTTTACAATTACCAAATTGTTTATGAAATACTCATTAGTTGTCATGACTATATATTGTAGATGTTTTACTAGTTAATAAATAAAGCTATATGGGTCTCACCTTTATTGGGTGGTCATATCAGATAAGCTTACATAAATTTCCACCTATCCCAAACTGTTTTCATGCAAGAAAAGGCAGTTTGCTCTATCCATCCACTTTGATTAATGCCTACAATAAATCCTCTGTTAATTATACATAAAGAATTTACATGAACACAAATACAAATCCTCTGTTTACTGTTTATTGTAAAATAAACAATTTGAGGCTTAACATGAGCACACATGATTATAGAAAGTAATGGATATGAAAATCAAAATCTCATGACAAATGTAAACAGTGTGATGTATTAATTCCTAGCTAGTGGGAAGAACGCTTTAATAGAGAAAGTGGTCCAAGTGTCCTCATTACCATTTAAGAGACCCATCTAGAAGATAAACTGATCAACAATGAAATTGTCAACTTGTTCATATCACGTGATTCTCATTTTAGGAGGTATTGTTTGGGGGTAATAATAAAATGTTTGGACTCTTAAACATGAAAACGTGGCTTAAGAGTACAAAAAAAAGATGTCAAAATGTTAGGTCATAATACGAAAGATTACATCTATCCCCAATTTATCCTATGTAATTCTGTACAAGGCCTTTATTTTTTCACGAGTGAGACTTTGATACTATTGGTAACGATACAAGTTTGTCGACCCAATAACATGAGTAAAGAACCTAATTATAGGATTCAAAATATTTAAGTCAAGTTATTTGTAACAAGACTTGCGGTGTTATATATATATATATATATATATATATATATATCAGTTAAAGTATTCCCACCCAGCCGACGTGGAGTAGGAGTATGGCATAGAGTCCCAACTATAAATATGGACATTGGCAAGTACTTTTATTCAGAACCCATTGTGTTTCTTCTTTCTTCAATCATGGGTCTCCTAATCATGGCAATTGTACTAAGCTTAGTCTACAAGGAAGCAAGTCTAGTCCTTGGGGACTTAGGCACAGCTACTTCTTATGATCCGCCATACACACGTGAGTACATATTTCTTGCTTTCAAGTAATTAAACAAGCTTAAGTGGCAGAAAAAACGAAGTTACTGATTTCTTCTATATATAAAGCCACCCCCAAAACATAAGCAATATTTCTTTATTCCTTTTGAATTGAAGTGGCCTTTTTTTTTTTTTCTTTCTGAATTTAAGTGGCTTTGTATATAATATTCCAGAAATATAAGGCAAGAGTGACACTATTTTTGTTTAATGAATAGTAATTCATTATTATCTGTCTTTGTTGTGCAGCTACCAAGTGTAATGGCAATAGACAAGATCAATTCCCTCCGGGAAACCTTTTTGTTGCAGTGAGTGAAGGGTTGTGGGATAATGGGGCTGCATGTGGGAGGCGTTATAGATTGAGGTGCCTCAGTGGCAATAACAGACCTTGTAAAGATGGTACCATTGAAGTTAAGGTGGTGGATTTTTGCTCGAAAAGGCCATGCCCTTCTACTACCATCATGTCAAATGATGCTTTTGCAGCTGTCTCACATTCTTCTGATGCAAAAATCAACATTGAATATATACAGTACATCTATATCCTTAGTCTTCTCCTTCATGTTCTTCTCTTCGAATCTATAAACTTTCCTTACTATTTAATTTTCTTGCAGGATTTGACGCGAAATGCAACAGATATTATCTATTAGTTATCAGCTTGTGGTTTAAAAAGAGATGCTTAGAAGATCATGTATAGGTTATTTGTGATGCAAGAAGTTAACTGAACAAAATTTTGTGCAACTGTTTTTGGCTGTACTCGATCAAATAGCTGTATTCAATAATAATATAATTTATGTTTGTGACACTGAGGAATTACCCACCGATCAACAAATAAATAAAAGATACCAAGGTTTTATATTTTTTGCACAAATAATCATGCAGATTGAAGAAAAATAGGCATATGAGATTTAGTACATTCTCTCAAAATTTTCATTTTCTGCTGGAAAAAGAAATGAAGTTCAATCTTTACCCTGATTCCCATAAGCCAAAGGAACTTCTGGTAAATGGAAATATGCAGAACTAAAGTCATGAAGTATGCAAGGCGGAACTAGGATAATTATTAGAGGGGGTTCAAAACAATTTGAAAAAAATTTTGAGAAATGAAGGAAAAAATAAATTTTGGAAGAGAATGGAAAGAAATAATGAGTAAATATTAAATTGAGCTAAAATTTTAGAATAGATTAATTTTAAAAGACAAAAGTTTACTTGTTGTATAATTATTTTTATTTTGGGAGAAGACTGCAGTTTGGCGCAGACCCCAATGTACTTCGGCTCTTAGAAGCATGCAAAAATTTATGGCTTTTATTAGCTTGATTAATACCACTTGCAATTTCCGTAGGTAGAACAATATTATTTAAATCCTGAACGGGACAGGGTGGCGTGTCGTACTTATAAAGAAAATAATAACATAAAATAAAAGTGCGTTTTATAATATAAAAAATGTTTCTGTTTTGGAATCAAAGAAAAATTGAGGAGCCTCGTCACTCAAATGAGAAGGATGAGCAGTTGCGATGTGAAGCTACATTGGTAAATGTCCTCTTTCCACTTGAAAAAACTGGTTATATAATATTGGTTTGGTTTCTAAAATTACTTGGATCTATTGCCCCATTTTTTCAATTTTTTAATGCTATCTAAGACAAAAAAAATAAGTTTAGTCTTTGTGGTATTCCATAATTTTCTACTGAGTAAGAAAAAGATTTGAATTTTCATAAACACGTTTTCTGGAATAGTTGAGAGAAGCAAAGCTGTATGGTCAATTAATGAAGCCATTTTCCTACAATTCAAGATTTTCCAAAATTTGCACCATGACGATTGGGTTATAGGCTATTCAAACTTAAAGGATTATCTGATCATTGGGTCTGTTTGACTGATAAATAGGGTGTGTTTGGCCACTACAGAAGGGGTCATCCATTCCACTCCACTGACTCAAAAGCTGTGACAATGATCTTATAGTTATCACTTTCCAAAGTGGGTGGAGGTTTTCTGTACTAATGTTTTTATAGCAGACCCACTTTAATGTGTTTTTAGCAGCCAGGAATTGGTCAACCAGAGCATATCACCAATGCTTATTGAGGAATAAAGCAGTTGGATATATATCATATACCTAATGCCAAATTAGTTTTCTTAGAAGTGGCCAACAATTATAAGTGATCGATTCAGAATGCCAATCTAGACTTATTATTTATTGAGTGGCCATGCATGCAATCAAAAACTATATATCTTCTGTTCAATTATCATATAATTAGCAACCAGCAATGCTGTGAATTCCATCTTTTTATCTCATCTCAAACCCATTTTTTTATATGAATAAAATAACATGATAAATTCATAAATAATGAATTCTACTCAATGCTAATCGAATTCTTTTTACTAATGTCAATGATTTGATTTTTTTAAAATTACAAGTTCGTCTTTTATAACGTTGATATATTCACCCAAAAAAAAAATCATTAAACTAATGCGGATAAAATTGTAAAATTACTATAACTATTAACACCGTCACTCTTGCATGTCTAATAAGAAAGGATAGTATATTTAATTAAATAATAAGAGTATTGTATATAAGTATCATAAAATTCAAGTGAGTATACAATTATCTTAAAATTTAAAGTTTTAATTGTATACTAGATCCAATACTTGTTAGACTGAGAGTACCACTGCTTTTTTAAAACTTTTCACCTTTTTTTTTTTAAAGGCACTGATTTAGTTTATTAAGTCCGCGTATACTTTTGATTTAAAAGGTAAATTTTTAGTAAATAACTATTAGATTAATCATGTTATATGAAATAAAATGTTAAACAGTTAAGAAATAACGAGTGTAGCCGAAATGGAGATGTTAAGATACATGTGCGGTAAGATAATATAAGAAATGATAGAATTATGAACGAACATATTTATGAGATGGTAGGAGTAGTACGAGTAGAAGATAAGATGAAAGAACATTGGCTAAAGTGATCTGGTCATGGCAAACGAAGACCAATAAAAAATAGCGATAGGGTTAGTATTGAAGGTTAATTATGTTAGGAGGCGAGAGTGACCAAAATTAATTTTAGTAGAAGTAGTAAAAAAAGACATGGTAATGGGTGGTTTAACAGAAGGAACAACCTTAAATAAAAATAAATGACAAAATATGATTCATGTAGCTGACCCAGGTAATTAGAATAAGACATTGTTGGGTTGAGTTTGATTTAGTTTTTAAAATTTCTGTTATACTTGAAAAAAGAAGTTTAATACCAAATGATGTGTCATTACATTATTATGCATTATAAATATTTTGTCTATAATATATTGTCATATTATTTGAGATGTAAGTTTTAATATAGAAATTTAAAACATTTAGCATTACTCTTTAATGAATATATATTTGAGCAAGTGAAGATCGTTTGAGAACAATCAAAAAAGAAAAAAGAAAAATCATGAACCTTTGATATATGGTCAATTGTGGTAGAAGAAATTGAAGTGGGTAGATGAATGAAAGCCTCCTCCACTACCTCCCACTTCAAATGGCAGTTTCAATCTTGAAAACTAGTGGGATGACCTCTTTTATTCGTTTCCGTAGGGGCTTCAATCTTCATCCATTAGCCTCTATTGTCTTAAGTTCAACCTCAAAATAAAAATTAGTCAAAATATAAATGAGAGATGAGATATGAACAATGTATGCTTGAAAATTGTAAATAAAAATATCATTTTTAAAATCCCAAATCTATTCAATTCGAAATAATTTAATTTAGGAAGCAATATATTTTAAAAATATTACAAACAAAAATATCATTTTTAAAATCACAAATCTATTAATTGAAGCCTAAAAAGAATGTTATTGTTAAAGTTAGGTATATTTAAAACGTACAACTTATTTTCTTTGTTATTTAATATTCCCTCTAGAATTGAGTAGAAATTCACAAATAATTATTTTTCTAATTTAAAATGTTTCCAACATTAAGTTTATACATATAAAATTATAAGTCTCCGATTAAAGTAAGAGCAATTCTAACCATACTTTCCAAATTTTCATCCTATTTTATCTGAAATGATTATAAAATAGTTTATGGAGTCACTTTTCAATGAGTTACTCCAACAATAATTTCTATTTTAATTAATTTAGAATTTTTTTATTAATTTCTTAAATTTGAACTTGTACAATTTGAATTTATTTGAACCGCTATATTTTTAATAGTTTTTTTTTTTTTAACGGTCACTATTTTAACAACTATTTTTTAACCGTCAATTTTTTAAACAAAAAATCTCAAATTAAATTCAGCGCTCATTTAACTTATTTAAAACTTAATACAATATTAAATAAAATTTAATTAAGAAAAAAATATATCAGTCAGATGTTTTCTAGGTACTTTGAAAAAAAAAAGTCTTCTACATACTTTTAAACCACATTAAAAAAATATATTTAATTAATTTATATAAACATAATTTTAGAAAACTATCACATTAAAATATTTAATTAATTATTTTATGAGTCTTCTCTCTCATCTCTCTCTTTCCTCACTTGTAGGGAGTCAACTGAGCTTTCCCTGTTTTTAGTAGAGAGAGGGGGGGGGGGGAGCTCCATTAGAGTTTGAGTTTTTTAAAAGATAATGCTTAGTTTTAAATCAAGTAGAAAGAACCTCCTTTTATTCAATTATACATTACAATCATAATCTGTCTTGTGTACAATCACATGTCATACATGTGATTATTTAATTTTAATTAAAAAATAAGAATTAAGTAATTAAAAAACACATGTGCATTTTACACGTACCAGATTATGATTATAAAATATATATAATTATAAGGAGGTTCTTCTTATCTAATTTGAAACAAAACATTATTTTTTTATAAATATGGTCCTTAAAATAACTTAAATATGGTACATGAAAAAGTAATAATATCAATGACTCTTTTTTTTTTTTTCCTTCTTTAGTTAGCCAAAAAATAAATGGCCAATTCTTTCGTGCTGTGTTTGGTAGTGTAGAGTTGGAGTTTTGAAATTGGCTATTAGGAGAAAATTAATTTAAAGTTTGAATTGATTCCCTACCATTCTAATTTTAAGGACTTAAATCCAGGTCACTTAAGTTTCCAAAGTGAATAGTGATGGCACACTTTCAAATGTGGACTGGGTGTGTAAATTGAATAGTGATAATTAAATTTCTGGAACATCATGTTATTTATTGACTTCTAAACTATGGATCGAAGTAGTTGGTTATTGACTTTTCTGGAAGATCAATCTATAATAATGAATGGTATTAAATCTCTATTAACCCTCTTTTTGAGATTTAAACCCTACTATTCTATTTATGAATGAAAAAGCAATGTTATTGGATAACTATCCGTTTCAGAGGTAGTAAATAATACCCGTAAATATCACTTTTTCATGAAAACAAAATTACTTCTTCACTTGGGAAAGGGGGGGAGCCTTAAATAACCCATCTAGACCTAAATCAAATCACTTTGGAAAAAAATCTTTAAGCCCAGGTTCCATAAATCAAAACAACATACGTGTAAAAGACCATACAATTAATTACCCACCAAAACCATGATCGGCCCAGAATGAAAAGGGCACTCTAAACTTGGCCCATCTTGGTCAACAACATGGCATTTATTGTCCAAACCTGGTTTGAAACCATTGGGCCCATAGATGCATGTCATTTCCCCCAACAATTTTTTTTTTCTCTGAAAGTACTTTGGTTTAAAACTTTCAATCCATGCATTGTCATTCGGAAGGAGTGGGATGAAAAAAATTTCCTGCCATGCCTTTTTATTAACAATAATGCTAGGTTTATTTAAAAATTTTACCAAAAGTATTTACCTTCCTGAGTTGGCAGTGTTGTATTGGTTGGATATTACATTCCTGAGTTGGCAGTGTTGTATTGGTTGGATATTACTTATGTAATATCCAACCAATACAACACTGCCAACTAATGAAGGTAAATACTTTTGGCAGTGTTGTATTGGTTGGATATTACATTATGTAATATCCAACCAATACAACACTGCCAACTAATGAAGGTAAATACTTTTGGTAAAATATGAAGGTAAGACTAGCATAACTCTTTTATTAAAGGTTATTTTTGGTTAGGTAGAGATCAGTGATTAAAAGTGCAGGAAAAGAAAGATTATCCCTAACTTTTAGGAATTTGCTTAGTAAGACATTTGAGGGATTTTTTTTTTTTTTTTCCATTATCCAAATACTAACCTTTTATTTTTCCATCAAAAACTACAAGAAAAATAAATTTTCTCGTAAAAGTAGTTATTTATATTTTAAATTTTCCAACTTCTTTTAGGAATTATTGCAAACATGTACAAAAAAAAAAAAAATTCCTCTCACTTTTTTTCCCCTTCAATTTAATTTCTATTACATTCCTTTTCTTGTATTCTTTTCTTCTTAATCAAACATAGAAAAAAGAGTTTTAAATTTCATTTCTTGTTCATTGTACTAGTGGTTTAATATACATGAGTTCCCTCTATTGTGATTCCATAGTCTCAAAGTCATCTGAAGCCAGTTAAGACTGGGACTTGAGGGCTCAACTTGGCAAAATTAGAGCCTCAACTCTGCAACTTGCACAAGTTGGAGGTCGCCATAGTTTCACAGGTTTGAAATTTTGCATGCATCTTGTACATACGTCCGTGCGCGTGTGTGTGTGTGAGAGAGAGAGTAATGTTACAAATTTTAAATTTTTGTACAAAAATAATGTTACTATAAATTATTGATAAAATAATTATAGTGTTTAAATTTGTACCAATAATATAAGGCTATATCATTTGGGAAAAAGAATATAATATATATGAATGAATATAACATATTAGGAGGAGTATAATTATGTTTTCATATTTTAGAAAAAACAAAAGAAGAAATATGAGATTAATGTTTTTTTGAAGGCAAGCACGTTATTGTTATTACAGAATATAATAATAAAGTTTTACCCTTTTTAACAGCTTAAGCTTTTAGATGAATTAGTGATTTCACATAGTATCAAAGCAGGTTAAAGATCCTGAATTCAAATCTCACCGTCATCCAAAAAAAAAAAATGAATTGACACGTGTAGGCTCAAAGTGGCCACACGTGAGGGGGGCGTGTTAGAAAATATAATAATAAAGTTATACTCTCTCTAACAGTTTGAGCTTTTAGATGAATTGGTGATTTCACAATTGTTTACATTTAAAAATAAACCGAGTGAGGATTCTCATTGGTGTCAATGTCAAGTGATAATGGTAATATTTACTTTGTTTAAGTGGTAAATAATTCAGCAAAAATTATATTATCTGTCTCCACACCAAAAATTAAATCGTTTTTTTTTTTCTTTCTTTTTATTAACAACAATAGATGATCCTCATGTCACCCTAAAGTAAACAGCATGCTACACACACAAGTTAATAAACAATCTTTTAAATTTGGGACGCCACCTCTCTCTTTTTAAATGTCATACTTACTATATATAAGGAATTCAACTACTTAATCTTATTATTCAAATTCTATCATATCAATTTAATATAGTTATAACTTACCATTTCCTATCAATCCTGCCTTATGTATTGTATTTATTCCTTATGCATTTCCTCCTGTCTTTTCAGTTTTTTTTTTTCTAAATTTTTTTTTTTTGGTTAAGTAACAAAAATCTCTATGTTGGATGATCGAATAATTTCCAAAATTCTTGCTAGAATGGGTGTTATCTAGCAGTGGGACTTAGGGCTCGTTTGGTATGCAGGAATAGAAGTAGGAATGGAACGAACATTCCTTGCCCCCATTTCCATTCCTGCTGTTTGGTATGCTTAAACATGATGGAATATCCATTCCGTTCGGAATGGCTATTCCACTTAGCACAGGAATAAGCATTCATTGACAAAACCTAAGGAATGCCCATTCCTTTCCTAACGGAATGAACATCCATCTCTACCGCCCACGACCACAAGTATAGTCAACTTTCTTATAATTAATAAACTTGGTAGATGAAAAATTTATTAGTTATTAGAATTAATAATTATAAATTTTTTTATACTTTTATTAATAATTTTTTTTTTTTATACATGTAGATGAATTACAATATATTTAACTCTAATTTAAATAAAATTACAAATATATTTGCCAAAAATATTATAAATAGGATATATATAAATATATGTATAATTATTTTAATTTTTTAATAATTAATATTATAAAAGATTTATTTTTAAAAAATATTAATTATTAAGTAATATAATTATTAATTATTTATCATAAAACTAATTATATTTCTTAAAAATTTCTTAATTTCTTAATTTATAAATATTATTAATTTATTAAATATTAATTATAAGAAGTTAACTTGTACATGAAACTAGGATGACTATATAAGTTTTTTTTTTTTTTGCTAATAAAACAAATGCAGGTTGAATTAACTTCTTCTTTTTTTGCCAATAAAACAAATGCAAGTTGATTTTTTTTTTCAATAAAATTTTTTTTTTGACAATAAAAAAAAATGTAGATTGAACATTTTTTTTATTACTGGATATCCAAACAAAAGAATAGAATTATTATTCCTATTCTATTTCAACAATTTGATCGTTTAAACCAAACACATGAATGAAATTATCATTCCATTACTAAGTATTCAGTAAAACAAAAAAATGGAATAATTATTCCTATTCCATTCCTACTCTATTCCATTCTTAATGCTATTCTATTCATGTCTTATTTCATTCCAGCATACCAAACGTTTAGTCCCACTCAGCTTGGAATTATTACCGGCGGATTGGTTTAAAAGACAATTTCTACATATGATTTTATCCAACGGCTAGCATGTCAAGGTAGATTAGCCACAAAGGATAGATTAACTACTTTTATCTCTATGTTGGGTGAGAGAAATTCTTACATGAACTAGATCAATGTCTTTTTAGTTGTTTATGTGTCTATTAAAAATTAAATAATCTGTCCAAATAACATGATATTATAAGTCAAAGTTTATGAACTCAATTCACATCGTAGGTAGCTGTTGACAATCACATCTTTTGGCTTGTTCTTTTCCTTCTATAATTTGGGAGACATTGTTGATAAGATTATGCATGGTTGATAGGAGGGAGGCAACAGGAGCTGGAATGGGCTATCCAAGACCCATTTTTTGTTTTTTTTTATAAAAAAAAATATGTTAAATTACACTGATCTTATTTTAGGTATCTCATAATTGTAAAGCTATTATCTGACATTTTTAAAATTATACTGATTTCTCATATTTTTACTAAAAAATTACATATCCTCCCCTTCCAATCTATTTTTTCTCAAAATAATGAAAGTGTTCCCTTTTTTTCTTTTTTGCAATTCTCTTTTTCAATTTTGACCACTTTTTTTTTTACTTTTTAATTTTCAAACAAATATTAAATAAAACACTCTTCAAAAAAATAAAAGCATAAGTATTTACTTTAAATTTAATTTTATATAAAATGAAAGAAATTATTTAAAAAATATATATTATAAAAAAAATTAGAAAAGATCAGTGTAATATATATCCAAAAAAAAAAATTATAGAATAAGGTTAAAAAGTTTTATTTTCAAAATTTTAGAGGCTTAGGTCCGCAAGTGTGTATACACAATGTATAATTACATAAATAGAAAAATAAAAAAAAAACTTTCAAATGCTGACTCTTATATGCATATATAAACAAAACAACAATGATTCATAGATCATGTATTTGTATTCATGTAATGTTTATGCATCCACTTAAGATCGGAATTATAATCATGAATACCACATAAACACAAAAACTTAAAGATTTAAATATTACTTTAAACAAAATATAAATGCATATATATATATATATATATATATATATAGACACACAAATTAAGGCTGATTTTACACGGCTTGGCCACAACCCAAACATAAATGCTGGTTTTACACGGCGTGGCCTCTACACACATAAACGCTGGTTTTACACGGCTTGGCCACTATTCTTTTAAGGGTTGGCAATTAAAAGGCACAGATACAGCTCCTCCCGATGATCATTGGCTAGCGCATCGCCTAAGCTATCCATTACCAACAAGACCGTGCGTATCCTCCCTAACGCGGACTCCACACCATCTCTTTTATATTTAAAGGCAGCTCAATGCCAACTGCCTTCATATATATATATATATATATATATATATAACTCTGACAATAATCAAATGAGTCATGCTATTCAAAGGAATACCTAGGCTTTTTGCAAGTTCATGAAATTTTTTTTTTTATGCATCTAACAGACTCTTTGCCGAAAAACTGTCAAATAATTTTTTTTTTTTTTATCAGCAAAAAAGAGGAATATTTTTGATGTAAGAAGTTGTATAAGATATACAAACTTAATACATCAATAAAATGATTGAAGAACACAAAACATCAAGGCTTAACTATCCCTATCTTAACTATGTTGGCATTGAACTAAAAGCCATCATTTGTTAGTTCCAAAAACCCAAGAAGAAAAGCATCACAACCATACAGGCTAACCTGAATAACATAAACCAAAACAAAAAAAAAAAAAAAAACACAAAATTACTATCGAAACTAGATAAACAAAAAAACATCCAAAACCAACAAGACTCACAAATCATAAGGTCTTAGATGCCACCAAAGGAAACGTATGTCAACATAAGTCAATATCTCTTTGTTTAAGATGCTGAATTTTCACTATGATCTCGTTACTTGAAGTGTCGACTAGACCAAACTAAGATGTCTGAAGAACTTTCTCTTATTCGTGTAGATGTCTGAATTATAATCTATCACATAAGTAATACACGTGTTATTCAATCTTATTTAATTTTTATTTTTTAGTTAAAATTAAATAGTCACATAAAACACATGTGATTGCATGTGTGATACATTAAAATTGTTTTACTTATATGAGTAGGAGAAAATTCTTCCTACCTAACTTGGAGCCAAAACACTATCCATTTTGATTCAAATCTTTCATTATTTTGTCAACCCATATTACTCTTCGTCTTTCTATTTCTTTAACCGGATCTTTAATGTGCACTATGTTGTTTATTTTCATATGCCTTGGAATTGGTTTTCGTTAAACATGCGGCATAGTCAAAATATTATAGCTTAATCCAATTTCTCTTATTTTATTTCTTGTTGGTATTTTATATTTCGATTTTAGTTTTATCTTTTTTATGTTACCTTGACATTGACATTATAAAAACACTTAACTTTTCAACATATTTTTTAAGAAAATGTTAGATATAAGAGTTTTTCTTATATGTAGACATAAGATAGTGACGTAGCAGAAGCTTATGAATAAGTAGGACACCGCTTGCTTTTTTGAGAATCGCACGAATCCACGAACCAAAATACACACACTCGAATCCACGAGTTCAGAGAGTAAGATCTCAGAAAGAAAATTTTTTATTGAATGAAAGTTAACCTTACAATGAAAAGAAAGAGCCTTTATATAGGACTGCAAAACCTAATTCGTCTAGGACTAGAACTCCTAACTCGACTAGAACTATAATTTTAGGAAAGAAATAATTAAAATAAGAAAAAAATACCAAAAACTCTAAAAATAGAAATATTCTAATTAAAATAATAAATTAAAAGTCCTAAACTTAAGCAGTAATTTGGTAAAAGGACTAGCTCCAAACATCAACAACAGGTCGAGGATATTAAGTAGCACATTTATTACCAAAAGTAGTAAAAACACGCTTTTGAATGCTAAAACAGAGGTATTTGCCCGAAAAATGGCATACGTCCTAACAAAACTAGATGTATTGATCAACACATCGATTTCGAGTCACCCACCGAATTTCACGCAATTTCGACCATTCTGGCATTGCACGCAATTCCGTGCTAGGAAGTGAATTCTTCTACAACCTGTTATACATCAGTCTCCCCTACTTGAAAAGAACTTAACCTCGAGTTAGGTAATTGTGTAGATGACACATCAGGAGGATGATATTCAAACAAATCAAGCAACATTGAAAGTAAGAGAAATGACCATGTCAGCAAGAAGGTCCACGACATAGGCATTATGTAACACTCCGATCCGAATTAGGGATCATTAAGTCAGGGGTTATAAATTGGTGATCGAGACCTTAAGTAACGAGGTCGGTTTCAACCCCGACACGCGGACTCTTAGTAACAGTCTTGAAAACTCAGGACGACTGTACATCACTTTCATTGCAATCACCGAACTTGAAAACCCAGGACGACTGTACATCACTTTAATTGCAACCACCAACCTATTGGTTCCGTAGTAATTATATGTTTACAAGTTAACCGCTGATCCTTCACACGAGTATAAGATTTAGGCACGCATTTCGAGGTTATGAAAAATTAGTGTAAAGATTATATGCTTAAGAAAATGATTAATCAATTTGATATAATTAATTGATAGAAAATATGATGACACACACATACACAAACTAAAGGTGTGTTGTGTGTGAGTATATAGCCAAGCATGTGTTTGTGTATATATATATATATACATGGTGGTATATAAAAATAATTAAATATAAATATGTGTAACATATAAATAATTATAACTTACTTTGTATATATATATATATATATATATATACACATATAGATTAAAGGAGGCATAGCTGATTTGAGAGGGAGTGGGGGAGAAAAGAAAGGCAAATAGTGGAGGGTATGGGGTGTTTAGTGAACAGTTGAGAGAGGTGTGGGTGTGTGGTACTAATATATGATATATATATATATATGTGTGTGTGTGTGTGTGTGTGTAAGTGTGGCGTGTGGTATTGGGAATTCAGAATGGAGGAGTGCACAAGTGTACAAGGCAGGCCCAAACAGTGGTGAGTAGATCTGAGAAGATATATATAGAGAGAGAGAGAGAGAGAGAGAGAGATTAGGAGAGAGTGAGGAGTCGGTGGAATTGGTTTAAAACCAATGCATGCAGTGCATGCTTACTACTTGAAGAAGAGAACTGAAAGAAAAGGAACTAAGAAGCTTAAGGAAGGGAGAAAATCAGAAGGGGGAAGGAAGGGATACCACCTTTGAGGTAAAAAAAAAACACAAAACCCTTGATTTTATCTCTCTAGAATATATACACGTATATAAACTGTTTAAGTTTTATTTATGCATGTATGATGTTTAGAATGTTAGTACGTGAATAAGGCATGAAATTTGGTCTTTAAAACAACCTAAAATGCAAGGCCTATGAACAAGTAGCCATGGAAGGACCTTGCTTGAAGTAGGTCTGAATCCATGTTAACCAAAACCTATTTGGCTTATCAAGATATCAAATAGAGACCCTGAGGATTTTAAAAACCCTAATACACGATTATAGAACCTGAGAAATGACCTTCAAAGGTCGAGTTGCAGGTACGGGTTTCAAAACCCAACCTTACAAACTCACTGTTAAACCCACTTTTATGAATGGGAGATGAAACCTTATGAAAAATGGACCACGACAGAACAAACCCCAAGGGTTTTGAGTCAAAAATGAACCCGCACGATTGAGTTGCAGGTTGATGGATAAAACTCCACACTGAACGATTGAACTTAGTTTGAGCTCTAAAACCAATGCTAAACCCTTCCATGATGCCTTGGAAACAATTTAAAATGAAAACAGTGGGCAATGATCGAACAGAATTGCACGAAATTGAAGCTTTTTAGCTTCAGAAATTAGGGCAACTAGGGGGGTTGTGGGGAAGACGACATTGAGTCGACTCGCGACTCCCTTCAAAACTGATGAGTTGACTCGGGACACGTGTAAAGAGACCGGGAGGGCCGCCGCATTAATGGAACGACGGCGTTTCACATTAGTTTTAAAATTTTAAAACATTAGGGCTGATGTCATCATGACGTCAGCATTACGTGTAAACCAACTAAATCGGTTGGTTCAAATAAAAACCGGACCGGTTCACTTAAATTTGAACTGAACCAACTGGTTCAAACCGAAACTTATGAAAATTTGATTTTGACCCCCAGAACTTCTGGATAATTATACTAAGGCCCGACCGAAATAAATTAAATATTTAATTAATAATATTTAAATAAGAAATATTTCAAAAATGCCCCTAGGTCAAAATTTGGCCAAACGAAGTCCAAATAAAATAAACGAATAGTGTATTTTGACTATTTTGGGCATTCCAGATCCAATGATGGGGTCCATTTCATGAGATGGGACTCCAAAAAATAAGACATGCTAGAAATGCTAAAATGACCAAAATGCCCCTACTGCTACCAAACCCAAACGGACTTCCGCGAAAGCCTAAATTTACTTTCTTCGACGTTCCGGACTCAATGGTAGAGACTATTCAAACAAAAGAGGTGTCTAAAATAAAGAGACATAAAATTTGATGAATAGCATCAGTCAGGTGGCTGTACTAAAGCATTTGCCGAAGTACTAAACTAAGACTCGTACATGAAATAAGATACGAAAAGACACGACACGTAAACATGAGAAGTAATTAAAATTAATTTAAAGTTAATGAAACTACCAGAAGAGTATAATTTTAAAATAAAATTTATTTCCCTAACATGCTAAATTGTGTTTTAGGCTAAGGTACAAGTAGACTAAAAATGAATAAGAAACTGGAGAGATTTACGATCATGACCAAGGCTCAAAGAGAAACCGATAAAAAGCAACAAAAGTTCATGACAGACTTACTATGGCAACAAAAAGTGATTGCCAAGAAGATAAGGATTGCCAAGTCAACCGAAATCGTTTTAGTTAGGCCGCTCATATACAAAACCCCAACGAAGGCACTACTTGCTGAAGCGAAAATTAGAGAACAATAAAACACTGAAACCCTGAGTGAATGGCTTCGCATGTAATATTTATTATTATTAAATACATAAATGACTAGGCTATGATGCCACTATAGGTTAGACTGATTTTAAGAATTTAGTCTTGCACAGTTTAAAATTGGTAAGTCATGAAGTTGATTAAGTGCATATGGAACTTATGGAATTTTCATAAATTTTGTTAGGCTAAGAAAGGAAAAGGGTAAAGGGAAGGCGCCTCTATAGAGCCGGTCCAGACACGTAAGGTGAGTAACCCTGCATTTGAAGTGGAGATTTAATTTCATGGATTTGAATGAAGTTTTAAGTTCAAGTTATGCGAAGTATTTGAATATCAAATTCAGTTTTTATACGATTCCTGTTTTAAAATATCCTAGTTATGACATGCATGGTAAATGTTTTTATATTCAATTTTTTTTCTTGGAAATATTTAGCAAGTTGGAGTAAAATGTGAATTTCTTTAAATATTCTGAATTTGATTATTCCTAAGTATTTGAATCTTATTGCAGAAGTTATATATTTCATGTTTTAAATACTCATGAAAAGTATCTATTGAAGAAGCCATGTGATAAGTGTTTTATAAGATAAATGGTACTTAAGTACCACTTGCGACGTTGAACTCCTCGGGATTCAATTATGACACAAACAAATGCCCGGTAGCAGGATCTAATCCCCCGGGCAAATGAGATCGTAGCATTGACAGGTAAAACGGGAGTCTGGTTCGAAACAGATTCCACCTAATTAAAGAGAAAAGATGATAAACGCTTTTGAAAATGGAAGCAGGTTTTTACCCCCATTTTTATTATGCATGTTTATATGCTTTTTGAAGTGCATATACTCCACTTGAAGAACTGTATGTTTATCTTGAATACTTTAAATGTTTCAAAGCTATCTGTTTTTAAGAATGCATATATTCTATGTTCTAAACGCTACGAGCAATTGGTAGTGAGTATTTTATAAACTCTCATGTGCTAAACCACTGCCAATTGAAAACCTCATGACAAATGCAGGAATTACTCACAAGCTTAGATTAGCTTACCCGGATTTTTATCCGTCCCCCTTTCAGGTGATTCATGGTAGATTTGATTTTGATGTTGATGATGATGAGTCTGGCTGTGTTGGGAAGATGTGTTGAAGTAGTTTCTTTTGGGAAACCCTATGAGCTCTAATAGTACATTTTGTATTAGTAGACAGTGTAAGAATGTGTATTAAGCCTCTCGGGGCAGTGGACATGTAATGTTATAAAGTGTTTAAGTTTTTAGTTATGCTCTGAATGTATGATCATGCATACCACAATGTAAAGAGCGGCAGTACCGGACGGATGTGCAAATTTTAAAATGAGAAAAGAAAGAAAAAAAAAGTTTTCACGCTTCCGTAAACCAAATGTCGCACATCTATTCAATACTGCTGCTTATGTGAGCCTTGCCTCAGGCCCCCAGGTTTGCAGGCAGCAGTCGCGGTCCGGGGTCCGCGCGAGGCGGAATTTCGGGTCGTGACAACATGGTATCACAGCACTAGGTTAACTTGAGCAAACTTAGTGACACTAGAAGAGTTAGAACAGAACTATGAGTTAGGTAGGGTTTTAAGCTACCCAAGATGTGTGAAGTGCATGATATGATATGAAGGCGAGGTATGGGACTCACGTTATATGAAGTAGATATGTGAAGTACGTGATGTGATATGAAGGTGGGGTATGGGACCTGCAGTAATATGAAGTAGGTGTTCTGAAGTACGTGATAGGAAGGCGGGGTATGGGACCCGCAATAATTTGAAGTAGATGTTGTAAAGTACGTGATAGGAAGGTAGGGTATAGGACCCGCAGTAACATGAAGTAGATGTTCTGAAATACGTGATATGAAGACGGGGTATGGGACTCGTAGTTAAATAGAAATAGAACGAGAAGTAACGTAGATTATAAGAACCACCACGAGAATCAAAGATAATAATACATACACCTTGAAAACAAGAGATGAGTAAATGAAAACCATATGTGATGATGAAAAACTAATAGAAACGTGTGTTTTTCAACAAAAATGGTAAACAATAGAAGAAACGCAAAGAATTCGGATGACAAGGCTGGATCGAGTCGAGCATCTTCTGGAGGCAATGGCTCGGAACATGATTAACATCCAAACACAAGGCAGAGCACCATAGCCGGTGCAGAATCCCGGGCCACCACAAAATCCGGGACAACCTACTAAAGCAATGAACAAGATGAATTATAAAACGTTTCAAGGTTTCAAACCCCCTAGATTTGATGGTCTAGATACAACAATCGATGCGGAAACATGGGTTCGGGAAATGGAACGTATATTTACGATTATGCCATGCACTACAGAGCAAAAGGTCTCATTTGCTGCTTTTACTTTTAAGGATGTAGCTTATGAATGGTGGCTGCTAGAAAAAGAAAGAGAGCCGCCAATGACTTAGACAAGATTTCTAGAAGTGTTTTATGATAAATATTTTCCAAGGTCACTGAAAAATCAAAAAGTAGCAGAGTTCGCAACTCTAAATCAAGGAACAATAACTGTGGCTGAATATGAAACTAAGTTTATGAAGTTAGCCCGATTTGCACCCCATATGGTCCAAATTGAAGATATGAAGGCCAGAAAGTTTGAAAGTGGCCTAAGGGATAGCATCAAATACCGACTTGAACCATTTGAACTCCCTACATATAACGCGGTGGTGGATCGTGCTAAAATTTTTGAAAGGGCTGGAATTGCCTTATCTCAAAAGAAAGACAAGAATAAGATTAGCCTCAGTCCCCAATCAATGAAAAAGACTAAGACAGGAGATAGAAGTGTGACTACTGTTAACAAGAAAGATGACACTAGCAAAAAGTCAAGGGGAGGTTCCAGTATGCCCTACTTGTCAGAAGAAGCATCATGCACCCTGTTGGCGCAACACCGGAGGCTGCTACAAATGTGGTCAGGCTGGGCATCTCATCAAGGATTGCCCAAAGTGGAGCTCAACTACTAAGGAGCCTACTGTGGTAGCTTCATCAGCTACACCACGTGCACAGGCTATGACGGCTAGGAAACCAGGAGGAGGCAAGGAACCTGTGAGGTACGGACGAGTATACAATGTACTTGCAGATACAACTTAGGCCTCTAAAGATCAGTGAGGTACACCACCCGAATATTAAAATCCGTTATATATATGCTTGTCATTTTAATTTGACTACTAGCCATGTGAACATAGTAGATAGAAGTCACAAGCAGTAGAACTTTAAGAATAAGAAACCCCGAGTTTTGAGGACAAAACTTTTTAAGGGGGGAAGGATGTAACACCCCGATCCGAATTAGGGATCATTAAGTCGGGGGTTATAAATTGGTGATCGAGACCTTAAGTAACAAGGTCGATTTCAACCCCGATATGCGGACTCTTAGTAATAGTCTTGAAAATCCAGGACGACTGTACATTCACTTTCATTGCAATCACCAACCTGAAAACTCAAGACGACTGTATATCACTTTAATTGCAACCACCAACCTGTTGGTTCCGCATTAATTATATGTTTACAAGTTAATCGCCGATCCTTCACACGAGTATAAGATTTAGGTACGCATTTCGAGGTTATGAAAAATTAGTGTAAAGATTATACGCTTAAGAAAATGATTAATCAATTTGATATAATTAATTGATTAATTATTAGTTAATTGATAGAAAATATGATGACACATATACACACACTAAAGGTGTGTTGTGTGTGAGTACATGGCCAAGCATGTGTATGTGTATATATATATATATATGGTGGTATATAAACATAATTAAATATAAATATATGTAACATATAAATAATTATAACTTACTTTGTGTGTGTGTGTGTGTATATATATATATATATATACATACAAATAGATTAAAGGAGGCATGGCTGATTTAAGAGGGAGTGGGGGAGAAAAGAAAGGCAAACAATGGAGGGTATGGGGTGATTAGTGAACAGTTGAGAGAGGTGTGGGTGTGTGGTACTAATATATGATATATATATATATGTGTGTGTGTGTGTGTGTGTAAGTGTGGTGTGTGGTATTGGGAATTCAGAATGGAGGAGTGCACAAGTGTACAAGGTAGGCCCAAACAGTGGTGAATAGGTCTGAGAAGATATATAGAGAGAGAGAGATTAGGAAAGAGTGAAGAGTCGGTGGAATTGGTTTAAAACTAATGCATGCAGTGCATGCTTACTACCTGAAGTAGAGAACTAAAAGAAAAGGAACTAAGAAGCTTAAAGAAGGGAGAAAATCAGAAGGGGGAAGGAAGGGATACCACCTTTGAGGTAAAAAAAAAACACAAAACCCTTGATTTTCTCTCTCTAGAATATATACATGTATGTAAACTGTTTAAGTTTTATTTATGCATGTATGATGTTTAGAGTGTTAGTACGTGAATAAGGCATGAAATTTGGTCTTCAAAGAAAACTAAAATGCAAGGCCCATGAACAAGCAGCCATGGAAGGACCTTGCTTGAAGCAGGTCTGAATCCATGTTAACCAAAACCTATTTGGCTTATCAAGACATCAAACAAAGACCCTTAAGGGTTTTAAAAACCCTAATATGCTATCACAAAACCTAAGAAATGACCTTTAAAGGTCGAGTTGCAAGTACAGGTTTCAAAATCCAACCCCACAAACTCACTGTTAAACCCACTTTTATGAATGAGAGATGAAACCTTATGAAAAATGGACCACGACAGAACAAACCCCAAGGGTTTTGAGTCAAAAATGAACCCACACGATCGAGTTGCAGGTTGATGGATAAAACTCCACACCGAACGGTTGAACTTAGTTTGAGCTCTAAAACCAATGCTAAACATTTCCATGATGCCTTGGAAACAATTTAAAATGAAAACAGTAGGCAATGATTGAACAGAGATGCACAAAATTGAAGCTTTTTAGCTTCGAAAATTAGGGCAACTAGGAGGGTTATGGGGAAAACGACACTGAGTTGACTCGCGACTCGCTTCAAAACGGTGAGTTGACCCGGGACACGTGTAAAGAGACGGGAGGGCCACCGCATTAATAGAATGACGGTGTCTCACGTTAGTTTTAAAATTTTAAAATATTAGGGCTGACGTCATCATGACGTCAACATTACGTGTAAACCAACTAAACCGGTTGGTTCAAATGAAAACCGGACCGGTTCACTTAAATTTGAACTGAACCAACTGGTTCAGATCGAAACTTATGAAAATTTGATTTTGACCCCTAGAACTTTTGGATAATTATACTAAGGCCCGACCGAAATAAATTAAATATTTAATTAATAATATTTAAGTAAGAAATATTTCAAAAATACCCCTAGGTCAAAATTTGGCCAAATGAAGTTCAAATAAAATAAACGAATAGTGTATTTTGACTATTTTGGGCATTCTGAATCCAATGGTGGGGTCTGTTTCATGAGACAGGACTCCAAAAAATAAGACATGCTAAAATGACCAAAATGCCCCTACTGCTACCAAACCCAAACGGACTTCTGCGAAAGACTAAATTTACTTTCTTTGACGTTCCGGACTCAATGATAAAGTCTATTCAAACAAAAGAGGTGTCTAAAATAAAGAGACATAAAATTTGATGAATAGCATCAATCAGGAGGCTGTGAACTAAAGCATTTGCCGAAGTACTAAATTAAGACTCGTACGTGAAAATAAGGTACGAAAAGACACGACACGTAAATATGATAAGTAATTAAAATTAATTTAAAGTTAATAGAACTACCAGAAGAGTATAATTTTAAAATAAAACTTATTTTCCTAACACGTTAAATTGTGTTTTAGGCTAAGGTACAAGTAGACTAAAAATGGATAAGAAACCAGAGAGATTTACGATCATGACCAAGGCTCAAAGGGCAACTGATAAAAAGCAACAAGAGTTCATGGTAGACTTACTATGGCAACGAAAAGTGATTGCCAAGTCAACCGAAATCGTTTTGGTTAGGTCGCTCATATATAAAACCCCAACAAAGGCATTACTTGCTGAAGCGAAAATTAGAGAACAAGAAAACACTGAAACCCTGAGTGAATGGCTTCGCGGGTAATATTTATTATTATTAAATACATAAATGACTAGGGTATTATTCCACTATAGGTTAGACTGATTTTAAGAATTTAGTCTTGCAGAGTCTAAAATTGGTAAGTCATGAAGTTGATTAAGTGCATATGGAATTTATGGAATCTTCATAAATTTTGTTAGGCTAAGAAAGGAAAAGGGTAAAGGGAAGGCGCCTCTATAGAGCCGGTCCAGACACGTAAGGTGAGTAACCCTACATTTGAAGTGGAGATTTAACTCCATGGATTTGAATGAAGTTTTAAGTTCAAGTTATGCGAAGTATTTGAATATCAAATTCAGTTTTTATATGATTCATGTTTTAAAATATCCTGTTATGACATGCATGGTAAATGTTTTTATATTCAGTTCTTTTTCTTGGAAATATTTAGCATGTCAGAGTAAAATGTGAATTTCTTTAAATATTCTAAATTTGATTATTCCAAGTATTTGAAGTCCTATTGCAGAAGTTATATATTTCATGTTTTAAATACTCATGAAAAGTATCTATTGAAGAAGCCATGTGATAAGTGTTTTATAAGATAAATGGTACTTAAGTACCACTTACGACGTTGAAATCATTCGGGATTCAATTATAACACGAACAAATGCCCGGTAGCAGGATCTAATCCCCCAGGCAAATGAGATGGTAGCATTGACAGTAAAACGGGAGTCTGGTTCGAAATAGATTCCACCTAATTAAAGAGAAAAGATGACAAACGCTTTTGAAAATAGAAGCAGGTTTTTACCCCCATTTCTATTATGCATGTTTATATGCTTTTTGAAGTGCATATACTTCATTTGAAGAAATGTATGTTTAGCTTGAATACTTTAAATGTTTCAAAGCTATCTGTTTTTAAGAATGCATATATTCTATGTTCTAAACGTACGAGCAATTGGTAGTGAGTATTTTATAAACTCTCATGTGCTAAACCACTGCCAATTAAAAACCTCATGACAAATGTAGGAATTATTCACAAGCTTAGATTAGCTTACCCGGATTTTTATCCGTCCCCCTTTCAAGTGATTCACAGCAAATCTGATTTTGATGTTGATGATGATGAGTCTGGTTGTGTTGGGAAGATATGTTTAAGTAGTTTCTTTTGGGAAACCCTATGAGCTCTAATAGTACATTTTGTATTAGTAGACAGTGTAAGAATGTGTATTAAGCCTCTCGGGGTAGTGGACATGTAATGTTATAAAGTGTTTAAGTTTTTAGTTATGTTCTGAATGTATGATCATGTATTCCGCAATGTAAAGAGCGGCAGTACCGGACGGATGTGCAAATTCTAAAATGAGAAAAGATAGAAAAAAAAAAAAAGTTTTCACGCTTCCGCAAACCACGTGTCGCACATCTATTCGATACCACTGCTTATGTGAGCCTTGCCTCAGGCCCCCGTGTCTGCAAGCGGCGGTCGCGGTCCGGGGTCCACGTGAGGCGGATTTCAGGTCGTGACACATTATCATTAATTTTCTGCAGAATATGGAAAAGACCATATTTCTTGTCTTTCAGCTTGTTGTACGTGCCTATTAGCACCCGCCCTTTGCGCAAATAAACCATCACTAGATCCCCCTCTTAAAAAACTTGAGCCCTTCTCTTTTTATTAGCAGCGGCCTTGTATTTGGCATTAAATTCCTCCAAGTTTTTCCGTACCTCTTATTGAATAGCCTTGATACGGTCCGTCATATTTTTTGCTGCAATACTCAAACTAGGAAGCTTTGGGAGAGGAACCAAGTCTAAAACATGGTGTGGAGGAAAACAATAAACAATTTGGAATGGGGTCTTCCCAATAGAATGATTTAGCATACTATTATAAGCAAACTTAGCCTGTGCAAGAGCAAGATCCCATTGTTTCGATTTCTCTCCAGAAATGCAGCCAATTAAATTCTCAAGAGTGCAGTTCACCACTTCCATTTGACCATCGGACTGAGGATGACTGGTGCTACTAAAATTCAGGGATATGTCAATCCACTTCCATAGGGTCTGCCGAAAAATGACTCAAGAATTTAGTGTCCCTATCTGAAGTGATGGATTTGGGGACTCCATGCAAACGAACAACCTCTTTGAAAAACAAATTTGCCACGTGCACCGCATCTGAGGTCTTTTTGCAAGCAATAAAGTGAGCCATTTTGGAATACCGATCAACCACCACAAATACAGAATCAAACCCGCGTTGAGTTCGTGGAAGGCCTAGGACAAAGTCCTCCTCCCAAGGTGTTGCTGGAATGGGCAAAGGCATGTACAGACCTGTATTTTGATATTGGCCTTTGTCAGCTTGACAAACGGGGCATCTTTTAACATGACTGCCGACATCTCGTTTCAGTTGAGGCCAATAATATCTCTCCTCAGCAAGAGCTACTATTTTATCATGACCTAAGTGTCCGCCCAAGCCTCCACTATATAATTCCTAAATTATCTGATCTCATAGTGAACTCCTCGGGATGCACAATTAGTTGCCTTAAAACAGATAGCCCTTTTGAATATGTATTCCGTCAACGGAAAAACCTGACTGACATTTTTCCCAAATGTCTTAAAAATCTTCATCGTCTACATAAAGCTTCTTGAGACAGTCAAACCCAACTACCTCAGTCTGCAATGTGACAAACAACCACGCCCTCCTGCTTAGAGCATCAGCTATTCGGTTTAATTGACCCGTCTTATGCTTCAAAATGAACGTGAAGCATTGTATAAAAGAAATCCAGCAGGCATGCATCCGGTTGACACTATTCTGGCTATTGATAAATTTCAGTGCTTGGTGGTCGCTGAATAAGACAAACTCCCTCTGCACCAGATAGTGGTCCCAAACCTTCAAGGCATAAAAAACAGCATACAATTCCAGCTCATAAGTAGACCACTTCTGGTGAGCTTCACTGAGCTTCTCGCTATAAAACGCAACCAGTCTACCTTCTTGAGAAAGTACAGCACCAATGTTAACAATAGAGGCATTGCACTCTACTTGAAACAGCTTGTCAAAATCTGGCAGTGCTAAAATTGGGGCAGATGATAATTTCTCTTTGATTAGTGCAAATTAACTCTGTTCTTCTTCCTCTCCCTAATGGAATTTCTCCTTCTTCATGCATTCAGTAATCGGCGTGACTATCCTGCTAAAATCTCTGACAAACTGCTTGTAAAATGTTGCCAGACGATGAAAGCTACGAACCTTGCCCACTGTTTGTGGAGTTGGCCACTCCCAAATGGCATGAATCTTTTCTTCATCAACTTTAATCCTATCAGCACTTACCGCAAATCCAAAAAATAACAAATTGCTGGTCATAAAGCTGCAGTTATTTAAATTAACATACAACTTATTTTGCTACAAAACTATAAGCATTTCTCTCAAGTGCGCAAAATAGTCAGATTCGTTCTGGCTATATTTAAATATATCATCAAAGTACACCATAACAAATTTTCTAGTGAATGATTTTAATACCTGATTCATGAGCCGTATGAAAGTACTAGGCGCATTGGTGAGTCCAAACGGCATTAGTAACCATTCGTACAACCCTTCCTTGGTCTTAAAAGCAGTCTTCCATTTATCTCCAGGTCTGATCCGAATCTGATGGTACCAGCTCCATAAGTCAATTTTTGAAAAGACTTTGGATCCGGCCAGCATGTTTAACATATCTTCCAATCAAGGAATAGGGAACCTATATTTGATGGTGATCTTTTTTATTACCCGACTGTCGATGCACATGCGCCAACCGTCATCTTTCTTTGGAATTAACAAGGCTGGTAACACACAAGGACTCATGCTCTCCTACACCAATCCCTTCTTAATCAGTTCTTCTACTTGCTCTTGTAGGATCTGACTTTCCTTGGGACTCATCTGGTAATGTGGACGATTAGGCAAACTGGATCCCGGTGTGAGATCAATCTGATGCTGTATGTCTCACATAGGAGGCAACCCATCTGGTAGCTCTGACGGTATAATTTCCTGAAATTCCTCCAACAAATGTTTAAGTGCGGGTGGAATTTCCATAGACTCCTTGCCAATTTCTCCCCTAGCTACCACATCAAGAATTTCTCCAGATTCCTTAGTTTCCTCTATGAATTCGCCCCCATCTAGCAGAAATACTAACTTGCCCTTTAACTTCGGTTCAACAATTGAAAATTCCTCTTTTATGGGTCCTAAAATGATCTTTAGGGCCCCCTTCATGAAAACATACACGTTATCGCAACCCTTGTATGTAGCATCCACATCGAACTGCCATGGTCGTTCCAAAATCATATGGCAGGCATCCATCTCCACCATGTCACACACAACCTCATTTGCATAATTCTTTCTAATTGAAAATTTAATGCGGTAGATTTTAGTTACCTTCAGTTCAACACCCTGTTTTATCTAGCCAATCTTATACGGTGAAGGGTGTTTCTCAATTTGTAAGCCCAACTTGGTAACCACTGCTTTCGACACGATATTTTCACTATGTACTGCCACTATCAATAATGACATCACAAACCCTTTTGTTCATAGTACATCTAGTTCAGAATATATTATGCCGCTGAGATGGTTCTTACTGCTTTGGTGCTAACAGAAGCCGCTGAACCACCAGAGAACGTGACAGTAGCTTCCTTTCGTCGCCACCCCTTACCTCTTCCTCTTCATAAGTATAGGGCGCTTCATTCTCGTCTTCCTCTGTCTCGAATCTGCAATGTTCTTCTGGCTCCACTAAGTTAACGATACTCCTTTTTGGACACTTGTTGGAATGGTGCCCTGGCTGTCCTCATCTGTAGCACTTATCAAACCCTGGATGAGTATAAAGCTTACGAGGTGCCACTTCTGGTTAAACAGTGTTGGCTGGCTCTGATGGACCTCCACTACTACTTATTCCGTGAGTGGTGTTAGGCAAAGGTGGCTGAGTATTTGGGGTTTTGCCTTTATTTACTGCAGCATAATTTGAATCAAAGGAATTTCATGCTACGACCGCTGCCTTCGATCTGTCCAATTGAGTTTCTGCCTTGATAGCCAACGCAACAGCTTCGGTTAAGGTGTAAATTGTTTGCATCGCAACTCGATCCTGTATAGCTTAACGCAGCCCCCCAACAAACCTAGCAACTTGTTGATCATCTGTTTCCACCAGGTTATTACGCGACGATAACCTGTGGAATTCCTTTAGGTAAGCCTCGACTGTTCTACTTCCCTACCTACAATTCTAATATTGTTGAAACAGAATCTGGTCATAATCTGAGGGCAAATACCTGGATTGTAATAGTCGCCTCATCTTGGCCCATGTCCGAACCATCCTTTTTTCTTGTCGCATCCGTGTAATTTGCAGCTGTTCCCACCAAGCAGAAGCTCCCTCCAATAATCTGTACGCGACTAATTTCACCTTTTTATCTTCAGGAATATCCATATAATCGAAAAACCTCTCGACTATTACCAACCAATCAAGAAACCCCTCGATCTGAAGTTGACCATTAAAACTGGACAGATCCATTTTCATATGAAAGGTCTGTTGGTCCTGCTCTCCTTGGTAATTCCTCCGATTATCTTAGAGTATGGCTTCAACATCTTTCTCATCCTCACTCAAGTTATCCTCATAGGCTAGCTGCCTACGTGGAATCTCTAGATGGCCTTCACGAACAACTTCAGCCCTCTCTCGGAAAAGGTTGATGACCCGTAGGATTGTCACCCCGCTGATTATTCCTTGTCGTCAGTCCTAGCAAGAGCCGCTTAGATCTCCCGCAACGCTTACTGGGTCTCACGTTGAGCTTGTTGGGTCTCACACTAGAAAATTTTGAATTCAGCCCTTATGGCCATATTTTCCTCACAGTTACCGCCGTCAAGGATTTGACCCTCGTTCCGTGCGTTCGTCATCTGAACAAGATTAAGCCTACTCTGATACCAACTGACGTAATGAAAGCTTATGAAGAAGTAGGACACTGCCTGCTTCTTTAAGAATCGCTCGAATCCACAAACCAAAACACACATTCGAATTCACAAGTTCAGATAGTAAGATCTAAGAAAGAAAATTCTTTATTGAATAAAAGTTGACCTTACAATGAAAAAAAAGAGCCTTTAGATAGGCTGCAAAACCTAATTTGTCTAGGACTTAGAACTCCTAACTCAACTAGAACTGTAGCTTTAGGAAAGAAATAATTAAAATAAGAAAAAATACTAAAAATTTCAAAAATAAAAATTTTCTAATTAAAATAATAAATTAAAAGTTCTAAACTTAAGCAGCAATCTGGTAAAAGGACAGCTCCAAATGTTAACGACAGGTCGAGGATATTAAGCAGCACATTTATTACCAAAAGTAGTAAAAATGCGCTTTTGAATCCCAAAAAGGAGGAATTTGCCCCGAAAAACGACATACATTCCTAGCAAAGCCAGGGGTATTGATCAGTACATCGATTCTGAGTCACCCACCGAATTTCACGCAATTTCAACCATTCTGGCATTGCACGCAATTCCATACTAGGAAGTGAATTCTTCATGTAACCTGTTCTACATCAGGTAGTGAAACTTGAACGCATTTATTATATAGCGTGACATATTATCTTGTATCTAATGTGAGAAAGTAAGACCATAGAGTCATTATAAATAGCATCATTTTATTCTTTATAACTATCCAGGTAAGTAATCTGCCAGAATCAACACCGTACTAATGCTTGTTACCTCTTAAATAATTCTCATACATATAACACAACACAAAAACGTGAAGAATAATTGAACACATCAAATTTTTTAAAAATCATGTAATTTAGAAACTCCTCACTCAATAATCAAAAAAAAATTTAATTTTAAAATTAAGATATTATTAATAAGCTGAATAATAAGAAGTTCAATACATCATACTTATACAGCTAAAACTATTAATCCTAATAGGTTGTTAATTCTTTTTACTATTATAATTTGAAAACTACAAATTTTTTATATTTGCAGAATAAGAAATATTAATATTAATCTGAACACAAATAAGAAATTAAAAAATTCATGAAAATAAGTCAAAACATGTCAATTTTTTTTTTTCTTTTCTCAAATCATATTTGGGTCTTTGTTTATTTACATATGACTTTATTTCGATTGAAACTTAAAACACTCACATTAATATATAAAACTAAAAGCTATTTGTTCTACATCTTCTTTTATCTCCAGACTTATCATAAATATAATACAATAGATTTGAATCTTAGCATTGCCTCGCTATATATAAGTACATTTTAACCTCGAAAGTACCACTGAGTTCAATGGATGAGGAGTTAACCATGTCAAGCCAGACCTTTGTACTTGGTCTCACAATCTTTTATAATTGCCTTTACGTATGATTATACGAAGTCGCTTCATCTCCTGAAAAACCAGAGGAAAAGAGGTAACCATGTGGAGAAAGCAATAAGTACCCTAAACGGGTGATTATTTCAGAATTGGAAACTATCATAATTTTGTTAATTATTCTACCTTCCCTCCAATTATATATGATTATTATCTTTGAGACATCATTATATTTTAAATTATAAACGTTAAACCTGCCATTAAGACGGTCAAACAGGGATTGACCAAGTACATATGAACAGAGAAATGGAAATCAAGCCAGTCAAACAAGGATTGACCAAGTTAATATGAACATAGAAATGGTAATCAAGCCAGTCAAACATGGATTGACCAAGTTAACATGAACAATTATATATCATCACAGTTTAAGTCACAAAATACAATGAATTCACAGGTTTTTCATCATTAATTACATGAATGCATGTGATTGTTGTTCTATTTCGAACAAATTAACAAGGATAAAATTTTTTAGAAAAATTATATCTTATCATGTAAAAGATGATAAAACCATAAAAAAATCAATGATATATTAGTTGCATTTGAATTCATTTTGAGTAAGTAATCATATTTATAAACCAAAAAATGATTTATAGTGTTTTTAGTTTTTAAATTTACTCTTTTTTTTTTTTGCAATAAAGATCGGTTTGGTAGCCACTAAATTAAGGAAGCATCTTTTTTAGACGGAGCTAAGTCTCTTCTCTTGTACTAAACAGAAGTTCTTATACGCTATGTGAAAAATAATGATACTCGAGATGGGTTCTTCTTATTCAGTTCTTATTTACATTTGAAAAAGTAAAAAACATGCTTTGCTTTTGAAAAGTGCTTACTTTGTTTTTTTTATATACCCAAACGCAACCTAGCTCACCTATGCCAAGTAATTCAGTTAAAAGCAATGTTTTAAAACTCGGACAGGACCGGCCAGTTCAACTGATTGAATTAGTCGACCGGTCCACAAAACGGTCCGGTTTAACCCATAAACCTGTTTTAAGTTAAAAACCGTTTTAAAAATAGAAAACCGGTAAAACCGGACGGTCCGATCTTTGAACTGGTTGACCTGGTACTGGGTCATCGGTTCAAACCGGTTCTTGGCTGCAATTTTTTTTTTTTTTGGTATATTCAAAATCTCAAATTTCATGAACTTTTTGGCTGAATTTTGGCTGAGTTGAGTTGGTTTGCTGAATTTATTTTGGGTTGTATTTAAAATTTTAAACCCTTGAAGTTTGAAACTCCAGTATTATATATTTGTATCATGTGGTATTTTATTTTATTTTATGCATGATTATTAGTGTTTGTATCCTTTTTTTTCATGTAGTTGAAGACTAAATTATTAGATTATGCTTGGATTGGATGTTAAAATAATTTTTGTTATGGTCCTTGCGATTATGGAAGAATGGCAATGAAGTTTCAACTTTTAACATTATAATAAGGTATGTCTATTATACTTTTTTCATTTTTTTTTTTGAAGTTTTACATATTAAGAAAATTCATATTTTGTAAATTTTTTTATATAATTTTTAGTAATTTTTGTATAATTTTTTAAATTTAAAATATCAATAATATATATTATTAAATTTATTAATTACATAATTATAATATCACGATTTGATTTCAGTTGATTTAACAATTAAACCGATAATTCGTAACTCGAACACTTTTTTGGCTCGATGAACAAACTAAGTCCTGAAAACATTAAATAAAAGAACCAATGCAGTAAAAATAATTTGTGGCTGCAGCCAAGCCAAGAAACGCGGGAGAGCCCCATTAAGCTCCATGACCAGTTGTCGGCATCAGCATGTGATATCACGATCTAGAGAGAGAAAATAAGATTATACATGCATTGTAGAGAGAGAAAGTCAATGGGAATAACCCGCAATGCAACACCGACTCCAGCTCCAATGTGCCTCGGGCATTAATTTATCGATTAAAGTCGTGTTTGAATTTTGAGCTTTTCTCTTCATCCATAACTTTGGAAAAAGTCCTTATTTATCTCTCTCCCTCCAAATTTCCGTGTTTTTTGACTTTCTCTTTTTGAACAACTAGCACCCTCTATTTTCTCTTCATATATTTGCATACAAAACCTTATCATCTCTCTCCACAAACCTCATCAATCCAAATTTGCAACTGCTACAAAACTTTCCAATCAATCCCTCCACACTTTCTGTCTCAATTTCTTCTCCATCTACTATTTTTGAGCTTTTTGGTTTCTTTGTTCTTTCTATTTTGATTATCAAATAACATTCTTTGTCTATTTTGAAGTTCTGAAATGGATGAGATTGATGTTCCTTCCTATTTTATCTGCCCAATCTCCATGCAACTGATGAGAGATCCGGTGACGGTCTCAACTGGCATAACTTACGATAGAGAGAACATAGAGAGATGGTTATATTCATGCAAGAACAATACTTGTCCAGTGACCAAACAAGTATTGTCCGATATTGATCTAACTCCAAACCACACTCTTCGACGATTGATCCAAGCATGGTGCACCCTCAATGCTTTGCATGGAATCGAGCGAATTCCAACTCCAAAGCCACCAGTTGACAAAGCCCAGATAGCAAAACTCCTCAACAACGCCAAGAAGTTCCCAGATTTGCAGCACAAATGCCTCAGAAGGCTCAGATCGATTGCACATGGCGGCGAAAGGAACAAGAGGTGCTTGGAGGCAGCCGGTGCAGTTGAATTCTTAGCTTCAATAATAAAGAAAGATGAATCTACAATGACTGAAGTAAGTTTGGATGATGGAACTGAGCTCACAATTAAGACAAGTGATGAAGCATTGAAGATTCTTTACAATCTCCAGACCTCAGAAACAGCTCTGAAAAAACTTATACACGATGATGGTGAATTTATGGAGTCTTTAATGCATATCTTGAATGATGGGAATTCCCAATCTCGAGTTTATGCAATAATGCTACTGAAAACCATTTTCAAGGCGGCTGATCCCATCCAATTGGTTAGCGTTAAGCCTGAGTTCTTCGTCGAGATTGTCCACATTTTGCGTGATGATATCTCGCATCAGGCATCTAAAGCAGCATTGAAGCTTCTTGTTGAGCTTTGTCCATGGGGAAGAAACCGAACCAAAGCCGTTGAAGAGGGTGCAGTCTCGGTCTTAATTGAGCTTCTGCTTGAAACATCAGAAAGGAGAGCTTGTGAACTGATAATGGTTGTATTAGATCATCTCTGCGGCTGCGCAGACGGGCGAGCAGAGTTGTTGAAGCACGGAGCAGGGTTAGCAATTGTGTCGAAGAAAATACTTAGGGTTTCTCAGGTGGCAAGTGATAGAGCTGTGAAAATACTCTCCTCAATATGTAGGTTTTCCGCAACTTCTAGGGTTCTTCAAGAAATGCTGCAAGTGGGTGTTGTTTCAAAGTTGTGTTTGGTGATTCAAGTGGACAGTAGTCCAAAGACCAAGGACAGAGCCAAAGAGATCCTCAAGTTGCACTCTAGGGTTTGGAAGAACTCTTCATGCATTCCTCCTCATTCGCTTTCTTCATATCCATGATCTTATTGAGAGAGATGCTATTTTTGTGTACATAATCAAATAGATCTGTGATGATAAGAAGGCCTCAAATGAATAGATACAAATGGTATGAAAAGTTTTAGTGGAAAATTGAACATAGGTTTGACATTGATTCTTTTGAAGGTCATATATATGTTGTAATTGTATTTTTGTTGAAATATTAAGGTACCAGTAATAGAAAGCTTGTTTGGGTTGCTTTTTAAACCTGGAAGTGCAACAATTTCTTCCTGTCACAATTAGCAATAGAATATTCATGAATTTAAGAAAAAAGATTGCTAATTAGACTTTTAAGAATGTTAATGGCAGTGATTAATTTATTTACTTTTAGTTTTTTTAATTGGGTCAACGTGCATGATGAAAACAAATTTGATCATGAACAACTTATATATTTTATAAAATAATATTTGAATTCCAAAATAATTAAGAAATACCTCCCCGCGTGTATTGGTTACGTGTCTCTATAAAATTTTATTATGTATGTGATGGGTAAAAACTGGATGAGTAACAATAGTTGAGATTATGTCACAAAGCAAACCACTAGAGGGAATTTAGCGAGATCCGTTGAATATGTAAATGTCCAACATATGTAGTCGGAAAATCTCGCCAAGTTGGCCTAATTAAATTAATTTAAAATTAAGACAATCACTTCGGCAATAATGTCTCGAAATAATAGCATCCATGCATGATCGAAATGGGAGGCAGTAACAGAGGGAATGCGATCGATCCTAAGATTTAAGAAAATTTCTAGTTATTTAAACAAACAACTCTAGGAAACTAAGAGGTACAAAGACACACCACACCATTTTTTCTTAATCTATTTTATTACTCCTCTTCGGTGAAGAGATAATTTAACCATCTTGGGGCGTCATTGGTCAGCACTACACCGGCAACGACGTATCTGAAGGTATACTTAGTCCACCCCCCACCCTAAAAAGAAATTTGGAAAAGAAATTTACATTTAATATTTGAAGTGATTTTGTGAAAATTGTTCCTTTAATTTGAGAAAAACAAGTTTATATAGCCCCCCCCCCAAAAAAAAATATATATAATTTTTTTTACATGTAAGATGTGAACCAGTTTTGTGAAAATTTTGTTCCCAATTTGAAGAAAAAAAAAGTATTCCTAAAATTTCTCTAAAACAAATTTTGCCCTAATTTTTCCTCTTGACTCCGCCCTTGTACAAACGTGTCTTCCAATGATAATCACTTTTTCTTTGTGTAGGAACCTTATTCTAATCATGCAACCAACTGCATCAATAGTATGCAAAAATATAAATTATGTGACTATTTATTTTTAATTGAAAAATAAAAATTAAATAAAACAAAAAAAAATGTGTACTACATACATACATACTATATATATATATATATGTGATACATGATAGGAAGACTTTTGTTACTTAGTTTGGAGTCAAATATTATATATATATATATATATATATATATATTTTTGATCAACAAAGAAGAATACATCTTATTAATATAAACAAGAAAGTACAAAAGATACACTTGAATATAGTAACAAAAGACTAAGAACAAAGAAACAACAAACTAACTAACCTCAACCCAACCAAGATGGCAAGGCAAGAGGCAAGAGCAAGAAGCAAAGTCATAACAAGCAAAAAGCCAAAAAACAAAGTCTCCATATTGTTTATATATATATGGAGATTTGGATTTTTCTTTGGTAAAGAGTATAGAAATTTCAGTGGCTAGCTTCTAATACTTGTTGCTATTGAAAAAGTTTAATAGCAACAAGGTTTGACATTGTTTCTAATTCAGAAAGGTCATATGTTCTAATAATATTTTTGTTGAAATTAATACTGGAGTACCACTAATAGAAACCATGTTTGGCATGTCATTTTATGTCACTTTCAAGGTCTTTACTATTAAACCGGGAAGTATATACAACAATTTCCTTCCAAAGCTAGAAATAGAATGTTCAAGCTAGAATCTAAGCAAAAATATGTTTAATTAGAGTTTTAATAGATGTTAATGGCAGTGATTTATTTTATTTTATTTTGTTGGGTCAACATGATGAAGCCAAATTCGATCACGATCAACTTGTATTTTTTATCTGGAGATTTGAGTTTTTCCTCAGAAAAAATTTGAGAAAATTCAGTGGCTTCTAATATTTGTTGCTATTGTAAAAGTTTAATTGGAGATGGGAAGAAAGTTCATATGTAGTACTTGTATTTCTTGTTGAAAATTTGAGAGACCCATACCACCGATTGAAAACATTTTTTAGCATGTTTCTTAACGTCATTTTCTAAGTTCATGTACTTGGGAAACAACTTAAATCCACAAGTACAATTTCCATGCATGTTTTTAAGACACAAGCTATCAGAAGGTTGGCTAATTATAATTTTCATAGATCGATGTTTTAACCACAAAATACATACATATATATATATATATATATATATATATATATATATATATATAATCAAGCCAAAGTGGGTCAAAAACAACTTCAATAATTTTTTTTGGGATATTTGGAATCTTACTTTTATTTTTACTAAAAACCACAAAAGTTTGAAATTTCAGTAGCTTCTAATTTTGGTAATTACTGTAAAAAAAATTATCACCTCCTCACAAAAAAAATATGGATCAATTGGAATTAATTTAGTTGGTAACTCGTGACTTTCTTTAAAAGAATGTCATGAGTTCTACTCTCACTTTCCTTAGTAGAAGGATGTGGTTTATTTCTGCAATGGTGAGTTGGATTATACTTTCTTAAATAGTTGGGTTTTGCATGTGGGTTTTCCATATATTAATCCTTCTGTTGGTAAGAAAAAATTAAGTAATGAAACTTAATTTGGTGATAAATTAAAGTGTCAAATTCCCAAATTTGACCATATAGTTTTTTTTTTATTATAAAATGATAATGTTACTTTACATGTATTAGAAACTTCTAAATCTTCCAACATACAAGAAAATAAAAAACCCACCTTCATTACATATGAAAGAACTTACTATCACAAAGCCACTTTAATATGGATGATGAGACAAACAAGTCTAATCCAATTCACTGACTAAGGCAGAAAACAAGTCCAACCCTCTTTGGGAAGAGTCATGTTTGGTTATAGTTGCATATATAAAATACAAAACAGGGAGTTGCTAATTGGAACTTTTCTTTGGATTAATGACCTAATTTGTTTCTGCAGTACTGCTATTCTTCAAATTGAAAACACCACCGCCAGCAAGCCCTACATTTAATATCTATCCATGGACTAAAGACTACTTCTCTGGATGGAAGTGGTTTGTGTCGAATTGGTCTCAACCCAAATCAATTTCAGCTGTTTTGTGTTTTTGTTCATCACCAATAAAATAGGAAACAGTCAATTACCATTAGCAACAAATGTTTTCAAATAAAAAGAAGCAACGGTCAGTTTTATGTGTTAGGCAGTAATTGAAATTGATAATATACAGTTTTCTGGACAAGGAGGAGGGCTTTTAAACATTTACCCATCTACAAGTACTGTTGGAATTTCTTTAACTGTTATATATATATATATTGTAGTAGTAGTAATTATATTTTCGTGAACATGCGATTTTGATGACTGTCTAAAAGTTGATGGACTCCATTTTCTGACCGGAGGCTGAAGGATGAGATCAACTGGACCACTCCAATCCAACTAAAATAAATTCGATTAAATGGGACCACTTCCCAAGAAATTTATTTTATCCTGTTGCCTCACCTCATCTCATCATCTCATCTCCACCCTTATCTCAAAGGATTCAGTATTACACAATGATTAACCATACGAGTTTGAATGAGCATTAAAAACATTGAGAATAAAATTTAAATTTTTTTTATCGATCATTAATAACTAAAACTTAAATAATGAATTTAATTGTTACAAAGAAAAAAATTTAGTCTGATATACATAAACTGAATTAAAATATCTTTCTTACCAATTTATCAAAAAATAAATAAATTGAATATCTGAACATTGGGTTAGGGTTGCTTTCAAGAAATAAAATGAACTAGCTAGTGCGAAGGACCATCACGTTGAGTATAATCATTTTACAAAAAAATATATAAAAAATTCTCAACATATTTTTAATGGTTATTTTTAAATTTTAATTGAAATGATTAAAATCATGATTTTAAATATCATATATATTTTTGTTCATCAAAGAGAATGAAGAATTTTTATTATTAAAAAGTTATGTAAAAGTAGGTAAAATCATTCAATTAAAAGACACACCAACCAAACAGGCCTTATATAAGTTTTAGTTGATCACAAGTAAGTTTAAGCGTTAAACAGAAATTATGAGATGGGAAATTGAAATTGTTATATAATCAGTGTTTGTGTAGAAGAAGAGGGAGGGACCAATAACAGATCAACTCATCCATAAACAAAATAATATTTATATAGGTTCCTGATTTGACCATTTAAATCAGGGTATCTTGGATTAGGTCCACAATTATTATAGATGTATCATTGGTGGCTATAATATTTTAAAACATTGCATGGTATGCAGGAAGTAGAACATCGCTATAGAGTATAGATATACAACTGGTTACTTACAGAGAGAGAGATAGACCTCCCAACTCTTGTGGACAAAGTATTTATATATCAAGCTCTTTTAATGTATGACAAACTAAATAAAAGATAAAGATATTTAGATTCTGGATGTCTCAAATTAAACAAAGTTCTGACATCATGTTAACAATAAACTCACCTAAAAAGTCTGAATTTTTATAATACTTAATTGTTTAACGTGGTATTAGAATAAAAGAAATATTATGCTTAAAACTCGTTGTAATACTAAAATTTTTATAAAATAAAATTTTTCAAAAATTCATTTTAAGATTCACTCAAGTTTCCAATTTGATTGGAAGGACAATGGAACATTTGTTTTTTATATATATGACTCTTTTATCCCTGAAATCATTTATAATATTCTTATTTTTCAAAACAGATGAACCATCGTAAATGACCGTTACGATCACCAAGTAGAGAGCCGGCAAAAACTAACCACCACAGCATCACCACCTCACCACACATTGTGCGCCAACCCTTACACATCTCAAGACAATTTCACGTCTCCATCTCCACTTCATTTTTACCTCTTCCAAGAGCTTGCAAGTATAAAACCAAGCACAGTCGCAACGTCACCTAGCCACGATCCTCACCATCATCTATCTTCACTCGCAATCTTATTTTTTTAATAATGTATGTAAGCATTATATTTTTTTATTGGCTTGTACTTGAGTAGTTGAGTGGATCACATTCTTTATATCTTTCTTTATTTATTACTTGTTTACTAGATCAATGTTGGGATACAATTAAAACTCCATTTAGGTGTTTAACACTTTCCTATGTTGAAATCCATTATCTTGTATTTTTTGTAAAATTGAGAAATAAGGAAGGAACATGAGGGGGGTATGGAGGGGGGGTTATTTAGGTAGGTTTTTTAAGTTATTAAAAGTTTGAGGAATAAGGAAGGAAAAGTAAATTTGGAAAAAAAGAAAAAAAAAGTATCGAATTGAATAATTTTATTTTTGTAAAAGAAGGGTTATTTATGTGAGTTTTTTTTAGTTATTAAAATATTGAAAAGTAAGGAAATAAAATTTTATTTGAAAAAAAAAAATATCGAATTGAGTATTTCTTTTTGTTTAATTTTAAATTTAATTGAGAATAAAGAAAAGAAGAGAAGAAGTGTAAATAACTTTCGGGAGTGTGTTACATCAGATTTAGATTTAAATAAAAAAAGAAAAAAGAAAAGAGAATGCCTCGTTGGCACTACTTTGTAATAATATATACTAATGTTAACACATGCTATATGCACGGGTGTTACAATATAATATTAATATTAGAAATAAATTTATAGTTGAAATAAAAGTGTTTTAAATTGAATTTGAATTTGTTTTAAATTAATTTTTTTTTTAAATAATGAAAATACAACTCTAATTAAAAAAAATCCATTTACAACTAAAATAATAAAAAACAAAATAAATATATTTCTAATAAATTTTCATATTAAACATTTTAATCAATTTTTTAATTTTTTAAAATTTAAAAAAATTATATATATTTTTTTAAGGGTCTTGGCCTTTCTTAGTTAGAGGGGGAGCGAGGTAGGCTATCGGGAGTGTGTGCGGAGGGGGGAGGGGAATGGCATTCTTTTTACTTTTTTCTTTGTAAGAATTTCTATATCTATTGGCATTGCGAAGACATTCATGTGAATTGTAACTGATGCTGTACTTTTTGGCCCACGTATAATCCGAGCTTGACTCCCTAAAGAACACTCAGAGAAGAAGATTAGAGGACCATCGGTTTGGCTCCGACGGTAGCCGCTCCAATACTTAAGTTAGGAAAACTGAATTGAAAGACTGTATGAAAGCCAAATAATGAGCATGAAAATAAAGCGTACCTCTAGGGCTTGATTTATAGACAGTGGCCTTCCTAAGTTGATTAGGATTCGGAGCCATGAAAGTAGGGATTTGAGCATCGAAGATAGCAGTTACCTTGTAGAATATTGTATCAAATAGAGATAACCACGAGTGGTGGTTTCCTTGTAAAAGACTGTTTCCTTATTCTCTGCTTGGCATATATTAAGGCGGTGATGAGCTTTGAATAGCGGTGTGTTACACCGAAGGTTTGTGTTCAGACCTGTAAGCTTTGCAGATAAGTAGATCTTCTCTGGAGATACGTGCTCGGCCTCTACATGTAGGTCTGCTCTGAAAGGCCGAGCATGAGCTGAATGGCCGAGCACGAGCTGAATGGCCGAGCACTAGTTGAAAGGCCGAGCATGAGTTGAATGGCCGAGCACTGGCTGAAAGGACGAGCATGAGCTGAATGGCCAAGCATGAGCTGTATGGCCGAGCATGAACTGTATGGCCGAGTATGAGCTGAATGGCCGAGCATGAGCTCTATGGCCGAGCATGAGCTGAATGGCTGAGCATGAGCAGAATGGCCGAGCATGAACTGTATGACCGAGCATGAGCTGAATGGACGAGCATGAGATGTATGGCCGAGTATGAACTGTATGGCCGAGCATGAGCTGACCCGTAGGTATACGTGTCAAGTGGTGATTGGTCTGTCACATTGTGGTATATCAGTTACTCCCCTCCCCTCCCCCCCGAGCCTCAGTTCTGTGAGATCTGTGCAGAGCTGAGGTTAGGATTCCTGAAGAGTCACACGTACTTGATGATTCAGAATATACTGTCCTACAACACTTGGAAATAAAACAAGATTTTTATAAAGATCAGTAGAGTGAGAAAAATGAAGGTCTGTACATTAGGTAGACCAGACACAAGGTCTGTACATTTAGTTGGACCAGACGCAAAGTCTGTACATTTGGTTGGACCAGACACGAAGTCTGTACATTAAGATGGACCAGACCTTAGTTTGTGCATTAAGATGGACCAGACCTGAGTCTGTGCATTTAAGATGGACCAGACCTGAGTCTGTGCATTAAGATGGACCAGGGCTGAGTCTATGCATTTAAGATGGACCAGACCTGTGAGTCTGTGCATTTTGATGAACCAGACATGAAGTCTGTACATTTGGTTGGACCAGACACGGGGTCTGTACATTTGGTTGGACCAGACACGAGTCTGTGCATTAAGATGGACCAGACTTGGGGGTCTGTGCATTAAGATGGACCAGACTTGAGAGTCTGTGTATTAAGATGGACCAGGCCTGGGGGTCTGTGCATTAAGATGGACCAGATATGAGTCTGTGCATTAAGATGGACCAGACCTGGGGGTCTGTGCATTAAGATGGAACAGACTTGGGGATCTGTGCATTAAGATGGACCAGACTTGGGGGTCTGTGCATTAAGATGGACCAGACCTAGGGGTCTGTGCATTAAGTGGACCAAGCCTAAAAAACTTGTAGTAGATACAAGGTTTTTAGGGGTCAATAAGATGGAAGAATCGTAAAAGAATCTGCATGATTAGCATAGTATACAATTGATATATCTGTAGTAAGCAGCCTAATAGTAATGGTGCTTGTCGAAACAGCTTGAGAATGCTTGTGAAGTCCATTGCACTCGTACTTTCATGGTTTATTAGCAAGTGCACTGTAGCAGAGATACATGTAGTGCAAAGATATATCTGGGTGAGTTGCTAAAAGTTCTCAAAGCAGGGCTTTGAAGTCACCCTGAGTGAGGTATTTGAGATCCGGCTGCTTTAAGATTGTAAATATTTGGGTTGTTAAATCCTTCGTCAACATATTGCCGTTGACCCAAAAATTCCCCCTGTAACTGCATTTGGGCTAGAAGATGATGTGCCAGCTTTGTTGAGCAAGTGTTGGGTTGTGGGCTTTCTCTACAATTCCATGGCCTGAGGAATTGTTGAGAATAATTAGATATTCAGAAGTCAATGGTGAAACCGCGTCTACTCATCATAAAGAGAATCTTCATTTGTTATGATGACGAAGCTCATGCAGCCCACAGTTCAGGCAATGGGAATCATGTGGACATTAGAAAAGACATAATGAATATTGCCACAACTGGTGCCACATCATCACATGAAAGGTCATTGAATTTAATTTTGACAATCAGGGGGAGCTCCTCCACCGACGAAGTAGAACTTCAAAGTAGAAATTTCTTTGCCTGATATTGGATGGAATTTGAGAGCTCGGATTTCATCTGATTCAGATTTAGGGATCGTCCTTGTGTTTCTTCAAGCATTGAGCTGTCATGTTTGAATTATAACATCAGTGAGCAATACGATACACTTTAGAAATGAAAACAATTGTCACTTGTCTCTAAAAGGAGCAAATATCCGTGGGCAAGGATCCCCTGAAACTACACTAGTTTTCATAGTGGAAAATCCTGTGCAGAATCTTCCAAATGTTGCAGAAGGCCCTGGCAAAGATGACAAGTCGCCAGACAATACTGAGATTATTGGAGCAGCAAGTTCAACAGTAAGGGATCATAGTTGTTCTCAAGCTGTAGATCCTCCTATTACAACCCCAGATGTTGATGTTATTACTAAACCTGGGGGAACCAGTGTAAGTGACAGATCGATGACAGTTGATTATGACAATTTCTATCTGCAACAGAATTCAAGAATTGATGAAGTATGCAGACCATGAGTTGATTAGCCAAAAGGGTAACGGAATCAAGGCCAGAGTGCAGCCCTCAATTTGAGCTCTGAAGTCCCTTCCCTTCCACTAGAAGCGAGAGGTTCAAGCTCTAGGTGGATCAAACTCTGAATCCTGAAATTTTATAAAGGAGATTCACATCGAGCTTGTTTCCCTGCAACGTTAGCACTTTTGAAAACTGTAGCAAATCTCCTCAGGTATTGGACCAGATAATTGGTTGTTAGATAGCACCAGGTTCAATCAAAGTATTGGCAACTTTGAATAGCTCGGGAGTCATGCTTGCCACAATAAGTGATGTTTTCCCTTCTTTGTTAATCCAATCAAGGCCTGCATCTTCAAGGTGAAGAGCTTTAATGGCTTCATATGGGTACCCGTATTCTGTTATGACATTCTAACATGCCCGAGAATCTGTATTAAGGAACTGATGGAAATTGGTCTTCCTTTCTGTAGGCGTTGGATTTGTTGTTTCCAAGAGTAGTATTAGAGACAGAGGCATCTGAACTGCTAGCAGGAATATCTTTAGTACCTCTACTATGAGAATAAAACCATCTTAATAGTGTTCTGGAAGTTTCGAATGGCGAAAAAAGACAATGTGCTGCCTTGTGAACAACATCAAATATAGCTTCTTCGAAGATCTCAATTGCTAGATGAAGATCCTCTATGATTCCACGCCTCCTGCCAGTGGCGCACTGAACATGGTCCTTGGGGAGATGTGCTTTCTTGATCGAATGTAAATGTGAAAGCTGGAAGCTTCCTATGGTAGTAGGGCCCTCTGATCCCTTAGTGAAACTGCTTGCCCTGGAGACTCTCAAACTTTGTGATAATGGATACGCAAGTTGTACGCCCCCATCACTATCTTCATTTCAAGATGAGTAATTTATACTTGATAAAGTATCAGAGTCCACAGGGCTGAAATCAATAGATGAATAGTGAATTGGTCCTTCATCTAGAACCTCCTCAAGAACCAGAGGAGCAAAAGTAATCAAAGGAAGATTTGGAGCTCTCTGTCTGATATTTCTTAAAGGAAGCATGAGAAATTTCTGCTATAAACCCTTGCACCTTCCTATCTCTTTGTTATTTCCTTCCCAGATGCAAAACAGAACACTAAACAGTGCTCAACTCATGAAGAGAAGGCAAGTAAGAGATTTAGCAGCAATAATGACAATCTCAGCCATCACAACACACAATCCTCATAAAAAGAGATGCGAAGTGGGCAAATTATAAGTCAAGCACAAGTTCTTTGTGATCAGAATAGTAATGGAGAATATATGGGGTGACACGAACCGTAGCGACCCAAACCCCGAACATGGCCACATGGGTTTGGGACTGCTTCAGAGCCACCACTCTGTCTGGTTTGCAGGCGAACATTGATGGAAATACTGTTGCCTTTTAGCTCTCTTTAAAACCCAGATCGGAAGTCCTGTCATGAGGAACAACATAAGAATTACAGATATCGACTGTGCTGTCGGGTAAAACTGATCCAAGAAGAGTTCCAATGACTCGTTTGGCCAGTTGGTGAATTTCAAAATTTTCTGAACTGGTCTTAGAGCGAGAAAGTTGCTAGGGTTGAACTGGGTACGTTTGGATCTGAAATGAGTTTGCTGGTTTTCACGGCTCGGCTCGGCTCGGCTCGCGGCTTGGCTCAATGAATGACAGCTGAAATACACCACTTGATTGTCCTTTAGTTGATATAAGTTTCCCTTGTCTCTCCCAAGGTGGAACCCTTTTTTTTTTTTTTTTTTTGACACTACTTTCAGGACTTCGTTCCATAACTCCTTGCAGCAAATATCTCCAAACGGAGTTGAAAGTTCGGATCACACCAAAAATGATATAGCAATGACAGATGATGATCCGTGGGTAATTGATTGGTGGTCGTTGATGCTTAGATCTGGACGGCGCTGGGAGGTTACGGAGTAGTTGTCTTGGCAATGGCACTCTTTTGGCGTTTTGGGTAGCAGTAGGTCCTGAACTCTTGTGGTAGACAGAGTTCCGGGAAGAGGGAGTACTTCACGTGATCGGATGGAAGAAATAAATACAGGGAGATAGGTGCAGCCATCTGAGATCATGAACACTTCCTTATTGGGTCTCAAATCGAAGAGAAAATCGATACATATTTCTGAAATAACAGAATTGTTGTAGAAGCCAATTAGTTCGGTGTACAGCTCTGGTTGTGTTTGTGACATGATATTTATATCTGAGTTGAGATAAGTATCCCCCAGTTAGAGTAATAGCTCAGAGCCATGGAACATTAAATCTGAGGAAGATACTGTCCGAAAATTCTGATTATATAAATTACCAGGCATATGCCTAAGCTTTCAGCCCAGAAAGCTTCACGATTCGTCGGTCTCCACTGTTACTCGGAAACTGACTAACTAGAATATTGATGACAGCCAAACCAAGTGTCAATAGATCCACTCTAGACTGCGGACTGCTAGCATCGGCAACAGGAGCTATGCCCAACAGAGTGTGATAAAAAGAACAGCCAATAGCGAGACCCTTCTGATGTAGATTGGCAAACTTCATTGATTATTGCCGTTTACGGAGATGATGGGATTTTCAGAGATGATGGGGCATTTGCCGTTGTTGGGTATTCTTCTCACAATGTTTTCAAAAAACTGAGACGGATGTGATGCCCTGTAGTGGTGATGTCTAAAGCAAAATTTAAGAGATCTAAGAACAGATCTCATATTCTTGAGGAAAAAATGCTTCAAGATTTCGGGGTTTTTCGTCTCCGATGATGTGTCATATATCGGCAAAAGGAATGACCACGACGACTACCGTTCTCCGTTGTGAGTGGTTATACGTGTTGAGGGAAAGAGTGCTCCCAACATTTTTAGTTAACAGCAATGATAGAAAAATTCTTGCAAACCAACAGATTGTGAATAACAGAGATGAGGAAGTCGAACAGAGAGATCAGGAAAGAATCTCACAAAAGTCTTTGAGATTGATATTGATGCATATGAATCTCTGTACTGAGGGAAGAGAGTAGAGAAGGAGCAGACTTCAAGCATGCCGTGTTCGTTCTAAGAGGGATCAAGCTCCTTGATCTTCCAGTGATCGATGCTTGGGTCGTCCCAAGCTATGCCCCCTATGAATATCTTCCCCTCGTCAGAATCCATCACTCTCTGGCTCAAAACAAATCAGTCGTGATGTCAAAGAGGCTAGATCGACGGCGACGCCTATTAAGATTGTTCTGCCTGAGAAAGTATTTCTAAACATGGCTTGCGACCTGTGTTGGCGTGCGAGTTTTCACAAAATTCCTTGAAATTCCTCTTCAGTCTCTTTTGCCTACCTTTTGTAAGCCTAAGAGGAACAACTTGTGTTCTTCTTCAGTCCATGGAACTCCTCGTGGTTTCCAGAACACAAGTGAGAGACAGCATCATCAGTCGAGGCGTAACCGGCAGCAGTGACATCGGCGTCAGATAATTCATGAGGCTGATGTTCATACTATGAGAGATCGTTCATACTCACGCTCTTCCTCATTAGATCCACCTTGACCCGGACACCAAACAACATGATCTCACCAGAACAACCGTTGCCGCCGCCCGAGACGATAGATGACTCGGTGGCGCACATTCGAGGGTTGTGGTTGTTGTTCTAGCAGTAGCTTGACATCATTCCAACCTGATCGTGCGGAGATGGAAGAGTCAAAAATTATCCTCTTTCTCTGGCTCAAAATTGTCGTTCTCACAGACGGTGCCAAACTAATGCTGCACTTTTTGGCCCATGTACAATCTGAGCTTGACTCCCTGAAGAACACTTAAAGAAGAAGATCAGAGGACCACTGGTTTGGCTCCGGCGGTAGCCACTCCGATGCTTAAGTTAGTAAAATTGAATTGAAAGACTGTATGAAAGCCAAATAATGAGCATGAAAATAAAGCGTACCTCTAGGGCTTGATTTATAGACAGTGGCCTTCCTAAGTTGATTAGGATTCGGAGCCATGAAAGTAGGGATTTGAGCATCGGAGATAACAGTTACCTTGTAGAATATTGTATCAAATAGAGATAACCATGGTGGTGGTTTCCTTGTAAAAGACTGTTTCCTTATTCTCTGCTCGGCATATATTAAGGCGGTGATGAGCTTTGAATAGCGGTGTGTTACACCGAAGGTCTGTGTTCGGACCTGTAAGCTTTGCAGATAAGTAAATCTTCTCTGGAGATACGTGCTCGACCTCTGTAGGTCTGCTCTGAAAGGCCGAGCATGAGCTGAATGGCCGAGCACTAGTTGAAAGGCCGAGCATGAGCTGAATGGCCGAGCACGAGTTAAAAGGCCGAGCATGAGCTGAAAGGCTGAGCATGAGCTGAATGGCTGAGCATGAGCTGAATAGCCGAGCATGAGCTGTATGGCCGAGCATGAACTGTGTGGCCGAGCATGAGCTGAATGGCCGAGCATGAGCTGTATGGCCGAGCATGAACTGTATGGCCAAGCATGAGCTGATCCGTAGGTATACGTGTCAAATGGTGATTGGTCTATCACATTGTGGTATATTAGTAACTTAATTTAAAAATTTTGTGTTTGATCAATAAAAAAATATTTACAATAATTTAAATTCTAACTTATAATAATTCATACGTGGTAGTCTTATAATTCTACTGAAAATGAAATTATTGTTTTTATATTATTACATAAAGTGAATAATGTAGCTTTCCTAATTTCTCTAAATATAACTTAAATTATAGTCATATAACTTAAATTATAGTTAAATTATTTTAAAATTGAATTTGTTAATTATTACTAACAATTGAGAAAAAAAAAAAGAGAAGTGGAAAAAGGTTAAATGATTGATTAAAAAAATTTAAAGATTCTAAAATATATTTTCGCAAGTAGACAATTTTTTCTTATTAGGAGACTTTTTCTAATTTTAAAAGAATTTCAAAGAAAATATAATTCTAATTAATCGAAGATTTATATAATTAAATAAATAATACAATAATCTCCATAGGACTCTTCTTTCTTGTCAACAGTCCTCCCCAATTCTTACAAAAAGATAGGATAAAAAAAATATTATAATTTATTTTTTAGATTGGCTTAGGAGAGAGAAGATGACAGAGTGATAAATATATATATATATATATGTATATATATATATATATCACCATTTGTGAATTCTCTTTTTCTAATTATTATAGAACTTGATGCTGCACTTTTTGACTCGCAACACGTGAGGGCTCCGTGACCTGTAGAACACTCAGAAAGATGATCAGAGGACCACCGGATTGGCTCCGGCGGTAGCCGCTCCGATGCTTAAGTAAGTAAGGGAATTGAAAGACTGTATTGAAAGCCAAAGAATGAGCATAAGAAAAATAAAGCGTACCTCTAGGGTTTAATATATAAGCCGTGGTTCTCCTAATTTGATTAGGTTTTGCCGCCACGAATATAGGGATTTGATCATCGGAGATTTGCAGTTACCTTGTGGAGCATTGAATCGTAGATGGAGATAATCATAGATAGTAGTTTCCGTGTTGAAGACTGTTTCCTTATTTCCCGCTTAACAATTGTTAAGGAAACCATAAATGCAGTGTTGAATAAATATTGTCCAGAACAGGAGGTCTGGAAGATGTACACGAGAATATCCTGAATGCTTCATCTGCACTGTATGACCGAGTTTATCGGTTCTGAATGGTATATAAACAAGAATGCCCCGAAGGCTTGTGGCTGCTCTGTATGATAGACATATAGAGAATACCCTGAAGGCTTGTGGCTGTTCTGTATGTCCGAAATATATAAGCTCTGTAGGATCGAGATTTGTTAATCTGATGGGCACACATGTCTCAAAGTGATTGGTGTGTCTGTTTGTGGTATATCAACTCCTTCCAGCTTCGACCTCATCTCTTCCTCATTGTCCACCAATGCCTGCTCCACGGCGTCATCGGGCTGTCTACGGTGCTGGTACCGCAAGCCGTTCAGCTCCACCTGCAACCTCCTTGCCCGCTCAACGGCAAGGTTCCTCTCCGACTCCATCACTATCAAGGAGTTCTGACACTCCTTCAACTTCTCCGCAGAATCGTGAGCCTCCGACCGAGCAGTGCCAAGCTGGAGTCCCAGATCGTCCAGATTGGCCCTAAGTTGGTCAAGCTCCTCCACAGATGGAGAAACCTCCACCAAAGCAGAAAGGGTATGCAAGGTCTGCATAACACAAAGAAAACGACTCAACACCAGTATAAATGCTTAAAGGTAAGAGAAGTATGGGCCTGACGAGCTCACCTTAACCTGAAGAGCGGTCAAGTCAGCAAGAAGCTTCCCCGACGCCTGAGGCTTAATTTTAACTGAGCCTTTGGCCCAGAAGTCACTCAGAATCTTCTTGGCCCCCTGACCAGCAACATCAGGAGCCACCGATGATGATGCCCCCTTACCCGCTCAACGAGACGGGATTGGAGGAACCATCGTGATAGGGACGGGAGCCTCTTCCTCCCTTTCAGCAGGCCCGGGAGAGGACAAAATCAGCCTCCGCTTTTTCGGAACGGGAGGAACCACTGGAGAAGAAGCCTCCCCCACCACAGGCGGTGATGGCGGTGATGGCCCGGACTCCCACTGAGCCATCACATTGTCAGCAATTTCCTCAACACTACCCCTGGCAGCCATTAATTTAGCAGGGTTGACAATGGAAGAATGATCCCTAATGCTGGGCTTCAAGAGCTTCTTGTATTGCTTCTGAATCGAAGAAGAGAAGTCTGGTCTCTTCCACGCACTCTTAACTGCAAAGCAAGCACAGAAATTGATTAGTTCAACAAATTGGCAAACAAAACGGAGTCAACGCAGCCACGGAAAAGTTAAGCCTCACCCCTTGGCCCAGTAGTTCGAGGGAATGTGGAAGGTTGACCCTCGAAGTTCTTGAATTCCCATCCTTCTTTAATAAAGAAGTACCATTTCTTCCAGGTCTTGTTGGAGGAGGGCACAGAAGTAAGGGGTCTGAACCCACTATCAAAAGACATATAAAAAAGACCCTCCGCCTTTTAAAATTTTAGATCCATATTGCTACGGATCAAGTCAAGGGACACCTCGACATTATTCATATACCCTAACACAATAAAGCTCAACAGATGTCTCCAACTGTTAAGGTTCAAGTCTGTAGGGCAAATGTCAAACCAACAAAAGAATTGTTTTATTATATCAGGAAAGGGGAGTGTAAGACCCATTTCAAACCAGGCCAGATAGGCACATATTTCCCCCTCTCTAACATAGCCCGGGCGATCCTGAGAATCTGGGACCCTGAAAGTTACATTATTGGGAAGTTTGAACTTCGCCCATAACTCCTTCAACATACTTTCAGTAATTACACTCTCAACCTCCTCTCTGTGACCAGATTGACCGGAAGTCTCACCCGCCCTATTCGGGGGCTCATCAAAAGCATCAACAATCCTAACCCCCGGACTAGAGGGAGGATCTACCAGCCTATTTTCATCAACGCTCACTAATTGCATTTGAGGATCGGTCTTAGAAGGACTTCCCAAACCAGAGTGTGATTCTAAGCCAGACATGGCGAACAAGAGAAAGAAATGAAACAAATGAGAAGAAGTGTAGAAGGAGACTAAAAGTCGAACCTGAGATCAGTAAAGGATTATGAACACCGGGTAACCTCCAAACTTCAGGATATGTCAAATGGCGGTCTGGTACTGTAGAAGTAAACGCAGAAGAAAGGTACGAAAGACCTTTCCCTCTTTTATATATACGTTCGAAATATGAGCCTTCCAAGACGAGCCGACACAACGGTTGAGAGTAATGATGAATTCTCAAGTATCGGCTGCGCAATAAGTGACGCGTTAAAACCAACGTCTTGAGAAATGGGAAAGCAAAACGTATGACTCTTCACAAAACCCTCAACCCTAGTTAAAACCCTAGCTTTCAACAAGGGCTCGGGGGTGAGTAGCTGATATACCACAAACAGACACACCAATCACTTTGAGACACATGTGCCCATCAGATTAACAAATCTCGATCCTACAGAGCTCATATATTTCAGACATACAGAACAGCCACAAGCCTTCAGGGTATTCTCATATATGTCTATCATACAGAGCAGCCACAAGCCTTCGGGGCATTCTTATTTATATACCATTCAGAACCGATAAACTCGGTCATACAGTGCAGATGAAGCATTCAGGATATTCTCGTGTACATCTTCCAGACCTCCTGTTTTGGACAATATTTATTCAACACTGCATTTATGGTTTCCTTAACAACTGTTAAGCGGGAAATAAGGAAACAGTCTTCAACACGGAAACTACTATCTATGATTATCTCCATCTACGATTCAATGCTCCACAAGGTAACTGCAAATCTCCGATGATCAAATCCCTATATTCGTGGCGGCAAAACCTAATCAAATTAGGAGAACCACGGCTTATATATTAAACCCTAGAGGTACGCTTTATTTTTCTTATGCTCATTCTTTGGCTTTCAATACAGTCTTTCAATTCCCTTACTTACTTAAGCATCGGAGCGGCTACCGCCGGAGCCAATCCGGTGGTCCTCTGATCATCTTTCTGAGTGTTCTACAGGTCACGGATCCTTCACGTGTTGCGAGTCAAAAAGTACAGCATCAGAACTCATAATTTTTTTGAGAATTAGAATTCCTTAAAAAAGAGAGAATATTATCACAATAGAAAAGATTAAAAATTAATGCACAAATAAATTGTTATGTGATTTACATTGTAATAATATACGTAGATAGATTTAAAACAACTGAAAATTGGAGCATGTTTTGTATTCTATTTACAAATTTAAAGAAAGAAAAAACATAAAAGAAATTAATACATTTTAAGGAGATTGTATAGTAGGTCACGAATGAAATTATTTTGGATGTATGCTCAAACCGTTCATCCATCCATCATCCATCATTAAATCACCAAGTTTAGAGAGTTCTTTTTTTTTTTTGTTTATGGGTGGAATGGTCAAACTATTCTCTATAGGGTTCTACTTCTAATATCCTCATTAACTATTGAGCATAGATTCCTAGAAATCTACAAAATCATATAGTATTATTTTTTCAAAATATGAGTTTTTTGCGCAAGCCAATAGCTGCCATATTAACTTTCTAATATATATGCTTGAAATTAATCTCAACACCTTTTTTCATGACAATATTGGCGCAATCCTGAATTATGTTGTATATCTTCTGAGGACAACTCTGTCTACCGAACATGATGTTAATAATTAAACTAAAATCTTTTTTAATGTCAATCTGTTTTCCATCCAACGTATCAATCCGTAGTAACCCTTCTAGAAGAGCCAAAGCTTCCAATTAAGGTACAGTTCCCTTCATACCATTTAGTGAGAGCCCAACAAATAGAGCCTGCCTCATTCCAAACAATAACTCTTATTCCTCCTGAAGTACCATTGCCTAGCTTAGATCCATTAAAATTCATCTTTTTTCTTCCTATGGGAAGGATCTATCTGATAAACTTTGTGATTTTACCACTGACGAAATCAATATCATTTTTTGTGAACCAAGAATTTAAACACTTATAATCCATAAATATAGTAGTTGCTTTTTCAATCATTTTGAAAATATTAAATTTAGCTCTTTAAAAGATTCTATCATTATGATTACACCATATTTTCCATAGTTGAGAGAAGTTGAATTAGTAGTTGCAGGTGATATCTGAAATAGATATTGCAAAGGAATTCTCACCTAAAAAGTGAATGAATAATAAATGAAAAATTATAGAAGAAAGATTTGATAAATTGATTTAGATAATAGTGAAAGTTTAGAATTGATTTGGAGGTCAAATTCTTGAACCTGCTGACCCCCAAATACTATTTTCCTAACCAGAATGGTATATATGCTTGCAAGGCATCTGTTTCACCTCTATATTGCGCCCAAAGACATCTTTACATATACGAACTGTGTCAACTCAGAGCTCAACAATTGGTCGGTGACTGTAATGCTGGGGAAGGCCTCGATAATAAAGTTAGATGTCAGAAGCGTGCAATAGCGATTGGGATCATTCTCAGCCAATTGCTGGATGAATTGTTCAAGACCTAGGCTGATGAAGTAATCACCGATGTTGACTAGAAGGCAAAACTCCAGATCAGACGGGTGGTTCTCGATCACAAACTGAATGTTGACACTGCCAATTCTCAACTTTGCATATTAACCCATCATGTAGTAGATTGTAGAGAGAGAGAGGAGGGAAGGGTGAGTAGTTATCAACTTTAAAGTTTTAAAGTGAACTAAGATAGAATGAGATAGACATGGGAATAAGGGATTTGAGAGAGAAGTGCTGAGAGACCCATAAACTAGAAAAGAATGTAGAAATTTTCACGTCAGTAGTACATCGTAATACTATATGTGATAGATAGATAGATATATATATATATATATATTATAATATATAAATCTATTATTTATATTATAATATATTTAATAATATAATATAAATGGTTTTATATATTTTTTATTTTATCATATATAAAATATATTTGTATATTTATTTATTAAATTTTATAACATACTATCAAATAAAATCCAATACTTTCTAATAATAAAAAGGATAAAATATACTTTTATATTTTAAATAATTTTAACCGAATAATTAATAAGATATTTTTTTATCGTAAGTTATTCTCATCTAAACACTCAAAATTTATTATGCAGAAGTGAGTCTTCCATAATCTATTTTTTTTAATCTATTTCCCCAAAATTCGAAGTTGTCCCACACGAGCTCCATGACTTTAATGTTAGGAATCTTGATCCTATTATTCAATTATGATTGTTAACAATATATGTATAGCAGCTAGGGTTGGTTAGGGGTTAGTGCATAATGGTTAGGGTTTGTATATATCTTGTACAATACTTTAGGTTTTTTTCCATTTGTTTCCCTTTTTCCCATTCTTTCATTTTCTCCTACTTTCCACATTGTGACCTCCTTTCCTATATAAAGGAAGACTCTCTCCTTTCTTAAATACACAATATAGATATACAACATATGTTTATATTCTCTTCTTCTATTAACATGGTATCAGAGCCATAACCTCTTATGGCCTCTCTTTTTAACCCTTAGTGGTGACTACTATCACCACGAGCTCCCTGTGGTGACTACTATCACCACTACTGTCCAGTGATGCGAATACACCGATTGTAGTGGTCATCACCATTGTGAATACATCCATTATCGATACATTGTCCAAAGCATTTATGCTCCAAATCATAAAAAGGGTCAGAATTAGAATCTTCTTCGTCCAAGGATTCAACGCCAGTGACCGGACCCCTATCCGAGGCCTCACGCACCCTCACGCGCCACCCAAAAATTTAGGTAGCTACCACACTCGCCCACGCACTTACATGCGCCCTTTTTTTATCACTATTGTGCCACATCAACCTAATTGCCACGTCAGCATTACACCACCTCACCTACCGCTTGGACTACCACGTCAGCTAAATCTGCCACGTGTTTTACCACATTAGCATAGACTGCCACATTATTAGCTATGGTGTGTTGTCGCAAGCAACTAAAAATAAAACCTAAACTCCTAAAAATAATGTAGTAGTGCGAGTAGGGATCGTTCCCATGAAGAGTGTCTAGCCTAGTTTTATGCTATGTGAACAAAGATGGAGGGTTTGAGTATAACGAAAACAATTTTTTAAAAAAAAACTATGGAACAATTTAAATTAAATTATCAAATTCAATCAAAAGAGCAAGCATTGGTCTAAGTCAACATCCACCATCGAAATTTTACAACTGATCATTGATGCAAATATATATTAATTCATACTTTGAATATTTATCGTTGGAACTATTTTCCTATCTTTCCTTAGTCATAGTTAATTAGAAAACGAGCGATCTAATTAACCCTAACTACTAAACAACCCAAGACAAGGGCTAAATGTTTAATCTAGTTGCAGGTTTAAGAATTAGAAAGATCGATAAAGCTAAACAACACAAGCATAAGCAGTTGCATTTAATTTAGTCGAACATTCTTCCTAAGATCTAGTAATTTCTGACGCGGCAAATCATTAAATCTTAGTTGCTTCACAAACTAGAGGGATCAAAAAATTATAGATTTGATATCTAATTTAACAGCAGATTGCAATGAATAATAAACAAGTAGTCCTCCTAGTAATTAAACGAGACAATCATGAAAATAAGCACAGAAAAATATTCAATATTCAAAGCATAAATTAAACAATAAAAATAAATTAGATCTTACAATTTTATTGATTCCGAGGCTTCTATTTCCTTCGACCAATTATAAAAATTTAGCCACGCATGGCCTTGAAAACTTGAAGGAGAAGTTTAAGAAGAAGGGAGAGAGAGGATGATGTGTGTCTGTGACGGCTGCTCTTAGAAGCCCAAATTAAAAATAAAATAAAGTCTTAATATAACTAAAAAAGTGTATTTCACCTGGAATTCTTGCACTAGATCTGGGATTTCCAAAAATAAATCGCGTGGATCCGCGTATTAGAATTTCGCGCAACCAAAAACGTCAGCAGTACAGGTGCAACAAATTCAAGCTCAATTTCAACCTTGATGCAGCTAGAATCTCTCAAAATGCAAAACATGAAAGTTGTAGAACTGTTTCTTGGATTTCCGTAACATCTTGAATCATCTCAATCGGAACTTGGATGAGATAGTTATGCTCAGATTACGAAGCGATGTCGAAACTATTCGAAAATCGCCCAATTAGTATTTTTTGCACTTAGTGCCTCCTTTTGCATCCTAAATCAAAATATAAGAATAATGAGTATATTTAGGCATCAAATAAATATAAAAGACTAAACATTAAGATAAAAAAATATGACATTTTGCATTCTCATTGAGCTGCATCATTGCCACATAAGTGCCACGTATGCCTTAAAGTCATTGTCACCAGACGGTCCAACCGAACCGGTTCAAGAGCTACAACACCTTTTTGGCCAGTTCAGCTTCTTTTTGGCTAGTTCACAACCGATTTAGATCGATTCCTACACTTTTTGGGTGGTTTCTCTTTGTTTTTGGCCTCGATTTTTTCAAAAATTGCTCCTACAGTATACTTACCTTTATTTCTTTCATATTTTGTCTCCTTAAACAAGCACTATGAGCAATTCCGAGAGCTCTCAACCCATTCCCACCATGTTGGATGGACCCAACTATAACTTATGGATCCACACCATGCAAAGCTTTTTGAAAAGATGTCATTTTTGGCGTTATATCACTGGTGAAATCAGTGAACCAATTAAAGAAGAAGAAGAGGATGATGGAGACTTCAGTGACCAAATTGAAATTGAGAGAGTAAAAGTCACCAAATCATCACTTGGTGCTGAGGTACCTTCATACCTTCCATTCATAATAAATTTGGTCGCTTTGAGACAGCCAAAGAAATATGGGATTACTTGGTTAAACGGTACACCACTGTAGACTTAGCTCACCAGTACAAGCTTTGGAATACCCTTAACGACATGAAACAAGATCCAGGGCAGCCTATCAGTGATTTTTTTTCCCTCTCAAATGCATTTATGTTTGGGACCAACTAGCATTATTAGAACCTTTATGGGATACTACTAGTGATACCTCTAAATTCACCACATACCGAGATCATCTGTGCCTCATTTAGTTTCTTATGGCACTGACTCCTGATTTTGAACCTGTCAGAACCTCACTTTTCTATCGAAATCCACTACCTACCCTTGGCATTACAATTGCTAAACTTTTCTATGAAGAAACACGCCTTGGCTCTAGCAAATATTCTCACTGCTCCATGTTGTGCTTGCCATTTCAACTTGTTCTTATTAGGGCAGTCCTTCTTCCACAAGTCAAAAGAGTTGTAAATATTTTCACAAGCCCGGTAACTTTCTTTTTGAGTGCCCTACCATCATTTATCACATCTAGTCAGAAGAAAAGTCATATTGCTGACAATGTTCTATGAAACCTTTTGCTACTGGGCCTTCTTCTCTTAAGTGTTGCTACTGTCACAAGACTGATCATGTCATTAAGAACTACCTTAATAAACCACCATCTCAATTTTGAGGAAACTCATTCAGGCCTGACTCTTCCTCACGATTATCTTACTGCCCTACTGTCTTTGTTGCCACCAATAATGAACCTACTACTCAACCGAGTTCCTCTCCATGACTGATAATTGTTGATGATATTGAGGTTATGGTAAAATAGGTTCTCCTACACACTATGTAACTTTTCATAAAATTGGAAAATAAATAATGAATAATATTATTTTGCATGATAATAAACTTCACGAACATAATAATGAGGTGGAAAGAATTCAAACAATGTAATAAGAAGTGATGATGCATGAGTGATAAATGAAAAATAATAAAAGGCATAAGGTCTTTTGGTATTCGTTTGAACGAAAAGGTTGTTCGTTCGAACGAATACTAGAGAGTCTACTGTAAATTTCGTTTGATATTCGTTCGACCTTCGTTCTCGTGTGTTGGAATGAAGGGCTCGTTTGTTGGAACTAATGTGCGACAAAACACCTTAAGTTGTGGGCTTAAAAGCAATTTGGGCATAAATTCACTTTTTCCTCTCTTCCAAACTCTCTCTAAACAAGGGGAAAGTTAGGGTTAGGAAATTTTTTGGGCATTCGTGAATCTTCAAACTTTGTAAACACATCACACCATAAGGAGTCCAGTATAAGAAGAATTTCTACCGATTGAAAAGTTAGAATTTCAAGATTTCTTCAAGAACAAAAGATAAATTTGAGGCTTTTCATTTATTTTTCAAATTACTTGCTTTTCTTTGTAAATCTAGTTTTGGTTGAGTGAAATAAATGGTGTAAATTATTTCTTAGGTTTTGGGAGCAAGGATTGAAGCTTGAAATTTGAATCTCTCTCTCTACGCACAAATCCACACTTGTTTAGAGGTAGGGATTCTAACCTAGGTTGAGGGTTAGGCCGTTTGCATGAATAAATTATGCATTTTATTTAATTCTATGTCTTGCATTATAGATGTCATTATTCATGTACATATGTGTTATGCTTTGGGAAATGATAGGAATATGAAATGTCATGCATTGAAATGATATTGACATGTACATGTTGATGATTGGGGAAAACTTTGAATGTCATTTACTTATATTAATCTTGTCACATACTTGTTGATAATTGGATTGTTGATGGCTATAAGTTGTATAGCATCGTTGTGTTCTTATGATAATTAATGATGTGATATGAACCTTGGATATGTTCGTGAATAAAGTGAAAAATATTGATGAATGATAAGATACGAAAATGGAAATAGAGAATATGAATGTGGATAATTAATCCCTACAACAAGTTAAGGGACAAGAAAAAGTGGCACGTTATGAAGCCGCATTAGAAATCAAAAATATTTTGTGTTGGGGATTGTGTCTCTCTTCGGTTGCTGAATCATAACTCCACATGGGTGGTAGTACATAACCAACGGGTTAGTAGCTCGTGAAGTACTAGGAATTTCCAAGAGCCATTAGGTGAATTGACGAAGTGATTTTATTTAAGTGAGAGGATTAACATGATGTTTGAATGGTAATTTACTTTATACACATTTAATTATATTTATGTGATGATTCTCTCCTTTACTTATTGTTATGTTTTCTTGTGGCTGGGTTGACAGTTTATATTGTTAGGAGTATGATGAGTCATTTTTTGATATGCATGCATGTTAGTTGAACACCTGTATTGACACTTCACGTCTCACATGTCTATATTTTGCACCACATTAACTTTCCCTATTTTATAATTTCTATTGGGGTTGTTATTTTGACCCTTACCAAATACAGGTAACGGCAATGAGCTGGCACCTTGATGATATGAACTAGGAGGACACATCTCTTTTGGACTCTTATGTTTATTTTTGGGATGTAATTAAACTCACAACTTCTATTTTGGTCTTTGTTATTTTAAAAGTGTAAAAGGCCCTATGGTTTTTATATATTGATGTGAAAGCTTGGAAGTTTCAACAAGACTAGTATTCTTTTGACTTAGAAATAAACATCACATGATGAATACACTTTTGAATTTTATGTATGAAAACTTTGTTGGATTATATGTATGGAATGTGAATGAATATTTGTGTTATGAAAAATCAAGTGAGAATATGTTAATCATAGAGTAGTTTAAGATATACATGAATTATTTACTTTGCTTGACCTTGATTCACAGGGTTACCAATGGATCTTTAGGGCTCGGGGCGTGATAGAAAGTTATTAGAGCTCTAGCTTTAGAACACTTAAGGACGACGAGTTTGGATAACACTAGAACACTTGAATAAAATTTAAACACATTAAGTTTCAAAGATTTCTTACTCTTGATTATTGTATGCTTGTGAAATGTTAAGTGTGATATGTGCCTTGATGTGAGCATGCTTGAGATATTGAATTGTAGATGATTGATGTATCATTGCAAATTATTTGATTGTTGATATGAACAGTGACTTGGAATACTTGATGTGTTGAGTTGTTAAATAATTAAGACATCATGTTAGTTTGTCTAAGTGTTTATGTGAACTTTGACTTAAGTGCTTGATATGAGAATACTTGATGTATTAAATTACTAGCTGTTTGAGACATTATTAGAGATTATTTAAGTATTGGTGTAAGCATTGACTTGAACACATGGTATAATGCATAAATAAATTGAATGTTTACATTTACTTATGTTAATGTGCTTGGGGTTGTTTTATACATCATTTGGGACATGAGAACTGAAAGGGGAAAGGACATTTTTAAGGAATTATAATGTTCAAATGTTGTCTTTCTTATATGTTGATATAGGATGCCACCGGGAAGTGAGAGGTAGGAGGCTAAGGCTGAGGTTGAGGTCGTAGAGGGAGAGCACTTACTCTTGAGCCTCCACCGCCGTCGCCTCAGCCATGTCTTGTTCTGATGGTTCATGTAGACGAAGCTGAGATTGCACGTGGCATGATGCAATTTATGAAATAGTTCCAATAGGCCAATAGGGATGAGGCATAGTCACATGCCTACGGTAGGTGAGAGTAGGGCCACAATGGCCATGAAAGAGTTCCAACGGCTTAATCCTCCCGAGTTTAGGGGAGAGCCTGACCAACCAGCAGCTGATTACTGGCTCCAGACCATCACTAGACTTTTTGACACAATTTAGATTGATGAGGATGATCTCTAGATCAATTTTGCCATGGTATTGTTTGAAGGTGAGGCCATAGACTGGTGGGATGTAGTTAAGCCTTCTATGGCTATATCTTTGGATGCGTTCATAGTTTCCTTTCTCGATAAGTGCTTTCCCGCAATTGCCAAAAATGCAATGCGCTAGGAATTCCTTCACTTGTACCAGGGTGACATGACCGTGACTCAGTATGAGTCCCGATTTTCAATATTTTCTCGATATGCACCTAGAGTGGTCATAGATAATGTTGATAGGGGACAGACTTTCGAGTTCGAACTCAAGCCTAGTATTCGAACTAAGGTAGTACCACTCAAGTTGCGAGTTTATTCTGAGTTGGTAGAGCGTGCCTTACTAATTAGAGGTAGAGGATTCGAGAGGTCCGATATTCGACTAGGACCATCAGCTCTTATCCCGAGAGACAGGGTAGTAAAAGGTAGAGAGAGATCTTGGCCTTGACTTACATTTTTCTACCTCTGGTTGTTATGCATGACCCTTAGACAGGACAGATTCTCGGGGCAGGCCGTCAAGTTGGACGTTTTTTTGAACTCGCTTTTCTCCATGTTGACTCTCACTCTTTTCCCTGTTTATCCTTATTTCAATTTATAGCATCCACCTCTGTTTGCTCTTCTTTTTAGTTATGGCACTCCTGTTTGGATCATGCGTCACTTAGTAGTCTTCGTCCTTTAATTTCTAGTGGCCACCTAGGGCCTATTAGCAGTGAGTCTATTATATGTTTACCTTGTCAACTTGCCAAACAACCAGCCCTGTCTTTTAATAAAATTGACTTTATTTCTTTTGCACCTTTTGACTTGATTCATTCTGATGTATGAGATTTTTCTCCTAATTCTATTGTGGGTGGTTCTAAATATTTTGTTATCTTTATTGATGATTATTCCTGTTTTACTTAGCCATATCTCATACGTGCCTGATTCGAATTACCCTAGCTTTACATTTCATTTGCCACTATGGATAAAACTCAGTTTTCTAAAACCATTAAAATATTCCATACTGATAATGCTAAGGAATATCTCGAATCTACTCTTCAAACCTTCCTTCATCAACAAGGCATTATTCTTCACCGACTCTTGTTCAGGCACCTCTCAACAACATGGTCGAGCTGAATATAGAGAGAGAATTTGACTTACTGGTTCTTGGGGAGGTCTGAGAGGAGATTCTGAGAGGAAGGCATTGGGATGCTTGAAGAAATGAGAGGTGGTTCTAGGAAACGTCCCAATGGACTGCCCCTGCTGGAAAATTCTCTGCTAAATATACGATTCCTCAAATTGTATCCGCCGGGTACACCAATGCGAAGACAGTGCCCGGTTGTGAAAATTTTTGAATGAAAAGCGCTAAACGGGATGACGGTGTGACAAGAAATGCAGTGAAAATTCATTGTTGTCATCTCTCTTTTACCTTTACGCAAGGAGAGCTCGCGAGCCCTAAAGCACCTTAATGCTTTCATTCTTGGTGCTCTAGCGAGAGAAAAAGCTACGAACTAGGATTGAACAGGGACATCGAAGTTGATGATAAAGATTTCGATCGAGAAGCCTCAGAATCGATAGAGAAAGCCCTTGTTCAAAGAAGAAGATAAAAACAGAGTATTGTAGTGCCGACAAGTCTGCAGGATTGCGGAGGCGCGAAAGACCTATAGCGGTTTCAATTGAACCTATATAGGCACCGGTTGGGGCCCGTGTTCTATTGCAATTCTTGCCTTGAATTGGGCCCATTGGAGTGGGCCTAAAGGAGCAATTACTCCATCATCTTTTACACCCATTGTTCAAGAATATGATTAAAGACTACATCAATAACAATATAGAATTTATCATTTGACCGTCGAGATCATTAGATGAGACAATTGAATAATTTATCTTCCCTAAGACTCAAAGCCGATGAAAATTATTTTATTTTTTATTACTCACTTTTACAAAAAAAAAAAGTGTTATTTTTTTTAAAACAAACTTTTATTTATATCTCTATATTTATTTTATTTTTAAATGTCGCTATCTCTATTGAGTCTATTCTAATTAATTTAAGGATAGTACATGACTCTACATACGTGTGACAATTATAATTTGTCACATATAATGCACATTTATTTTTTAATTTTATTTTTAATTAAAATTAAATAATCATATAATATAAATATGATATTGCATATATTGTATATTAAGATTCTGATACATAAGACGTATGTGAGTAGAAAAAAATTTCTCAACTAGGTATGGAGTCAAAACACTGTCCTCAATTTAAATCTGAATAAAAGCTAAAATAAATTCTCTTTTTGATGCTGTTTAGAAGGAAAGTATTATGTATAAGAGTTTTTTTACTTTTAAATATTATAATCAATGTAATTGTGATGTGACCCTCTCTTTTTTCATGCTTACTATTCTCCTCTCTTTCTTTTTTTTTTTTTCATTCCTTCAATTTAAATTTTAAGAATGATTTAATTTAGAAAATCTATAAATTTAGAAAAAAAAATTAGAAAAGAACACAAATCAAAATCAATGAAATTATATACACTTAGAAAAAGTATGGAAACTATAAATCTAATACACCTTCAATTTTTTTTTTCTCCTTAAATCTTAGTGCTTAGTGTATTCTGATTAACAAATCAAGAGACCTCAAGGGTCCAAGACTTTCGCCTTTTTGTATGGTTATGATCTTTATTTTCTATTCCTTAATTTTTTTCTGATAATCTTTTAGGAATAATTTCCTCCAATTTGAATTTTAAGAATAAATTTAAAAAAAAATAATAAAAAATAGAAATTTTTTTATAAAAAAGCACAAATCTAATACAACTTCAAATTTTCTTCATAAATCTTAGTGTATTTCCAATAATAAATCAAGAGACTTCATGTGACAAGACTTTCACACCTTTCTGTACAGGTATAATTTTTATACTTTCTTCATGACTACTGACAAGCGCGTTGTCAAGCATGAAAATAGGTAAAAGTTACTTGAGATAGCAATTTAAAATTTAGGAATAATTCAATTTGAAGAAGATTATAATCCATAATTAAAATTCAACTGATGTGAAAAATAGATATGAAACTATGTTGATATTCAATTGAATTTAATTTTAATTGTTCGGATTGCGGAACACTATTTTAATTTTAAAATTTTCACATTATAAGATTTTGAAATTGTGTTGATATTTATAATGTGAGACAATCTTACAAAGTTAAATTTAATTGAATATAAACACAGTACAGTTTCATTGTATTGATATTCAATACAGTTTTTGAGAGTTTTTCATGACCGCTAATTCTCATTTTAAAACAAAGTCTATGGAAGTATGTTAAATGAGAACTTATGATTACATTTATTCGAGCCATAGTACGATTGAAGACCCAATACTTTAATTGAGCAATAGATCTCGTCTTTAGGAATTGTAAGTGAATTTAGATACCTAATTGTTAAAATTTAGAGGTTAGCCATACACTTCATGAGTTCATGTGTCTATATTTATGCATACATTTCACACATTTATGCATGCATTTATACATTACTTTATTTTCCATACATAAATCTTGTTTTTAATTTAGATTTCTTCTGAAAATAACTTTTAAAGTATAAGAGTTTATTTTGAATATCTTTCAACATTTAACATTTTGGTTTCATGACTTTTTGAAATAAGGTCAATCAAAATGAATTTTGAAAAAAATATTCTAAATGACATGTCTATGCCATTTTGATCATAACTTAAAAAATACTTTAGACTTTAAGGTGTGACCAAGTTCATGATATGGAAGCAAGCATTCCAAGATATATATATATATATATATACACACTTATATATATTATTTTTTTCATGAAATTTATAGATTTGAAAATTGACATCTACAACATTCAACAGTTTACTAAGTGGATTGAGCAGGTTCTCCCATTCTCATTACTTCCTTGGTTGTTTTCATCCAACATCTGTAAGGTATGTTTCTTCTAAATTTTATTTTGCTTCTATAAAATATATTGTTGTTAAGACTCTTTTAATGATGTTCTAATTGCTAAAAATATGTATCTCAAAAATTATAACAACTATGGGAGTTTAATAACTCTTTCCTTTTTCCGGATCATGTATTAGGAAATTTATTATTCTAACACGTGATTTTATATTTTATTATACTAGTTAGGAAAAGAAGAATATTACATGAATAGAGAGAGTCGAAGAAACGATATTTTCTTTTGGCATTATTAAATACATTTAAATATTATGAATTGAATTGTTTGATGATTTGTGATTTATTTCTTAATATAATTTGTTTTGAGATTTGTATACTCGCATTACTTTATATTAAATTAGGTATATTTTAAGCCTTGTATTCAGAATACGTACGTATTATATATATATATATATATATATATATATAATGAAAAAACCAACGGAATCAAAAAAGGTGCAATAAAACCAGATTAGGGCTGACGGACTTTTAACAACATGATCATTTACTTTTTCAGCATAAAATAAAAATTAGGGAGTTGTTTTTGCTTCATTGTCTATGTTATCTACAATACTTACCTCTCCAAAAAAGCAATGACATGCTATTTTAGGAATTGCAATTCTGCATCACAATCCGATTGCACCATTATAACATCCTAAATCCAAGTTTGGGGGTGTCTCTATTTCAACAAGAATAGATTAACTCCATTTTTCTTTTAGCAAATGTTCCAACATATCAAAATTACAGTGTCCCCACATGCTAATAGAGAAATGGAGTGTCAGATATGGAGACACACTGGATCCCCCAAATTCTACTCTCATTCTTGTATATCAAATTCCTCCCACCTTCATGCATGCATGCAAGTATGGATATATATATATATATATATATATATATATATACACACACACATGTATGTGATTGTGTATACAATTGAATGACAATACCGACACTAATTTGGTAAGTTTGTAGGATCTGAGGGACTGAGATCCAACTACAGGATAGCATCCTTTGTTGAATATGATGCCATTATTTCATTTAATAGAAACATAGAGAGAAGATGACATATATTTCAGTTCTCTGCTGCTGTGTACAACTTCAAGAAAGTAAGAAGCTAGGCATCTCAATGATCTTCTTTTTCTAGCCAGTGGCATTACAGTAAGAAGCAATACTTGGCAAATATGTGTAAGTAATGCAAGTGTTTTTTTTTTCTCCACCCATGTTTTCTCATAATTTTATATCAACAATTCAGAAGAATACAACTATCATTGTTTCCAACAAAATTATACAATTAATTCTGATTCAAGTTTCTACCTGAATCAGAAAATTTCTCATTTAATCAAAAGCATTCAAGTTGTTTTGTTTACTTCTTTGCAAGACCAATCTGAGTTCAAACCCCCCCCCACCCCCACCCCACTCTTCCAAAAAAAAAACCCAAAGATCCTGAAGCATAAATTCTATAAAAAAAAAACATTTTTTTTTATTGAGATTACCTTCTAAATAACTAATGATAACAGAAAAGTGAAGACATCATTGAAGAAATAATGAATGAGAATAATAACCATGGAAGAATGGATACCATACAGGCAACAAGTTTACTGTTCATGATGATTCTTGAGATTGCAAAGTGCTTGAACTATTATTTTCAAATCCTTGATGCTGTACTTGGAAATAGGGATGAAGATAACGGACTCCTTCAATGTAGAAAGCTGTTTGCATTTCGATCAAGCGGGAGACCTACATACACAGCTGCTTTATTAAACACAATGTCTGCATTCTGCTTTGAATTCATTAACTTCTGCAAGGTTTTGAAGAACCATTGAAAATCATAAAGTTATTACCAATACACACATGTATTGGAGAGTAATATTACCAACAAACTGGATAAATAAGGAGGCCCTAAAATTTTAATGCACAAATTACATGATCATTGGATAAATGGAAGAACAAGGTCACTGGTATTCAGAAGCTAGGAAAACTAGTGGATTTCGTCTTAAGTGAACATTGGTATTTATACGCCCAATTTTGTAATTCCATATTTGGCAATTCTATAGTTGCCAAAATCACGAAAACAGAATCTGTCTTTTTCATAGAAAATCACCCCTGCACAATCCATCCCTACCAGCATCCTGGACTCAGGCCCCGCACTGGCCAATCCCCCCCGAAACCCCAACCCCCCACCCAAAAAAAAAAAACTGTCGTATTTTAATTTTAATCAAAAAGAGAATCTAATAACACACCACTGCCTTACTTGAAATTAGTGGTACCTATAGTTGGCTAAGAATTAAGTTAGGAATTTAGCTCGAGTCTTTATATTTTGAATTCAAAAAAATGTAAAAATGTAAATCTTGGAATTAGAAATATGACTTCAAAATCTATTGTTTTGATAATGATCTAAACTTCTCAGTTTTGGAGTCGACATAACATAACATCATATACACTAATTATGGAGTTCACACAATGAAAGGTAGCTGGTGGTCAGGAGGGAATCTTGAATCGAATGTGAGCCAAGTAACATCTAGGTGGTGCTTGCAGCGATTGTGGCACTTAAAACTCATTTGGTTTAATGGTGGTTGCCCAATGGAGATGACACATTCTAGTGGAGGCAATAGTGTTTGTGATGAAAGGTGATGGAGGAAGTTGAAAATGGAAAGAAAATGACTAGTGGCAGTGGATCACCGCAGCCATTCTTGGATTCTTGATTATTATTGTACATTTACCTTTCATGACTAAGATACAATTCTTACATCTTAAGACTTCTACATTTACTTTTCATGACTAAAATTCAGTTCTCAGATTTGGGTGGAACTCAATTCTGAATCAAGGGTTGCATCTCAAAACACAGGAATTAATTTTTCCCTAAATCCAATTCCCGCCTCCATCTCCAATCCCAATCCTTGAATCAAATGGATCCTAAGATATTTCAAATTCTTAAATAAGGAATAGCTCAAGGATAGAGGGAGAGGGATCCAGGTAATTTGTAAGGTTTCATCAAGTGAAAAATGAGTTTGAGATGTTACCTCTCGTGGAAATTGAATTGACAAAGATTACCAAAAGCTCAACAATTTAAAGTAATTGTTAACATATCTAATATGAACATGAATTCCATTAATATTAACCTTATGCATACACATAGCATGCACTACACACTTGAAACCACATAGTTGACTTGTTCTAGAGATAGGGCTGAATTCAGCAGACTCACCAAATATGCACAACATTGGATTTTCGGGGCATGTATGCAAGTGCAAGAAGTAAATGGATTTCTTAACATAATTAAAAATTTCTATACTATCAATATCCATTTGTTGCATTTAGTGTAGCCTATGGTTGATCAGATAAAAGGAAATGATATAGAGAAAGCAAGCAACAGAGACTTTAGATTACTATTATCATGAATTTAACATAAAAAAGAAAATTAGAACTATCACTGGTCCAGCAAATGACAAGTTAAGAAAGTCAACATCAACAATCATCATTAGGAAAGTAATTTCCAAGAATCATAACACAAGAAACCTGGAATGTACTGCAGTCCTTTTGTATAATAAGTGAAATCAGAACCACCATGTTAGAGAGAGAGAGAGAGAGAGAGAGAGAGAGAGAGAGAGAGAGAGAGAGCGAGAAAGCCTCACAAATGTCAAAAAGTTGTTAAAGAAACAAAGGCCTACTTACAGCTCGACGGAAGGCAAACATTTCCTCTTGACCAGATAGCAGGGAAATAATACCAGAAGGCGCACCTCCTGAGCTCACATTACCTTCTGCTAAAACATTTCGACGGAGTTTCCCACCTTCTGTCTCTGTCTCAAATTGGAAACTGGAAAGAAAAAAAAAAAGCGCATGTTCTCACATAATTGCAAATTCATTTTACTCGGATCACTAATTCCCACAAGAAATCTGATAGAAACTTTATTGCAAATAGTTGAAAATTATTATTCAACAAACACACATATACTCAACTCAACTTAACAAAGCTTTATCCCAATTATTTGGGGTTGGTTACATGAATTCTATGTCACCATTCTTTTCTATTTAAAACCATTCTCTTAGTTATATCATATATTTTTTAGCTATCTCTGCTAAAGTTAATTTTAGTCTCCTTCGTCCCCTAGCATAACCCTCAATATTAACCATATCTCTCTTCCTTATTGGTGCATTTACCGGTCTTCGTTCTACATGACCATACTACCTTAACCAATTTTCTCTCATTTTATTGCCTATAGGTGCTGCTTCTACCAACTCACAAATGTATTCATTTTTAATTTTATCTTTTCTTGTCTTACCGCACATCCATTTCAACATCCTCATTTCGGCTATACTCATCTTATTAACATATTATTTTTTAAATGCCCAACTTTATGTTCCACAACAAAGCTAATAGAACCTTTAGAGGCAAATAGTTAAGAAGTATATTCAACAAACTCATATTGCAATTTTCAAGAAAACAAAAGGAAATTTTAAGGTGTGATAATTATTCATTTTACATCACCATCTGAAAGCAGAGGGTCTCTTTGCATTATTGGCTGCCTCTCAAACTCTTCAGTAACAAGGCATCTGCGCCCATAATAATGTGTGGTGCTGAGATAGACCAGTTGTGCTACCATCAGTGTATGCTTTTGTGTTTTGAGGCAGTGCCAGAGTTGAAAGTAAACTTGGAAAAGACTGCTTTTGGCTCTAGCTGGGGGAGTTGGGAATCTGGAGGAGTAAACTGCTGCTTTAGGCTGCAAGGTGGAGAGACTCTTCTTTTTTTTTTTTTTTTTTAAATATACAACTCAACTCAACAAAACCTTATCCCAACTATTTGGGTCGGCTATATATTTAGGGTTGTTCTTGGGTTTTTATTCAAAGCTAAAGTTGTATGGGATTCAAAGATAGAAAGGTTTTAGAGGAGACTTGCAAAGTAAGAGAGGCTGTACTTGTCTAAGGGAGGTAGACTAACATTGATAAAAAAGCACATTGACAAGCCCTCAGTCTTATTTCATGTCTATCTTTACTAGTCTGATGTTCAAGAAATTAGAAGGGGATCTTCTAAGGGGAGGGATGGGGATGAATTCAAGTCTCATTTGGAAGAACGGTGGGAGGTATGTTCCCGATTTTTGGTACACTGAACCAGACTCAATAGAGGTGAGGCAGGTTATTGGAATTTTGGATCAAATTGCCATCCCTGTTCAGCAAATATATCAAAATGCCTAGGTGAGCCAAAGAATTTTTTCTAGCTTCTTGGGTGGGAGCCACATGAATATGTTGTTTATAACATTCCATAAATTAAGAACTATAATTCCAAATTAGATACTAGCTATACACTTACTAACCAATTAACTTTCTTACTCTAAAATGATGATAACATTAAATTAAAAAAAACACACACACACACACACACACACGATGATACACAGCTTACAGAAGCACACGAAACAAGTTACCATCAAAACTCAAGTCCACAGTAAATCTAAAGCACTAACAATTAACTATGTTCAATAAAGATGGAAGCAAACACTAAACCAAGACAACTATTTTAAAAAAGAAGTTTCAATATGGACAAGCAAAAACTGAAAAACAATAGAAAGCTATTTTTTCCTTTCTTACTTTTCTTTTTCTTTTTCTTTATTTATTTTTTTTGTGATAGAAGAAACACAATAGAAAGTGTAAATTATCTTTGCAATCAGTATTAAGTGATTCAACAAAGTTTTTTTTTTGTGATAGAAGAAAAACAATAGAAAGTGTAAATTATCTTTGCAATCAGTATTAAGTGATTCAACAAAGTTGCAGAAATTACTATGAAAAGAAAAAAAATTCAGGTTAAATTATAAAATGAATAACATAAAGGTATCAAAAATTAGGTTTATGGTAATAATGTTAAATGAAAGATATGTTATGGATTGGAACTTTAATAAAATTAAAAATACAACCAAGGCAATTGATTATGAACTTAGTAAGTATTTGAAAATATTTTTTTTATAATTCATTTCATCTTTTGCACCCTTCTCGAGTCGAAGTAAAATCAACTCAAATATTCATATTTCAGACACTAGTACTGATAAAAGATATAATTGATATTACAATAATTAGTTATCCGCCATAAAGTAGTCATTTTCTCAAATAATTTATAAATATATATATATATATTTGAGCAATCGAATAATTTATATATCTCAAAAAAAAGGCAAGCCTAGTGCACGAGGCTCCCCTCTAGGGAGGGTTAGACGTACGCAACCTTACCACCGTAAGCAAAGAGGCTGGTTCCACGACTCGAACCCTTGACCTCCACGTCACAACGGAGCAACCTTACCATTGCGCCCAGACTCTCCCTCCAAATAATTTTTATATATGAAGATTATTAATATTTTATGATTAGTTATGGGAGGGTTGACACATATATATCAATCATGTAATGACATGAAAAATTCCATAAGCATGAATGAATCATCATGTCCACTCAAAAGAAGAATAAAGAAAGCCCATCAAATAAAAGCACAAGTTCTTCTAGACAATATATTTCAGTGGATTTAAGGCACTCATTGTGATGTCTAAAAGTATTTGGCCACCTTGGAGGGAGTTGGTAAAAAAAAAGCATATTCCACCTAAATGGATTTTCAAAGCCTACACAGGCAATCTATGTGAATCTCATTATTTGAGCGAGCTTTATCAATCATTCTATTTAAGCCATTTAATGAAGTTTATTGTTCCACAGAATTGATGTTTACAAAGCTATACTATTCAAATTGGCATAGACGTAGAGCCAAAAGAGATGAAGTGGCCTACAGTGAAAACTGAAGATAGTGTCAAAACACCAGCATGTTCCTTTAACTAGCAAGAGGGAAGAAAGAATATTTTAAGTCCGGTTGCAATCCTCCATGAAAACCAAGATAAAAGCATCAGAATATTTTCAGGCAACATTCTATTGATAATAAAATGATATGTGGTAATGGTGTTAGTCACTGTTAGGTTTAACTAGAAGTTAATGGTGATATTGGTTGAAGACACGTCAAAACATATGTAATTGTTCTTTTTTTTAAAAAAAAAAAAAAAGAAAGAAAGAAAGGATTTATCAGGAGGCTTCAGGTACTAGGCAGAATATCGACACTGAAGGATGAATAGAAAAACCCAAATAAGCACTTGCCTCTCCAAATCAAAAAGTGTTCCCTCTTCAGTTCCCTGAAACAGATCATCAATAGAAGAAGCCGCAGAACAAAATAGGCAACAGTGATGATTGTATAATTCATCAATGAGAGTGATAAACCTCCGTGCCTGAAAAGCAGAAACACATTGCCGTTAAAAGTGGTAATGACAATAACATACAATAAATCCAGTCCAGTTGCTCATATGATTTATTCAAAGATTACATCTCCATAATATAGCAGTATAGGTACTAAGGAATCTTTAGAATAATACATGTGTATATGGAAGTTTGACTCTGTGGACATGAGATCCATCAGCTGTGCATGCAGGAAGATAACACCATGACTGCTTAGCAACCATCAGCTAGTTTTCAAATGAACAAAGCTACATCTATACAGAAGGTGCAGCCTCTCTCTCTCTCTCTCTCTCTCTCTTCCCCCCTCTCCCCTCCCACATACATGGATAACTTGGTAGTTGGAAATTTGCAATCACATAAGCAACAAAGAGTAGCTTAAAGTAGAAATCCAAAGATGGCACCACGAAGATGTAAAGTCATACTAGAGGGCAAAGGGTTCACACAAATCCATGGGGTTGATTATCAGGGAACATCTGTACAGGTTGTCAAGATGAATTCATATACTTTGCATCTGTTGATGAGAGGTACAGTGGCTCACCTCCAAAGTCAATTACACTGAGATGACCAGGATTCTTGAGGTGATGTGACAGGGTGTAAGTTGAGGAAATCTAGAAAATGAGAGAGAGATGGGGAAATAATAGCTCGAGAGGTACACAGACAAAAGCGGTACCTCTCATGAACACAACATGATGTTAGAAGAGCGAGTCACTCCTATTTATAATAGCCGGAGTATGTGATCAACTCAACAAGCACACGATAGGTGTGCATGGGTAAAGCGACAACCATAGTGGTGACTCCACATGTCCAATAAGATACTAAAAGAATCAAGGTATATGCTCTGTGGAACTAGCATGAGCAAAACAACACTTTTATAAAGGAAAAAAGCTAAGCATTTCCTGTCACCCAATATAACTGATATCAACATGTAAATGTAAGATATGATTGCTTAGGTGGGATACATGACATGTAAGTAATAATGAGTAAGTCTTGCATGACAACAGCCCAATGTTGGGTTTAATTGAACATTGATACAAGCTCGACCAATGGTCACATACAATAGTGAAAAAGACGGGCAGATAATACATGTTAAAGCTACTGCAACTGGCTTCACATATCTTTGGCAAAGTCACCTAATTACAGGCGACCCAAATGTTCGTGTCTAGAAAGTTTGCCCAATAATCAGAATTCTAAAGTTAAAAATGTCAAATTCAAAATATGGAAAATCAAATTCTAACAAGTGAGTCATGATATCTGGCATTGTCTAGTCAAAATATATCATAAAGATTTTTTTTTTTAAATTTCTATCCTTATTTAAATAGTTATTTAGAATTTTTGTGTGTAATTAATAAGATTATGATGCTTATACTCTACTAAGTTTTTTTTTATCAGTAAAGTATGTGTATTATATATAAAAAGGCACCTAAGAAGGGAAACCACATTTTGTTATCTTTGAACATGATAAATTGTAATTGTGTTTCATATCCTTCTCGTAGCACTGCTCTTTTTAACCCTAATAATAATTTATTCTTGTGAATTGGATACATTCGTTTTATTTATTTATTTTCATTATCAATTTGATCTGCATTATAAATATAAAATCATAGTATCATCTTCTCTTTAAAATTGACTTGCTCCAGTCAAGAACTAGCATTGCACTATAAGGTACCTTATTTATTTGCGTTTAGAGTTTTATTTTTGTATTTAAATTAAAGAGTCTTGGTTATATACATACAAAATTTATTTACTGAATAACAAAGGCAAATACTCGCAATCGTTGAAAATGAGAAGATAAATTCAAAGGCAAAGGCAAATACCAACCAGAAATTGTTCCTATGCTATAAATACCATCCTTTCTATGTAAATTTATAGTGTCCATTAACCAAGGGTGCCATCCAACCAAAGATTCAGTTCATGCATATTGATGATGTTAATACTATTAGGAAAAAATTTTGATTTGTTTTCCCTCTTTTTTTTTCCTATAATTTTTTTCCCATTTTGGGGTGAGGCCGAGTGTAAGTCAATAATGTTGCATACAAAGAATACTACCAGCCCCAAAGAGGAACCATGGATGTTGAACCTCAGATCACATCTAACCCAGCACCTCAAGAACGGATGCTGTTAGCACACTACTACTAAGGGGCAAGAGAAAGCAAATAAAAGCAGTGCTAAGCAATAATTGAACTAATTTCCATAGGATGGTTTCTTCACGTGGTGAAAGTATTTGTATAAATATTATTTTTTAACATTATTTGTGTGGATGGAGGCATGTATACAATGTTTCTAATTTAAATTTATTTTTAATTTGACCTATATTCGTGTTTCATCCATAATCTTTATTTTTTTGTGTTTTTCAATAGATATTTATGTTATCGTTGGTTTGGGACTTGATTTACATATCATATTACGACCAATAATGTTTTTTATATTTTTGTGTTTATTTTTTATCCTATATAATTCTATTTAGTATTAACTAATTTACATGCGACTCTAAATTTATTTTGTAAGCCATAAAAGAAAATTATTAATTAAATATTACTTAAGTAAAAAATACGTAGTAAAATAAAGGATTTCTTTAAAACATTAACTTGATTAAAATAATATCTTTTATTTAGAGATACTATTTAAACATTACAATTTTATTCAAATTCTTTTTTTTTTTTTTGATAGAAGCGATGGTGTGTTACAATTCATATATTACAATCAGCTCTATTACAACCAACTCAATTAACTTACAAGACTATATAACCTAACTCCAAGAGCCTCTCTAATATGGGCCTTGGACAAATAAGCCAACGTAGCCTATAGCAGTGTAGAAATAAATGCTCACATCCTCCCAGTGGAGAGTGAGACTTGAACCCATGACCTCCCCTTTAGAGGAGGCATGGATGGCCAACCGCGCTAGCCCTAGTTGGTTAGTTTTATTCAAATTCTTTTCTCTTTTAAATAGAAACTTTTTTTTAAATCTTCATTTTTTATCCATGGTTCCTAATTCATTTTAAAAAAAATTAATGAAAGAAAAACGAACGTCGTGGTTTTATGTAAAACAAAATTAAAAAATAAAAATAATAAAAGGAAGAAAAAAATGAGTTAAATGCAATCATGTTAAAAAATTATTAAGATAAAGAATAGTCTTTCAAATGCACATTCAAGAACTCATAGTAGATATATGGCCCAAATCGGCAAGAGCAGTACCATTTATCACAGCAGTGATGGCCTTGTAAGCCCACCATATGACAGGGTATCACATCTCATAACAGGGAAATAAGCTACACTAGACGGTGTTTACATGTAAACCTCTGTTACAGCATACAGAATGTTACTAGCATCAATGTAATTCATGATATAAATGCCTTCATGGAGAAAATATTAAAGATATATATAACAAATATAACATATGAATCCACATATGACAAAGGAAAAAAAATAAAGGAAAGCCATCACAAATTACATGATTCATACTTCCAAGGAAAGCAACAACATAAACATTCAATTCAAAGAACAGAAGAGAACCCCTATCACATTGTGCAGCTAAAATATTTGACAAAGGAGCTTTTTATATGATAATAACTTCTCAAAAAATATCCTCAAGTGAACCTTATTTTCATAATTCTAAAAAAACAAAACTATGAAACTAACTTCTCCGATTTCAAATTAAATTTACAAATAAAGTATTTCTAAGCTCTTGGTTAGTAATATCAGAACTATCCTGATGCAAAATATATTACAAGGAACAGTTTTTGGTCATTGTCCAGCTCTTGGTCATTGCCACAAATTTTAAAAATTCCATTACACCAATAAATTGCTCTTAAAAAAAGGAAAGAATTCCGATCCACCTTACCCTGTAATCAACATCATAACAATTAAGACTTGAGTTTCCATTTAAAGCCCCATTAACTTCAGTTAATTAAGTAAAGTTTAATCAACACATTAAACAAAAATAATGAAAAATAAAAAATAGTAATTATAAAATAATTTAAATTAAAGATGAATAAAACTAATGTTTTGGTTTTATAGAGATTAAACTTAGTATGGTAGGTGTATCTATAGGGAGAAATATTATATGTAAAAGAGTTTGTTTTCAATTATAAGTTTAGAATCCTAATTTGTGTAAAAAGTTAGAAATACAAAAACATTTAAAATATTTAAAAAATGTATTAAAAGTAATTATAAGAGGAGATTAACAAATTAGAAAGGAAACATTAAAAAGTAGGACAAAAACGTAAAAATAAATGGGACTCCCAGGAAAAAGATAATTAATAGAAGAAAAAAAAATTTTAAAAAAGAGAACTTTAGTGTGACCAAAATAGTTTTAGAATCCTAAAAGAAAAATATTTTCAAAAGAAAGAAAAATAATGTCAAACATTTCCCATCCAGACCTTAATATATATTAAGTTATTAACTAATTCAAAATGATTGAAGCCCAAAGTTATTTTCAATTTCAATGTTAAAGTAACCAAAAACTCTGGTCTCGCAATAAATAACATCCAACTCATACAATAGGATAAAAAAATAAATGGATAAATTATATATGTTTCTCTAACGATATTGTACCATATAAATTGCAGATCAAGTTTATTTTTTCTTCAATTAAAGACCATAGAAACTCCAAAAAATGTCGTCATGTGAAGTTTTGCACTTTCTTCCAAAAAAAAAAACTAACTTAAAACAATTTACTAATTCTCTTATTGTTCTAACTATATTTTGAGAATGTCTTCTCTCTCTCTTTGCCTCCTGATTATGAATCACAATCTCTTTCATTACATAATGTTATAAAAGTCATACCTTTAATGATAAAATTTTCACGTGCAACCCACATGTTTCTAAACTAGCAAGAGATAAAATGAGAGAACATCAATTAAGGTGGCTTGGCCAGGTGCAATGAAGAATATAACATATCCAGTAAAGAAAAGTCACATGGTTATATTAAGGGACATGCAAGGCGAAGAGAGAGACCAAAATTAACTTGGGTTGAAATTGTAAAACAAGATATAATAACATGTGAGTTTTATTGAAGGGATAACCGTAAATAGAGCAGAATGGAAAGATAAGATTCATACCGATCCCAAATAGTTGGGATAACGCTTTATTGAGTTGAGTTGAGTTGAATGACGTGATTGAAATGAAAATGAAAAAACTATAATAGTACCTTGTCACGAATACGCATACTCATCATAGGAATGCCAGAGATAAAGACTGTGTGGTAGTTTTTAGCAACAGCAATATAATCTGCTGCCCCAACCTGAGGACATTCAACATCAAATTAGCGTGAGGAAAATAAAAGTGACCAGTTATGATGAATAAAAAAACTTAAGTAAAAACAAATAGATAAGCAAAATGTCTGTTCTTCTGCCATTGTATGGCATGTGTGTGTGTGTGTAAAACCTTTGCTGCACATGAACCTTGCTTCTTTTTATTCATACCAACTAAAATTAATTTATATATTCTAGTCCATTTCCGCTAATTTTTATTCCCTTTCGATGTTATATTTTTCTAACTCAGAGTACTAATATGACTGATTTATAGAATATATATGGCAAAAGCAAGTCATAAATTAAACCTGGAAGGAAAGGCTGGGGGCTCAAAAGGAAGTGTTAGGGCGGAATATGGAAGATCAAGTGCTCAAATTAGTATACAAAGATGGTGCATCTAGTGCTACAATGAATGTGTTCAACACGAAACAGCATAATAAAATCAATAAGCAAATTTACAAACTTGTACAAGGGCAGACATAATACCGGCCGACCACATAAATATTCAAATGTGAATCGTGCTACCCCATCACAGGTTTCAGGAACTTCCAGTGTTCTGATAAAAAATCAAATATATGTCATTAAGCTGGATCAAAATGCAATTCAGAGTTCAGAAAATAAGTTTAGAATTACCTGGCAAACATCACTGGAATAGTATTAGAGATGACCCTTCCTCCAAATTGTCTCGCGACCTCATCCCACGCATTCTCAAATTCCTTAACTGCAGCACTATCCAAAGGCCAGAAGTAGTGAACCTGCATATACATGATGAAAATTTTAACCACCAAATAGGAACACATGATCAGGCAAAACACATAATTTTCTGTGAACTTCCAATTTTGCAGTATTATTTTCACATAAAGAAAATGATTGGCACCAGAGTTATATGTTATCAATACATACCTATAGAATTTCTACTACAACCATGAAATATGATACAAAATGTAGGGAAGTAAAGAGGACGTTGAGATAAACGAGTAAAAATACAAGAACAGATAAAATTCGAAAAGAATGCATTTGTGAAAACCCACAAAAATCACAATTGAGTGATAAGACAACAGAGGCAGGTATAGAAGTCTGGCCATGATGAACACAGATCAGTAACAGCAGGAGTGATGTGGTTCAAGCACACAAGTAAGGACAGAGGTAAGGTAAAAGAGGACATAAGTGAATGAAGGTGTGAGGAAAGACCTATGTTTAAATGGACCTGTGGGCTATGGCCCTAAATAGAGCCTAATGGAAAATAAGTTTTAAGTAACCAACTTAAAATAGGCGAGTTGTGACTATCAGTTGCATCATTTAACTATATTGACAATGAAAATGATAAATATGGAAACAGATCAGGTCATGCATGCATCCACATAACCATCAACAGTGAGTTGATTGACAGAGAAAGGTCAGAAACATTAAAACAATAATTAAAATTACTTGATTTCTCACCTGGTCTATAGATCTTTGTGCTATAAACCGACGATAATCAATTTCACTTCCAATCAGAACATTCTCACAGTGTTCCTCCAATTTGGCAATAAACTTTAGGAAGATCTCCCACTGCATGCCATCCTGAATGAGCAAGAGTTGTGGAAACAAATTTAGCATAGTCTACAGCATTTTAACTGTAAACTCCTCAAAACAAACAACGTGTTGTTCATTTATAGATGTGGAAATCAATCACAAAATATCTACAGAAAACCCAAGAAGATTCCATAGTCTTTAGCAGAGAAGAAACTGGAAATTTTTTTCTGAAACTGACAACACATGTCAAAGAATTGGATTGGTAAAGAAGGAAGTCACCGTTAAAAACGAATTCACTTCGACACACCTGATTTAAGTCTCTCGGTGCTCGATTACTGGTGGCCACGAGAACAGTTCCAGTACTTAACAATCTGCTTACAATTCCAGATAAGGCCACAACAGCAAACACATCAACAGTCTGTAATACAAAGCAAGAAATTTTAAGTAATAAAACTAGTTGCAGAGTCTATCAGCAGGTTTCTGCACAATGTATCAGCACATGAACAATTGCAGACGTCAATTCTTCATGTAAAGTGAACAATGAGCTAATACTATAACTTGATAAAATAAAACATAGAGGAACATAAACATAACCACATAAAGGTGCCCACTTCCACAAGCTTAATGTCCAACTTCAACAGATAACCTGATCTAAAATCATCACTTACGATACAGAAAAACAAATGAGCGACATTTTCCAACAGACAATGAATTTCAAGAACCAATTTCTTGTCCAATAAATAGTGCAACCAAATTTACTAATTCATCATATAAAGCACAAAAGTAGTTCTCATCCTCCTCACTTTAATCTTTTAAATCTTTGTAGGTTTTCTCGTTAATGTTTCCTCTGGGATAACTTTCCATATATAGCCATTGCCATGACTCATAAGCATGGTTATAGCTAATAAAATAATCAAGAATCCATGTCTAGCTTCCGTATAACATGAAACAGTATAGATAATAGTAAAATTGATGATTGTAGACTTTGTAGTTCTAACTATTACCAGTTAGGATACCAACAAGCTGAAGTCAACTAAAATTTCATCCAAACTATATGGGGATCACTGTGAGTCGTGAGAATGTGGTTGATACTTCACCGTTTTTAGGTCTCGCCTTTGGCTAAAGAATACATGGCATAAGTTCACAAGAAATAGTTTATTTTGTTTTCACGAGTTAAAAATATAGTCAAAAGTTACGTTTCGTGTTGGCTCTCAACATGGTCAATGTTTTCACAAGTATCATGTTTTCAATTCATATCCACAAGTAAAAAATTATTGTCATATTACCAATTGAGTGGGTGTGTTATAAACATCATTTGCCAATGTTTGAGCTTATGTTTACATCACATCAAAGGCAATGTCTTTTAATTTCTTAATTTTTGTCAACTTTCTTCAATTTTTTTCCTTTGTTTCTTGACATGTTGCAGCAAATTAAAAACATTACTTATCAAAATAACATAAAATATAATAATAAACATTGATAATAAACTATTCTACGTAATCATAAACACCCCCCCCCCCCCCCAAACCCAGAAAAAAGAAAAGTTTTTCAAGTCTCAAATAACTGAGATCTAAAATAGTGGAACAAAACATAAGGCAACTAGAAGAAAATCTTCCATGTAATTAGGAGCCTTTTGTCAATGTCGGATGCTTCAGATCAGAGTCTAACATGAACAGCTGGTTCTATGTGCTGGTTATATAGGTTTCAAATATAAAAGGTAACTGCCAGCATGTGTTCCAGGAAAATGCAACTAATAACGAAGTGTGCCAGTAAGAAACTGTATACTTGTTAAACATTAGACATCTTACTTGTATCTCATCAAAGCATAGAATGCTAGCTCCTCTTTGATCTGCTTGCCGGTCAACAAGAAACTTATCTGCCACAGCTGGAAGAATGTTTTTCATCTGTACCTCTTGCTTATATCTTTCTTCTGCAGCTACCCATTCTTTAATTTTTGTATCAAAAGGAAGATTCATAATCCAATTAGAAATGCCCGACTGCAAAGACTTATCCTCCACTTGATTCTTCCATATCTTATGCATATGTTCATGTATTTCAAGCATAGCCTGCCAATGAAATCTTCTTACGATGATAAATTGTACACGAAAAATAGAAAATAAAAGGATGATAACTTTATCAATGATGACACTCAGATGGTGTCAGGCTTAGTAAGGTACAACCATACAAGGCACAGAAATCAGCATTCAAAAGATGCCAAAATTCTCTCTCTCTCTCTCTCTCTCTCTCTCTCTCTTGCTATATATATATATATTATCAGAGGATATATATACACTTAAGTTACATTTTCTTTAACAGCTTAAACTTTTAAAGGACACGGTCATTAACATGGTACAGGTAAAGTCCGAGGCATGAATCTCATCTCCCCCTCGATAATCATGATCAATGCACATTTTTGGCCCACTAAAGGTGGGCAGTTTGGCCACACACATAATGGGATATTTTTTTATGATAAATGTTCTACACCTTCTCTAACAACTTAAGCTTTTATAGGAGTAGGTTGTTGACAAAGAAGCACGGATACGGACACGAGACACGACACGGACATGTTATTTCTCAAAAAAGTAGGACACGGACATGTTAAGAACACATTGCATATATATAAATTTTTTTATACCGCCATATAATAAAAACTTAATGTTATTTCAATTAAAATTGGTATAAAAACACAAAAATCACATAAATATTATTAAGATGTTAAAATAACAAAGTCATTAAATAAAAATTCAAGAATTTCTTCATTTAATCATCAACATTCATGATACTAACTATTACATAAAACTTATATGTGTGTGTGTGTGTGTAACCAAAAAAAGAATCAAGGAGAAGAGGAGAACATGAGGTAAAAAAAAAAATAGGAAAAAAAAGTGTATAATGTGCCCAGAACGTATATGAAATTTAGAAAAAATAAAAAAATTTGGACATTCTTTTTTCGCGTGTCCGACACATGAGCTAAAATAGTGTCCATGCGTCATGGGTTGTTGACATATACAAATACAAATATACATAAATGTGTGTGCGAGCATGTCTATATCTTAATGTATGTAAATAAAATATGCAATATGCATGCATCCATGCATGTGTATTAGCCAATCTACTACACGCTCTTTTGGATTTCATCCCCTACCGAAATTGCTAGTGGCCACTTTAAGGAATTGGACCTAGAGCAATGTTTTGAAACCCAAACCATTTAACGAACCATAAAAAATATCGAGTCATGGATCACTAGTTCAACTGTTGGGTCAACCAGAACTAAACTGTGACATCATAAATATATTTATTAATAACACATAAAAAAATAGAATATTAAAAAATCCTAAATAGTATGTACGGAAAGGTAACTAAATTTGTAAGTTCATAAAATAATTTTTACAAATAGAAAAATTAGAAATTTAGCATAAAAAATAAGAATAGATTAAAACTTGTAAGAGAATGATTTCAAGTTCAGCTATTCATAAATTTCTAACAAGATAAAAGGTGTAAATGCACACTGTATGATAAATTTTTTTGATGAAATTTGGCCCTAAAAAGAGTATCAACTGGACTGGTAAAAAAGTTGAAGCAAAGTGCAACGATATTACTCTACTAATTTGTCCCACATCTTATGTGAGACAATAAGTTCGCGAGTATGTGTTCCTATTATAGCACACATTCAACTTCCATTTTTTTACAACCTCCACCTTCTCTATCCCTCATCAGATAGAAAGTTGAGGCTAAAGCTTCCAACGCCTATAAAGGTGATCATGTGGTGAGCTTTTTGTAATGGTGTATGTATTAATTAATAATTAATATAAAAACCCATCTATTACAGTGCATTCAATAAATGCACTCAAACTGGCCTTATTTTTTTAAGTTTCTTAATTAATTTAATAAGCATGCATAAAAATGTGTGCACATTTGGAATCGAGTAAAAAAGGTTTTCTTGAACTGGGCAGGTTCAATTAAACCGTCAATGGTTTAGTTGAACCATTGGTTGAGCTGCCGGTTTAAGCGGTTTTCGTTTAAAAAGACGGTTTTATTAATCGAATGATTTTCTCATATCAAACTAACTAGACTTTGTGCCGGTTCTTGGTTTTTCCGGTCTGATTGGCAGGTTCGATCTGGTTTTTAAAACATTGACCTAGAGCAAGGAAAAGATGTTCTAGTTCTGGTTATGGAACTAGTGCCAGTGCTGGTTTGTGAAGTGGAATCAGTGAACAAGCGAGAATATGGAAGGTTTGGCATCCTTGGAGCTTTTTTCTCCCATCAACTTGTTCCAACCTAGGATAATAAGCTTATGAGCACAGTCTTACTTCACCGCTGAGAAACAAAATGATTAATCCTTAATGTTCCAAGTCATTCACTATAACTTTCCTTGAGAACATTCAACTCCTTTGGATCATACCAAAAGTAACCACAAACCATTTTTACTAATATAGGCTGTTTGAATTTGGGCCCTCTGTACTAACTCATGTTGCTTCATTTGAGAATGCAAAGAACACCTCAATGATTATTTTGATGTAGTAGTAGTTTTCTCCATGAGAAGTTACAAATACCCATCATGCTTGAGGACAAAAGCAATGAGATGGAATCGGATGCAACTCCTGCAGATCAAAACAGACATATCTAGTCCCCCTTGTGGAGTTGGCTTTGTTCACAATTTCATGATTCTAACTGACAATCTCCTCACTAATGTTGCATGTGCTCATTCTGTTTCTACCCCACTAATGCTACTTGTAAAACTTTGGTGGCTCTTATCTTTCTAGTTTGGGACTTTGTGCTTGATATCCTTAGAGTCTGGCAACACACTAACCATAGGTTGTGTACAATCCCTGATGTTTTAAAGCAAAAGGTGCTCAAGGAGCTACCCATGGAAGGAAACTCTTTTACTCTCCAAAAGTCTCTTATACACGAACGTGGCCCTACATAATGTAGGATAGCAATGGAAAACTTTGAATAATACTGTATACTATTAGAATTATGGGGAGGGGGGCCTTTTTAGTTATGCAAAACTCACAAGACTCAAGTTTTAAACGGCTGAATAAAGGTTAAAGGATTTCAGAATCGAAAGGGGTTCGAAGTTTAGATTTTTCAAAGGTGTTAGGTTGCAACATTTTCAAGAAAAAATGGTGTTGAAAACTTTAGGCAGTAGCTCTTTTGCGAATTTTAGTGTGAATAATGCTATCCTTACCATAACATTTTACCAAATTTTTTTACCTGTTGATGTGACAATTCAGGTGCTATTGAATTCAACCTCTTGGTGCTAGTCAACAAAGCTTGTTGGTGCTAAGCATGTAAGGTCAGTCTAAGAGGCTTCATTGGCTAGCACCAACGGGTTGAATTAACTAGCACCCACACATACCAAAAGTCTGTATTCACTAGCACTATTACAGCCACATCAACAGGTAAGGAAATTTGGTAAAATGTCATGGTAAGGATAGCATTACTCTTTTAGTGTTAAACTTAATGGTGCTATAAACAGTAAATAAAGAATAGAAGGGAAAAAATAAGAATCTAGGGAGCTGACCTACAATCTTTACACTTCACCCCCACCAGGTTCTCATGACTCAGCTCCACTGAAATAAAGAGATAACATTGATCTTTATAAGTTGCTAGGGTAAGACATATGACCAGAAACTACATCCACCAATTTTTGGAATTGCCAAAATACCCTCTCTCCTGAAACTTAATACACTATAAATAACATATAGCAGCACCACATTAACCTAGGAATAAACATACAATAAGTCTTGACATGAGCATAAACTTGATTACACAAGGTATACAATGTGCTTCATGTGAAACTCCTAATTTTCCCATTTTCTTATTAGCATGTTCTGCATCACTACCCTTCAGGAGGACTAGCCACCTAACTTTGGGGAGGGGGTGACAATCGGAATTTGGGGTTTCTTTAATGAAAGATAACAATCAAAGAAAGAATAGTACATGGAAGTGAGACATCCTTTTTGTCTCCTAAAGATCAGAAATTTACAGATAAGAAGAATAGTGTTGGTATTGGGGTTCCGTTGAACTGGCAAGGTATCACACGTATAATAATGGAGATCCGAGGAGAGAGAGCTAGGGTGAAAACTGAGGCTACCTTAAGGGAGAGAGAGAGAGAGACAATGTCACAGTGAAGAAATTCAAGGTGGCCAAGTTCTCACTCTTAGTCTCAAGAGATTCAAAAAGAAAAAAAGAAAAGAAAAGAAAGATCGCTTATGAGGCAGGAGACGACAACTATTATAGTAGTAGGTGAGATTGGAAAGGATGCACCGGAGCAACATGTCAAAAGGAGATGAAGTCAACACATAAGGAGATATTTCTTGGCAAGACAGTGCGTGCAGAGTGCAACATGTGATAAATAATGATCTTGGAGGACAAATGTTTCTCTCTCTAAAACAAGTCGAGAGGTACACTGCAAAAAGGAATACAGTTCAACAAAGCCCTTGGTTTTAGTTTCCGAGCGACAAACCCCTAGGATCCCAATTGTGGACCATGGGATAGGCCAAGGGAAATTCCGCAACTACACATCAAGCTTGAGAAGCTCCCAAGGCCTTTCTCCTGACCAAGGTAGGCACACAATGCCAAGGTGAAGTGGAAACACCAAGGTCACTTTAGAGAACATGTGACTTCACTCCAACCCTCAAGTGTCGAGGTCCTAGGCTAGGTTACTACACGAGTTAACCCAACAAGGGCCCAACATATCACAGCAAGGTCAATCGACAAAGATTGACATAACTATAAGGACATTTGGATTGGATGTCAGTCACAAGTCAATCAGGTGAGACTTCCAAGGGAAATTCAAATAGAGCGAGTTGATATCCCAATTTCCAAGTGGTGAGATAACAGGACATCATGTGTAGTTAAGCATGCCATGCAGCGAGGTGGGGTTCAATACCCATAGAAAGACACCTCAAAGGTTGGCCCTTAAAACCACGAAGAAGAGCTTTTCCTTGTGAAGGAAAAAGGCAAGGAGATTGCTTTAACAATGGCAACATCAATGTGGTTGGATGGCATGACCGTCCCTTCAGGAAATCAATATAAGTTTTCCTCCAATAAATAGGCTCACTCACAAAAGAACCTTGCTAGGGAACTCTTGACATGAGGGGAAATTATGTTGCACTGCTGCAGCTTCCTTGGTCATCTTGGGCCAATTATACCCTAGCTTTGCATGCGGCGATGAATGCTGGTCTAAAATTCCACATGCTTGGGAATAGACACGATGAAACTTTTATTTAGCCTCATTAGGGTCTACACATCGGGTAATAAGTCCAAAAAAAAGAGTAGTAGTATAATGTTCCATTCTAAATTACAAAATCCTAGAGCTGCAAGATGGGCAGAGGCCTTCCGCAACTCTAGAGTTGCTGAATGATTGGCCCTCGCCAATTAGATACATGATCTGGGGGAGAATATCAAGGACAGTACACAGGAGAATCCTTTCAAGATCTCAATGTGGGCAGTATCTTCTGGCATTTCTATCCTTGAAGCAAAGGTATAGAGGCATCTGCGTAGCAATCCAAGGAGCGCCATAAAGGAGAACATCTCAAGACCTAAGTGGAAGTCTAAGATCAAGAAAGCCAACTCAAAATCAAATTAGCCCATTCTTTTTCATTACTGGGACCATGCTAATGAGCCAGGTGGGATACTGAATAGGCTGGATAAAACCAGCCTCAAGGAGCTTCTCTATTTCAGTTTTCATTTGGTGCTGGAGTTCAGGGCAAAAGACTTCCGTACCTGCTTAAAAGGACAGGAGTTTGGGAAAACATTCAACTTATGATCGCAGGATCAAGATTTGGCATTTCATCATATGTCCAAGAAAAACATCCATGTACCTTTGAAACTATGATAGCTTTGCGGTGAGGCTAGGTGATATTCTTGGGGAGATAGGTTGGGCAAGAGGCTATCCTTCTAGGGTGAGATTGACTACTTCGACTGTCTTGGAGAGTTTTCAAGGCAGGCTTGGGTTCTTTGATTACTGCAAGTGATGATTCAGCAAGGTGACACTTGAATTGGAGAGTTGACTTCTATGGCTTCAGGACTTGACCCTGCACACTGTCATAACCAATAGATGATGTGTCCCCTAGGAAAGGCAACAGAAACACACATCAACGAGGCAAGCTCTTCTGCCTTGTGTTCAGCCTTGAGCTTTCTCTTCAGCTTTGGGTCCTCTCTCCTTGAGGAGATGATAGAATATCATCTTGTTCATCATCCAAAAAGTTGAAGAATGCTGCCTCAGTAATATGGGCTTCATACCAAACTGCAAACAGCTTTTTAGAGCAAGAAACTTAATGACCTTCACGTCTAAGATCCCTTCATGCATTTGTGATCAGTTGACTGGAATCATACCAAACTGCAAACAGCTTTTTAAAGCAAGGAACTGTAATGAGTCTAATGACCTTCATGTCTAAGATCCCTTCTTGCATTGGTGATAAGTTGATGGGATCATCCCAAACTAGTGCATCCAGTATGCCCAACCATCACATGATAAGTCCTTTCAGCATCAATTACATACAACTTGGTTGCAGCTTTGAATTTCATAATTGTGAGGTCAGTCTTGACATAACCGATTAGTTCAGCATACGACATTTCCAAACCCAGCGATCTCAATGGGATGGCAAACCAACTGTGCTCAGGTATACCTGTGGCATGAAACGAGGAAAAGAGCATGATATTAAGAGATGATCCTCCATCCAGGAAAGTCCCTTTGAACTTGATTCCGTTCACCTCTGAGGTGACAAACAGAGGGAGATTATGATTATAAAGGAATTGCCAATCAGCCTCTATAAAGGTTATTGCAATGCATTGGAACACGTGTTGCATAGAGCCTCCCACAGCCATGCATTCTTGCTGATAGCATTTGACAATCTGGAAAGGCCTCCATCACCTTGACCCTGGATGCCTCGGAGAAACCGAGTTGATCAAAGAACCAAGCATATTTGGTTATATCTTTCAACCTTGTTGCCTAAAACTCGCAAAATTTTCATAAGTAGATGGCGAGGCATTTCTTTGATCAACCTTTTACAAAAAACTTTTGAGTGAGACAAGGAGGCATTTCTTTCTTTCTTTTTTTTCTTTTTTTTTTTTTTATAAGTAGACGGCAAGGCATTTCATCAGGCTCATTGAAGCGAGAAATCATGTAAAAACTCTTGCCCCTGTCCTGATGTTGAGGGAAAGGGTTTTGTTGGACATCCACTTTCAAGGTGACTACGAGATCACCATTGGGGTACTTATTTGGATTTTTTTTTAATGCCCAACGATCTATGGTTGGGTGCTTGACCATTCGATGGTATAAACAGCAGTTGGGCTTTAACTTATCACTCTTGGAAGGGTTTTGCTTGATTTCTGGAAGATTAATTGAACCATCCTCAATCCACCTCTTGAGGATAGCTTCCATTTCTTCCATGCTGCAAGGGAATAAAGGAGTTTCCTTGTCTTTGCTCCTTTGGCATTTACCCGAGGTCCCAAGGAATTACACCATTGCACCACTCCACAACTCTTTGTGGAGGACGTGGAAGGACAACATGCATTAAACCCCTGATTGCTTGTGATCTTGATTAGAGCTCTAAAGTCCTTAGCGAGCCAGGTTTCTACCAGCTTGGATAAGACCAGCAAATGTTGTGAACCTAAGATTGATGAAGTGAATATGGTAATCCTTCGACAATCCTTGAATAGAAATTTGAACGAGACAACCTCCGGCATTATGTCATAGTGATCCATCATGTGGTCATGAAACTTGTTAATGTATTTCAATAGATCCTCACCATTTTCTTGGACCTCTTTAGTAACTGCCAAGTATAAGTTCTATCTATGAGACAATTAGAAAATTCTCGGAGCAGAGGTTTTTGTCATTGTCATGAGAAGTGAAGGACTCAACAAAGTGGGCAATATGCTTGCCGGAATTCCCCATTTTGCCATCAAGGTGGATGAATTTAGTGTGGTGTAGTTTTCAAGGTAAGGAATATTAGGAATTTTAATTGGGTAGGGTGTCAAGGCTTGGAGGTGAGGGAAGGGGCTTATATCACTCTAGCTGGGACTGCTGGAGTAAGGCCTGAATCTCAGCGAGAGTAATGTGAGGGACTGAGGGGGAGGCAGGGTTTAAGAGCAGTAATGGTAGATGGCACAGTGGGAGTGGCAGCTAGGATAGTCATCGCAGCTTGAAGAGCAGCTGCTGGTGGGAATACAGGAGTGACAGGTGCGGAACAGTTTGATGAACATTTGAGGCCACTGCAGGAGTAGAAACTTTAGGAGCCACAGAGGCTCCATTTTTGTGAGGCGGCAGGGGATTACAAGAGTGACAAGCTGACAAGAATGAGGTAAGATTCCAGAGGAACACTAATGCTCCTTTGTTGTGTGATACCAAAGCAACTAGAGGAGCTGGTGGTAGTACGATGGGTGGATAGGAATGGAAAAATACCCCACCCCTAAAAGAATGGGATTGGGAAGAAAATAAATAGGGTGGTGGGGGCAGAGAAAGATAGTAAAATCCAACACGAGTTTAGGGTAGGGATGGGTTTAGGTACCCCTGCCCTGCCCCGGCCTTATTATATATTTAGATTACGTAATATCCTTGAATATTTTCATATTCCCTTTAATAACCCCACATATATAAATCTAGATATGTGTATATATCTATATATAAATTCTTATTTGTATTTGTAATAATATTAATTGTGTACCAATTTGCTTTGAGGCAGTGACAAGATTATGGGTAAATTTAGGTAAGAGCGAGGTTATCCCAATGAGTGAGATGGGAGGGGTGGAGGAGATTGCTTGGGGATTTGGGTGTGGAGTTAGTTCTTTTCCCTCTACTTATCTGGGTTTACCATTGGGGGCCTCAGTGAGATTAGTTGTTTTTTGGGATCCTGTAGTAGAGCGGTTTCAGTGCAAGCTAGCAGGGTCGAAGAAGAATTATCTCTCACAATGACAAGTCTTCCCACCTATTTTATGTCCATATTTCCAACGCCTGCTTTGGTGGAAAGGAAATTGAAAAAACTTCAAAGGGATTTTCTTTGGGAATGAAAGGAAGGGGAGAGAAAGATACATGTAGTAGGTTGGGATAAGGTGAGACTTCCTATTGACAGAGAAGGCTTGGGTTTTAAAGACTTGAGAATATTCAACCAAGCTTTACTTGGGAAATGGCTACAGAGATTTGCGGTTGAGACTAAAGCTTTGTGGAGAAATATCATTGTGATAAAGTATGGGTTTGAGGAAGGAGATTAGTGCTCCAATGAGGTGATGGAGACTTATGGTTACTGGTAAAGGATTTGATGATTTTTTAGGGGAAGGAACAAGGGTGAAATTTTGGAAAGACTTGTGGTGTGGAGATTTTTTTTTTTAAAAAAGAAAAAGTACCTTGTGGTACGGAGATTGCCTTCTTTGTTCAACATTACTACGAATAAAGAGGCATTAGTGGTGGATTATTGGGTCAAGGTGGGAGGCAATTTGGCATGGAACCTATGTTTTTGGAGAAATTTCCTTTATTAGGAATTTGAAAAGGTGATGGAACTTTTGGAGGTGGTTAATAGCTACAAATTGGTTGAGGGTGGTCCAATAATTTGGATTGTGAATAATTCCAAAAAGTTCGCAGTCCATTCATATTATTAGAGCTTAATGGGGAAGAAAGAGGAACACTTTCCTTGGAAGATAATTTGGAAGTCTCGAGTTCCAAGTAAAGTTGCAATTTTTTCTTGGGTAGCGGATTGGGCTGCCATTTTGGCAATGAAGAATTTATGTAAAAGAGGCTACTATCTCTCTAGACGGTGTTGTCTTTCCAAATGTGAGGAAGAAGTGGTGAATCGCATGCTTATCCATTGCAAGATGGCAAGGGAAGCTTGGAGCTTGATCTTCTCTTTATTTGGATGGTAATTGGGAGATGCCAACCGTTGTAGGGTTCTTTTGAGTTGGAGATAAACACAACTGAGGAAAGAATTAAGAATTACGTAGAGGATGGATCCCCATTGTATTATGTGGAGTCTTTGAAAGGAGAGAAATAGGAGAACTTTTGAAAGAGAGGAACTCCATAAATAGATGAGGGCAGGGTTGGGGTTGGGGATAGGGGACATAACTAGCGGGATAGGACAAGAACAGAGAAAGCTCCTTTTAGATAGGGAGGGGATGAGGGAAGGGCCAAATACACCCATTGTCGTCCCTATGGGTGGACCTACCGCAGCGAATGGCACGAGTATCACAAATAAAATAATGGAGATTGAGAATTAAGAGGTAGGGTGAAAATCGAGGTTTCCTTAAAGGAAGAGAGAGAATGTGGCAATCAAGAAATTCGAGGTGGCTAAATTCTCACTCTTAGTTTTTTTTGGTAATGTTAAATTCTCACTCTTACTCCCAAGAGATCCCCAAAAAAGAAAAAAGAGATCCCCTATGAGGTAGGGGAGGATCCCTATTTATAATAGTTGGGGAGTGTGGAGAACTTGTGCCAAAGCAATGTGTCCAAAGGAGATAAAACCTCTGCAATAGGAGAATCATTCTTAGAGAGGAGGTGCACACAAAGTACGACACATGGAAAATAATGATCCCAAAAGAGGGAGATTTCTCTCTCTAAGACAAGCCAATATTTAGACCATTGAAGGAAATATACCTAAGCAAAGCCCTCTGTTTTAGCCACCAAGCCATAAACACCTAAGATCCCAATTGAAGATCATAGCGTATGGTAAGGGCCATTTTGAGACTACACATTAAGCTTAAGGAGCACCGTGAGCCCTTCTCTGGAATGTGGAGCGAGGTGGAGACACCAAGATTTTTGTGGAGAATACATGACCACATTTTTGCCCTCAAGTATCGAAGCCCTAGTCTAAAGCACTACGTGTGTTAACCCAAAAAGGGATTAACATGTTGTACGGTAAGATTGCGCAAGGTCAATTAACAAAGATTGAAATAGCATCAAGGATGTCTTGGACCAAATGTGTCATTCTCAAAATGAGCCACATGTTATTCAGGTGTGACATATAGGTGACAAAATCGGAATGGAGAGAATCAATTATTCCAATGTGCCACATGGTACGACAACGGGGTGCTATGTGCTGATTAAGCATGCCACATGGTGAGGTGGGGCCCCGTCACGCCCCAGGCCCCAAAGACCCGAGGGTGACCCTATAAAGCAAGGTCAACCACATAGTAATTCCTGCATGTCTCAACTACCCTGTAATTGGCATATTTTCACTTAAATTTTCATAACACATATATTCATTCACAATCCCATTCATCATTTTCAAGAGTTTACCAACATACATTATCAAAGAGTTATACTTTCTATGTCATATTACCATGAGTCAAGAGAATGTAACATCACTAGTTTCCGAGTACCTCCTCGTACACATACAAAAATATAACTTTTGGCCTCCATGGTCTTAACCTTTACATCAACAAGTTTGCAAGATTGAACAAATCCAAAAACAAGTAAAAAGACAAGAAAAGAGGTTCTTCTAGTCCATATCATCAAGGTGCCAATTCCTTGCCGTTACTTGCATCTAGTAGGGGTCAAAACAACAACCCGAGTAGAAATTCTAAAATAGAGAAAATTAAGGCAATGCAATGTGTATGCATGTAGCATGTGTTGTGTGTCAAGCAAGTGTCCATTCAACATGCATATACATTAACAACCAAGATATTTATTTCATTTTAACTCTTCAAATGATCACTTCAATTCAACCATAAGAGAGAGATAATAGACAATAAACATAAGCAAGTGTTATATAACCCACAAGAAGGTAAGTGGATGTAATGTAACTATTTATTGAGTTCCCACTCCATTCCTCTCAAGTCAAATTCAAACGTTCCAAACTTACCTCCCCCCCCCCCCCCCCACAAAAAGGCCTAATGCTTCACGAGCTACTAACTCGTTGGCAATGCGCCGCCACCCGCGTGGGGGTACGGTCCGTAACTGAAGGGAGACACCATCCCCATCATAAACAGATCCACCGGGAAATAGCGAAATCTCACTAGCAAGCACTCTCGCTATTTCACAATTTAAGCATTTTATTTAATTCCTAACCAAGGCATCACAATTCCAATAATCTCACATTCCTCCTTATTCAATTTATCCCCAAGAGCAAATATCCATATTTTTGTCATTCATTTCCATTTCACATTTTCTATCATCATTAATGTTCCCCAATTCATTTACAAGCATGCCAAAGAGTAATATCATTTCATTATTCATCACAAAAGCACAATAATGATAATACAACCTAATAACCTTCAATGTTAGGTTATGGCTTTTTAGCCCACAACTTAAAGTGATCTACTGGACACTCGTTCGAACAAACAAGGCCTCATTCGAACGAAACTGCCTTTGTTCAAACAAGCACTCAGACGAAGGGTTTCGGGTTCTCATTCAAACAAACTCCCCTTCGTTCAAACGAAGACCCAAGACTTGGCTTCCTTTCTGATTCTACACTCCATGTTTTCCTTCCCAATTTATTCCACATGCATCATCAATACCTCATATTACATTATTCAAGTTTTTCTACCTTATTCATATGTTTGTGATTATTATTATCATGCAAAACTAATATTTTTCATTATTTATTCTCATATATATTCTATAAATTTACGAAGCGTTATAGGCCCAACATCCACAAATGGAAAATATGCTTCCCATTGCATCCTTTTTTTTACTTATCAATAAAGGCCCTTGAAGAAGGGGCAACGGGGCTGAGAAGCTCCCTTTAAAATGAATTCTTCCTAAGTGAACTTCTTTAGGGTTCATCATAATTGAGGAAAGAGAGGTACAGATGAGAAAAGAAGCCCTTTCTTTCAAAATGGAAAGCTCAAAGTGAGAGAAAATAAAACAAGCTTCCCATCTTTTTCTTTCCTAACATAAATTACGTGCAACGTAAATGAAGTAGAGAACTTTCCATTTTAGATAACTAGACGATTGAAGGTTCAAACTCAACCAAAAGCTTCATATTCAATTTAATGAAGTATTTGTTTCAACTATCGGGAATCGGTTACTATAAATCCTTTTCCACCATTCAGCACTATTGAAATTCTATACTCTATTAAGTGAAAATCATGCCTTTTTCCAACAAGCTCAACTATTTAATACAATAATATATTTATCATAATCAACAATTTAAAATACAGCCATCCTCTAATCTGTATGACACCTTTAAATAGAAACGAATCAGTCCTCTACGTAGGAGAATTCATCAATCTACCTCTTACATGATGTAACCATCATAGACAACCATCTCTGATTGGTCCACATCTAGTGCCATGTCAAATAAGTTAAATTAACTCAGAAGACTCCCCATCACACTAGGATCATATGAGGTTTTCTTGCAGAGAAGTGGTTTAGGATATTGGGTTTAGTATAATAGTGCAGAACAAGAAGTGTGAGTTGGTGGATAAATTCTTTCTTTTGGGTAGGTGGATGATTTCTTTTAGCTGCTGTATGGAACTATTAGTGGAGATACAGAGAATGCCCTGAGTTGGAGGATTTCTAGAAATGGAAAGTTCAAGATAAGATTGTTAGACAAGGGGTTGTGCAGAGAGGGTGCTTCTGATTTCCTTAGAAGGTCACAAGTAGGCCTGTAAACGGGCTGGCTCTAACCCGGCCCGACCCAGACCTGGACTCGTTTACACAATACCTGGACCCGTTAACAAGACCCAATCCAGACCCCTCAAAAATTAATTAAACAGGTCGGGCACAGATCCGTCGGATAAGACCTGTTTAAGACCCGACCAACAAAATCATTAACAAGCACTCTCTCTCTCTCTCTTTATTACAATAATATTGAAACTAGAGAATTTAACCCCCCAACAAAGTTATTATATATATAGATACATACATTAAAGTTAGAGAGAGAGAGAGAGAGTCTCATTGAAATTATCGTCTTCAACCTTCTAGCACCGTCTTGTGCTATGAAAATGTTTTGAAGATCACTTTATGGAATTGTTTCTAAAGTGAAATTTTGGAAATTGTGAAATTTGTAAAAATTTAAAATGGTATCAAGAAAAAAAATTCATGACACATTTGTACACATATTATTGCATATATAGTCACACAAGTATAAAATTCGTATGATGACACTCACATAAATCTCACACATATTTAAATATATTATATATATGCACAAACATTACTCAATAAATTATGTCACGCATTGAATTTCATCCAGAAATGACAAGATGTTCAAATCAAAAAGACCCTTTCTCTTATTCTTTTTCTATCTCAACCACCACATTCATGTCTACATATTTGATTTAATTACAACAGTAACCAAACATGCTATTTTATTTACATCATACAAAATAAACTATACAACCCACTTGATATTCACGATTGATTGATCTCATCTCCTCTTCATACTTAAATTTTCTTTTTATTTTTTATTTTTTGAGAATACCTAAAAATGAGATCTAAAATCACACAACACAAAATCAAAGCAACGCCATTTGTAGCATAAGAAAGGAGTTTTAATTCATTCAATGAAATTCACTCTCTCTTTTAATATAACATATGACTTCAAAGGCAAGAGACTTTGATTATTACATAACTAACGACCCTTCATATAGATAGAACAAAACACCAAGTGACTATGAGAGATGAGACTCATGGCCATTTTATTAGTTTATTCTAAAGATGAAAACACAAACACCACTACTACAACTATATATATATATATATATATGTTATACATAATATATATTATTTTTGTACACTTTTTTTTTGCAAACGGGTCGGGTTTTGGGTCGAATACCCGGATCTAGATGAGGTGGGTCTTAGCGGCTTCGGGTTTGGGTCTAGACCCGTTTAAACTTGACGGGTCCAGGTCCAGGTCCAGGTCTTAGTGGGTCTGCCCATACCCAACCCGTTGACAGGCCCCAGGCACAAGAATGCCCAGGCACCTCCTAAGGAAGCTTTTTTTCTTCATGTGGGCAGCCAACTTGGAGGCATTTTTGAACACTAACAACTAGTGAGAAGGGGCAAAGTTATTCCCAATTGGATTTTCATGTCTAAGAGTGCCAAAGAGACCGTAAACCACATCTTGTACCATTCCAATGTTGCTAGAATGGTGTCCTCTATTAACCCTTTCAGGGGTTGATTCAGTGATGCCCAATTTGGTTGGAGAGGCATTAGGTGGCTGGCAAAGGGGCTGAGCTAGGAAAAAGGGGCATGCAAATATGGAAAGGAGCATGTTTAAGTCTATGTCAGGGGTTAGAGGGAGCCTAATAGGTAGACTTTTGGGCGTGTGGAGATTTTGGGCACGAGCTTAAGCAGTCAATGGGAAGCTCCCTTTCTTTTTTTGGTTGTCAGGGAGGTTTTCCTTCACATTTGATCCTTTTATAAATTTCTTAAAAGGCTGATTATTCCAGATTGAGCTTAGTTTTCAAGTGCTCCCATATACTTCTCGTGTATATGAGTTCTCCCCAGTTTTGGTGGAGCAAGTTTTCAGAAAATGATAATAATGTCTTTCTTTTTCCTTTTTTTTTTGTTGCAAATTACTGAGGTGACTAGTAGGAGGGATAATTTGATGATGAATGAGATATCTGCCGATTTTCAGGCTAATGATAGATGAGAACTAGATTCCCAGTGAATAAATTTTGATATTTATGACTGGTTGGTCCTAAATGTGCATCCAGGCACACACCAATGAAAATCAAAATAGACTGTCTGCTAAAATAAATTGGATAGTGTAGAAACGTTATAAAATCTGACACGGACAACTAAATCAAATAAGACCCAGAATCTTTGTCAGCAAACAAATCACTCAACTAGAGTAACCACAAACTTGTTAACTCCTTCGCTGGGATTTGAACAAGAAAAAATAAGAGATAGTATACATGAATCAATAGCTAAACTGGAGCTAACAAATGAAAACAAATTAACTAATAGTTTCTTTATACAATAAGGATAAGGGAACAAGACCAAAGAATACACTTGCCTCCATCAGATGAGCAGGGAACAAAGGAAGAACAGAATGGAGGACCAAGGTTTCAAAACCAGTCAGGGTTTGATGCCACGCCAGAAATATTACATCTATAATTGCATTAATTGGTACTCAAAAAGGGTTTAAATAGGTTACACTTTATAAGACATTTAAAAATTGATACAATGAACAAAATTTCAATATATTAAGTGCAAAATTTCAATATATTCACGTCATAAACTCTAATCTAATTTAAATTTCGTAGGTTGTGATAGGGTGCTGCTAAACACCACATCAAATGCTCCATTTTCTTCAATAATACGTAAAGAATAATTCAATTCACAATTTCATTCTATTTTCTTGTCTCCATTCAACCAAAAAAATAGAAATGGTATGACTTAAACAGATTTACATCCTTGCAATACTAAGCAAGTCAAATTCACAATTGATTTGCCAAGACACTTCATCAACATGTTGAATATTATTGTGATTTGATTTTGATGTAGTGATAAAAGGAGCAGCTTATTTTTGCGGGTAGGTTCAAGTGTTTAACAATACAGTGCTTCTGATTTTATTTTTATTTTTTATTTTTCTATTGTTTCAAAATTATGATTTGACATTCATACTACATCTCAGTTTTTTTTACCTTTTCTAGACTTAGAGGTGGTATTGTTTGATGATATCATTACAAACTTATTTTCTTCTTACACTTTTTAAAGATGTGTGAAAGAGTAATCCACAATGAATTGGAGATACCAGAAATAATTTCTAATGTTATTAATCTTCCAATCTTTTACAGAACCTAAAGAAACCCAAAAACTTGACCTATATTTCCCCTCTTGGTTTTTCAAATGTATAATATGAAAGACATGCTGTTGTTGTCAGGGCATAGATACATTATGCATTAAGGAGACTTTAATATGAACAAAACAGTTGCTCTACTCAATAAAATAACTGAAACCTAAACAACCTTTCCTAAAGCAGGCTAGACATGAGTAGAATGCTAATAAATCAACATCATATTCTGCAAATCATGAACTGAAAGCATAAAATTTAGATGAGATCTAATTTGTAGTTACTAGTAATCCATAAATCAATAATCCTAAGCCAAAATTTTCTGAAAATAAAGATGCTAAAGGACAAGAAAGTGTAATAGCTAATATTTTACTACAAGACTGCAATTTTTCTAAACCCAAGAGATGGCCTTTTTTTTCACGTTTTTCCCTGCAAGTAAGGAGATGGTCATATCCATGAATGTGATTATAACATATTATCAGGATATCATGCAATGAAAAATCGAAGCTCACCTCATGGAAGTGAAACCTTCTTCGATGCTTAACAATTCCTTCAGTAGCACTATAGAACATATCCATTAGCATTGTCTTCCCTAAAAGGTGCACAAATTTCCCTTCAGTTTTATTGAAACTGTCAAGGATCAAAATATCGTTTCGGAGTGTTGTTTCGGTCACTCAGAAAACGGAAACATTTCGGAAGCATTTCGAAAACATAGTGGAAGCGATTCGGAAATATAATGAAAGGATAAAAAAAAATTAAAATTAAAATACGTAGGAACACTTGGAAACTTAAAAGTAAAAAATATGGAAATGTTTTAGGGTACAATCTATCCACACAGGAGGATGCTAAGGAGAATTGAGAAATAAACGTATATCAAATTTAGTCATTAATATGAAATTATAATAAATTTTTCAGATGTAGAATTATTATAACTAAATACAATACCATAACATAATAGCTATGTAATATGTAATATAACCAAATTAAACAAATTGATATAAGTTACATGTAAAATAATAATATAAGTAAAACATATAGTGAGTTAAACATGTCATAATTAGTAACTAAGTATTAGAAAAATTGTCAACTACATTTTCATTTTCACTACTACTTTTCCTATAAAAAAAAAATAGAAATATCTTCTAGTAATTTTAGGTCTTAATTCTTCAATTTACTACTTCATACGAGGGAGAAAAAAAAGATATTTTCTTTCAGCAACTTCTAGAATTATTGTTGATACGAAAGAAATGGTTCTACCGTTTCGGTATGTTTCAAGCAATTTTCGGAGGATTTCCATGAAAACAAAGAATGTTTTGATTGAAACAACTTTGTTTCCATGGAAACATGTGAATTTCGGAACTCCAACTGCGTTTTATTTTGGTTCATTGAGAAACAAAAACATTTTGCCCATTTCGATAGAAAAGAAACGAAATTTTGATCCTTGCAAACTGAACATATTTTCTAAAGAGGGAAGGACATATAAGATTTACCAACATACCAGTTCCAACACTTCCATACAGATATAGTCCTTTGGGGGCTGGAGGCGCAGTTGGACGGCGACCGACTAGTGAATCCAACTTCCTCTCTCGGTTAAGATATGAAACCCATTTTCCGACTCCTGGTTCTACACTTTCAGGTTTTCTCCTGAGTAAGAAATTTCATTAGTATAGAAAGGAAGAAGTGGCCAGTGAAAAAGGCAAATTATCATATTTAGTAATGTGATGTCTACATGGATTTGCATCTGCCACTTCTGTACATGATTTGTAAATACAATCTATAAATCTATATATTCAATAATTTTATTGACTGCATTATAAATTTTGTATTCAACAATTTTAAGAACTGCATTACAAATTTATAATATTTAGTTAAAAGGCAATGTCAACACACAAGAATTTCCTACCCAAATTGAAACAATCTCATACTAGACAAACAAGACTACAAGCACTTAAATCTAGATCCTAAGTTACAGCAACAACTTTGAAATGTATAAGCTTCTAGGTTGCATTATAAATTGAGGATCTCATTCCCAATAAAAAAAAAAGGATAGAAAGACAGAAATAACTGACCAAAGATAAAGAATTTTTAACCAATCCAAAGTCCTTGTTAAAGCATATCCGAAATCAATATACAAGTATTGAATCCAGGAAAATAAACCTGCATGCTCCAATTAAGTTTCACATCTAAATATCCTCATAAAAAATTAAGATCTTCTGCACCTTAGTTAATGTTATTAACACTGAATGAAATATTACATAAAGAATATATGTGCAAATTTATACAGATAAACATTAACTGACTTGGCATTGTTGAGACATTTGCATAGAGCAGTGAGCGTCAACAGTGGTAGTTAATGAGACTGTTGTGTGGATCAGCACATAAGAACAGCAGTAATGATGATGGAGGTGGGCTAGTAGAGTTAGTGAAGGAAGCCATATCAGTGTGGATCAGCAAACCAGTGGTAGTGATGAAGATTGAAGATGGCAGGTGTCACAAGATCAAAATCTGACACCAAATTTTTCTGCCTGTGCGGCGTCAAGACCGCTGCCTTGACCAGCCAACCACACAACCCCCTAACGAAAGGCTGAATCCTTAGAATAGGATTCCAACACTGTAGGGTCTGCACAATTCAATTAAAAACAGGAACAGAGGCACACACATAGAACAGCCAGTACAGGAAACACATTCCCAACCTTTTATTCACTATACTCTCATATGAATACAAAGGACACTCGGCCAAGGGTTACAAAAACCAAACTCTCTCCCTCACAGATTCGTCTTCCTCACCCTCTGTGTATATTCTGTATATACACTTTTGTGTCTACATCTTGCAACCCAAGCATGCATTTATAGGCAGCCATGCACAACTGCCTGGCAGTTGACACCCGCAACTGCCAAAGGGCTTGCTGGCACCAACCAGCCACTGCCACATACTCTGTGAATACATACACATGCACATATATATTGACAAAATATTACAACTGCCCATGTGCGTGTCTGTGACACGCACATGGCTTGCAGTTACACTCCAACTGCTAGGGTTTGTCACAGACTGCCACCTGTGCCTTGCAGTTGCGCCCCCAACTGCTAGGGCTATCTGAAGCCTTGGATTTGCGCCACCTATGAGCAGCAGTTCCTCTCCTTGCAGCATACGATGTGAGCCCTTGGATCAGTGTGCCAACACAGCAAGCGGTTGCCTTGCCTGCCCTTATCCAGCCTTGTATTCTACCAGACCCGCAACTGCCTTGTCTGCACTAATGCCACTCCAAGCCCTCACTCAAGGACATGGCTAAGTGTACTCGGCCTTGAATTAGCGCACTTGATCCAACCTAATGCTTCCTGTGTCAGCCCTCATTGCCAAACCATGCCCCTACATGTCTTGGTCTTCCTTAGCTGCATGGGTCACTCGCCCATGGGCGCCTCAAGGAGGTACTCCCCCCTATATTTTTCTTATGAAGATTTGTCCACCTGACAGGAGTGGATACAACAGCTTGCAAATTTAGTTCTTCCCCCTGTGCGCATTTGCCTTACCAAAGGCCATCCATGCGCCAAACTGTTCACAAAGGCATTGCCTTGACCCTTGCTATCAAAGGCATATGCACATCAGCTGCACCAACTCTGAATTTGTCTAAGTATTCCTCCAACAATTAGACCATCTTCAACATATCCACAAGGATGCCCATTACAAGCCACCCTTATCTTGGCCATGGCATTGGTTGAGGCTCACCAACTTGGCCAACTTCGGAATGTCATTCCAGCACTGAATGTCATTCCGCTCCTGAATACCATTCCCCTCCTGAATGTTATTCCAATGGCATAGCATGCCTTCCTCCATGTCAAGCCATCAAGGCATGGCATGCCTCCCCATGCCCATGCCGCCGTGTCAAGTAGAAAAGGGTCTAACAGCAGGCTAGTAGTGGGAGTGTTGATCCAATGGTAGGTAAGATGGTGGTGGTGACATAGTGTTATAAATTTGTTGTTGGTTCCATCTTGGTGGAGTTAATGGTAGTGATGGAGAGGGCTGAGGAGATGCATGAGGTAGTGGGATAGGCTACTAGCAAGGATGTCGTGGTAGGGTAAGGGGTTATGTCACTGTCGTAAAGGTGGTGATGATAGAGATGGTGGCTCTGGTGATAGTGGCTCTAACTGAGATAATAGTAGCCATGATCATATAAACATTAAGGTATCAAGTATCAACTATGGAAGCCAAGGTTCTCAAATGGATAACTGGTATCAAATTCTAGTCCTATTGTCAAATTAAAATTTTGTTAAGTCAACAAATTCTAGAACAAAGAAAGGTCACTGATGATCTCAATAATGGTTCCATCTCTACTCTATTATTTTCGTTCTTGGTCATTATGATGAATGACTACATTACACACGGGCAATAATCCTTTTACCGAATTCAAACTAAGAAAAACATCAAGATTCCGGTGGGTGGTGTGGGTTCCCTTCCATCTTCTTATTTGGGATTGCATCTTGGTGCATCTTCAAGATCAAAAGCCATTTAGGACCCAGTGTTGGAGATGTTTCAAAGAAGGCTTGCGGGATGGAAGAAATACCTGTCAAAAGGAGGGAAGCTCACCTTAGTCAAAATCACTTTGGGTAGCCTCCCTACATACTACATGTCCCTTTTCCCATTCCAACAGCGGTAGCTAACCATCTTGAAAAGCTTCAAAGGGAATTCCTTTGGAGCAGATTTGAGGGTGAAAATGGCCAGAATTTAGTTAGTTGGGAGACGGTTAAATATCCAGTGAAGGGAGGTTGATTGGGGGTGAAGGAGTTGAGGATATTCAACAAAGCTCTCCTTGGCAAATGGCTATGGCATTATGCCAAGGAAGAGAATGTGAAACAGTGTAGGTTTGTGGAAATCCATTTGTAAAGGAATGGATGTCTTCCAGGAGCACATTTCCTTTGTAGTTGGGAATGGAAAAAGGGTGAAGTTTTGGAAGGATTGGTGGTGTGGGGAAGCACCTTTAGAGACTCAATTTCCAAGGCTCTTTCTATTATCTTCTAATCGAGATGCACGGGTGGAGGATTTTATTTCTTTTAATGAGAATGGTCATGTATGGGTGCCTCATTTTAGAAGAAATTTGAATGATTGGGAAGTGGAGGAAGCTGTGGAGTTTCTTGTGTGCATTCACAATGTTAATGTTGATAGAGATAGAGCTGATTCAATTTACTGGAGGTTAGACCCTCAAGAAGAGTTCTCAGTATAAAAAAATTGTGCCTTTTTATCAAAGAAAGGTGCAGCGGCCTTTCCTTAGAACGCAATCTGGCAGACTAGAGCTCCGTCTAAGGTGGCCTTTTTTGTTTAGTTTGTGTGGTGGGGAAATATCATGACCCTGGACAATTTACATGGAAGAGGAGTTTATATGGCTAATAGATGTGCAATGTGCATGGAAGGGGAGGAGAGTATCGACCATCTTTTTTCTCATTGCCCACTTACTAGAGATGTATGGAATCTCTTTCTTTTGCTCTTTGTACAGATTTGGGCTATGCCCTGTACAGCCAGAGATTTTGGAATATTTAGCATGGCTGCAGGGTAGCGGGTGAGGCGAAGAAAGTGTGGCGTCTTACTTCCCATTGTGTTTTTTGGGGATTATGGTGTGAAAGGAAAATAGGATTTTTTAAGGGAAGGTTACTTCCCAATACGGGCTTAAGGATACAAAATTCCACTCTATTTTTTGGAATGTAGAATCTTCTCCTCAATGTATAGATTCTTTAGTAAATTTTTTGGGGGGCCTTAGTCATTGATTCTGTCAGATCCCTTTGTATCTTGTTGCCCATCTCAGGCTGTTCTAATGATATTTTCTTACCTATCAAAAAAAAAAAAAAAAAAAGATATGGCTGACTTTCATGGGACTTCCATTTATTTTTTTGATAGATGAAATAATTTTTTTTTTCAAAAATGGACTATCTTAAAGAGACAGTCTCATATTACCTTATATCAAGTTAACAATGGCACTTATCCAGCCGTCGCATGGGCCGGGGGGTGGGGCCCGTGGGGGTAACTAGATAATGTTTGCAATGAACAATGACTCGCAAAAAAATTTATCGGAACGATGAACTTTCATGATAATGATAATTTGACCTCAAGAAAAAAAAGAAATTATTAAAGAGTCAAAAATACACATGACCAGGTGCAATGGGATTTACTGCATTGTGTTGGAGAGGACATCCTTTAGGGTAAAGTGGAGATGATGAATTGAAGACTGCAGCTTTTCCATGTTGGTTAATTGGCCCTCAGAATGTTTATTTCTGGATTCGAGAGGCTTCAGACAAGGTGATCTTCATTTCTCTTTATCTTGATCGTGGAAGCATTAAGTTGGATGTTGAAGAGAGTTGCTGATGGTGGTATGATGGGGGCATTCCAGGTGCTTGAAGAGCGCTCTTCACAATTGTTTACATTTCTTGTTTAAGGATGATATCATTATTTTCTGTGATGTGGAGGGAAAGCAATTGAGACATCTTAGATGTTGATGTTGTTATGCCTTCAGATGGTGTCAAGATTGCACATCAATCCGGGAAGGAGTGAGGTGAGCTTACCCTGTTTGGGGAAGTGGAGGATATTTTAGCTTTATTTCAAAATTTGGGGGTGCAAAATGGGATCTTTACCTATGTCTTATTTGGGTCTTCCATTGGAGTCATCATTCAGAGCCAAAGAGGTGTGAGATCTTTCAGGGATCATGTGGGATCTTTTGGAAGGAGAGGATTTGAAGACAATATGAATCAAATTCTCTTTCTATTCAATGTGTTTGTGTTACATACAATGACTCTATATATACAGTGAGAATTGGAATATAGAAACGGTAGAGAAAAGGAAACCAAGAAAAAAAGGAAATAAAAAATGTGTTACCTAATCAACCTAAATCTCCTACCATAATCTTCTCTAAATCATAATCACATTCAAAATTAAATCCCACTTAATTATCCGGGATTTCCACACTCCCCCTCAAGTTGGGTCATAGATGTTGATCATGTCCAACTTGCAGATAAAATCTTCAAAGCTGGACCTCTGTAGACCCTTAGTGAATATATCTGCTAATTGTTCCCTTGTAGGGATGTAAGTCATGCAAACTGTCCCTTTCTCAATTTTCTCCTTTATAAAATGCCTATCAACTTCTATGTGTTTCGTCCTGTCATGCTGGACCGGATTATGGGAAATGCTTATAGCGGCTTTGTTGTCACAGTAGTGTTTGATGGGAAGCTCTATTGTGATGTGTAGTTCCTCTAAGAGCTTCTGTAACCACAACCCTTCACACATCCCTTGTGCAACAGCTCTGAATTCAGCTTCAGCACTACTTCTGGCTACCACATTCTGCTTCTTACTCCTCCATGTTACTAAGTTTTCCCAAACATAGGTACAGTAGCCTGTGGTAGACCTTTAATCTTCTACAGATCCTGCCCAATCTGCATCTGTATAAATTTTTACCTTTTTACTATCACCTTTCTTAAAGAATAAACCTCGCCCTGGAGAGCCTTTCAGATATCTGAGAATCTTATATACTGCTTCTAGGTGACCTTTCTTTGGTGAATGCATATGTTGACTGATCACACTCACAGCGAAAGCAATGTCAGGTCTGGTGTGAGATAGGTATATCAATCTACCTGCTAGTCTCTGATATCTTTCTCTATCTACTGGTTTTCCAGCGTCTTCCATTCTCTTTCCTGCCTCGATCGGAGTATCGCTTGGCTTGCAACCAAGCATCCCAGTTTCAGTCAAAAGGTCGAGAACATACTTTCTCTGAGATACACTAATTCCTTTCTTTGACCTGGCCACTTCCATTCCCAGAAAGTATCGCAATTGACCTAGGTCTTTAACCTCAAATTCTGTGGCTAAGACCTTCTTCAGTCTTTCTATCTCTCCTGTGTTATTTCCAATAAGAATGATGTCATCAACATATACAATCAGAATGGTCCTGCTTCCATTATTGGATTGTTTGATGAACATCGTATGATCTGACTGTCCTTGCTGATATCCTTGATTCTTCATCACTTTTGCAAATCTATCAAACCATACCCTTAGTGATTGTTTAAGACCATATAGGGATTTCTTCAGTTTACATACTCTGGTTTCATCCCCTTCCTTGTAAACTCCTAGAGGTAGCGTCATGAACACTTCTTCTTCCAGTTCACCATTCAGAAAAGCATTCTTGATGTCGAATTGATGGAGTGGCCACTCCAGATTTGCTGCCAAGGACAAGAGTACCCGTATAGTGTTCAGCTTTGCCACAGGTGCAAATGTCTCGGTGTAGTCAATACCATATGTCTGAGTGAACCCCTTTGCAACTAGGCGAGCTTTGTATCATTCCATTGTACCATCCGCCTTGTACTTCACTGTGAATACCCACTTACAGCCTACTGGCTTCTTCCCTTTTGGTAAAGACATTACTTCCCAAGTTTCATTTTTTTCCAATGCTCTGATTTCTTCCATTACTGCTTTTCTCCATTCTGGAATGCCCAAAGCCTCTTGGATATTCTTAGGAATCTGGATCCTGTCAAGGTTAGAAGTAAAAGCACGACATTTGGCTGAAAGAGCTTTGTAGGAGACAAATTTTGAAATAGGATGAGAAGTACATGAACGAGGTTGTTTTCGAAGAGCAATAGGTAGATCATCAAGATTTGTTACCTGGTCAAGATTGGATTTTGGCTCATAAGGATGCGGAGCTATCACCGGTTCTGACTCTTTTGGTGCTTCGGATGTGAAGATCTCATCCGTCTTTGATTTTGATCTCCTTGAATAAACAAGTGTCTCCCTTGCCTTTTTGTTTTTCCACATCTCCCCCTGAGTTCAAGATTCCTTCTGTGTTAGACAAGGAAGGAGGAGGTGTACTGTGAGAGATAGACTCAAAGATAGCCATATCAAAGTCTATATCAGAATGTTGAGCTTCTCTCAAGGACTCCCCCTGAAGCGAGTAGTAGGGAGTATGCTCAAAAAATGTGACATCCCGACTAACATATAACTTCTGTGAGAGAGGATCATAGCATTTGTAACCCTTTTGAGTAGGGGAATAGCCAAGAAAGACACATTTGATAGCTCTAGGATCCAATTTGGTACGTTGGGAAGCGTGAATGTGGACAAACACTGTGGACCCAAAGACACGGAGAGGAAGAGAGGAATTGACGCGAGAATGAGGAAAGTTCTCCTGGAATTTTTGGAGAGGAGTTGCAAATGAGAGAACTCGACTAGGCATTCGATTGATGAGAAAGGCAGCAGTCAGGATGGCATCACCCCAAAAATATTTTTTCATGTGAGAGGTAAACATTAAGACACGAGCTATCTCAAGAATGTCGGTTTTTTCTTTCAGCAACCCCATTTTGTTGGGGGGTTTGAACACAGGAACTCTGATGAATAATACCTTTGCCTTGAAAGTAAGGGCTTAAGGAGGAATTAAAATATTCTGTGCCATTATCAGTGCGAAGAATCTGGATTTTGGTGTGAAATTGGGTGTAAATCATGTTGTAGAAATTCATGAATACCAAGGGAACCTCAGATTTGTCTTTTAGTAGAAATACCCAACAGAGACGAGAATGATCATCGATAAATGTTATAAACCATTTTCTGTGGGTTCGATTAGATATTCGTGAAGGGCCCCAAAGATCACTGTGTATTAGGGTAAAAGGCAGTGATGGTTTATAAGAAGATGTGGGAAAACAAGTACGATGATGTTTTGCGAGTTCACAAACTTCACATTGTAAATCCAAAGGAGTTTTATTCAAACAAAGTGATGGAAACAACTGTTTTAAATATTGAAAACTAGGGTGACCTATTCGTTTATGCCATAACAAAAGATCACTATCCCTAGGAATAAATGCAGAATTACAAAAAGGAGGATGACACTGTTTATTCATGGGAACATCATCAAAGTAGTAGAGTCCCTCGCATTCCTTAGCACTGCCAATCGTCTTCCCCGATGATAGGTCCTGAAAGACACAATGAGAAGACAAAAAAATAGCTGAGCAATGAGATTGTTTGGTTAGCTGACTAATAGATAACAAATTGCAAGAAAGATTAGGAACATGAAGAACCGACTCCAAAGTAATAAATTCAGAGATACGGATACTCCCCTTGCCAGCTACTGGGGATAAAGTACCATCTGCAATTTTTATTTTCAAATTACCAGCACAAGGTGAATATGTAGTGAATAAATGATGAGCATCAGTCATATGGTCAGATGCACCTGAGTCAATAATCCAGGGAGTATGATTTAAAGTGGAACTAAGGGATGACAAAAAAGTACCTTTGTAGGCTAAGGAACCTGATGGCAGTTGATTAGAGGACTGACCCGAGGTTTGAAAGGTCGAAAACAGAGCATAAAGTTTCTCAAGTTGCTCGGGATTAAAACCCCCACTAAAGGACTGTTTAGTAGAGGCCTGGTATCCACTGAGATTTATTGGACTGTCTGGGCTTCCAATCTGCAGGCTTGCCATGTAAGGTCCAACAGGTATCTTTGGTATGGCCCGATTTTCTACGATGCTCACAAAAGGGACATTTATTTTGTTTTGGGCCAGATCCATGATTTGGGCCGGATCCATTATAAAACCCATGAAGCCCACGGCTCATATGAGCATCCAATCCGCCAGGTATATGGGTCTGTCTCGACCCGTTGGACGACCCACGCGATACAACCTCTTCTCCCTCAGAGACGAGACTCGACCGTGAACCAGATCTGCCAGTCGTCCCCATCCCTCGACTTGCAAGGGCAGAGCCCTCAAATCCTGTCTCTGCTTTTCTCCTTCAACATCACCTTCCGTCTCTGTTCTTCCCGTCGCACCTCGGCGAAGACTTCACGGATGGAGGGAAGTGGTCGTCGACCCAGGACTCTGCTGCGAACATCATCGAGGTCGCGATTCAGCCCTGCCAGAAATTCGAACACCCTCTCGGCTTCCATTCGTTTCTGGAATCGAACACTGTCACCCGTGCACTCCCAGTCTTCACCGCAACTGAGATCGAGTTCTTGCCACAGTCCCAGCATCTCGGTGTAGAATTCTGTGACTTCCCGATCTCCCTGTTTCAACTGCCACAGCCTTGTTTTGAGTTCAAAGACATGTGACGCATCTCCGGCATCTGAGTACGTCTCTCTCACAGCATCCCAAACGTCTTTGGCAGTCGGGAGGAACATGTAAGTTCTGCCGATGGTGGGTCTCATGGAGTTGATCCGGCATGAGGTGATGAATGAATTCTCGGAACGCCATTTTTGGAGAGCTGTTGCGTCACTGGAGGGAGGTTGCTTGATCTCGCCTGCCAGGAATCCCAGTTTGCCTCTGCCGTCGATAACCAGCTTGATGGATTGGGCCCATTCTCGGTAATTCTTTCCATTCAATTTCTCTATGGTGAGATGGAATGAGGGATTCTCAATTGCTACAGTCGAACTCATGGAGGTGATGGTCTCTGACTCTCCTTCCTGAGTTACCGAATGGGTAGATTCATGGCTGGCGGCCATATTGTGCTAGGGTTTTTCGTATCCCTGCTCTGATACCATGAAGACAATATAAATCAAATTCTCTTTCTATTCAATGTGTTTGTGTTACATACAATGACTCTATATATACAGTGAGAATTGGAATATAGAAACGGTAGAGAAAAGGAAACCAAGAAAAAAAGGAAATAAAAAATGTGTTACCTAATCAACCTAAATCTCCAACCATAATCTTCTCTAAATCATAATCACATTCAAAATTAAATCCCACTTAATTATCTAGGATTTCCACAGGATTGATGATCCTTTGAAGGGGTAGAGTTCCTTCTCTGGAAAGTGGAGGTTTTGATGATGAAATTCTTTGTATTCTTGGCTTAAAGAGGCTGCTCCGATGTCCAAAGATTCTTTTGTGGAGTTTTTGATGATATGCAATTTTATTTTTATCTTCTTGTGAGTTGTTCCCTAGTATATTTCCCGTGTACATGGGTTGTGTGCCCTTTAATGAAATTTACTTGTCACAGAGAGAGAGTGAGTGAGTGAGTGTGTGTGTGTGTGTGTGTGTGTGTGAGAGAGAGAGAGAGAGAGAGACGACCCACAATAGTTCCCAAAAAATGTCAAAACAGAGTGTCTCACCAGGACATCAATCTTTCAACAAGTCTATTTCGACGATTGTTTACTGATGTCAATATGCCTCCCTGCTGTTTGACTTCAGCTTCCACCATCAGAAGCCTGCGACGTTCATTTTCTCTATTCTCCTCCCACTTGGCTAGTTTTGACTGCAAAAAACGAAAAAAGATGTACAATCATAAGAAAATCATCACTTGGATTATCTCTGTTTTAGAACAGAAAAAATCATCTGAGATATTTGGTCCCACGTAGTATTCTTCCATATCTTTCTCATATTGCTCCAACCTGCTGAGCAGATTTTCCAGTTCCAAAGCAACCCTTTCCTGGTAAGGATCATGTTGTAGCTTCCCTTGCTCAACAAGACTCCGATAATGAGTGAGTGGTCCTGCAGGAGAAAGATTAGAATGATCATTTGAACACAAGCCCAAGGGGAAACATCTATTATGGATCATCATGATATGTTGAAAAATATCTACACCGAACATTCGTTAGCTGACATGGAGCAGTGGAGCACCAGTGGCTGCAGATTTCAGCTCACAGTAATATATATGATCTCAAAAATCATCTCATAAGTATTTTTTAAATTATAAAAAATTTTAAAAAAAATAATGACTTTCAAAAAAATAATAAAAAATAATGAAAACTAAACACCCAGGATGCTAACAACCACTAAAGTACTTACACCTTGTTTCATTAGTCATACGATCTTATAAAAGTAAAAATAAATGCAAAAACTTATATATTTTGTTAGCCCTAAAAGTTTTCAACCAAGGGTATCTCAGTAATTTTGATGATAATAAGGCATTGTCGATGTGAACTAATATTTTATCTAGTAACAATACAAATAAGTCATCTAGGTCGAACAAAATTGTTGACCAAGAAATGACAAAGTCCATCAAGTAAAATAACTCTACTCAAAGCACAAGTTTCAAAGTCAAACTCCAATCAAGTGAAATGCTCTCATGATGATCCAAGCAAATGGACACACTCAAACCCAAGGAATCAAGTCAAGTCAAGAGAAGACTTTAACTTTCTTATTTTGGGTTTTGAGTGATTTTGGTTTACATTGATCATTAAGTGTAAGCTCTTAATATTTAAATGATTAACTAGAACTAATCCTAAAATGATTTTTCAAAACAACGCATTGATATACTTTGAGTATTGAAAGATCAAAAGGTTTTGAAAAATGACCACCAGTGAAAAATAAGCAAGAAGTCTTAAATTGTTAAAACTAGTCGACCAGTTCCAAAAACCAATCAACTAATTCTTATACCTTATTTTTACACTGTCAAAACCAGTTGACCAGTTCCAAGAACCATTCGATTAAATGACCACTTTTGCACACAACCTAAACCTACTGTCCAAACCAGTCGATTAATTGATTGAATCAGTCGACTAACTTTCAAAGGCAAAAATAGTATACCAAAGAACCAGTCGACTGACTCCAAGAACCAATCAATTGAATGTTCTTGAACTCATGGGCCTCAAACCCTCTGGACAGATCAATTGAGTTAATTAGTCCACTAGATCTTCATCCGGTCGACTGATTGGTGAAACTAGTCACCTGTTTTTGTTGATTTGGCAATCGAAAATTCAAATTTTGAACAATTAAAAGAGGGGGGAACGGCACTATTTTGAATCCAACGATCTTCATTTAAGGACTATAAATAAAGGTTCTCTATAACATTTATTGTTATCTCTTTACAAGCTTTAACTTCTACATCCTTGTTCTCGACTTTAAATTTCATTTATTGAAAACCTAGATTTAAAAGTTTTACTCATCTTAAATATTCTGAGCTTACACTTTATCAATCTTTAGAGAATGAGCATTTATTGTACCAATCAACTCTTTAAGAGAGTACTTGTTGGTAAACGACTTTGTATATTCTCATTGTAGTCAGATTTGCAGGTAGGTGCTACCCTTGTGAGGTAAAATGTATTTGACTGAGCAAAGAGCTCGAAGTTTTTGTGGTAAAGGTTTGTCCTCCACCTGCGAAGGAGATCAAAATAGTGGAAAAACTCAAGTGGGGATGCTTGAGTCGAAAACAAATGAAGTTTTCTGAATCTCATAAAAATCATTGTGTTTGCTCTCTCTCTCTCTCTCTCTCTCTCTCTCTACTCTTTTACATTTTTGTGCATTTCTTGTATTCATTTTTAAAGTTTATAAAGTTGTCAATATTTTCAAAATACCCTATTCATCCCCCCTTTTGCCCCCTCCCCCTCCCCCTCCAGGGTATATATCTGGGCAACATATTTAATATCTATTTCTAAAAAAAAAAAATAAGAACAGATTATTTTTCTTGAACCAAAAAAGGAAAAAAATAAATAAAACTTTGTAGACAAATAACAAGAGCTAAATACAAGCCCGAAAAATCGGCTATAGTGGAAGAACAAATAACTTGATTAAATACCCTTATGGTCACCAAGTCTACGGAGTTTTCTAGAGTTCAAAACAAGAGTTTTTCTTTTCTGACTACAATGACATTTTCCTCAATGGAAGTTATGTCTATCTTGAATTTGGCTTTATTATATACTTAAATTTTCATAGTTATGAACGACACAGCCATGAAGGCTGGTTTCACCTTCCAAACCCTTAACAGTGCTAAAAATTGAATCAACTTTCTAATATCCTTTAAGAATCCCACTTAAAACCATAACAAGACTTAACCAAGTCTAACTTAGGCCAACCCTCAACGAATTCAGAGGTAAACAAAGTGAATTCTTTTTTCTTTTTCTTTTTCTTTTTTTTTGTGTGTGTGTAAGAATGTAACTTTATTCACAATTCAGTCTTTCTAAAAGCCCTTTTTTTCCTTTTATTGTTTAAGTAATATAGAGTGCTGCACATCTATACCTCCCTAACGAATAAACTATTTACACAACATCACATTGCTAAGGATGATTAGAACTCTTGAATGTCTCCCAAATATTCAATTTCCTACTTATTCTATCTTTGGTTGCTACAGAAAGAAAAGAAAATAAAATTCTGAACTTTATTTTCTGTACTGTTCTACCCACCCCACCCCCCCCCCCCCCCAAAAAAAAAAAAAAAAAAAAAAACCCACCAACCCATCCAAAAAAAAAAAATTACCTATCTAAGCAAAGACTAGGTTAGGATGATCATTTAGTCTTCTTAGGTGCCAATTAACAAGGCCTCCATGAAATTTCCCTTAATTTCTTATTTAAGCATTGAAAATTCTGATATATAAAGGTTTTGAAATACATAAAACCTAAAGATAGGGATCAAAATTTTCTTCCATTTCAGTAGAAACAGCCAAAACATTTTTGTTTCCTAGTGAAACACTAAATATGGGTGAAAAACTGAAATTAACATGTTTCTATGGAAAACAACTGATCCAAACACACTGAAAAATGTCCAAAACATAAGAAACAATTGGAATTTCTCGGTCATTCCTATAGCAAGCACAAAGATTAAAGGTGGTATCCAATTTTTTCAATAAAAGAGGGAGAAAGGGGGGGGCCGTTTATATCATTTGTATTTGCCTGTACTTTTTTCTCTTTTGCAGATGGATGTGAAGGTTTGAAATATTTTGAATTAATCAATTATTAAGCTTATTCTCGTTTATTAAAATATTTTACTTAATACTTCCTACCGCGTCCCTGTATTTCAAATTTTTCTGGTGGTTTCCATTGTGTTTCCAAATGTTTCTGAAATGCTTCCATTTACAAGCCAACCGGGGCCCGGCTCTTGTATAAAGTGAGTGAAGCAATCACTTTAGGCCCCACTCATAAAAAAGGCCCCTAATTTTGTATATATCTACAGAATAATTCAACTAAAAGTAGAGTTCTAAAGCCTGTAGAAGTCCAACCCTTACCAAAAAAAGGACCCCATAAATGTTTTAACCAATATTAAAGAGTTTGTTGTATAGTAGATCTCAAATCAGTTCCAACAATCATAAATAATTTATTTATCATATATAATTTTGAGTTAAAAAAATTAGAATAACGACTTTGAGAATTGGAATTTTGTTGTATTACGAATCCTTTTTTTTTTTTGGATAAATGTTGTATTACTAATCCTAACGCGTTGGAGTATTGAATTTTATCATATTACTAATACTAGGTAAGGTAATGTCGATTGCATGTAATCCGTGTGTGTGTGTGTGTGTTATAATTCTATTTCACTTACAATACTATTAATATATATATATATATATAAATATATGTGTGTGTATGTGTATGTGTATTACAAAAAAATCCTAAATAGCAGATAAAAAAGAAGAAAGAAAAATTTTCCAACATCTGAAAATATTTAGATTTTTATTTAATGTTTAAAAATTAAAATTATTAGACAACGATAGTTTAAGAAAACATTGTCTTGACCCATTTCTTAAAACATGATAGTTTTTTTTTCTTTTTTTTTTTTCTTTTTTTTGAGTATAGTGATGGGGGAGGAAGGAACTATTCTAAGTATGTGTGTGACATAGGGCTCGAACTTTGGCCTATCGTACGAAGAGTGGAGTTTTAACTACCTCATCTCGATGTGTTTCCACCTTAAAACATGATAGTTATTCTGATATTGATGGTTTAGATTTGTTTTCTAAATTAATTTTAAAAAAAAAATTACAAATAGAAGAAAACTCTCTAATTGAGGTTTTGAATTATATAATAAAAATTAGATTCCTTTTCAAATATATACATTTCTTATAGAATATTATTGACAATTTCTATAATAGTTGCTTCTCCCAAAATAAGTTTTTCAAAATTAAAATTGATAAAATTCTACCTAAGATCAACTTTTTCACGAGAAAGATTAAATGAATTAACTATACAATCAATGATATGTTAGCAACACTTGAATACAAAAACTTAATTAATAATTTTGCATCTCAAAAAATGAGAAGAATAAATTTTAAATAAAAAATTAATTTAATATTAAAAAATAAAAGGCCTTATTTACGTTGTCTGTCACTTTAGGCCTCAAATTATCTCAAGCCAGCCAGCTAACTGAAAACTACGCAGACCTACAGATGCTGAATTTAAGAATAAAAAATTTCAAATTATCCCGTTAATCTACAAAATAGGCCAAAATACCGAAAAATTAATGAATTATAAGATTTCAGTAAGCTGGGATCAAAGAAGAAAGCCAAAAAAGAAGAAGTCAAATGAACGAAATGAGAAGTGCAGAGAGACCAATGCATTAATGTTGAAAGCATGCCAAAAATGAATTAATCAAGAACTAAATCAATTTAATCAAAGAGATGGAAAAAAAAAATCCATAACCAGCTCAGTTCAAAAATACTCACGTACATACATATATACATAGACGTGTACAAATAGACATGTATTTGTGTGGAGAGAGATAAATCTAGACCAACACTAACCTGGACGCCTGGAGGGGGAAAGATGGGATCGATCGCAATAAAAGCGAGGCCCGTTGATATGAAATTTAGTGGATCGACAAGCGAGCCCTAGAGAGAGAAGAGACGAAATCGAAGAGACTTTTCTCATTTTTCGAGTCCTTTTCAGATCAAAACAGAGCTTCAAGAGTCGATCAACGTTACTGTAGTACTGCCAATTCGGAAACTATCACCAAAAAGTGCAGACGAAGATACATGTGGGTGGGTTCGGCTGATGACGTGGCCACCTCTGGTACCAGCCACTTGTCAGAAAGAGTAATTGTTTGTTAGACGACAGTTTGAATTGTTTGTGTTTGGAACAGAGGAAAGTGAACACTGAAGAGGAGGCAGCGACGGAAAGTAAATGGAAAAATACCAAGTAGAAGAGAAAGGTAATAAAAATACCAGAAGAGTAAGAAAGAAATAAAAAAATTAAAGAAATATAGAAATAATTTGTTGTTTGGTTAAGAAAATAAAGTAAGGAGCAAATAAAGAGGAGAAAATTTAATAATTTAAAAAAAAAAAATCTCCACCATGTTTGGTAGGAGAAAAGATAAAAGAGAAGGGGTGTGATAGAATTAAAGAAAAGAAAAAGAATGTGAGACAAATCGGTGAAAATGAAGAGGAGAGAGGGAAAGAAAAATAGATGAAGAGAAAAGAATGAAAGAGAAGGGAAAAAAAAAATAAGAGGAACATAAAAAGAAAAAGTTAATAAAAAAGAAAAAGAATTAATTGTTTTATTTGAGTAAGAAAATAAAGGAGAATGGAAATAAAAGAAAAGAAATTTAATTGTGAAATCATATAGACCTAACATAGTTCACATCCCTCACAACATAAGATTGAAATATCTAACCTTCTGTTTCGAAGCAGAAACAAAGGTAAAAATTTTTCTTAGAAGTTTTTTTCTAAAATATCATCCTTTTTTTCATAATATTGCTCTTTTTAAGTTATTTACGGAGTTATGGTTATTTTGAGAAACGTTTCTTCAAGAAACGTTTTCAGTGTTCTAATTTTTTTAAAACAGACAAACCTAAGCACAGGGAAATACGTCCCTCAGTCTTGCATCCCTCTCATCTCTCTCGTCTCTCTGTCTCCCTCTACAAATCAGTGACCCTCACTCTGACAACCTTCACGTCTATCTATCTCACTTCGCAAACTAGGCCAAGCACGCAACTCTCATGCAAGCGACCCTCACATCTCTCATGTCTCTCAAGATCAAGTTCTCTCTGGTATATCTCAGCTCAAGGTTCAACATTCATCTCCATTATGGGCTCTGCAACAACTGCATTATATCAAGTAAGCTCTTGATTCGTGAAATTAGGGTTTTTCTCTCACAAAAATTAGGGTTTTTTTCTCATAAAAAAATTAGGGCTTTTCTCATAAAAAAAAAATTAGGGATTTTTTTCTTTCTTGGAGGACACTTTACGAAGATTTTTGGAAGATTGAATTTAAACCCATGCTCACAAAATTAATAGTAGGGGGAGTTTTTTCCAATAACTAAACTTGAGGAAGAGAAGGTATAGGTATAATTTTTACGCGACATACTTTCCTTTTCTTTTCTTATGCGACATGCGTTTTGTAATTTTTTTCGTCTAACTAAAAAAAAAAACTGGTGCAATGGATCTAATTTTTATGAACCAAGTAAACATTATATCACCTCCACTTTTTCTAGTTGGAAAGAGGACATTTATCAAGGTATTTGTTACTATTTGTAACCATTGTGGAATTCGTGTGTATTTTTACTAAACCTTAGTAGAGGTTATTGTAATTAATCTTAAGAGTTAAAAGTTAATTAAGTGATTGTTGCTCATTATTTTCTTTAATTTTCTTTAAAATTGCATACCATGTCAAATTTGATTCTTATTCAGATTAGTTTTGCCTGCTGATAATATGTTAGATGATATTTTTAAGAATTATTAAATAGCTCTTGTAGAATTAAATTTCCAAGTGGTGTAACCATTCAGATTAGAGTTATAAAGTAGATGATGGTGATAAGAAAAAGAAGTTTATTATTTATTTGGTAATACGGTTACCTATTTGATATACCACAAAGTGACAGACCAATCATCACTTGACACGTATGCCTACAGATTACCTGTGCTCGGCTATTCCGAACATATCTACAAAACTTAAAGGGCAGAACACGTACCTCCAGAACAGAGCTACATTCTTACATAACTTATATGTCTGAGTACAAACCTTCAGAGCACTCTCCACTATTCAGAGCTCATCACTGCCTTAACATCTGCCGAGCAGAGAATAAGGAAACAGTTTTCAACAAGGAAACTACTATTCGTGGATATCTCTTAAACATAGTGTCCAACAAGGTAACTGTCATTCTCCGATGATCAAATCCCTACAATTATAGCTCCAAATCCTAATCAACTTAGGATTCACAAAACCTATAAATAAAACCCTAAGGTATGCTATTATTTTTATGCTCATTATTTGGCTTACTTACGGTCTTTTCAATTCAGTTTATTAACTTAAGCATCGGAGCGGCTACCGCCGGAGCCAATCCAGTGGTCCTCTGATCTTCTTCTTTGAGTGTTCTTCAAGGAGCCCAGCTTGGAATTTGCATTGGCCAAAAAGTGTAGCATTAGTTTGGTGCTGTTTGTGGGAATCGACAATTACCAAGTGCTCTACCGATTCGAAACTCATTCTCCTTTTTGTAAAAGGGTTATGGCTCCCAATTTCCGACCAAAGAAGAATACTCAAAACCCTCAACCTCAACCGCCTGCTGGACGAGGGAGAGGTCAAATAATTGATCCTATAAGGCGAGAGCTCGACCAAATCAAACTGACAAAACGAGTTAGTACAAGAGCACTTTTAGCTATGTCCAGAACATTGGCAATACTCACTGAGAATCTTGAAGCTAATCCTTTGAATCCACTCATCAACGCAAACCATCAACAAGCCCCTACTACTGCTCACGTTCATAGAGATCCCCAACCGTCAACAGCTGCAGGCAAAGGGATCCCAACCTTTATTTTAGAAGTCCATTACCGAAGCACCACTAGGGTTCCAACTCCCGGGGCTTCGGGAATGAATCCGGAACCACAACAGTTTCAACCTCAAGCAGCCCCGCATCTCCAGTCCATGAGGATCAAAATAATCCCCCAACCACGGACCAGGATCATCCTGCCCCTATAAGGCCTGAAGCCGCGAGGCATGACTCACAGTAGACGATCTTAGCCAAGGGCCCACAAAGAGCCGAAGAAGTTGCAGAGTTTATGGATCGTACTATTGTTATGAGGGGTGCTCAAAACCCTCTAAAACAGGACGAGTTAGCAAGGATGCTCAGAAGGTTTGCCACGTCATTCACTCCTGCTATCATGATTGAAGAGAGGCCAAAAAAGTTTGTTGTCCCAAAGTTCACCTTATGATGGGACAAACGATCCGAGGGACCACCTTTCCCATTACCAGCACACTATGGCCCTTCAGGGCACTTCAGATGCCTTTATGTGTCGAACATTTGTGACCAGTCTCAAGGGTACTACTCTGAAATGGTTTCATCACCTCCCACCGAACTCAGTCACTAGCTTCTACGAGCTTGGTAGGCGATTCCTGGATAGATTCATGACTAGCAAGAGGCTAAGGAAGGGTCCTGAATTCTTGTTCAACCTTAAACAAGCCAAGGAGGAGCCACTCAGAGCATACATTTCACGCTTCAATGCCGAACTCACTAAGATTACTGATTGCAGCCCCAGTTTCTTGGTAGCTGCTCTGACCTCTAGCCTTGCACAGAGAGGCTTTAGGGATTCATTGACAAAAAGTCCCTCTGTCGATATGGCAGCCCTCATGGACCGAGTAAGGAAATACATCAACCTAAAAGAAGCAAAAGACACCTCTCGAAAGACTAAAGATCAAGCCCTGAAGGACGACCAGAAAAAAGACGATCAGAAAAGGGATCCCAGTACAGCAATGAAGAGGGTTAGAAGCCTAGAGAAAAGGGTGGCGCCCAGAACCTCATATAATTCAGGGCTAAGAGAGTTCACCAATTTTACTTTTCTAAACACCTCTCCAAACAACATACTACGGCAGGTCAGGTCCCGAGAAAACCTGAGATGGCCAGAGCCCTTGAAAGGTGACCCTAGCCACCAGGATCAAACCAAGTATTGTGACATTCACAAGGACCATGGACACACCACCAACACATGTAAGGCTCTCAAACACGAGATTGGGTAACTTATAAGGAGAGGACGACTACAGGAATTCATCAAGCAAGACGGAGGGCAGAACCCCCGTGAGGATAGGCCCTAGTAGAGGAGGCCTGACTAGAGATAAGAGCAAAGGGAAGGACGGAACGAGCCTTCACGGCAGAACAACCAAGTAATCTTCCTCCTACACACAGATTCCCTTGCAACAAGAACTTCCAACAGATCAAGAAAACGTTATGCTCGGGAGGCCAGGACTACTCCCAACATCATCCAGATTTCTAACGTGGAGAAAAGATTAAGACCGTTGTTAGAAATCCAGTTATCAGATCAAGACCTTGCAGGAGTACATTGTCCTCACAGTGACGCCTTTGTCATCTCCCTCAAAATTGCCAACTTCGAGATCCGAAGAGTTCCTCGTAGACACTGGGAGTTCAACTGAACGTTTTGTTCTACGAACCTTTCAAACAGATGAAGCTCAACCCTAGTGACTTCAAGCCCACTAGTATAATCATGGCAGGTTTTGACGGGAATCTCAACACTCCGTTGGGGAGGATTAATCTTGCCACCACTACAGGAGAGGGGGACGGGCAAAAAACCACGGTAATTGAATACATGGTCCTAAACGCCAAATCCCCCTACAATGTCATAATTGGGAGACCGTGGCTGCACGAGATGGGAGCAGTCACTTCGACTCTCCACCAATGCCTAAAGTACGTCCATGATCAGACTGTCTACTCTATCAAAGGATGCCAACCAACCTCTAGGGAGTGTCATGCTCTTGCACTCAAGGCCAAGGCCCCCAAATAGCAATTACTGCATGCCCGTGAATGTAGGGATCCAGTCTACTCCCATTATCACCAGGCAGAAGGTTGCCTTTTCAGAATTAACGAGCCACTCAGCCCCAGATGAAGGGATAGTAGGGCCAAGCCCATAGGAGAACCCATAAAAATACTGGTCAGCTCGGAGTCCCAAGGGCACTACCTACAGATAGGCCCAGACCTGACACCTACTGAGCGGGATGAAATGGTCGAATTTTTAATGAAAAACCTCTCTATGATTGCCTGGGAAACGAAGGATATGGAAGGTATAGATCCAGACCTCATCACTCATAAACTGATGGTGGATCCAGACCACCCACTAGTGAGACAAAGAGAAGGTCGCTCGCTCCAGAGCGGCACCAGATTATCAACGAGGAGGTCCAAAGGCTACTTGATGCCAAGATAATACGAGAAGTATTTTATCCTGATTGGCTAGCCAATACCGTTCTGGTAAAAAAAAAATGGCAAGTGGAGAGTCTGCATTGACTATACAGACCTCAACAAAGCTTGCCCCAAAGATAGCTTTCCTTTACCGAGGATAGATCAATTAGTTAATGCTACTGCAGGGTACGAACTTATGAGCTTCATGGATGCCTATTCAGGATACAATCAAATACAGATACACTCCTCTGATCAAGAGAAAACATCATTCATAACCGAACGAGGTCTCTATTGCTATAGAGTGATGACGTTCGGACTGAAGAATGCTGGGGCCACATACCAACGTTTGGTTAAATAAGATGTTCAGCCCATTGATCGGCAGTACCGTGGAAGTATATATTGATGATATGCTAGTCAAAAGCCTACGGAAGAGTAGCCACCTCCAGCACCTGGCTCAGACGTTTGATATCCTGAGGCAATACAAGATGAAGCTCAATCCCTCAAAGTGCACCTTTGGTGCGATGAAAGGAAAATTCTTGGGATACATTGTCTCCTAAAGAGGTATAAAGGCGGACCCCACACAGATCGAGGCTCTGGCTGGACTAGAGTCACCAAAGACCAAGAAAGACATTCAAGCTCTGAATGAAAGAATAGCAGTTCTGAGCAGATTTATCTCCAAATCCACTGATCGCTACTTGCCATTCTTCAAAGCCCTGAAAAGTAACAAAGCGTTGCAGTGGACAGAAGAGTGTGAAAAAGCCTTTCAAGAACTAAAGGAGTACTTGGCATCACTCGAACTCTTATCAAAACTAGTCTGGGGGGAAAAATTACTTTTATACCTTGCTGTATCTGAGAACACTATCAGTTCTGTACTGGTCAGATAAGATAGGGGCATCTAGAGGCCCATATTTTATGTCAGCAGAGCACTGCAAGACACAGAGAAAAGGTACCCTGAGATTGATAAACTAGCTCTTGCACTTATAATATCTGCTCAGAAACTCCGACCTTACTTCTAAGGACATCCTATTGAAGTTCCAACTGCCTACCCTCTAAAGTCCGTATTGAGGAAACCTGAAGTCTCAGGGCGATTAGTCAAATGGTCAGTGGAGTTAGGGGAGTTCGACATATCCTATGTTCCATGGATCTCCATCAAGGGGCAGGCCTTGGCTAATTTCGTTGCTGAATTCACTCCAGTGCTACAAGACAAGACACGGCCCTATGAAAGCTTGGAAGCGTGGCAACATTACATTGACGGATCATCCACGGACCATGGGTCTGGGGTCAACTTGATACTACAGTCCCTTGATGGGCTCATAACAGAAAAGATAATTAGCCTAAGGTTCAGAGCCTCCAATAATGAGGCAGAGTACGAAGCCCTTGTCCTCGGAATGAAGTTAGCACGGGAGTATGAGGCTCAGAACCTCGAAGTCTTCTTTGATTCCCAATTGGTGGTAAGCCAAGTTTTGGGAGAATTTGCCGTTAAAGATGACAGGATGCTTCGGTATTCAAAACTAGTCAACTCACTGAAACGCTCCTTCCAAACGTTCTCTATTCAAAAAATAGAAAGAAGCTAGAACTGCAGAGCTGATGCTTTGGCAGGCATGACATCTCACCTGAAGTCAGAAGAAGATTCTACATTAAAAATCTCCCATCAGCCGAAGCCGAGTATAGAAGAGATCCAAATTGCCCAAATTTCTAAGTAACCTCAGAACTAGATGACTCCTATCCTCTAGTACTTGGAAGAAGGGCTCCTACCAGAGGACAAAAATAAGGCAAAAAAGGTCCGAATCAGAGCAGCTCGGTACCTCGTCATGAATGAGAGGCTTTACCGAAGATCTTACTCTCAACCATTACTGAAATGCCTGTTCCCAGAAAAGTCTCAGTACGTCGTGGCAGAAATTCATGAAAGAATATGTGGAAATCATAATGGGGGCAGAACCATAGAACAACGAGCTCTAACACAAGGCTACTACTAGCCTGGAATGCTTAGAGAGGCAAAAAAGTATGCCCGAAAATGTGACAAATGCCAAAGGTTCGCTCCCTACCAACACCAGCCCTGCCATGAGCTCATTCCTGTCATAAGCCCATGGCCTTTTGCTTAGTGGGGGATGGACATCATAGGCCCATTGCCTAAAGCTACACCGAACAGGAAATATCTTCTGATAGCTATTGACTACTTCTCTAAATAGGCAGAAGCAGAGCCACTAACACACATTACAGAGAAGGAAGTCAAAATTTTCACTTGAAAGAATATAGTCTGTAGGTTCGGCATACCACGCTTGATCGTCTCAGACGACGGTACAGCAGTTTGCTGGTAAAAACTTCAAAGATTTTTGCCAAGACCTACATATCAATCAAAATTTCTCCTCTCTTAGTCATCCCCAAGCCAATGGGCAAGCAGAGGTCACTAACCGAACAATCCTTGATGCTCTTAAGAAGAAACTGGAAGGGGCCAAGGGAAAATGAGTTGAAGAACTCCCTGAAGTACTTTGGGCCTACAGAATAACTAGAAGAACTCCAACGTCGAAAACTCCCTTTTCACTTGCCTACGGCACCGAAGTTGTGATCCTTGTTGAGATCGGCATGCCTACCTTGAGGAGTGAAGCTTTCAACCAAGAGACCAATGATCAGCAGCTCGTAGAAAACTTAGACTTACTTGAGGAAAAAAAAAGCAAGCTAGAGTTAGGATGGAAGCATATTAGCACAGGATGGTCAGCCACTCTAGACTAGGGCTAAAACCTTCTAGCTTTCAGGTTAAAGATCTTGTCCTAAGAAAAGTGTTTCAGAACACCAAGGATCCCACCACGGGAAAGTTATCACCCAACTGGGAGGGCCCCTATAGAGTCATAAGAACAGTAAGACCGACCACTTATTGGTTAGAAAGCATGGATGGGAACCCTGTTCCTAGGCCTTGGAATATAGAACACTTACGAAAGTATTATTAATGAAGAATTTTTTCTTTCAAATATTCCATAAAGTGTTCTCATCTCAATGTACAAACCTCATGTCTGGTTCATCTCAATGTACAGACCTCATGTCTGGTCCATCTTAATGTACAGATCTTGTTTCTGGTCTATTTTAATTTAGAGACCTTAAGTCTGGTCCATCTCAATGTACAAATCTCGTATCTGGTCCATCTCAATGTACAAATCTCGTATCTGGTCCATCTCAATGTACAAACCTTATGTCTGGTCCATCTCAATGTACAGACCTCTTGTCTGGTCCATCTCAATGTACAAACCTCCTGTCTGGTCCATCTTAATGTACAGATCTCGTATCTATTCCATCTCAATGTACAGATCTCATATCTGGTCCATCTCAATGTATCGACCTCGTGTCTGGTCCATCTCAATGTACAAACCTTATGTCTGGCCCATCTAAATATACAGACCTCATGTCTGGTCCACCTAAATGTACAGACCTTGCGTCTGGTCCATCTTAATGCACTGGCCTCAAGTCTGGCCCATCTCATTGAACAAACTTCAAGTCTGATCTATTTAGGATACCGACTTTCATGTCTAAAACGTCACACCAAAACTGATTGGTTATTTCAGAAACTAAAGGGAAAAAGGGGTTAGCTCAGTTGCTCGGCTACATAGCAACGAACATTCTTTCAGCCAGATATCCACCCCAACTAACTGTCATTTGGTCCAGCAGTTAAGCCCTGGATGGTTGGCCTATACAACGCCTGTCGTTCAAGATTACTTAGTACAAACTTAGATTCAAATACTTCTAAATTCAGAACTCAAGTTCAGTTGCTTACTATTTCCCTACTTTCAATCATTATAACTTGGGTAGGAATATTGTCAAGTCATGCAGCTCGGAAGTCAACACATTATCTATAATCGATTAGGAGTTAGAGTTAGTTCTAGAACAGGTTCACTTACTTTAGTTACAAGTTCCAAGGGTCGAAGCCCATTTATACATTACAGAGCATCAACAACTTGGGACGGCACCCAGTTAACCTAGCATCTACAACAACCCGTAAAAATTTTCAGAATATTTTAATTCGGCAGATCCTTGGGTGTTGTGAAAATCTGTTTTGCCTGCCTCTAAGATATACAAATGAAACCGCTTATGAAAGGTAGTAAACAACAATACTCAAAAAATTACTCAATCTCTGAAAGATCACAGTTTATCGAAAATACACTAGAAATAAAGAGAAAATGCTCAGTCTTTTTGATAATCCGGAATAAGTTACATCAAGCTCAGAAAGCCTACAACAAAAACAAGATACAAAAACAAAAAGGAATCCTAGACTACAGTTTAATCAGAGAAAAGGTCGCCGGTCCGCCCATTTCATCATCACTGTTCGCAGACCCCATTTGAAAGGAAGGAACCCTCCTTCGTTCTCTTCAAATTCAGCATAGCGCCTTGGCCAGCTTAAGCAAGGGTCTCTGCCAAGAACAGAATGAGAGGAGGCACTCCGCCATCATCTTCATCATCAACAATCTAGGCCTCGGTGGGATCAAGGGAGTCCACTTGCCTAGCAAGGAAGTCTTGGCCGGATACGAAGATGGAAAAAAAGACTGCCACCTCCGCCGACTTGGTCCTCGATAACAAAGGCAAAGGATTGGACTGTTTCTGTCCACAATTTAGTCACACCCGACTTAGATTGAAAATCGTCAATAATCTCCAAAACCTTGATGGCAACAAAACCCTGAACAGAACGTAGAAGGATAAGCTCCGGACGGCTACGGTGTCTATGAAAACTCTGTTTACTTTGGTAAAGCAGCATTTTGAAAGGAAAAATATAGGGAATGGGCGAAAAGTCTACCATCTTCTCACACATATAGATGCCTGAAAATCACAAAGACCACCTAGTCAAACCTTCACGATGGTTGGGATAGCTTAGAGAGCCCAAACGACGAAGCGGATCAATAAATGACGCACCAACAGTCACCTTGGAAAACAAACAGACAAGGCGCATGGCTTTTCAAAATCATATAGCCCTAGTTGCTCGTTGACATCGAACTAGGACTTGGGGGAGGGGGGAGTAAATGATATACCACAAAGTGACAGACCAATCATCACTTGACACATATGCCTACAGATTACCTGTGCTCGGCTATTCCGAACATATCTACAGAACTTAAAGGGCAAAGCACATACCTCTAGAGTAGAGCTACATTCTTACATAACTTATAGGTCTGAGTACAGACCTTCAGCGCACTCTTCGCTATCCAGAGCTCATCACTGCCTTAACATCTGCCAAGTAGAGAATAAGGAAATAGTCTTCAACAAGGAAACTGCTATTTGTGGATATCTCTCAAATGCAGTATCTAACAAGGTAACTGTCATTCTTCGATGATCAAATCCCTACAATCATGGCTCCAAATCCTAATCAACTTAGGATTCACAAAACCTATAAATAAAACCCTAAGGTACGCTATTATTTTTATGCTCATTATTTGGCTTACTTACGGTCTTTTCAATTCAGTTTATTAACTTAAGCATCGGAGCAGCTACCGCCGGAGCTAATCCGGTGGTCCTCTGATCTTCTTCTTTGAGTGTTCTTCAGGGAACCCAGCTTGGAATTTGCATTGGCCAAAAAACATCACTATTTATCTTGTTTCAAGTTTATGAAATGATTACTCTAGTCATTTGGGTTCATATACTTAAGCATTTAGTATTACTTGATTTGTATTTTGTATTACTTCAAAATAATTTGGTTATAGCTATGATGGCCCACGTATATGATATTTGATTGTAATGGTTATCTTTAATATCATGTCTTAAATTGTAAACATTATTTGGTGGGCTACAAATATTCACAATAATGTATGCTTGGTATGTAAAATACTTGTGGGCTAACAAAAAAATTCCTTCAAATCCTTTGAATGCCTTGAGTTTTAATTGCTATCATTTGTCATAAGTTAACAACTAAAATTTTACACTTGTGAAGGTTAGAAATGGATGAAAGATTTGTTCTCGTGTTGTGCTATTGGGAAGGAAATATATATTATAGGAAAGATGGTCTATGCTATAATATAAATTCTCGACACAATATTAAGTTGAAGAGAGTAACAAGTTACTATCAACTTTTGGATAGGTTGTATTCTATCATGAAGCTGGGTATGACACAAGTTCGGTTAAAGTTGACTTATAGATTTCCACGATCTAAGGTGAATACACACCGTTAGAAATTATTGATGATGAGAGTGTGGACATAATGTTTGTCGTTATTTTAGATAATCAAGGGGTATATAGCATTGCATTGGAGACAGAAGAGATTAAGTCTGCTACTTACACTTAATTGCTTACACAAGACAGTGATGCAGCAATAGTTGACACCTTTGGCATGGTACATCATACTTCTAGTCCTATGTTGATAGGCAAGCCTTGCCATATAGAACGCAATGCTAGACCGAACACAGAATCTGTTCTTAATGTTATAGAACATATTTCTTATGGTGAGAGTGAATATATGTTTCCAAGTGCTCACCCCGATGTGTCATCTAAAAAAGAAGATGATATGATGAATTTGGGTGATGACAACGAAATAGATAAAGCCAATGAGCCGATTCGTTTGCATAAGGTCGATTCTTTATTTTTTACAAATCTAAATTTTGAAGATGATATTGGTGGCATTATGTGAACAACATGTGTAAATTGCTCATTTTTGTAAATCTGCTTATTCATAAATTCACGTTTTATTCCATACCAAATGTCGCCACTTGGATCTGTGTAAGATCCCATTAACAACTTTTTTCTTTGTGAAGAACTTCCTTCATTTGACTCATTCGATTACTTGCTTGAGTTGTTCCTCGGTATTTTTCTAGACTTGACCAATTAACTTATCGATAGTCATCTCATTTATAAGTCACTACACGGTCACTACTTGACATGATATATCGGTGCTTGACATGATAAGTCACTGCATGGTCACTATTTGACATGGTAAATCACTGCATGACATGAAATCTTACTGGTTGACATGATATCTCTGTGCTTGACATGATAAGGTCGCTACATGGTCACTCTTTGGCATGATAAATCACTACTTGACATGAAATTTCATTACTTGACATGATAAATCACTAAATGCTCATTGCTTGACATGTTACATCAAGTTTTTTAAGTTGTTAGCTTTTATCTCATTTCTCATTTATAATATATTAATAACAGATAGAGATAGTGGATCCCAGACCGATAGATGGATTTGTACTTTACATGCAATCTACACATAAATCTACACTTATATGGGAGGGGTAGGTTTGAATTTACATATGTTCAATTGAATGTATTTATATTTGATCAATTATAAAACATCTATTTATTTGTGCATTTTAATTGTAGGATCTTGGACTGTTTGATTGTTGTAGGAGTGATAATCTGCTTCATGACCTCCCCTTGTAGACCCACAAATAGAGATATATTTACTTGAGCTTGGATTTTATGGAGCCTATCAAGTTGGATTTAACCAACTTGATTAAGCTCTAATCACAAGCGCTTGTTGAGAGACGGCATGTGGAACACATTCCATCTACCTTGTGGGAGAGTGTACCATTACGTTGCAAGATGTGGCAATATTGCTAGGTTTTCTAATAGATGAGGCACCTATCAGAAAACATGATATTGGCTCTGCAATGCCCATATGTCAACAACTTTGTCTTAAGTTGTTGGGGATTACTCCAAATTAGTCTGATCTTGATGGATCACGACTAAAGCTTAGATGGTTGGTTACTCATTTTAGAGAGTTACCCGAGGCTATAGGCGATGAGACTATACAAAAATAAGCTAAGAGGCCTACATTTTACAGCTTATTGGAGGTTCCTTATTCATGGATAAGTTAGGGAATAAGGTGAAACTGATGTATCTTTATTTACTTAGGGACCAGGCCTACAGCCTCGGAGATAGGTGGTCGGCCCACTTATTTTATTGTAGGTATTAAATTATATTTTGGTTGGATAGATATAGTTGTCTATTATATTAAATTATTACTAACACGTTTTAAATCTATGTGAATAGTTATGGGTATGGGAGAGGCTAACACACATCCGACCTGATAGATAACTCACTCGGGGGAATGAGGAGGAGCCATTACCTTTGGAGCACAAGTGGGGAGCAACATTTTCAATTAGGGGGACACCAATTCATGCACTTTGCCATTATAGGGACTAGCTCGACCAAATGGGAGATTATTAGGTTTATTATATGTTTTTTATTATTACGTATATAAATTAAGTTGGCCCATTGTATTGTTTATTTAACCTTGATTTTTTTTTGTTGGTTTATAGATGGTATGGCAAGCGTATACAGATGATGTCATCGCGACATTACTTACATATTGCCTTGTCAGGTAGAACATATGGTTAACTATGTCACCATTGATTTGCTTTGAGGTTGTTGAGTGGCACCTTTCCAGATCGGGTTATGTGTTAGTTCAGACTTCGCTAGGAAATACCATTTCCACGAGATACAAACGTTGAGCTTCACGCTACCGATCAACGAGGGAGGGCACTATATAGGTGGGACGTTGTGCATTAGCTATAGATTGATCTATGGAGTCATCAATGGGATCATATTGCATTTGCTAAGCCACTGGATCACCCACTTGAGTATATAGATCCCTATATGGTGTGGTATCAACGAATTACTTGTCGCTTGATTGGGCCACCAATTATTAAGCCATTGGTTGGATTTTAACCCATTGGGAGTATTATCAAAATACTAGTATGAATTTGTTTTATATGTTATTTTTCATTATATTCGATTTTTATATTCGAAACATACTTATAATTATTAATAGTACTTGCAGTCGAGTACCTTAAGCAAAATACACATGAAATTTGATGAGGGTTCTGGTGATCGGGTTGAGCCACATTAAGCGTGTACTGATAATTAGGCACTTAGTTATTCAACTTTAGAAATAATTCAGCCCATCAGCGTATCAGAGACGAGCACATTCTAAGCAATTTCGTCTCATTGCAGTTGGCCCTAGTACCCCAAGAGAGACCATGTGGCATTGTTAATACATATTAAAGACGTTTTCATAGGGGCATTGATACAACAATTGGCACTTCATCATTAGTAGAGGCTCTATCATCCTCCACTACGTACTCACTGAGATCGCATATCGATGACTATTATGTAATTGGCACGCCATCTATTACCTTACTATAGTGTATTTCTCCCACTGACCTTCATGTGCCTAATGAGGGGTTGACAATGCTTCACCATGATAAAGATGAAACCAATGGTATGGGTGAAGGTGTAGGTTGGGGGTTTAATCCCATTGCTATACCACGAGGTCCACACACTCATCATGCACGTGGCCAGGCAATGATTGGTGATGCCTCTCAAGTCACACAACTTGAGCAAGAACCTGAACTCCATCATGACCCATAACAAAGGCCTAGTTGCAGAAAGAGGGCACCTCCATGTGGGACTTGATTCGTCAGGTAATCAATATTCTTGTTATATCCAACTATTATATGTATCCTTATTGTAATTCTAATTTTTTCTTGTTCTTTTTATTCTTACAAGGAGCTTGAAAAAGGTATAGTAACTGTGGATGTATTCTCTTTTTTTTTTTTTTTATAGAAAAATTATGTACACGGGGCAAAACACAGTGTTAAAAAACTTCAATTTAGTATAAATTCTTTTTTTATACATATTATGGGTCTTGTGTAAGCAAACAGGTCATTAGGTTGGTTTCTTTGGGTTGACATGAAGCAACAATAGGTTGTTGATGGTTTGGTTTGTTTGTGATTGCAGATGGATGGGATGAATTTGTTCATGGTTTGGTTTGTTTGTGATTGTGGATGGATATGATTGATTTGTTGATAGTTTAGTTTGTTTGTGTTTGTGGATGGATGGATTTCTGTGTATTATGTTTGAGGGACTGCTTTGTTGGATTTTTGTATATGTTGGTTGTGTGTATATTGTTTTTCAGGTACTTAATTTTGGTTTGAGAGGCAGGGATTTGGTTTAGGTACAAGATTGTGAATGGGTGAACATGTTTTTTTTTCTTTACTGTGTTTTGAAAGCTTTTGTTCATGGATGGATGGACATTGGTTGTTTTTGTGTTGGAAGGATTGCTTTGTTGGATTTGTGTTAGCTGTGTTTATACTATTTTTTTTAGGTACTGTATTTTGGTTTGAGAAGCAGGGTTTAGCTACTAAAGTGAGCTATTTTTTTTCTTTTATGTGTTTTGAAAGCGTCTTTTGAATACTTATAATAGGCTCTGTAGGAAGATAATGAGAATTAGTCCCAAGATATCTAAATACTACTCCAGTAGAAGGATAAGGGGCAATTGGTGGTAGAGAGACCTTCTCAACCATCTCATTTTTTCCTTCGGGATCCTTAGACCCTTGAAAAGTTTACTTCGTAGAAACACTAGATAATGGAAGCACTGAACTCATAAACCGCTCAACAATGGAAACACATGAGCATGAGGGAACTTCTTCAGGATAGACCATGGCATTAGCTTTGGTCACTCGACAATCCATACAAAAAATCCTTCTCCTAATTAGCATATAAGGAGGGTCGTCCTTATCCGGGCTATGCTCTTATTGCCCAGTAAGGATGCCAACGAGAATGCCATGAAGTCTAGGCTTCAAGACATCAATTGTGGGTCCCTCAACCCATTACCTGCTTGGATCAAAAAGGTGACTCCAATCATGATCTTTCATGGCAAAGGCCCTCGCCAACTCGGCCTTACTATATTTATAAGGAAAAGGTTTAGGTTTTGTCTTCTTGCCTGCTCAAACACCACACTAGGTTTGTGGGACAATGAACAAATACTCCCTCGATGAAAACTTCCTAGCTCCCCCAATCTCTAGGGTACACTTGTCCCAACCTTTCTCGCTTTGAGGCAAGTTCTGGATCAAAATGGCACCATGCGGAGAAATATAGTAGCAGTCGTTTCCCATTCGCTTAACTATATGAGAAGCCCTAAACTCTATAAATCCCAATCATAGTTTGTGGATGTGGGAAAAGGCCAAGAAACATATGAGAATCCAATAACCACTAGGAGTCAATTAGCTAAGGAAAATATGGAAAAATTTGAAAAACTAGCAATAAAAAGAAACTATAGGGAGCTCGAACCCTAATGTTATCACCATGGGATGGAACTTGATGAAATCCTTGCAACTGCATGGTACCCCAAACAACTCCTCACTACCAAGATTCATGATCACATCCTCAGGGAATGCATCTTGGTACTCAATGATGAACGCGGTAAGATCATTGTCATATTTGATCTTAGGTAAAAAATGATCAAAACAAGAAGGGTCACAAGAAGAAGTATGAGGGGGAATTATAGCAACAGCGTTTAAAGCTCTAGCTTTATCACCACTGTTACCAGCATCATCAACAATTTTGACCAGAGAATCGCTCAACATCGTCGAATGGTGAACAACTCACTCAAAAGAAAAAAGAAGCAAAAATATGAGCGAAGAAAGTAAGAAAAATCTCTTGCAAGAAAACTTTATAATCTAAGAAAAGGTGGGAAAATTGGGATTACCATACATATGATAGGTCATGAAAAGAAGTGCCAAAAGTGGCGGCAACCAAAAAGCACGTCTCATTAAATGAGACCGCATTGGACAAAAAAGCTCTCATGTGAGTAACATGAAGAAAACACACCACCTTACCTAGACCAGAGAACCCCAAGCTCCAACATTCTGCATACAGAGAAGCCCAAAATCACTCATGCATCCGAGCACACAAAACCCGAAGAGAGTATATTCCTGGTCATCATTCGAAGAAAAAAAGTCATCATCCTTCCCATTTTGTAATGCCTCGACCTTGATAAATTAATAATTAGTTTGCTAATTATTAATTAGAAATAACATAAAGAATAATTAAAAAAATTACTCAGAAATTCCTCGATAGTCACGATAGACCAATAAAATAATCAAATACGTCAAAGGGGAAAGATGTAACTCCCCGAACTTAGTTTACAATTTATTTGACGTAATGATGCCATTTTGGAACCTAGTACGTTGGTTTTGCTGTTTGACCTTCATTTAACATTATAAAAATTCAAATTAGAAAACTACGGAGAACACAAAGAGATAATAACCAACATGAGGCATTCAACATCGAAGCTAACCGAAATAGGAAGCAACCAGAAGAAACCATTTCGTAAAAAGAACAATAGAAAAGAAATTACGAAGGAAATAGTTAAAACAGTAAATTGTGCCAACCAAACAAGGCATAAGCACAAAATTGTAAAAATGAGCCCAAATTGAGGCCAATGGGTTTTGAACCCTTGACCTAAATGGGCAAGCACTTAAGCACCTAAAAATTAACCAAGTGGGCTGCCAACACTTTTGTGCTTAATTATGCAACAAAAATGTATATATGCTCAATTTAATCAAACCCACCTCCCAAATGAGCCAATGAGCCAATGAGATTTCATGCATCAAACTAAAATATAAAATTAAGATTTTGCAATTATATATACCTAAGCCTATTGCGTATGGAAGTGAAATTCAGAATTCAGAAGTGAAATGTGTGGGTGTGTGCTCGTGTAACACCCCGACCCGTTTATCAGAAAAGTTAGTCGCGAATTTGAGAATTTAAAAATTTTACAAAAGATTAAATCGAGATATAAAATAATAATAATAATAATAATAATAATAATAATAATAAATAACTAAATAAATAAAATAAAAATAAAAAATAAATAAAACAAATAATTTATATCTGACAAATGAGGCATATGGTAGAATGGGAAAAAATGAGCCAAAATTGAGGCCAATGGGTTTTGAACCCTTGACCCATGAATTTAGCAAGCACTTAAGCCCAAAAATTATGCCATTTGAGCTGCCCCACTCTTTGTGAAATATACTACAATATATATGTATATATACACTTAAAAACATATCCCTCCACCTCCCAAATTGGCCAATGGCCATTCATGCAATCAAAAGAATTAATTTTAAAATCAAAACAAGCAAACTATAAGTAGTATAATACATCAGTTGGGTGTGTGCATTTGAAGTCAGGAATCAGATTGAGGGTGATTGTATAGAGAGAGAAAGTTAGAGAGAGAGAGAGTGAAGGAGGAGGGTGAGGGAAGAAGAAGCTTGAATCAGACCATAGAAGCTTGAATCAGACCCTAGAAGCACAAGAAGAAGCAGACTTGGAGCAAGGAGAGGAGAGAGCTACTGTCGAGAAGGTATAACTCTACAAACCCAAAAGAATTTCCTTTCTCTAAATACTCCCCCATGCACGAGCTATTTTAGTTTCATTCTTGCATGCATGGTAGATAGACCATAAGATCTGGGTTGAATGCATGACTATTGGACCATCGAGAAGACCCAAAACACCAAAACCCGTATACAACCACCATGGATGGACCTTGAAGTGCAGGTTTGAATCGACTTACACCAAACTCATTTTGAATTTTTGAGACTTGAAATAGGTCATTCCAGCACCTCAAAACGGTAGACCGCGACCCCAACACTCAGGTTAAGGCCATTAAAAATGAGGTAGTAGGTCACGGGTTCATGACCCAAGTTCCATCAATGAAGCCTTAGATCTTTTTTTTTTTTTTTTGAGCAGGGATCAGATCGCCATAGCCTAAGGAACACGACAGGCCAAGCCACACATGAAATGGTACAGAAATGAGTGTGCGGTAGGCGATTCATAGTCGCCACTATCGGAGCCCAAACACGGCTTCTAGGCTGTTTTGAGACTTGAAACCGATGCCAAACCGTTTCCCTCAGCTTTAGTGGTCAATACCACTAGAAAACAGAGGACGAAACGACGCAGAAATGCACGAAATTGAAGGATTCAAAAACCAAAAAATTAGGGCAACACGGGGAAAGAAGAGGGAGGAAGATGAACAGGGGATGGGTTGGTTCGGGTCGAATCTGGGTTCGGGTCGGAACCCGACCTGTCGCATAATTGGGTTTAAGGGAAACTACGCCGTTTTGATTTAAAAGATTTTAAATTTTAAAATTTAGGGCTAACTGTCATCATGACGTCAGCATTACACATTGAACCGGTCGGTTCAATGGATTTATGAACCGGTTCAGTTACAAATCAAGTGAACCCTTTGGTTTAGTTTGATATTTTGGATATTTACGGTTTGACCCTCACTGTTATACAGATTTACACTGTGGCCCAAATTTTTGGAAAAATTATGCAAATACACCCCTGGAAAAATAATTAAATAATAAAATAATTTATTTAATTATTTTATTAAATAAGTAAAAGTTACTATTTTGCCCCTAAACATTTAATGACTCAAACGGAGTCCGATTAAAGTAAATGAATAGTGTATTTTAACTATTTCGAGCATTCCGCATCCAATGGAAGGGTCTGTTTTATGAGATGAGACTCCAAAAAATTTAGACGCATAAAAGAGTAAATTACCATTTTACCCTAATGATGTACGAGGCCAACTGAAAATAAAAGATAGTCTATTTTGACTATTTTGGGCAATCCGAACTCAATGGTAGGGTCCATTTTGAGAAACGAAGTACCGAAAAATATGACGCATAAAAATATAAAATTATAAAAATAAGACCCGGTAACAAAATGAAAAATGACCGACGCGTCCCTAAGACTTAATGAAGCTATAGGGAGAGGGTAATTGGAATAGAGGGGACTCTAAATTGACAAGTTAAATTATGTGATACTTTGAGTAAGAAAGTAACAATATTTTGAATTGTGATTATAGGGACCCTCATTAAAGGAGAGATTTTTGGATTAGCTCTTGGGATATCAGGTGAGTATTTTTATACCATGTTGAGGTGAATTTTTATTATAAATATAAATATCGAACTCTTGTATAATTTGAAAATAGATCCTTCTGTTTGAAATCGATTTGAATGACTTATTGACATTGCCATTTCCTGATAGTTTGTAAAATGCTCATGATACTATAACAGTTTTTCTCACTAATCCTTGAACCGTTTTGATTAAAGGCTAAATATGAAACTTTGATTTGAGTAATTGAACTGTTATTGATGATTATTGATTTTGGATATGATTTTGATGCTTTGAATAATAGAATCTTCTATGATCTGTCATTATCGAATAGATTGTGACTTTATTGAACCCTAACCATGGGGTATATGAGTGGTACTATTGAATTTGATCTCAGTCAGCGAGGTTCTAATTTGTTGACATTTGAACCCTACCCACGGGGTATATTGGTGGTATTTTTAAATGTGATCTCAGTCAGCGATGTGCTAATTTGCTGGCCATAGAAGAGTAATTTTTATTGATTTGAACTTTTATGAATATCGAATGTGAACTATGATTGAACCTTGAATCTTTAAATTGAGAACTATTGAACTACGATTTTGATTATCAAACTATGAAATTGTTATCGAACTATGTTACCGAACCATGAGGTTGATTTTGAACTATGACTATTGAATTTGAAAATGACTTTGAACCATAACTATGATAGAGTTATAATATTATACTACGATGTTGATTTGATTATGACTATTGATATTAAAAACGACTTTGAACCATAACTATGATTGAGTCACAAAAATTGAACTATAATGTTGATTTGACTGTGACTATTGATATTGAAAAGGACTTTGAACCATGTTTGAATTACAATACAAATTATCGTTACCAACTATGTTATTGGATCATTATTTTGATTGTGTTATGTTATCGATTTTGATTTACGAATGTGATTGAATTGAGATTATCGAAATGATTTTGATACTATTCTCTGATCTGTTGTACTTGATATGATGTATTTTAATTCCATATGAGTATAGACATTTCAGACTGTACTACATAGTAGTTTTGAAACCCTTGGCATGTTATGGAAGTACTCATTGGGCTTGTTGAAGCTCACCCCATTCTATTAACATTTTTCAGGTAAGGACTAGACAACTTGCTTTCAGGTGATGCAGGATAAGTGCTTAAGTGATGAAGCAAGTTCTTTTTGATGAGTCCTTAACCGAATATAGATTAGATATTTTTGGGATCTTATGTATTAAGTTATGTAATATTATGCTACTCTTGACTTGGAGACGATGATCTTTGATGATGGTATTTAAATTAACTAATGAAGTGATGTAGCTTATTTTGTGGATGATAAGAAAAAAAAAATTATTCCGCTGCGTAAATGGTATTTAGAAAAGTACTGTGATTATTGAAATAGGCCTTGGTGGCCGATCACGAACCCCTAATCCGCATAAGCTGGGTTTCGGGTCGTGACAGCTCGGGTAGAAAGAGTGTGAGGTAGAGAGAAATGGAGAAATGAGAAATTGTGTGTGTGTCCATGGAGGAATCAAGAATCAAAGTAGAGGAGAAGAATGCAGAAGCTTAAGGAGCTCAGGAACTAAGTTTAAGAATAGGATTAAAGACTGCCATGAAAGGTAACCCATGAACTGAGCTTTCTCTCTCTCTAGAATTTAAGTTGTAAAATTTTCTGTTGTGGATTGTATAATAGGATATACTCACATGCAATGATGTTTCTATGTTTATTACATGAGGGAAATGAATTTTCATGGGCTGAATAGGCATGAAACCCTAAGAACAGACCTTAGACCGCCATTAAAGGACCTTGACAAACCGAGTCTAAACTAGTTTGAGTTAAACCTTAATTTAGGTATGGGGATTAAAACTAGATGCTAAATGGTTCCCGAAACAACAAAAATTAGGCGAAATGGCCCTAAGACCAGAGAGAACCGTCGAGTTGCAGGATCGGGTCTAAAAATGGCTTTCTGTGCACGAGGCCTTACACTGGATTTTAGGGATGGGGTTTGAAGCTCCATTGTCCAATGAGCACAACCCAACAAACCTTAGTCAAAATGGCCCAAAATTGGACCTGAACGAAGGAGTTGTAGGTTCACACAATAATGGGTTGAACCGAACTCCATTCTTAGATTCGAGCCTACGAAATGGACATATAACTGAAGTATAAGGTCCTAGAAACCCTTTGGGGTGGAAAGTAGAGGGATTGGATGACTGAAACATCACAAAATTGAATTGGAAAAATTTTTGGTTTAGGGATTACTGTTCATCGTCCTGGGGAAGATGATGAACAATATCGGATCCGAGTCAGGCAATTCAAGTTGGGTCAAACCCGCCCAACAGCACACGCACTTGGGTCACTAAGACGGCACCGTTTTGGGAGAAATTGGTTTTAATTCTAATTTGATTTGAGGCTGTTTCATTACAACCATAGAAAATTGAAATTGGATTGAGGCTTTGATCCAACCGTGGATAAGGGAATTAAGAAGGCTATTTGATTCTGGTTTAATTGAAAGCTTGGACCGGTCAGTTCAGGGAAAATGCGAACCGGTCTAGGGTTTGGGTTGATGAACCCACTGGTTCAATAATTTAAATAAAACAAGAAAAAAAACCCTAACTTGTTTTAATTACGGTTTGGCCCTAACAGTTTTGAATAATTCTGTTATGGCCCAAATTTTAAAGAATTAATTCAAATGAGCTTTGGAAAATAATAAAATAATTATTAAATGGGTAAAATGACCATTTTACCCTTAGACATTAAATGAGTCAAACGAAGCCCAAATTAAATAAGTAAATAGTGTATTTTTACTGTTTCGAGCATTCCAGACTCAACGATGGAGTCCGATTTGTGAAATTAAGTCTAAAAAAATATAGACACCTAAATTATAAATGACTATATTGCCCCTAATGATACCTAGGGCTAATTAAACATAAAAGATAGTCCATTTTAACTATGTCAGACATTCTAGACCTAATAGTGAGGTCCATTTTATGAACCCAGGTCCCAAAAAACTAAGCTATATAGCATGTGAAATTACCAAAATGCTCTTAATGCTATGCGAAGTCCAAATGGGACGAAATTGATACCGATAAAAGCCCAAACACTTGTGAAACTGTACACATGATTAAATGACGAATCGAAGGCAGAATTTCACAAAATGTAAAATAACCAAAATACCCCTGAGCATGGTAAGTGCAAAGTAGAGGCCGAATAAAGGCAAATATGATATAATAAATTGTCATAAGCATAATTATGGAAGTTGAAGGGCTAAATAAGACTTCGAAACAGTCAACGTATAAAATGAGAAATGACCGATATGTCCCGATGATCAAAAGCAGATACTAGATGAAGTCCAAAAACTTAAAAAATTATATATGAGATATATGGAATATTCTGAGGACCACAATAGGGTTCGGGGCAAGAATGACAAAATTACCATTTTCCCCCTAAGGTTAAATAAGTGCTTAATTAATAACGACTAGAGTCCAAATGCCTTAAATTACAATCCTGACAGCTACTAAGCCTACTTAAGGAACTTAAGAGCATAAGTTGAAACCCAATGAGTGGGTAATAGGCCAGTGGACCTAATTAAGCCATCTGATAGATTCCTAAGAGGATGAATAAGACATGAATGGATGAATTCTGATCTGTCTGTGATTAATGATGATTATTCAGGATATGCAAGGAGGTGCCTGACGTATATGGAGATTATCAGAATATCTGTGAATAGAGATAAGCGAAACAGTTTGTGAGTAACTTGGAACTTCTGACTTGGTGATATTTTAACTATCATAGTATTTTATATGATGTACTGTTTTATATATTGTACTGTTTAAATGCATATACTTAAATGCATCATTTTTGCACTGCATTACATACGACATGATTTTGTTCTGTCTTGCTCTTCTGTTCTGTTCGGGTCTGTTCTGTTCTGTTATATGGTTTGTTCTGATTCTATTTTGTTATGTTGTGTCTTACTCTTGGGCTTACTCTAGGATTGAGCGGTGTGGCTTAAGTAGGCCAGAGCCAAACCCAGAGGGTAGAGGCCCTACGAGTCTCTGTTTATGATCAGTTGGGAAAGGCTTATCCGCTAGATTGGCATCATGTTTTGTTCTGTTTCGCTCAATTCTGTCCTATTCCGTTCTAATCTGTGTTGTGAGCAAAACCTAGAGGGCAGGGGCCCCTCAAGTGTCTGCTCATGGGCAGCTGGGAAAGGCTCAAGCACACTTGATGATTTACTTATGTTTCTGATTGATATATTGGCATCTTGTCCGATTCTGTTCTAATCTGTTTGTTCTATTTAGTTTGGTTCTGTTTTATTCTACTTAAACTGCATTTAAAGTGGATTTATAAAATTGTTATTTCTGAAGTGACTAAACTATCCATGTGGTTTATAAGCAAGAACTGATTTTGAAACCCATGGCAGGGAACCTCTGTTACTCACTGGGCTTGTTAAAGCTCACTCTATTATCCTAACATTTTTTTAGGATTTATCTCTGGTAGATTAGAAGGCACAAAGAAATGAAACTAATATCCCAGAGACATCCCAAGCCAAGGTTTGATGGCAATAAATTATGGAGTCTCAGATTATTGTGATCTAAATCATGCTATTCAGGTTCGTGGTACTATGTTACTGAATAGATGCATTGTGACATGGCTCATGTATATTGGTACTCTACAGATATTTGGTGACTGATTATAGACATGTTCTATGACATATAGCTCTGTGGTATATATATGAGTAGTATCTATACAAGTTGCATTCCCGAGGTGAAAAAGTTTTAAATTTCGCTACTCTGACCCTACATTTGGGATGCAATTTATCGAATAGTTAAGAAGTTTACCTTTGGTTGGTCGCATTGTCGGTCGACAAATTGGCAAGGTGGCTAACTAGCATCACGTCCTCGGGATCTCCATAGGGTGGGTTTCGGGATGTGACACATTTTGTTAGCAGAAGTGACAAGGATTGGGGGGCATTAGCATGGGCACAAAATCAACCCACACATTTAACAATGACACCTAACGTAAATAAGGGATAAATGACTATATTGCCTCATAATCACCAAATAATCATCTATATTACCATTTAATTTTTATTTTTAGTTAATAAAATATATTAAATTTAGGGTAATTGATGCATTCATTGTATTTTGCAAGCCAGTGATGATTTTGTGCCAAACGATGATATTTGGACCCATTAGAGCTATAAAAAATAATTTGGAGTGGATCTAAGATTATTTCTAACCAGTTAAAGTAAAAATATCACATTTTTCAACTCTGATATTAGATTGGGTTGATCTTTATGCAGTTGAAAATATAATTCAAAGTTCTGCAAAGTTGTGTCTCAAGGACAATGCCTAATTTGAACGTTTGGAGGGTCAAATATGCTCATAAAGTTGCTATCGTTATGGTGCCAGCCAGACTTGGACGCGGTTTGACCGCTGTGCATTATTTTAGCCATATGTTTTAGATGCGAATTCAGTTTGGCATGAAACAAATTGGGTTGGAAAGCTAACATAAATGGCTACAATTATTCCTGAAATAGAACTTTCTAATTTCAAACGTTTACTATAGTCAATTACGTTCTAAACAAAAGCCTAAAAATCTGACTGAATGCCTCTCATACCTAATGGATTTCTAGAATAATATTTTCTTTGAGACTTATATAAGCCTTGACAATAGGGACATGAGAGGGGGCTGTAAACAAAAGGTCAAGAAGAGGACCTTTCATCATATAGTGATATTTACGAAACAAAGAGAGATTCTTCATGTTCAATTCATTTATTATATTTTTTTTATTTTAAGTTTGTAACGAGTTTCTAAAACTCTGGCTAAGGTTAGGAGTGAAGCAACAACAAACGTATGATTTCATTGTGTGATTCACCAATGCTCTTAAATGCAAGATTCAATATTTTTGGTTTAATTCAAATGTTAGTAAAGTTTTTTTTTTTGTTTTGTATAATTCTTTGATTTATCGTATACTTAAGGCACGGTAAATACTTAGAATTCCCTACAAATCAAACATCTAGTGTTACCATGTTTTGAATTAACCAAACATAATAGCATTTTTAAAATCACCGCTCCATCTTTCGATTGGGATCACCCTTCGTATGAATTTCAATTAAGTATAAAAAAAGAATCACACACAATTATCATAAGTTCGTTGTTATGGATCTCTGATGCCATAGCACTCTTCTATATTATTTTTAGTTATTTCATTTATTTTAGCAATCAACCAACTATTTTCTCTAAGCAAACATATTTGATTTTTTAAAATTTTTATTTTTGACAATTGTCTTAAATTACTAGTGGTTCGACCTCAGACTCACCGAGTATTATTACTTCGTGACATCCTATACTTGGGATTGCAATATTAAAGTCACAGCACTACCCCAGCAAGGTGGCGTCATAATAAAGGAGCCCGGGCAGGACTTCCCTAGAAGAATCCTCATCTTACCATTCCTAGGTCGGTTTGATAACTCACCATTATCATTCCATACTAATAACAAAGTTGACTAGTCCCAACTCACAAAACAGAGGTTGATTTAGTGGTATTCCAATCTCCCAAAAAATCAAGGAACTCAATCAAGCACGATGCCAACCATGACATGATACTCTCCTAATATAATAAAATCAACTAGGATCAAGGGAGCGATCTCAAAGACACGATCAATTATTTAAACACCAAAACCACTAGTTCAAAGGAACGACAAACTTGGTATTCGTTTTCCTATTTCATCTCCAAACTAGCATATCGCTAAGCTGATCGTCAGGGATTCCTTGGTTAGCACCACACTGGTGCCCTCTAACCAAACAACCTAGTCTATTTGAAAGGAATTGTAAACAATCAATTTTGAAAAATCATATGTCTTATTGGAATCTATTTTGAATATCATAAATCCTATTGTATTTGGAAGGAAATGTAAACACTCTATTTTGAAAAATATGTTGTGTGCAATCAGGTTAAATTCTAATAACACTAGGGTTTTGTGGCCATTTTTTATTAAAGGAAAAAAAATATTTTTCAAAGTGTATGATTTTTTTAAAAAAATAATAATTAGAAATTGTCATAGAAATTATTTTTATCATTAATAGAGTTTTAAAAGTGTTGAAGTTTTAAAACAGCGACATTAATCTTCTTTGTATTACTTGAGAATTTTGAAACATAAATATTTAATTACAATTAAGGTGGATGTTATATGATTAGGATTTAAATCATTTTAGAATGTAATAGTTTTAGGAAAAGCCATTAGAGTAGTATTTAAATTCATTTGTGTTGCTAATTCATTTTATTGCTACTTAATTTTTATTACTAATTCGAAGTTATTTTTAATTTTGTAATTAAAATTCTTTTGCAACACTTGTAAAGAAATTACTACAATTGAAGAATGTAAATTGTTATTGTAAACACCTCATTTTGCGACCCTTGATTAAGTAATAGTAATTTGATAGCTATGCCAAAAACGTTACTCCCATTAGGATTCTTCGTGACAGTGTCCTAGTTCCATTAGGACTTCTTTTGATAGAGTCTTATTTCCACTAGGACTCTCTTGCTAAAGTTTCAATTCTATGAGGACTCCTCCCGACAAAGTCTTGTTCCTACAAAAACTCTCTTGCCAAAGTCCCAGTCCTAGTAGGACTCTTCTTGCTAGAGTTCCACTCCCATTAGGACTCTCTTGCTCGAGTCCCAATTCCATTAGGACTCTTCCCAATACAGTTTTATTCCCGCTAATACTCTTCTACTCGAATCCCAGTCCTAGTAAGACTTTTTCTACTAGAGTCCTACTTTTGTTAGGACTCTCCTACCAGAGTCCTAGTTCCATTAGGACTTCTCCTAACAGAGTGTTATTTTCGTTAGGACTCTTCTGATAAAGTCCCAGTCCTATTAGGACTCTTTCCGATAGAGTCCTTATCTCATTAGGACTCTATTGGCAGAGTCCCGGTTCCATTAGGACTCCTCTTGACAGAGTTCTATTCCCGCTAAAACTCTCCTACTAGAGTCTCAGTCCCAATAGGATTCTTTTTGCTAGAGTCTCATTCCTGTTAGGACTTTCTTGCGAGAGTCTCACTCCCATTAGGACTCTTTTGCCAAAGTCCTAGTTTCATTAGGACTCCTCCTAACGTTGTCCTATTCTTGTTAAAACTCTCTTGATAGAGTCCCAATCCTAGTAGGGCTCTTCTTAACAGAGTCCCACTCCCGTTAGGACTCTATGCAAGAGTCTCAATACCAGTAGGACTTTTCCTGCTAAAGTCTCACTCCCATTAGGACTCTTTTGACAAAGTCCCGGTCCAAATAGGACTCTTCTTGACATAGTAGTCTTACTCCCGTTAGGACTCTCCTACCAAAGTCCCAATCCAATTAGGACTTTTCTTGTCAAAGTCTCAGTTCCATTAGGACTCCTCTTGATAAAGTCCTATTCCCATTAGAACTCTCTTGCCTAGAGTCCTAGTTCCATTAGGACTTCTCTTGATAAAGTCTTATTTCTATTAGTACTCTCTTACTAGAGTCCTAGTTCCATTAGGACTTCTCTTGACAAAGTCATATTCTCGTTAGGACTCTTCTGTTAGAGTTTAAGTTCCATTAGGACTCCTGTTGATAGAGTCTTATTTCTGTTAGGACTCTCTTATAAAAATCCCAATTTCATTAGGACTCCTCTTAACAAAGTCATATTCCCATTAGGACTCTTCTACTAGAGTCTAGTCCAAATAGGACTCTCTTGACAGAGTCCCATTCCTAGTGGACTTTTTCGAATAGAGTCCTACATCTAGTAGGATTTTACCATCGGAGGAGGGTGTTTTAGTAATTTTGGCACCATTTGCCTTTGGAGCACATTTTGGTAATTTTGGCACAATTCTACCCTCAGTTGGACTTCCTAGTCACTTGAGGGGCATTTTTATAATTTTCATATCATTTTAACTACATGGGGGTATTTTGGTAATTTTAGCCCTTTGGTGACGAATTAGGGGTAATTTAGTCTTTTCACATGTCTAGTGGCAATCTAGAGATTCTTCACCAAATTGGGAGATTTGGTAATCTCGAGTGATGGTAGTCTATTAGGCATAATTAGGACTTTCTATTTTTAGAGTTTCCATATATATGGTTGCTTGGTATTTCCTTAAAAAGAGATACATTAAATCTGGGCGTTTTCATTTTAGAGTTTATTTTTCAATTAAATTATATTTCTCTTTTATCTTATTGGATGTTGCATGTTGACACCAATTATATTGGTTCTTACATTGTCAGTAATTATTTATTAATTCATTTTGTTAGGATAATCATTCCTTAGGATAATTATTTAATTTTTTTATTTATTTAATTAGATGATTATCGCTTAAGACATGATCCTAGCCCTCCAATCTAGGGTTTCATCTTAGACCCTTGGATCAAATCTCCATATTTTATCCTATAAATAAAGTCCCCTGGCCATCCGTTTTAAAAGACACAATTTCCATAACTTTACGTTAGTTTAATTTTAGAGTTCTTTTCTACAAAAACTCTCCATCTCTCGGGGCCGAGGCCTTACTGAAGTGATAGCCTCCTTTCAAGAAGCAAGCCAAAGCAACGCTTTCCAAACCGAAGAACAAGCTAGAGATCTGTCCCGATTGAAGCCTCTAGATCAGACTTTCCAAGCTGAAGTGCTGCCCGACTCCTACGATTGAATAAGGTACGCTCTCAAACCTTTAACATTTTCTTTAGATCCGGTTGATTTTGCATCTTTTATCACTCTTAATAAAAAAGGGTAAATCGAAGAACTATGTGACTATGATTTCATTTTCTAAATGGATATGTAGGAAGCATTTGGGCCCGAGTTAAATATTCTTTTGATTTTCTGTTCTATTTTATTTCTTTATGCTAGACTGTTCTTTATTTATCTTTTATAGACTCGTATCTCTTTCTTCTATTTTTCTCATGACAAAATAACATCGCAATTGAATATTTGAGGTCAATCCATTCAGATCGGGCGGGGTGGGTGCCTAACACCTTCCCACTCTGTACCTTAGCCCTCGAGCTTGTTTCTTTGGTTTTCATTTTATTTCAGGGCTTTATTGTTCATTTGATCCATGTCAAGGGATCTCTTAGTATGTATTTAGGATTAAAAGTGATGTAATTCTTATTTCATTCCTTTTAGTTTTTTTTTTATATGTATTGTTCAAATTGTAACAGGTTTGCTTGTTTCTTGCCAAAAAATAAGCTAATGACTCTTCAATTTCTCTATCTCCCATAAGAGTCGTTCCTACCCACCTTTAGAGAAGGAGACAATCGGGATTTCTTTAAATCCACAAAAAGGATAACATTCTCATTTTTTTGGGTGCTAGCACCCACAGTTATATACAAGTGATTATATTGATTCTATCTAGTGTCAATTTTATTTTTAATATAGAGTGACTTTCTATATTACTAAAGGCTTACTAAGATCATAGTTTTAAAATTTGCAAGACAAAAATAAAAATAAAGAATGGCACCCTTAGAAGAGACTAAAACTTTCATACATAAACAAGATGAGTTGACCTTGACCCAAGTCAACATGCCACCAGAGCAAGATAAACCTAGTATCTCTAACCTTAGGTGTTACACACCTTTGATTAATTTTACTTATCAAAATAATCATTAGTGGTTAGATTCGGGAGCAAACATACATGTATGTTTTGATCGAGGATATTCTAAAACTTATCAAAAATCTAGTGGTGGTAGTGTAACCCTATGAAATGATTCCATCGCACAAGTGCTTGAGATTTGAGACATTGAATTAAAAATGACATCAAAAAGTATTTGATTAAGAAAAATGTGTAACATGTTCCCGAAGTTAGAAGAAATCTGGTTAGTGGATCATCTTTAGTACAACAAGGTTATAAAGTGGTTATGGAGTTCAATAAAGTTGTAATAATTATAAATGATGTTTTTGTGGGTAAAGGTTATATTAGTGATGGACTATTTAAATTGAATGTATTTATAAAATTTGATGATCGAATTTATAGTTTTAAATCTTGTGATGTATGACAAGAAAGATTAGACTACATTAGTTTAGAAAAAATAATAAGACTAATGAACCTTAATCTTATACCTAAAACCTAAGTAGATGTAAAATATAATGTAAAATATGTCTCTAACCCAAAAAAACTAGGAAACTCTTTAAGAGTATCGAAAGAAATACCCAAGTCCTTACATTAATATATAATAATGTATGTGATTTTAATAGACCACATACTAGATCAACAAATACTTTGTAACTTTTATAGATGATTGTTCAAAGTATGGTTATGTATAGTTAATTAAAACTAAAGATGAAGTCTTTAATAAAATTAAAATATATAAGATCGAAGTAGATAATCAATGAGAAAAGAAAGTTAAGAAAGTTTTAGATATGTTAGGGGAGGAGAATATACCCTAACATACCTTAGTAAATTTTATGAAAAACATAGAATAATCCATGAAGTAACACCTTCATACTCTCCACATTTAAGTAGAGTAACTGAAAGAAAAAATAGAACTCTAATGAATATGCTTAATGCGATATTACTAAGTTCTGGGCTACACGTGAACTTGTGGGGGGAAGTTACATTTAGTGCATATTTTATCCTAAATAGAATAATAGTAAAAGATAATGAGAAAATGCTATATGAGATATAGAAAAAAAAAAAACTTCAAACCTTAATTTCCTTAATATGTGGGGGTGTTTAGCTAAAGTCTCAATATTTGAACCAAAACAAAAGAAAATTGGTCCTAAGACTGTAGATGTTATCTTTATAAGATATTCTCAAAAATAGTAATACTAGTAGATTTGTAGTGACCAACTCTGAAATTAATGAAATCTCAAATAATAAAATTATTGAATCTAGAGATGTTACATTTTTTAAGGATATCTTTCCTTTTAAATCTAGAGTACTAAATCAAGTAAATGAGACTCCGGTAGGCCCTCTACTAGTAATAAGCATTCTTTTAATACTAATACAACTTTAGAAAAGGAAGTAGAGTCACAAATAGAACTTGGAATATGTTAAAGGCCTAGAATAGAAAAGAACTTAGGAGAAGGATTTTATAAATTTTTAGTGGAAGGTAAACCTACTACCTATGAGGAAGCCATGCCATCTATAGATGCACTATTTTGGAAATAGACTATTAATAGTGAGATATAATATATGTTGCAAAACAATACTTTGGAGGTAGTAAACTTGCCTTTTAAAAATAAAGGCATAGGTTGTAAATGGGTATTTACAAAGAAATTAAAGTCTAGTGGTAGTATTGATAAGTATAAGACAAGATTAATGGCTAAAGAATTTACAAAAAATAAAAGAATTGATTCTTTTGATACATACAAACATGTAGCTTGTATTAGCACTGTTAGGATTTTAATAGCCTTAACTTCTATTTTTAAGATGGAGACTTAGATGAGATGATACATTGTACATCTGAGGGCCGTGTAGTAAAATTTCAAGAACATAAGGTATACAGGTTAGTTAAGTCATTATATGGACTTAAACAACTCCAAAACAATGGCATTAGAAGTTTGATAAAGTGATCTTAGAATATGTGCTGAGTATCAATGATTATGATAAATGTTTGTATTATAAAGAACAAAATAGAGATAGTGTTATTCTGTATCTTTATGTTGATGAGATTTTAATCTTTGGAATGAATTTAAGGATAGCTGAGGGAGTTAAGTCTTACCTTTCTAGAAATTCTGATATAAAAGATATGAGAGAAACTCATGTGATCTTCGGTATGAAGATTGAAAAAACATTTAAGGGTCTTAGTTTAAATGAATCAAGTACTATAGAAAAATGCTAAAAAATTGAATATTATGATAGTGGTTATGTGTTAACACCATATGATCCTATAAAAATTTTTAAAAAAAATAGTGGTAAAGGGTTATAGTGATGCTAATTGGATAACTGATAGTAACTTAAAATCCACTACTGGATATTTTTCCCTACTAGGAGGGGTGGCCATTTCTTGGGTTCTAAAAGAAAAGTTTTAATCTTTAGAAGTACTATGGAGGTTGAACTAATAACCTTAAATACCATTTGTATTGAAGTTGAGTGGGTTAAAAATTGTTAACAGATTTATCTTTAATAAATAAACCCAAACCAACTATATCAATGAAATGTGATGATAGAGTTATGATAGATCTTGTAAGGCAAGCCCATACAAATAAAAAATATGAATAGACATATAAAAGTGAGACTTTAAAGTGTGAGAATAATCTCACTAAAAATATATTATCATTGGACTTTGTGAAGTCTGAACGCAATATTGCAAATAATTTGAACAATGATCTATTTAGGAATGCAATTATAGAATTGTCGAGGGGGATGTGCTTAAGCCCAAAGGAAGTCACCTAGGTAGATAAACCAACCTTTGTGATTAGAAACCCCATTAAAGATGTTCAATGAATAAGAACAATCCATATTACGTGACATATTTATCCAACACTTTTATGAGTAGCCAAAATTTATATTGCTCATGTTCATCCCTATGGTTGTGTTATGTGGTACCATTTAGGAAGTGAATTTTTTTTGAATGAGCCCCAGGCGAGGAATTTCTTTCAAAGTATAGGTCACATATACCCTTGGAGAACTCACCGAAGTGGGAGACCATAGGGAACTAGGTTATATTTTAAAAACTCCCATGAGAATCAAGATCGAGTGCATAACCTATAATAGCCCTAACCCGTAAACTTTGCCAAGTATCAGTGTTGTGTGTGTGATATGTTGAAGTCTAGCTCAAAGGGTCTAATTTAAGGGGTAATCATTATGACTCTTCAGATGAAAACTATAAACACTAAGTGTAGGTTTAAGTCCAGAAGACACCTATACCCATTGCTCAATAAAAGTAGCCCAACCTTTCTTATATATATATATATATATATATTAAAATTTTTGAAACTTGTGGGGGGTTGTTATAATTTATTTTATAAGTTTTAAAAATTTCTCATTTTTTTTCTAGTTTTTTTACCGTTTCAATTTTATGCATACTTTAAATTTAGATTTTATTTTTTGATTTATGGATTTGGATTGTTACAAAGCAAAGCTTTAATGACCATAAATCCATAACAACTATATCTTTACCTATAAAAGGCCAAGAGAGCTGAGGCTTTTGAGCATTCCTTTCATAACTTTCTTCTGTGATTTTCTCTAGAACTTCTCTTTCTTTCTTCTCCACTATATTATCTTCATAGTTGGTGATTTAGTTTTTGGGTAATTTGAGAAAAATAGTTCATCCCTTCTGCCAGCGCACATGAGCCTTTGCTAAAAGTCATTTGAGTTGTATCTTAGAATACCCATAGTCACTTTCATCCTTCACTTGGGGAGGCATAATTTCTTTATGTTAGACGTATACAAGTATTTAACTGTGTTGCAGTATAAATATGTTGTAACTCTATTTTCTACATAGTAAAAAATAGCCGCACCCGTAGACGTAGGCACATTACCGAACCACGTAAATTCTCTGTGTCGATTTCTCTATTTCTTTCTATCTCTTGTTGCATAGATCATTAATTTCACAATACTTTAGAACAAGGTTACCGCACCTCACAGGTCAACTCTCTCCAACTTATAATTTATACAATTTTATATATAGCCATATCTAAATATAAAATAAAATATATATATATACACATACTCTACTATTTTTTCAATTTATCTCTACCTTAATTTGAATTTGATCACTACATTTTTTATTTCATATTATCTCTCTATTATTTTATATGTTGACACAGTGAATGAATTCAATCAATTTCTTAATAAAAAGCTGGTAAGGGATTAGGCACTGGATTAACGCTTTAGATGAGCTTGATCAAAATTAAGGGTCACACAAACTTGTGCAAAATTGAGTTTTAAGTATATAGCCTGAGAGAGAATTGAAAGGGGTGAAGTTTGGAACATGAAACAACAAAATGGTGGAGAAACAACTATAGAAACGAGAATTGTAATCCCATTGGAGAATCTACGTTTGTGAAAAATTGTAACAAAACCCCATTTTGACAATGGGGACTGAAAGTACATTAAATAAGAATGACAAAGAAAGAAAACAAGAAAGATTTGTTTAAGAAATGGATGAGAAAGAAGGAGTTGCAAGTTCGATAGTAGTCACGGTTCCCTTATGATTTAAGATCATTTAGTAAATTCTAATGCTCCAACACTCATCTATGAGTGACGATTTGGCATTTGGGATTGATTATGATCAAATAAGGCTCAAAACGATGAAAACAATAGAAGCAAAATGCCTAAGGTTTTGTAGTTACAATGATGCCCTAGTGAGGAAGACGATCGAGTCAACTCGATTCATAGTGGTTTAGTAAGTTGAACCATTAATCGACACAACATTGTTTTGACACTACTAAAGGCTATACAGTGTCATTGGGGCAACCAAAATTAAATGATAATAAATATATCGAAGTTGTATCGTTTTGAAAAACTAATTCACATATAGTCCCTCTTCAAAGAGGTAATTATGAGGTTTATTAAGAGAGATCTTAGGTCATCTTTATTTCACTATATAGGGAGCTTGCATAATAGGTATCATGGATTTGAGGAGGTGGGTTGTGATCAGAATAGGATATTGTTATTGTAAAGGAACAACTAATAAACACAATCGACAGTTTAAAGCTAAACAGGGGAGTACAACACGATTGATTGACTAATGGTAAACTAAGTACACCTTACTAAAACTCTGATACCATTTGTAACGCCCCGATCTTGCTAACCCAAAACTTGAAGAAAGAGTTCACAATATGGCTCAAAAGTTTAAAATCAAGTTATTAGTAGCAAGACTTGTGATGTCTTATAAGCTAATCAAACTTTTCTCACTCCACCTCAAAGAAGGCAAGATTACAAGCAATATCATTTGTGATACTGAAAAAATTTAAAAAGAAAAAAAAACCAACAGAAGAAAAAACTAGTCAACTTGTTAAGTGTGAGAGAAATGAGATGTTTTTTTATGAATTTGAATTTTAACACACGAAGTGATATTTTTGTGGACTTTTAAAGTATAAGGGCTCATGTAAAATTGAGTGACATTTTAAAAAAAGTCAGTGTAATTTATTTTTTTTAGAGAAGAATAATACATGAAAGATAGAGGAACATGAATAACTAGCATTACAAAAGGGTAATTTTGTCCAATTAATTGGAAAATTGTGTTCGTATAGAAAATTTCTTATACTTTTAACACTAATTAGGTAAATCACTTAATTACCAAAAAGGTAAAATCTCTTTATTTTAATCCTTTATCTCAATCTCTTATAAAATATTTAATTTTTTAAGAGAATAAAATATTTAATGGTTTCACAATCAATTGAGAAATTTAAATTTACAAAATTAACCTCACTTCATATTAATTATAATATTCACATCAGATTAAGAGAAAAAATAATTCTAAATTTTACATATATAATAAATTAATTTTTTCCACGAACAAAAGTGAAAAAGGAGAAACTTTTATTTATGCGGGCACTAAATTTTATACCTGTGCTATATTGGTTAAAAATTTAAAAAAATTTATTATTTCAAATGAAACCTCCTCTGTTAAAGGAGACTTGACTGACTATCTGAGTAGTCAAGGTTGAATTTGTAATCTTATGAGAATTAAGCGCAAAATATTATATAAGTGAAAATATTAAAAAATTTATCATTTTAAATGAAACCTCTAACGTAAAAGGAGACTTGAGCGGCCACGCCCAAGTTGAGTTTGTAATCGGATGAGATTTAAGTGAATTTGAAATTAATCAACAGAAAGATCGTGTAATGCAGCTCAAAGCTAAGCTTTTCCGTACCATAAACGCAGCACCACTCTCAACCTCAATCCACCGCCCGTTCACCACCACCAACAACAGAGCAGCAGAACAGAGCTGCTTAGCTCTTCTCCAGAACTGTGACTGTCTCCCCAAACTAGTCCAAGTTCCCGCTCATATCCTCAAATTGGGTCTCCGAAACAACCCACTAGTCCTCACCAAATTTGCTTCCACATCTTCCGACCTCGACGCCATCGACTACGCGTCGGCCTTTGTATTCTCCTCCGATGCAGATACCAGGCTCTACGATGCATTCCTTTTCAATACTATCATCAGAGCTTATGCACAAACTAGTCACTCCAAGCACAATGCTGTTTATTATTACAAACTTATGCTTGAATATGGAGTTCTGCCCAATAAATTTACATACCCATTTGTCCTTAAGGCCTGTGCTGGTCTTGGAACCTTGAATTTGGGCAAGCAAGTTCATGGGTGGGTTTTAAAAATTGGATTTGATACTGATCTTCATGTTCAGAACACTACGGTTCATATGTATTGTTGTTGTGGCGGAGGAATTGAGTTTGCTCGGATGTTGTTTGATGAAATGCCCAAGCTAGATTCGGTGTCATGGAGTGCGATGATTGGTGGTTATGCTCGGCTGGGCATGTCAACTGATGCGGTTGGATTGTTCAGGAAAATGCAGATTTCTGGGGTTCGCCCGGATGAGATTACTATGGTTTCGGTTTTGTCTGCTTGTACTGATTTAGGTGCGCTTGAGCTTGGGAAATGGGTTGAGTCCTATATAGAGAAGGAAAAGGTTCAGAAGAGTGTGGAGCTTTGTAATGCACTTATTGACATGTTTGCTAAGTGTGGTGATGTTGATAAAGCATTGAGGTTGTTCAGAAACATGAGTGTGAGAACAATTGTCTCTTGGACTTCTGTGATTGTTGGTATGGCAGTGCACGGCCGGGGTTTGGAGGCTGTTTCATTATTTGAAGAGATGAAAGGATCTGAGATTGCTCCAGATGATGTTGCCTTAATCGGGTTGCTCTCTGCTTGTAGTCATTCTGGGTTGGTTGAGGAAGGTCGGAAATATTTTAATTCAATGACAAGGGAGTTTTCGATTGTGCCTAAAATAGAGCACTATGGGTGCATGGTGGATCTGTTTAGCAGGGCTGGACTCGTTAAAGAGGCACTAGAGTTTGTTCAGAAGATGCCTATTGAGCCAAACCCAATAATTTGGCGAACCCTTATTACTGCTTGCCGTGCTCATGGCAAGCTCAATCTTGGGGAAAGCATTGTGAAACAGCTAATCAGAAATGATCCTATGCGCGAGTCAAATTATGTATTACTTTCCAATATTTATGCAAAAATGTTACAGTGGGAAAAGAAAACCAAGATTAGGGAGGTGATGGGGCAGAAGGGAATGAGGAAGATTCCTGGTAGTACTATGATTGAGCTAGATAATGAAATATATGAATTTGTGGCAGGAGATAAAACACATAATCGGTACCAAGAGATTTATGAGATGGTGGATGAGATGGGGAAGAAGATAAAAAGGGCTGGATATGTTCCTATTACATCAAACGTGTTACTTGATATTAACGAAGAAGATAAGGAAGATGCTTTAAATAGGCATAGTGAAAAGCTGGCAATTGCTTTTGCCCTTCTGAAGACACCACCTGGAACTCCTATTCGGATTGTGAAGAATTTGAGGGTCTGTGGCGATTGTCATTCTGCCACCAAGTTCATCTCCAAGATTTATAATCGAGTAATAACTGTGAGGGACAGGAATCGGTTTCACCATTTCAGTAACGGGCTATGTTCCTGCAAAGACTTCTGGTGATTAACTGACTATAGATTCATGATCAATGATCATTCATTGCGAACTATTGTTTTGTTGCTGGATGGTATCAAGTGACCATTAAGATTTAAGACCAATATCTGTCTCCTCAGTCCTGCTTCATGATCATTGACTGGGAGGATAATCATCGGTCACCAGAGATTTGCTCACCCAGAATGATGATCATCACTTGGGACGCATTCTTCAACCAAATTTTGATCAAACGTCATTTTAAGATTGCCAGTTGAGGACTATGAAATACAGACATTTTATTTTGGCTCACGTGTTCGTGTCGGACACTAACACTCTCGGACACTTTCCAGATACATGTCCGGACACTTGAATCATAGATGTTGATGATTAAACGAAAAAGTTTTTTAATTTTTATTTAATGGCTTTGTTATTTTAATATCTTAATAATATTTTTTAAATTTGTATGTTTTATGCTAATTTTAATTGAAATAACATTAGGTTTTTATTAAATGGTTATATAAAAATATAAAAAAATTATATATATTCAACGTGTCCGTAATCTTACTTTTTTGAAAAATAACGTGTTTGCATGTTCATGTTGTATCGTATCATATCCGTATCCCGTGTTCGTATTTGTGCTTCTTAAGTTGAGGATAATATTTGGGAAGAGAATTAATCCAGAAAACCTTCAGAAAACGCAATTCAAGGTAGATGCTGTTGGCCTGAATTTATCATAATCCAATAAACCTATAACCCACACAATTCAAAGTGGATGCTGTTGGTTGAATTTATTATTAGAGAGTCTGTAATGCTTCCACAGCAACCTATCCTTTGTTTAGAGGCCTGCTCAGGCAGTAAACAGAATGTATTAATGCTTTGAATGCGTTTTCTTACAGCTGGAAGAGCTTTGTCCTGAAACATTAGGAAATATATTTAATATTGATCTATGTACAATTAACAATAAATGGATATTTGAATTGGAGCTCATCAAGCAGATCGGCCTTGGTTCTTGAAATTACAAAATTAATAATTTCTATTCAGCTTGAATAGCTTTAAAGACATGAAATTGTCCTAGCCAGCTTCATTGATCAATAAAATAAACAAGACCAAGTGAACTGGTTTCATGACATGGTTTTAAAATATTTTAGTTTCTTTCTGGTATTTTAAAATTTTCAGGGGGTTACAGAAGCTGGAACTTCATGTTGACTGCCTTAATGGTGCTAAGCCGGGTGTTACTCAGGTTTGGTTCTTCTTGCACCAAGCTCTTCTATCACCTACAATAATCATTTCAAAAGTAAGCTCATCACATGCCACTTAAAACTGTATGAAGAATGCTCATGTAGTGGGTCATACTCTGTAAAGGCCAAGAAACAAATATAAGGAAAAAATTATGGAAGAATTCACAGTTGTGTTATTTTCTGCCTTTTTTTTTTCATTCATTCTTATATATTTGTAATTTCGTTCATTAGCAGCCAGCCTTCATCTAAATTATGTTCCATTGCTGTATGTTGAACTGCTTTTTGAGGCGTACCCAATATCTAGTCTATGAATGCTAGTTTTTTTTTATTAGTAAGCTCAAATATTGTTTGTTTCCTGCTGTAGACAAATCAGAATTTCAGGGAAAAAAGTAAATTAAAAAAAAAGAAAGAAAAAGAAGATTCTTCAGTGATTTGTAGGATTGCTGGACCCTGGCTCTATTTATTATATTATGACTTTTGCTAGATGAACTATTTATGATGTTAATAACCTAATTATTATCATCTTTGAGTTGTGCATAATGTGTCCTATGTCAAAGCACGCCCCTTGAGGCTGCTTTTCCAAATGCAGATTGCCGCTGGGAAGCTGCCAAGTCTTATAGTTGCTTTGCTTTATCTGATTTTAGTCCCACTATGGAAATTGGAGTTTTTTCATACCATTTCTAGCATTGTGTAAATTGTTTTATTTCTTGTTCTGTTTTTATTTTCATTGTTTGAGGTCTTTTTTTTATTGAAGTGTTTCTTCTATATATATCAGCTGTGTAGGATGAACTTCTCCAATAGTTGCACATGTTACTGCAGGGGAGCAAGATTAATGAGTTTTGTTATTATGGTCTGAACGAAATTTCATGTCCCCAAGAGAAGCTAAAAGATGCTGATTTTAACAAGTGGTGTCACCGAAACATAGACATGGACGAAACACTATTGTTGTTAGGTTGTAAATGGGGCATGAATATGATAAAACTTCTGATTGTATCTGCACATGATTTAAAGAGTATTGTTATATTTAATAATTGGCAATCATATGTGATATATCATACATTGATCAGACTATTCAGAACATGACAAGGTGTCTACAAGTAAGTTCTTCAATTCACATAGGAATCATCCGTTCGACCTATTGTCTCATTGAACTCATGGACAGAAGGTTCCAAACTAATCATCACCTTCTATATAGGCTACTAACTTCAGAATAAGAAAACAGAGTTCTATATAGAAACTATCATTTATGGATATCTTCAAATCCCTGCCTTCATGGTTCTCAATCATACTTAACTTGGGAGATTTATAGCCTATAAACAAAGTCATAAGGTACACTTTCAATTCATGTTCAATTTTTTTTTTATTGAATTACTGTCTTTATTTTTTCACTAACTTTATCATTGGAGTGGCTACCACCAGAGTCTTCTCGGTGGTCCTTTGGCCTCGAGTTCTTGACAGGCAATTTAGGAGAAGGAGCCTCTATGTCGCGACCCGAAACTCACCCCATGCGGATTAAGGGCAACGACCGACACTGCCACATGGACAGGCCGTATAAAATCAGATGAATCGCATAGATTGATAAATCATATCAATAAATCATTTAATGCGGAAGCTACATCAAATGCAATTCATCTAATCATAAACCCAACTCCAATAACCATCAATCGAATATATCTCCAAGTGCTATTAGATCATCATGATTCACTAATCAAGTTTAACATCTCTAACTACGATACAACATTATAATTACCTATTATTTGATCAACCTTACAGAGTACACATTCCAAATCATGACTTGGAGTTCACATCGTCAATTTTGTACACATGCTTGCCACTAGCTTCACTAGATGCCTCATTTTGTTTCTTCTCTTATAGAATTACCTGAAAAATAGATTTAAATATGGAGTGAGCTAATTTAGATCAGTAAGTAAACTTTTCACTCTGCCATGGGTCAAGGTTAGCTCAAAAGATGGATAAGAATCATAATAAACAAGGATAATATCACATCGATATATGAAGAGTAAGAATGTTACAGTAGCCAATCACCAAACCAATGGAGAATCTCAAAGGCACATTCCAAGATAAATCATCAGAACAAATACAAGGAATGCCCTGAACTACATATAACTGTCATAGTAGTAAAATATCAATCTGAATCCAAGGATAGACATGCACGATATTAGCAAGGAACATATCAACAGATAAACCATGAACAAGCTCACAAGGAGTAGCTGAATCAGAAGTATATCATCAATATAAACGTGCCAATATATCAACGAGTCATGAGTACATCATCATAATATTAATGAATGATATAAGATGCTGATAAGTGTACAAAAGTGTACTCTAAATACCTTATTATTGGATTAAAATGCTAGAATGTGACCCTATAAGGAGAGTATAATGTTTAATATTTTTAGTTTGTTTATATTTAATTTTATTATATATTTTTTGTTTAAGTGAGCTAATTAATGTATCTATTAAATTAGGGAAGCATTGAAAGTCAAAGAAGAGTTATGGAGTATATTGTACAATTCTTGGCTTTTTGGCAGATTCGACCATTGAGTTTCAATTGAGATTTGGATGGTACTAGAGTTTCAGAATGAGAAAGTGGTCTTCATGAAATATTTAGAGGACATCTTGGGCTTTTTAAAAAGGTCTGGTTTGCGAAAATCGGAGTTTGTTTGGGCATCCAAATATTATTTCAAAGACAGGCCTGGAAAGCTGCTATGAATATGTCCGTCCAGCCAACTTGAAGGGGCCATAACTTGAGCTTCTAAAGTCCAAATCAGGTAATTTTTAAGTCTAAAATTATCTACTCATCCGGGGTTACAACTTTCGTGAAGAACTCGAATCGAGATTCCATCGTTATCCAATGAAAAAATGGGCTTGAACATTGCAGCTGTGTGCATATGCGGCTGGAAAAGAAGAAACTAGAAAGAATTAAAAGGGGGGCTTTGTTGTACGGCTGAGCAATAGTGCAGCCAAGACAAAAGGAGAGAAATAAAGAAAGAAAGAAAAATATATAAAGAAAAGTCAAACTTGGTGGCTGATCAGAAACCAAAAGAAAAGCAATGAAAATAAAGAGACCAAGTGATGCGGCAGGCTTGGCTTGCATGCAGTGGTGGGCCCTATTGGATGCAATTGAGGCGCATGGGTTGAATTCAGAAAGCAATGGCTGGCCTGTTGTGCGGCTATCTTGAAGCTGGGCGTTGCTTTGGCTTGTGGGGCCCGATGCCAAAAAGAAAAATAAAGAAAAAGAGAGGCAATTGGCTTGGCAGTGGGCTTTGTGTGGGCTGCCAATGCGTGGGGCGTTAGCTTGCAATTGGCTGATCCATGCGGCGCAAGAGTGGGCTAGGGGCTTGAGGGTTTTTTTTATGCAAATAATATGAAGTCCAGCGGCGAGAAGGAAAGGAGGGAGTTGACCGGGGAATTTTTTAGAACGGAGCGGCGGCTGTTTGGGAACGAGAAGGCTGCGGCGCAGGGTGGAGCGCAGAGAAGAAGAAGGAAAACAGACGGTCGCAGTCACCGGATGGCACAGTTTTTTTTCATAACATTTATGTTATCTGTCCTGTAGATGGGTAACTAAGGCTGCGTTTGGATAGTGATTCAGATATAATTTTTTGAAATTTTTTTCTGAAATGTGTTTTAGAATTTTGTAATTGATTTTTAAAAACTGCGAAAATGCGAGGTTATGTTAATCAGAATTTAAATTCTGAGTTAAAAATTATGAAAATGCGTTTGGATATAAAATTTTCTGAATACTAAAAATAAGATGTATTATTTACCTCTGTCCAATGACAACTTATAATTTATTAAGTCCAAACATATTGTAAATTTTATTAATTTAATTTAATAAATATATAAATATTTTTATATTATATAAAATATTAAATTACTCAAGCTTAACTCTTAATCCGTTTATTCAAAATTAATTTATGAAATAAATAAATCCAACATATTTTTAGGTTTATTTTTTCTTCAACGTATGATATATTAATTTATACGATTCAATATTAAATGCATCCAACATATTTTAAGTTAGTTTAAAATAAACTAACATGAAAAGGCAAAATTGACTATATGTTAACCAAATTATAAAAACAGTTAATATAAATATAGATACTGCTCATTAATTATTGCTTACATAATTCAACCACATTTGCATGGCTATGTCATCGCGTAAGCGCGTCATAGCATTCATTTGTTCTTGTGACATGTCAACATCAGGATAAGGAGGATGATTAGTCATCTCTAACTCTATGTCATTTGCTTGAAATTCAACAAATAGTCCGTCCGCACTTGCATTTAACCGAATAAAGTTATGAATTGTGCAACAAGCTACCACTAATGCTCCCTGCCGAACGAGCTTGTAATTTGGCGTACTCTTAAGTAGCGAAAAACGGGCCTTCAATACGCCAAAACTTCTCTCAATTACATTACGCAAAGAGGAATGTCTATAATTAAATAACTCCCGATGCCCACTAAATGCACGAGTCCTGCCTCGAAATTCTTGCATGTGGTATCTCTCACCACGATATGGGGATAAAAATCTACCCACATTGGTGAATCCAGCATCAACTACGTAATATTTACCTAATAAACAAAAAAAATATTTAATCATTTATAGGTTAGAAAAAAAATTGTATATAGATTGTTTTAGATCTTTAATACTAATTGAGCGTAGTGGTACACATTTTCTTACCAGCAGGTGGCATAGGAAATTTGACTTCAGGCGATGTTATAACATTTAAGAATACACGAGAATCATGTACACTACCCTCCCAACCTGTGTATACAAAAGTGAATAGTATATCAAAAGAATAGGCAGCCAACACATTTTGTGTGACTATTGATTTGCGCCTTCGAAATGCTGTCTGTTTAGAAGCAAGTGCCCATGCAGATATATGCGTTCCGTCAATTGCACCTAGGCAATCCTATCAATATACGAGAAGTATGAAAAAAATAATCACAGCTGGATGAAATGTTAATCGCTGTGCAATTAAATCATGGTACATACCAGAAAATATGGGTTAAACTTCGGATTTCCCACAATTTCTGGAGCTGTTTCGTGAGGGTCCTTCGATCGAATTATTAACACTCCTAATTTAGCCAAAGCCCTCATAACCCATTTGATATGACGATTTATTGTTTCATTTGAATGTTGAAATCTTTCAGCCACAACTCTTTGCCTAGTACTATGACCTACAGTTAGCAAGAATATTGCTAACGATTCTTCAATTCGCACATGACGATGAGAACCTTCATCAAGGAACCCGTTCCTTAATGTGTTACAAAGTGATATGAAAGTAGGTGCATCCATTCGCAGTATGTCATATATTCGCGTTGGGTGACCAAATAATAACTCATGTACATACTCAACCCCTGTTAAGGCCGATGTCCTACATGGTTGCTTTGGAAGACTATTTGTCAGTTGATTATGCATTTGATTTAACATAAGAAATCCCATCATCATATCTACATCCTCTGTATCAGATTCAGTTGAAGGCTCTGAAGACATTTTACTGCATTAACTATATAGTTAGACAAAAACAAATGTTCACACCCTGAGGACTCAAGAATTTCATAAATCTGTTAACTTATTCATTTTATATAAGTAATTATAACATTTTTAATAATATAATATATAAAAGACAGTAAAAAAGTTAATTATTATTCTTTTATTATTTATGAAATGTACATGAAAATAATTTATGAAATAGTTCACATATGTAAGTTTTTATTTTTTAATTATGATTCTTTTATTATTTATCTTGTTTATTTTTTTATCGTATTTAATTTATAATTTTATCTAATTTTCATTTTTGTTCTTTATTTATTAATTTATTATCATTTATCTTTTCTATTTATAAGTAATTTATGATTTTTTTCATTAATTATAAAGTCAGTTATTATTTGATTTCAGAGATTATATTGTTCTTATTGTAATACACAGTGTTTTGTCAACTGGTAGTATCGAGCTACCAATAAAGAAGACTGATTAATTAGATGCTTGGGCCTTCTAGCAAATAATTATAACTTCAATAATTCATGATTATGACAAAACTTTGATAAATTATCCTAAAATTGAAACAAAGCTCAAAGACTGATTCCAATTATTAGATCTAAAATACTCCAATATACTTTATAAAATCTAGAGCAAGCAGAAAAAAACCAAGTCAACGATTATTAAGAGGAAGAAGATCAAATTTGCTGCAATATAAACTCATATTTTATTAACAATAAACCAATCTCACTATTTCAAAAGAATCTGTATATGATCTAAATTGGTCAAACTCTTTTTAATTTTGTGATTGGGTCTATATGGGGTAACATCACCAAATTGCATTGAGCCACCACTCACCCCACACATAATCACACTAGTCACTCTCATATATATGGACCTATCATTCCATGAAGAATATTTATTACAAAGCAGTAATTTATTAACCTATTCCATATATACAGTGACATATCTAAAAATTAGTTCAGTAGTCTGGGTTAAGGTTTTAGCGCAGATGTTAGAATTATACCGATTCCAAACAAGATTTAATCAGCTGTCATCCATTGCTTAATGTTTAGGGTGTTAATTTGGTAGAAACGAGTTGAGATTTGCCTATAATTTTATATTGTGCATTTCACACCAGCATTTGTGATCTTTTAAATGATTGATTGGGATGGATAAACCATTTGGTTCACCTGGTCTTTATTGACCTCAAGGGTTCATGTCCGCGATCCTAATTAATTTAGATTAATATATATATATTCTTAAATTTTTGTTTGACTGTACTCGAGTGATTATTTCATGATAAAAAAAGAAATTGCAATGTGAAAAAGCAGCAAGTATAAACAAAATATGAGAAAGAGCATGAGAGAAGTTGGTTATTTTACATCAATTTCTCAGTTCTTTTTCTTTTTTAATCCTAAATACTAGACAGCTTAATAAGTCCTAGTCTGCTCATTAAGTGGTTAATTAAGAGCACATCCAATTGCGTGCACAGAGAAATCTCTCAGTTCTATTGCAAATGTTGAAAATTAAAAATATATATATATATTTATTTATTTTTTGACAAAAAGTAAAAATCACATTCAACTATTAAACAAAAAGAAAATTTTTACTCCATGATATTTAAAGAAATTTATTTAAAAACATACAGAATTTTTTCTGTGCACTCTCTTCGGCTACAAAAGTTAATTCAATTCAAGATTGAAAATTACTGTTTTTCCTTTTACAAAAATATAAGGACTTGAACAATTTTGTAAAAATTTTAACAAAACAAAAATATATGTCATGTGATTACATATTAAGTCAGTTGCTGATTGAGCTAAAGTATCTGGAATTATATTCACAACTGCAGCATAACTCACATTGGTTTGCTCCAATAAAGAAGCTCTCAGTCTGGAGTTTGTTTCGTTTGATGAAATCAACAAATTGACTTACTTCAATCGAATTTGCTTTTATCCCTTCTTGCTCTGCACTGCAAGCACCAAAATCAAGCTCATAAAGGCAGGCTTTAACCAGAACCCAGTGATGAAGAGAAACTTGATAGCCAGAAAACAATATGAAATTTAAAAAAAAAAAAAAAACATAATTGATTATGCTATGTGGTACTGAAGTGCAGAAACAAGATGTAAGCAAAAACTTTGATAGCTAGACACTTCCATATCTGCATTCAACATGGGTACAAATGGTAGAATCTCCAAATCTATATCCATAATTTTGAACATAATTCTAATTAAAGTGGCAAGTACATAGATCTCCAGAGATAAATAACCTCTAGTGTCATTTGAAATAGGTGACACTAGAATTCTCTTGCATAGATATGAAATTCTATTGCACAAGAAATATAATAGCATCATGATTGAAGTTTTCTATTTCCTGATTCAATATCTGAATGTTTTCTTTATTGATTATAAATATTATTATGCAGATGCAGCTAGTTTTCTTTGGTAAAATTAGAATTTTTCATGCTTGAATAAATTTTCATATCCACAGAGAAAACAATCCAACAAATTTGTAAATGGGACCCGTACTTTCACCCTCTATATATTTGCTTCACTAACAAAGGCACCAAAAATAGAAATCCACAGTTAAACTGTATGATTTTAAGCTGCCTTAAACTACAGGGTTTGAAAAAATAAACAATACAAACTTATACAATTAATAAAATAAGTTATTGTCTCCAGTACTCTCCCTACAAGCTCTGAACCCATTTCAGCTTCATGGATGCTCGCATTTCTATAAACATCACTCGCCAGTTGTCATTGGAGAAAGACTTTGTTGCCTTTTTATACTGATCATAGTCCACATCTTCAAAACTATTCAATGCATCCATACAAGCTTGAATTGAGTACCGATCTTTTAAGTTGGAGGAAGCTTCAACAGCAGTGGTATTGCCTTCTATTTGCTTCTTGCAAGCATTAGCAAAATCTATAAATGCTTCTAATGCGATGTCCATACTAGACATCTTACTACATTTACTAGCCTTACCACTTGATTTCCCACTAGCAGCACGTTTACCACTGCTGGAAACACGTTTTCCAGCCAACGGAGAGGCATCTAGCATACCGGTATTATGAATGTCGTGAGCCGCACCCCCCATAAATTCCTCCTCTAAATCCCTCTCCTCATCTGAATTTGGTGGCAACTGGGATGATGACCTGGCTAAAGACCCACTTGCGTTGGTATTGTTGAAAATTATACACAGTAAATTATAATGGTCACACCCTTTGCTTCGAAATTGGCGTGCTTTAGGATAAGTCTACATACGTGAAATGGCAACATGTTAACCAACATATCTACAAACTTTGGACGGTGCAAAAATTGACTTTTATGGGGATACAAATTAGATTGCAGTAGATACCTGAAGATGTCTCTACCATACGTCTTCAGTGGCAGTGACAATGTTTGTTTCAGGATCCCAACTGAATCTAGAAACGTTTGGCCCCAACAGTGTTGTGAACTCCCGATATTTCATTTTAAGCCGACTGTACTCTGTTTTCAATTTTTGTACCATGTACCGCTTGCCAAACAAATTAAAAAGTTGTTCGTCTAGCTTCTGCCACACACGATTATTAAAACTACTGGTCTGTACAGGGTTCTTTTGAACCTCATCCACCATCATTCTTATAAGTGCTTCCTCCACCCTTAGAGGCTAGTTCACAGAATCTTCAAATTCATCAAATTGTTTCGACATCTAAAGCAATTGTGGTAATTGGTGAAGATAATTTGTGTATACAAAGCAGTAATTACACATTATAGTTCACCCAAACACAGTTAATTATTGCAATCCCCAAAGTAATAAAAAAAAAAAAAATCTTCGGATTCTACAAACTTATTTCACCCAATATGTCAATCACTGAAATTTTCTACTTGAAATCCTCTCATGTACAATCTTAGCCTAATAACTCATGCAAGTGTGGTCATATATTGTTGATAAAAAATTCATGGAATGACAGAATATATCAACCAAAAAAAAAAAAAAACAAAACATATAATAATGTAGTGATAATCTAAAAAGAAAAAAAAAATTATTCTCACAATTGAATTTTGTAAAAATTCAAATCATGAAGCCCATATGTCCAGGAAAACAAGAAAAATCATGGAATCATGTTATGGTAAAAACAAGAAGAAAAAAAAAAGAGTGATTCAGATTTCAGCCTTTCCCAATATTGGAAAATGTTCAGTTAATATGTTGTTGCCAAGTAATTAAGATTTAAGAATGCCAACAGTGCCCGACTCTACGTTTTAATTTATGGAAAAATTTTTCCATCTTCTTTAGTGACAATTGTTGATTTGTCTTCCCAAAAAACTTGCTGAAATTTTTTTTTTTCTCAGTGGGAATTTATTTGACTACTCAAGTGATGGTTCAAATAAGGTTACTGATCTGTATAATTTTTAACAGGGTAAATCATGCAAGGGGCATGAAATGGCAGTGAAGAGGCTTACCAAAAGATCTGGACAAGGGCTCCAGGAGTTCAGAAATGAGACAGTATTAATAGCCAAACTCCAGCACCGGAATCTTGTTAAACAGGCTTTCCCAAAGCATGTAATACGATTTATATATATATTTCGTATTGAATGATATATGAATGACAGGGGTTGCGACAGTTCATGCTGGAAAAAAAAAATTGATCAGGGGTTTTCATACCTTCTTGAACGGTGATGGTGGTACTGGGACTTGGTTCTCGTCGGTGTAGCTATGCTCGGTATCGTTTATAGCTTCTGCTTGCTTTCTCTTTTGCCCTCTTGTTAGCATCAGAGATGTGAAGATCACTGGTGGCTTTGTCGGTGGGTGAGAGAGAATGTCACGCCCCGAATTTCCGACGAACCCGGGGTGCGAGTAACGAGACAGAAAGTAAAATAAATAAAAGGATAAAAGTAATTAGATTCACTAAATATGCGTCCATCATCATCCATACATAAAATAACATCGAATACATTGTTCATCAGTCTTTCGGGCTTAAGCCCTTACATAACAAAATACAAGTCTCATGGATCACAAATACATCACAGACTTCACCCTATCAGGGCATCGCCGAGTCTCTAGTGGCTGGAGGATCCTCATCTGAAAATGTTGCCCACGAATGGGTCAGCACAACTGCTGGTATGATGAAATGCTAATGCCAGAAATAAAGCTAAGGCGTGGCATGTGCAAAGTGTACATTTATTTCTAAATGTCATTCAAGCATCGCAGTAATATATATGAATGGTATGCGTGACACACCCATGTCTCATTTACGGGTACTCCCCGATGGCGCGAAGTACCAATGCAATGGCCGATTTTGGGTTTTTCACCACAGGATCTACACCCTCATAATGCAAAGCACCATGTGCTTACCCACGCTATGTTCTCAAGGAATTCATCACATGCCAATATGCCAATGCAATCTCAATGAACATGAATCTCAATAATATAACATGCTCGGACAATAAGAAGTAAATCACTGATCAGTTTCATATACATGCATATCTCATATGTTCGTACATCATGATTCATGTTCTTCACTTTATTAATTTGCAAGTAACACATAACATGTGAACAACCAATTCCAAATAAACAGGTAAACACATTACAGACAAACACATACAGCATTCCAGTCATTCACAAATATTCCTAACTTAACTTCATTTCTAACACTAGCAAAACACCATACCTGATGGGTTGGTATCAACCCTAGAAGATCGAGCACTATAAGTAACTGAACCGACGGATGAAAATGTAGAAGATCAGATCGCCCTCTCCTGTCCCGTCAATGTCCCTAAAAGTAGAAATTACAACTCAGTCTATTGTTACTTGAATCTATGCTATTCATCAAATTTTATGTCTTTAATTCATAAGTTTCTATTCTGCTAAATTAAACTCTACCATTGGTTTTAGAACGTTTAAGAAAATAAGTCTAGGTTCTCGTAGAACTCAATTCGGACACCAGGGTTGAAAAGGGCAAAACAGTCATTTTGCACTTTACACGTGTCCTTACATTTCGTGACCTATTTCCACAAATCGGACTCTACGGTTGAGTCTGGAATGTTCGAGATAATAAAATTTCACTATTTGTTTACCTAATTCGGAGTTTGTCTGACAGTGTTTCAAGTTAGGGGCATTTTGGTAATTTTAAGGGTTACTACGGGTCTTTTATTTTTTGGGACCCCGTCTCGTAAAACGGACCTCACCATTGGTCTCAGAATGGTCGAGATAGTCAAAATACACCTATGACTTGTCCCATTTGGACTCCGGGATGTTTTTGAATATTTAATTAATTAAATTAATTTAATTAAATAATTAATTAATTAATTTAATTAATATTTTATTAATAATTTAATCAGGTGGGTCAAAGTGTAATTTCTAACAGTTGGGGGGGTCAATTTGTAATTTCCGAAAGTTCAGGGTTAAGGTTCAAATTCAAAAGGTTCAAATTCAAAGGATTCAAGTTCCAAAAGGTCCAAATTAAAACTAGTTTAATTTGTTATTCTAAATCAGGTTAACCCAAACAGGGGCTAATCCTAGAACAGGGATAGGATATCCCGATTTCGATTTAATTCCAATTTCTAGATTTCTTACCCTTGCGACCAAACGGCCCAAATTCCATTTCAATTTAAAACAACCACGCGACACGTGGCAGGGGCGGTCCACGCCCGACCCGAACCGGACCCGACCCGACCCGACCCGACCCGGACAGACCCCCCCTTCTTCCCCCGTTTTTCCGGCGGAGCTCTGGTCACCTTCTCCGGCGCCGGTGACCGGAATTTCAGAAAATCAAGTTTTTAAACTTGATTTTCTTGGTGTTGTCGAAGCCCCTTTCAATCCCAATTTATTCTAAAACATTTTTGGAGCTTTTTAATACCGTTTTGAAGCTTCCAATCACAACGAAAAACCAGATCTTCCCCCCCATGGCCGTGACCTGCACCTCCTTCTTTCTCCCTCATTTTTCAACCGTTTTCTATCATTTTTGTTGCGTTTTAATCCTTACATGATGCTCTACAAGGTTCTATAATTTAAACCGATTGAAATGCTCTAAAACAAATCGAAACAGAAGTGACCCACTTACAAATTTCTCGGCCGTTTCTCTCTCTAGCCGTGCCCTCCTTCTCCCTCTTGCTCCGAGCTCGAACCAGGTCTCTAACTCTCCTTCAGAGCTCTGTTTCTCTCCCTCTTTTCTGCTTCTTTCCTTCTCTTCTTTCCCACCCGAGACCACTCTCTTTTTCTCTTTATTTTCTCTCTTTCTATATCTCTCTCTCTCTCTCTCTCTCTCTCTCTCTCTCTCCCCAAGACCAACCTACTCTCTGCCCACTTCTGCACTCTCCCACTCCCTGAATCCTACTCACACACTCAACCTTACCCCATGCCTTGTTTGAGTGTATCACACTCAAACTTACACACACACACAACCGGGTACACACACACACACACCTCACACAACCTGATATATATATATAGATATATATATATATATATATATTTTTTTTTCACATTTAAATATACACTCACCTGTATACATATATACACACAAATAAATTTAAATTATATATATATACACATATACATATATACACATACATCCAATAATTTTTTATAATAATAATAATAATAATAATAATAATAATAATAATTGCAAAAATAAATAATAATAAAAAAAAAATTTTCCATGTTATAACATCCTTCCCTCCTTACAAAAATTTCGTCCCGAAATTTAAAATAGCATAAAACAAAAGAAAGTACATCACTGATCGAACAACTCAGGGTACCTAACTCGAACCTCGGCCTCACGCTCCCACGTAGCCTCCTCAACCCCATGGTGGTTCCAACGAACCTTGACCAAAGAGATGGTCCTGCCTCGCAAAACCTGGTCCCTCGAGTCCAATATCTCTATGGGTCTCTGGTTATAGGAAGCGTCCCCCTCTAACTGAAGATCTACCCAGTCAAGTACATGCGAGGGGTCGGGATGGTACTTCCTCAGCATAGATACATGGAAGACGTCATGAACTCCAGATAGCTGTGGTGGTAAGGCTAGCTTATAAGCCACCTCACCAACTCTCCCAAGTATCTCAAAAGGACCTATAAATCGTGGCGATAGCTTCCCACCGCGCCCAAATCTCCTCAAACCCCGTCTGGGAGATACCTTGAGGAACACATGGTCCCCCACCTCAAATACTAAGGGTTGCCGCCTCCTATCTGCATAACTCCTCTGGCGACTCTGGCTGGCAACAAGCGCTGCCTGATCACTTGTATCTTGTCTGTGGTCTCACGGACTATATCGGATCCTAAAACAATTGTCTCCTTTACTCTTGTCCAATACACCGGTGAACTGCTAGCTACGGTTGCAGGCAAACTCTACCCAAGCAAGGTGATCCTCTCAGCTACCCCTGAAGTCCATAACGCAGTCTCTAAGCATGTCCTCTAGGATCTGAATGACACGTCCTGACTGACCATCAGTCTGAGGATGAAGGGTAGTACTAACTTAGCTGAGTCCTTAAGGCTGTCTAGAAGCGCTACCAAAACCGTGCAATGAAACGTGGGTTCCCTATCTAAGACAATGGATAAGGAAATTCCATGCAGTTGTACTAAAAGATCGATGCAAAATGTATTGCACATGTGGACGTGCAGCCTTACCTATGGATCACTCACCTCTCCCTCAGCCAGGTGATGTGGAATGCATTACCTCCTCCCATTACCATCTCCCCCGTAGGCTTCGCCTCACCGGTAGGCGTGCAGCGGTGTGCAGACATTTCCACACTCCCTGCTATGGTCTGGTGCTAATCCCATCGGTAACGACTCACTCCACATGGCATAGTACATAATGAAATCCTCAAAAACACATTGGCTCATCAATGGCACTCCCTCTCAATTTCCATCCAAGTATCACGACTTATCTCATCAACTCAACATATAAAAAGTAAAGGAAATTCTCACTGATCACAAAGATACCCCAAGGTTTCTCACACATGCTATGTCATCTAACCCACCTCAAATTAATCCGTGAAATCACTTAGGGATTTATCCCAATGGTATAAATACGCATCATCTGTACCACAATGCAATCCATCATCCAGTATTTTCTAAGTGCCCTAATTACCCACAAGACATTAATAGTACAATCTAAAAGTAAAGCTACCATCTCCCACCTTAGTCTATATATAACCGAGACTAAGTGTCATGTACTAATAAGGACTAGCCTATTCATTTCATGTACGCATATATCGATCGGGTACACAAATGTGGATTGTGTTGTTTATGTACTCTAATCATGAAACTTAAGTCAATATACTAAGGTTCAGAAGAATAAAACACTAGTGATATTCTTCATCAATTTCCCTTACGAACATATATCAATTTTCACACACATGTATCAACGCACACAAACAAACGTGTTTAAGCATTCTTCTATACATGCATTTACAACAACCAGTCTGCTTAAAAAAAAAAATGAAGTCATATTCAAAGCACCATAACAGTCACTAAACTAGTATGCTTATATAGAGTAAAAGTATAACATTCAATAGCTAATACGTAGCTTACTACTTCAGCACCCAGTATAAAATTTCATTCCAGGAACACACATATACACAAAATAAGTACATAATCTGTTGTACAGGTAACTAGGCAGATTCCCAATCCCTACAGATATTCAGGCTCATAGCCTATCTCATAGACAACAAACATATAGTCTACTATTTAACCTCACTCGTTATACTGTATAAAGGCAAGCATTTAAATCCTAGATCATCAATAACCAAGTATACCCCACATTGTACAATTTCACAACTAAGGTAACAAGCACTCCTCTAATCATGTAATCCAAACCAACCCAATTCAAATTAAAGTCTAACCCCTCTTAACCCACAATAAAGTCAAATTAAGAAGGATTTACGGACACCCCATGAAACAAAGAAGATATCTCCCTCAGGAGTACACACTGTCTTTCTTCTCCTATAGCAGCCTATACTCGTCTTAAAGTGTAAATAACCGATCCATCTCTAACGTAATACTGATACTAGACGCATCAAATAAGATGAAGAATTCAAATAATGCATGCAGTCAGCTACCTCTATCGAGTAATCTTTACAGATTCTCGTCAGCGTCACTCTACCCCTAACATCATGTCGACATAGTAAATATGAACGTATGAGATGCACTATGGTCTATCAATATGCCAGTCCATAAACTAAACATAAGAAAGGTACCTCGTACTACTGATGGCCCAGCAGTAGAAGCCTCTGGGGTAGTAACTGCGTACACCCTGCCCTGTACGGTCTGACCCTGTCTGCCTCCCCCTCTCTGCCCCTGCTGTCCTCCCCCTCTCGGGGCTGGGGCTCTAACACTCAAGGCTGAGGATGCTGGCTGATAGTAAGGTGCCGGGGGTCTATAGCCTGACTGTGTCTGGGGTAAAGGTACCTGGGTAGGCTGGAAATAGTGGGACCTCGGTGCACTCTGGGAAGTCTGCCCCTGAGGACAGTGGGCCTTAACATGGCCCGGCTGATGACAAGTATAACACACTGGTGTGGCCCTCCAGGCCTGACTCTGAGACTGGGATGGGAGTGGTAGCTGGCTCGGTCCTGTCCCTGATCCCTGACTAGGATCTCTCTGTGGGCAATCAGCCATCCTGTGGCCAGGCTGTCCACACTGGTAGCATGTGAGGGTCAGCTGTGGTGCCCCCCCTCGAGGAGTAATAGACATAGTGGGCTGGGGAGCTAAAAGCTGCATAGGTCCCTGGGATGTAGATGGAAAAGAGGTACTGCCTCGGAACCTCTTCGGCGGTCTCCTACCAGAATGAGCTGGGACGGTCACAGTAGGCTGAGCTGGTGTAAGTGCTAGTGTTGTGGCTGGCCTAGTCTGAGTCCGGGACTCCCTAATCCCTCTGAGAGCTGCCAACTCCCTCTCTACCCTCGTGGCCCTGATCACAGCCTCCTCGTAAGTGTCAATGATGTGACCCGCCAGTCTATCCCTGATAGAGGTCTTCAGCCCCTCTAGAAAATGATAAACTCTCAGCTCCTCTACCCCAATAATATGTGGGGCAAACCTGCCCAATGCGGTAAACTGGGACTCATACTGTGTCACGGTCATGTCCCTCTGTAGTAAGGTCTCAAACTCTCTCCTGAACCCGACCCTAGCAGTCGCTGGAAAGTAGTGGTCATTGAACATGGCCACAAATGCATCCCACCCCTCTCCGAACTTGCTAATCCTGCCGACAGATACCTTCCACCACTGGCTCGCTAGTCCTGTAAACTGGAAGGTAGCACATCGGATCCTCAGGTGTGGCTCAACAATCCCTAGTGAGTCCAGGATCCTCACAATCTGATCCAACCACTCCTCGGCCACCAAAGGATCAGGCTATCCTGCAAATGACGGTGGTCTCATACGCTGAAACGCCTTCATGACGAAGGTGTCTCTGGTCTCCCCACCGGCCGCTCTGGCCGCGGCACCGGCAGCCCTGGCCTCGGCCTCAGTAGCTCTGGCCTCAGCATCAGTGGTCCTGGCCTCCTGCATGGCACGGAAGCACTCCTGTATAATGGTCGCCAAATCTCTGGCGCCAATAGTCTGCCCCACCTCCTCCACAGGGGCTGGAGCAACATCTTCCTCAGCTGTACTCTGCTCAGGAATGTCAGCTGGGGCAACTACCTCCTCAACCACGTCAGGAATAGGGGCAGTAGCTCTGGGTCTGCCACGACGAGGCTGGGCGGCACCTCGAGGCGCACCCCTACCCCTACCCCCTCTGGGTGGTCTGCTTCTCGTAGGAGCTCGTCTAGGAGGCATATCTACAAGTCCAAAAGAAAAATTCAATATCACTTTTTCACGTAATCACAATAAGGCATGCATTAAGACACATAATCACGTAGCACATAAGATCCTATCACATGCTGCTAACAGTCTACACTAAGTCTTATTCTCTTCTCTAGGGTCTCATGGTGTTAAACAACACCCCACAGTCTCTAGGTATTCGAACCTATGCTCTGATACCACGTTGTCACGCCCCGAATTTCTGACGAACCCGGGGCGCGAGTAACGAGACAGAAAGTAAAATAAATAAAAGGATAAAAGTAATTAGATTCACTAAATATGCGTCCATCATCATCCATACATAAAATAACATCGAATACATTGTTCATCAGTCTTTCGGGCTTAAGCCCTTACATAACAAAATACAAGTCTCATGGATCACAAATACATCACAGACTTCACCCTATCAGGGCATCGCCGAGTCTCTAGTGGCTGGAGGATCCTCATCTGAAAATGTTGCCCACGAATGGGTCAGCACAACTGCTGGTATGATGAAATGCTAATGCCAGAAATAAAGCTAAGGCGTGGCATGTGCAAAGTGTACATTTATTTCTAAATGACATTCAAGCATCGCAGTAATATATATGAATGGTATGCATGACACACCCATGTCTCATTTACGGGTACTCCCCGATGGCGCGAAGTACCAATGCAATGGCCGATTTTGGGTTTTTCACCACAGGATCTACACCCTCATAATGCAAAGCACCATGTGCTTACCCACGCTATGTTCTCAAGGAATTCATCACATGCCAATATGCCAATGCAATCTCAATGAACATGAATCTCAATAATATAACATGCTCGGACAATAAGAAGTAAATCACTGATCAGTTTCATATACATGCATATCTCATATGTTCGTACATCATGATTCATGTTCTTCACTTTATTAATTTGCAAGTAACACATAACATGTGAACAACCAATTCCAAATAAACAGGTAAACACATTACAGACAAACACATACAGCATTCCAGTCATTCACAAATATTCCTAACTTAACTTCATTTCTAACACTAGCAAAACACCATACCTGATGGGTTGGTATCAACCCTAGAAGATCGAGCACTATAAGTAACTGAACCGACGGATGAAAATGTAGAAGATCAGATCGCCCTCTCCTGTCCCGTCAATGTCCCTAAAAGTAGAAATTACAACTCAGTCTATTGTTACTTGAATCTATGCTATTCATCAAATTTTATGTCTTTAATTCATAAGTTTCTATTCTGCTAAATTAAACTCTACCATTGGTTTTAGAACGTTTAAGAAAATAAGTCTAGGTTCTCGTAGAACTCAATTCGGACACCAGGGTTGAAAAGGGCAAAACAGTCATTTTGCACTTTACACGTGTCCTTACATTTCGTGACCTATTTCCACAAATCGGACTCTACGGTTGAGTCTGGAATGTTCGAGATAATAAAATTTCACTATTTGTTTACCTAATTCGGAGTTTGTCTGACAGTGTTTCAAGTTAGGGGCATTTTGGTAATTTTAAGGGTTACTACGGGTCTTTTATTTTTTGGGACCCCGTCTCGTAAAACGGACCTCACCATTGGTCTCAGAATGGTCGAGATAGTCAAAATACACCTATGACTTGTCCCATTTGGACTCCGGGATGTTTTTGAATATTTAATTTATTAAATTAATTTAATTAAATAATTAATTAATTAATTTAATTAATATTTTATTAATAATTTAATCAGGTGGGTCAAAGTGTAATTTCTAACAGTTGGGGGGGTCAATTTGTAATTTCCGAAAGTTCAGGGTTAAAGTTCAAATTCAAAAGGTTCAAATTCAAAGGGTTCAAGTTCCAAAAGGTCCAAATTAAAACTAGTTTAATTTTTTATTCTAAATCAGGTTAACCCAAACAGGGGCTAATCCTAGAACAGGGATAGGATATCCCGATTTCGATTTAATTCCAATTTCTAGATTTCTTACCCTTGTGACCAAACGGCCCAAATTCCATTTCAATTTAAAACAACCACGCGACACGTGGCAGGGGCGGTCCACGCCCGACCCGAACCGGACCCGAAACGACCCGACCCGACCCGGACAGACCCCCCTTCTTCCCCCGTTTTTTCGGCGGAGCTCCGGTCACCTTCTCCGGCGCCGGTGACCGGAATTTCAGAAAATCAAGTTTTTAAACTTGATTTTCTTGGTGTTGTCGAAGCCCCTTTCAATCCCAATTTATTCTAAAACATTTTTGGAGCTTTTTAATACCGTTTTGAAGCTTCCAATCACAACGAAAAACCAGATCTTCCCCCCCATGGCCGTGACCTGCACCTCCTTCTTTCTCCCTCATTTTTCAACCGTTTTCTATCATTTTTGTTGCGTTTTAATCCTTACATGATGCTCTACAAGGTTCTATAATTTAAACCGATTGAAATGCTCTAAAACAAATCGAAACAGAAGTGACCCACTTACAAATTTCTCGGCCGTTTCTCTCTCTAGCCGTGCCCTCCTTCTCCCTCTTGCTCCGAGCTCGAACCAGGTCTCTAACTCTCCTTCAGAGCTCTGTTTCTCTCCCTCTTTTCTGCTTCTTTCCTTCTCTTCTTTCCCACCCGAGACCACTCTCTTTTTCTCTTTATTTTCTCTCTTTCTATATCTCTCTCTCTCTCTCTCTCTCTCTCCCCCCAAGACCAACCTACTCTCTGCCCACTTCTGCACTCTCCCACTCCCTGAATCCTACTCACACACTCAACCTTACCCCATGCCTTGTTTGAGTGTATCACACTCAAACTTACACACACACACAACCGGGTACACACACACACACACCTCACACAACCTGATATATATATATATAGATATATATATATATATATATATATATTTTTCACATTTAAATATACACTCACCTGTATACATATATACACACAAATAAATTTAAATTATATATATATATATACACATATACATATATACACATACATCCAATAATTTTTTATAATAATAATAATAATTGCAAAAATAAATAATAATAAAAAAAAAATTTCCATGTTATAACAGAGAAAAGGGTGGAACGAGATCTAGATCTCGGATAAAAGGAACTGCGAAAGACGTTTATTCAGATCTTGGAATGCGATCTTCAAATCTATACACCAAAACTAGTTTTTCTCAAGTTGAACAAGATCTTCAAATTGGGCCAAGAAATCGATGGAAAACGTAAACAAGAGGCAGAGAGAATGAGTCGGTGGGTGAAATAATCGTGGCGATGTAAGAGATAGAAAGTCTGATTATCGCTGGGTGCAAGAAAGAGAGAGAGATCAAGTAGAAGTCGGTGAAGTTGGATGCAAGACAGAGAGAGAGACAGTGAATAGTGTCGGTGGGTGTTCAACGGAAATAAATCCAAATCAAAAAAGACTGTGAACAACTTTTGATTTTCTCTAAGTATAAAGAGCTTTGATGGAGACAAGGTAGAGATATTTTCAGATATGGCATACTATTCAAGAGTTGAAAAAGTGGTTTGAATATAATTTGGATACAATGTATCCAAACACTATTTTGAAAAAAGGTGATTTCTGAAACTCAGTTTGAGTTTCTATCCAACCATGACCTAAATTTTTAAGTGAGGTTAGGGATTTTCTTGCACCATAGATGATTATTTTGATTTATTTTGATTCCTGTACATGGTTTTAATTTGTTAAATTCTTTGTTGATCATTCTAAATTTATTGTTGGATTTTATTGTCCGAATAATTAAAGGTTTTAGTCCGTTTATAGATTCAGTCATGTTTTTTCTATTAAGTGGATTAATGTTTTGATTATTTTTAGAACAATTAAATATTTATATTGATTAAATACTTTGCTGCAATATTGCTCGTTCGGTATATTGTCGTCGTTGGATTTTTTCAATGTGAATAATAACTTGTGTGATTTAAAAGTGTTGAATGATTTTTCAAAGGGTTATTTTTAGTCTAATTGTGGTTCATAATTGTATATCTTCCGATTGAAATTTTTGGGATTTAATTTCTCAATTGAGTTATTAGTGAATTAAAAATAATTAAAATACTAGCTCTGTACAAGGGATTCCCGACACTCCACTGTTCGTTAAATTTGAATATTTTCTTCTATAAATCAAATTGTTTAATTTTTAATTTGCATTCAAAAAGCACTTTTCTATATTTTTATTTTCTCGTTAACCATCTGATACTTTCTTTAGTTTCAGAAATTCTGTTTATTATTTTTTTAATTTAGTCTCCCTGTGGAATCGACACCCCAAAGCTACACTACAACTACCGTGTTATTCTTTGGGCGTAATCAGATGCTAACAGAACAGATGTTGATATACATATGCCTCAAGAGTGCCTATCTAGGGTTTGCTGGTCTGACAGCGCCCTCAAGTGCCCGGGTCCAGCCTCGCCCACATCACTGTATCCATGGTCTGCTGGTCTGACAGTGCTTGAGTCCAACCTCGCCCAAATCACTGTATCTAGGGTCTGCTGGTTTGACAATGCCCGGGTCCAGCGATGCCCAAATCAATAAATAACATTAGAGCTCTGTACATATAACATGTTCCTCATGGACTAATCATCAGGCCATTCCCATACATTGACCCGTAAGTCCTCAAGCATCTGTGAATCAGACGGACGTTGTGACAGATCACAACTCCAAGTACTCAATAAAATCATGACCATCATGGTTCCACAGGATATAGAATACAGGCAATCATCTTAATGGGTCAACAACAAGAGTACGTATCAATCATGGAGATCAATATCATCAGACTGATGTTGTGACAGATCACAACTACAAGTACTCAATAATATCATGATTATCATATGTCCATAGGCGATGTACGTGTTGTGAAAATATACAAATTAGCATGAAAATGTCATATAATTCAACAAGGATGTCAAGAATCATGATCTTAATGAATCAATAACAGAAACAAGTATCAAATCATGGAAATCAATATCATCAGGCAGATATAGAGTACAAACTGGCATCATCACGAAAGGAATGTGACATGACTAGGAGTAACACATGATAGAGTTCGGGTTTACTTACCTTGAGTTCTTAACATTGCATTTCCATCTCGTTATCATAATAGCTTTCCATAGCTCTCTTTCTCATTTCTCGTCATTTGAATGATCATATAATCATGGATTAAAAAATATGTAGCACATTGAATCAGTATTTATTTCATGATTATACTTCTGGTAAGCTCATTAAGTCATAAGTATGCATTCGTCATTTTTTAGTTTATTACCGGATCTCGTAAATAAATTTTCGAGTCTTTTGGACTTCATTTGGTATCTGTTTTTGATCATCGGAACACATCGATCATTTTCTATTTTATAGTCGGACTGTTTCAGAGTCTTATTTAGCCCCTCAATTTATATACTTATACTTAGGACAATCATTTATATCAGATTGGCCTTTATTCGACATTTACTTTGTATTTCACGTACTTAGGGGTATTTTGATCATTTTATATTTTATGATATTCTAACCCCGAATCATTATCTAATCATATATATGAGTTCACAATTATTTGGGCTTCCATTGGCATCAATTTCGTCCAATTTGGACTTCATTTGGGCTTCGTAATATATTAGGGGTATTTTAATAATTTTATATCTTATGGTGGGACCACCCCGGAGTCTTCGAATGTTCAATCTGACATTTTCATTATGTCTGGAACGTCTAAAAATATTAAGATAGCCTTTTCCGGATCTCAAATTGAACTTTATTTGCTCCATTTATGGCCTAGGGGTAAAATCATCATTTTACCCTATTTATAAAATAATTTAATTAATTAATTATTAAATTATTTTTTCAGGGGTTTATTTGAATAAAATTTCCAAATCTTGTGCCAGAATAGAATTATTCAGAACTTTTGGGGTCAAACCGTAATTTACATAAGTTAGGGTTTTCTTTATTTTAATTTAATTAGTGAACCAAAGGGTTTATAAGTTGTAACCCTAGACTAGACCCAATAGGCCCTGAACCAGTCGGTTCAGGTTCCTCTGTTAACTGAAATACAATATCCTTGTTATTCTCTTTATCCCTAGTTTGGTTATCCTTATTTCGGATTGCTGTTTTATTATTTGAATAGCCAAACAACCCAATTTCAATTTTTAAATTCAACCCTTCATACCTAAAATGACATTGTGTACCTACCCCATTCATATCCGGTCAGGTTCCAACCAGACCCGGTCTAGGTTTGATCCAACAGAATGCAAATAACCCATTTCTTATCACATTTTTCCGCCGCTGCTTCGGTGTCGTCTCTGGCACCGATCGCCGGAGCTGCGACTTTTCCCTACGTTTTTCTCATGATTTCTACGTCTGATTTCGCATATTTTTACACCGATCTTTCCCTAAAACCCTAAGTAATCATTTGGCAGCATTTTGGACCTCAAACAGCCTAACATTCCGACACTCAAATATGTTTTCCGACCAAGCACTGGTGTTGATTTTTTTTTTTGACCATATAATGGTCATTTTTTGACCATTTTCTCTAATTCAAATTGTTTTGGATTCCTGGAAGGATTGTCTACTGTGTTTTTAGTCACAAAACCGAGCTTGGTTTCAGTTGAAATTTTATACATTTTGGCCGTGACTTATAGAGACAAGTTCTTATGTTTTTCTTTCAATTTTTCCTACTGATTTTGATTCCTAATGGTCTGAAAAACACATAAGAAAGAATTTGAGCACATACCTTAGGCTCATACCCAACTTCTTGAAGTTTCCTTCTCCTTCAGCTATGGCAGTTTGCACTGTTGTGGCTGATCTTCCTCTATTTCCTTACGTACCGCAAGTCACTTTCTTTCTTCAGTCTCTCACTCACTCTTTTTCTTGTTTTCTTATGTTTATTTGCTCTTTGTTTTCTTTGTATAGCTGCAGGTTCATATCTAGTCATATATATATATATATATATATATATATATACAACTATAACTCATCCTAGAATTTTTCAGATTTTCCCACAAGCTTCATGGAGTTGCACTTTTGGGTCAAAACTTGTTGCTGTTTCTAGGCTTTACAACTTTTGTGTCCAGCAGCTTCTTTTGGAAGCTTCAAGTATATATATATATACATAATAGCTTTGCAGCTTCTTATGGAAGCTTCAAGATATACACCATATATACATATATCTTTATATTGTATTCATATTTATCCACAAGTATATTTTCTAGCGTCCACTATTGTATTTCGCTATATATTACAGTAGTAAATATTTTTATTCCATAAAATATTAAGTTATAAAATGCCGGTAAATTTGGCATAAAGCCGGAGCTTGGTATCATCGTTACTTATTTTATCGATATTGGGTGCCCGTCCGTGTCTTATTCTATATTCATATTATTATCATAATTAATTTTTTGTATCGGTTCCATTAATTCATTTCGGTACCTAGTTGACCCAGTTGTCAATTTTTCGAGCATACAGCATTTTTGGTGTTTTTGGATTAATCTCATATTTTCTAATAATTTATCCCATGCATATGAGCTCGGTTAGTGTTTTAGTCTTATCGAATTTTCAGGATATTACACTCTAGACTAGAAAAGTGCAACATCAGTTTGGCATTGTATGTGGGAACGACGATCGTGTTACTATTTTACGACAGAAACTGAACTCGTTTTCTTGAAAAACCAATGGCTCCAAACCTTCGTCCCAGAAGGAATCCTCAAAACCCTCAAGATCAGCCTCCTGTTAGAAGAGGAAGGGGACAAACACCCGTTCATTTACAACAACAGCTTGATCAAGTTCAGCGACGGTCTAATTAGATACAAGAACAACTCACAGCCATGTCACAGGCTTTGGCCTCGTTGGTTCAAAACTAGAAAAGCAATCCTCATCTCCCAACAACGTTATTCATTGAGGACCTCAACCTCCCACCACCACCACAGCTGAAGGATCCCATAATGAGGGGCTGCTCAACATGTAGCTGGTGCACCCCCATGGTATTGCCCAGATGAGGACCGATCCTCAATCGTCAACAGCTTTCGGAAGATGAATTCCATCATTCCATCCTGCCATACATTATTAGAGCAGGACAAAAATACTAATCCCGACGACCTTTGGAGCCAATCCAATGCATTAAGGACTTTAACATCCTAAAGTCCCACATCCACCAGTCTTGGGAGAGCAACATCCTTCTATTGTTGCAAGACAGAATCCCGTCATGAATCTAGGACTCAAAGACATGGAACAAAGCCAACAACGGGCACCAATGGCACAACAGAACGTACTCAGGGCCCCTTAGAGGGTAGAAGAGATATCAAATTCTCAAGATCAGAAGATCTCGACCAAGAAGTTCCACGTCATTCCAGAACAAGGCGAGTTAAGTAAATTACTCGGTAGGTTCTCCACGTCGTTCATTCTTGTCATAATGACGGAGGAATGACCCAAGAAGTTTGTTGTCTCAAAATTTACTTTGTACGACGGGTCTGAAGACCTTGGCGACCACCTATCTCATTATCAGCATACAATAGCTTTGCACGGGGCTATCGATGCCTTTATGTGCCGAACCTTTGTGACCAGTCTGAAGGGTACTACTCTCAAGTGATTTTATAACCACCCTCAAAACTTAGTCAACAACTTTTATGAGCTCACTAGGCTATTTCTTAACCACTTTTGACAAGCAAGAAATTAAGAAAAGGGCCAGAGTTCATATTGACAATTAAGTAGGCAAAGGAAGACTCACTAAGGGAATACATAGCTTGCTTCAATACCGAGCTCACAAAGATGAACAACTGCAGTTCAAATTTTTTGGTGGCTGCCTTTACTTCAGAACTTGGACTTGGGCGCTTTCAGGACTATTTAACTAAGAGTCCTCTAGTCGATATGGAAACATTCATGGAGAGGGCACCGAAAGTATACTAATTTAGAAGACACCAAAGCTTCCTTTTGAAAATCCAAAGAATAAGCTCAGAAGGATGAGTAAGCTTAGAAGAAAGATAATAAGGACAACAAGAAGAGAACTCGAAGTCTTGACAAAAGAACAACATTAAGAGCACGGAATAACTCTAGCTCTAGAAGGTACGAAACTTACACCCCATTAAATGTTTCCCTTACTCACATACTCCAACAAATCTAGACTCGTGAAAACCTGAAGTGGCTAAAGCCGCCGAAAAGTAAACTAGACTTTAGAAATAGAAACAAGTATTGTGATTTTCACAAAGAGTAAGGACACCACTGAAAAGTGTAGAGCTTTGAAGTAAGAGATAAAACACCTTATCAGGTGATGATTACTAAGAGAGTTTGTCTGCTAGGACGAGTGACAGAACCCAAGAGATGAGAGACTCCCTTAGAGGAGGCCAGATCAGAGGCTCGAATAGAGGGAAGTTCGGAATGATTAACAACAACCGAACAATCAGCAAGTGATCTTCGTGTTTCATGCTGACAACACGATGGCTGGAATGTCTAATAAGGCCAAAAAAAAATACGCTCAAGAAGCAAGGGCATAGCCCCATGTCATCCAGATCTCGAAAATTGAGAAAAAGATCAAGACGATACCTCAGATACAATTTTCTAAACTGGACCTTGTTGGGATGCATTGCCCCTCACTGTGATGCCTTTGTTATCTCACTCAAAATTGCTAATTTCAAGATCAAAAGGGTTTTTGTGGACACTGGGAGCTCTACCAATGTGTTATTCTACGAGCCATTCAAATATATGAAGCTTGACTCTAAGGACATCAGAGTTACCTTTGCAGTAATGGCAGGATTCAATGGGCACCTCAGTTTCCTAATGTGTAGAATTGATATGCCGACCACGGTAGGGGGAAAGAGACAAGCAGAAGACCCTGATCTCTGAATTCATGATTTTAGATGCCAAATCCCCTTATAATGTTATTATTGAGAGGCCCTAGATCCATCAAATGGGGGCAATTACCTCAACCATCCATCAGTGCCTTAAATTTACTCATTAAGACAAAGTGGTGACCATTAAAAGTTACCAAACCACTGCTCGGGAGTGTCATGCCCTTACACTTAAAGAAAGGCCCTCTAAATAGCAATTATAGTGCCATCTCAAAGGGAAGGTATCCTTTGCTCTAGATTTTCACAGTACCAAGGAATGCCCCTCTGAGATTGAGGAACCATTAAGTCTTAGAGGGAGGGACAACATGGTCAAACCAATACAATAGGCCACCAAAGTGCTCGTCAGTACTAAGGAAGAAGGAAAATATTTGAAAATTGGCTTAGCTTTATCTCCTTCAGAGCAAGAGAAGATTGTTAAGTTGTTAAAAGATAAACTCTAGGTATTTGCTTAGGAGACAAAGGACATGAAGGGAATAGACCCTGACTTCATCTCTCACAAATTAATGACAGATCCAGACCACCCTTTTGTGAGATAGAAGATGAGGATGTTTATTCTAGAGCGTTATAGGATCATCAACGAAGAAGTCCAAAGGTTACTTAATGTTGGGATGATAAGGGAGGTATTCTACCCCAAATGGCTCGCTAACACAGTCCTTGCAAAGAAGAAGAAGCACAAGTGGAGAGTCTACATCGACTATACAGACCTCAACAAAGCCTGTTCTAAATATAGCTTCCTTTTCCTTAGAATCGATCAACTCGTAGATGCTATGGCAGGACACGAACTCATGAGCTGTATGGATGCTTACTTTGGGTACAATCAGATCAAGATGTACCCTCTACACTAGGAGAAAATTACTTTCATATTAGAAGAAGGTCTCTATTGTTATAGTGTGATGTCGTTCGGTTTAAAGAATGTTGGAGAAACATATCAAAGACTTGTGAACAAGATGTTTAGCCTCTAGATCGGACATACAATGGAGGTCTACACCGATGATAAGCTTGTCAAAAGCATTCGGAAGGTTGACCACATCCAACACTTATCCCAAACATTTAGTATCCTAAAGGAACACAAAATGAAACTCAATCCAACTAAGTGTACCTTTGGGGTTACATAGGGAAAGTTCTTGGGGCTCCTAGTTTCGCAAAAGGGAATTGAAACAGATCCTACCTAGATCAAGGTTTCGATTGATCTAGAATCCCTTAAAACTAATAAGGATATCCAAGGACTAAATGGCAGGATAACAACACTGAATAAGTTTATTTCTAAATCCATGGATCATTGCCTTCTATTCCTTAAGGCTTTGAGGGGGGGTAAGGCCTTGTAGTGGACCTTTGAATGTGAAGAAGCCTCCCAACAACTTAAGAAGTACTTAGCCTCTCCCAATCTTCTTTCAGAACCAGCATCAGGAGAAAAATTGCTCCTATATTTGGCCGTGTTTGAAAGTACGGCCAACTCTGCCTTGATTAGGGAAGAAAAAGGGGTTCAAAGGCCGATCTTCTATGTCAGCAAAATTCTCCTTGACACTATTCTGAAATTAAAAAATTAGTTTAGCCTTGGTGATATCTGCTCGGAAGCTCAGGCCATATTTCCAAGCTCATCCCATCATAATCCCCATATCTTATCCACTGAAATTAATTCTTCACAAACCTGAAGTATGTGGATGATTGGTTAAATGGTCAATGGAGTTAGGAGAATTTGACATATCTTATGTTCCATAAATTGCTATCAAAGCTCAAGCATTGACAGATTTCATAGCTGAATTCACTAGAGGACGGCTCTCAATAGCTCAAACCCTTATAGATGCTTCAATATGGTTACTTTTACACGGATGGGTTTTCTACAGACAAGGGTTCTGGAGCAGGGTTAATACTCTAGTCCCTTGATGGGATCATAACTGAAAGGGTCATTAGTTTGGGTTTCAGAGCCCCTGACAATGAGACAAAATATGAAGCACTTATCGTTGGATTAAAGTTAGTTTTGGAATTGAAGCTTCAGATCTCAATGTGTTTTCTAACTCCCAGCTCGTGGTCGGTCAAGTCTTGGGGGAGTATTCAGTCAAAGATAATAGAATGATAAAATATTCAAAGTTAGTGGACTCACTAAAGACATCCTTTCTCAGATTCTCCATTCAAAAGATAGATAAGAACCAGAACTCCAGAGCGGATGCATTGGCTAATATGGCTTTTTATTTAAAACCCTGAAAAGGACTTTATTGTGAAGATCTCTTATCAACCAAGTCCTAACATTGAAATACCACAAGCTTTTCAGATTTCAGAATAGTCCTCCAATTGGATGACCCCCATTTCGTCAGATTCTTGATGGAAGGTCTGCTTCTTGAAGACAAAACTCAGGCCAGAAGGGTCCAAATTAGGACAGCTCAGTATTTAATCCTAAAAAATAAGTTCTACTAAGGTCTTAAATCCAACCCCTTCAGTTGTGTTTGTCTCTAGAAAAAGCTCAATACGTTCTAGCAGGAATACATAAGCAGATATGTGGTAATCATAATGGTGGAAGAATCATTACCCTCCGAGCACTATCCCAAGGTTACTGCTGGCCCAACAAGTTAGGACATGCCAAAGATTATCTTCGAAAGTGTGACAAATGCCAATGTTTTGCCTCTTACCAACATTGACCTCAACACGAGCTCATCCTTATAGCCAGTCCTTGGCCTTTTGCTCAGTGGAGAATAGATATCGTGGGTCTATTACCAAAAGCCCTTCGGAACAGGAGGTTCTTGCTGGTTGCTATTGACTACTTTTTGAAATGGATAGAGGCTGAACCACTGACCAACATCAATGAGGTAGAGGTCAAGAACTTCATAGAAGAACATAGTATACAGGTTTGGCATCTCTAGGGTAATTATTTCTAATAACGGGACATAATTCATTGGAAAAGTGTTCGAAAAGTTCTGCCAATATCTCCATATCAGCCACCACTTTTCCTCCCCGAGACACCTATAGGCCAATGGGCAAGCAGAGGTCACTAATAGAACTGTCCTGGAAGCCATAAAAAGAAAGTTGGAAGAAGCAAAAGGAAGATGGGTAAAAGAACTCCCTAGAGTTCTCTGGGCCTACCGAACTACCAAAAGAACGCCAACTACTGAAACACCATTCTCACTCACTTATGGTACTGAGGTAGTCATTCTAGTTGAAATCGGTATTGCCACCAGACCCCTAAAAACTTTGTATCCATTACAAGTGTTACAGGCCTATATATTATTGCGGCATTGCTACCAGACCCTTAAAAACCTTATATCAATTACAAGTGTTATAAGTCTGTACACTATTGCGGCGTTGCTACCAGAGCCCTAAAAACTTTATATTTTATAAGTGTTATAGGTTTGAATCATTTATTTACGCAACATTCCCGCTTCTCCAGACCCCAGCAAGAACCTTCTATCTACTATTAGTGTTACATGACTGAGTTATTTATGTTACCACCATTGTGACTACTACCGATCTCAATATAACAAGTATTGCTTGATCAAAGTCACACTTTTGATTAGTTATAAAGATTAAGCAATGCAAATTTACTCGAACACTAGGTCTAAAGCCAAAAAGATGATTTTATAAATGATTAAAGAAATACAAGAGAGAAACCAAAAAGGGGAAATATATAAAAATCCTAACTACTGCCCCTTGGCAGGGGTGCTCTGCCTCTCAAGATCTACAGTTTCCACCAGAGAAGCTTCGAGAGGATCCATCACAGGTTCTTCCCTCCTAACACCATCCTTATTGTCATCAGAAACTGAAACCTCGTATACGCTAGAGATGTCGAGGTCGGGATAGAGCTTTTGGATTTTCTTTTTGTACTTCTTGGACCTGTGATCCAAAAAATCTCCTCCCAACCTCTAGACTTCTTCTCTGAGGGCCCTCTTTATCTCTTCTTTTGTTGCTTTCACACTGTCAACAAGCTTTTGAGCAGCAACGACATTAGATTCTTCCTTTTCTTTTCTCAAAGCCTCCAATTTTGAGGCCAGGGCATTCTTCTGAGACTCCAGGATAGAGAATACATTGATAGATTCCTTTAGTTTCTCTTCAACTGAGGAAGCGACAGATCGGGCAATCCCTAGTTGAAGCCTCATCTTATCTAGCTCAACCTTATGCTTCTCCACCCTTTCAAACTCTTCTAGACAGTCCATGATGGCAGCCATTACGTGAGGCACCTACAAAAGAAAATATTGACAAGTTAATAAGTTAGAAGGCCAAAAAATAGATAAAGGTGATAAGTACACCAGATCGGGATGACTTACCCTCAAGTGGGAGACTATGAGGTCCTTAGCAATTTTTAAGGGCTTAAGCCTTTTAAACTGACCAATAGCGGAGCCCCAAGCATCTTCGTAGGCTTTCTTTATAATCGCCTCCCCAGTCTCTGCCATGGCCACCCCGAGAGAGACAGTGCCAAGCCTCTCTTTATCTTAAGACGGGAGGTATGCTATTGGAGCTGGAGGTGCACTCAAGGTAACTCGTTCCTCCAACCTCAGTCATTCTCTTCTTCGGGGGAGGGATCTGCTCGACGGGTGTGGATGTCTCTTTAGTCTTTTTTTTTTTCCCGGGTTTCCATTTTGAAATCACGGACTTTTTAAGAACCTCAGATTTGTCCTTGGCAAGGCTTGCTTCCATGAAGTTCTGGAGTGTAATGATTTTATCGTGAGGATGCTCTAAATGGTGCGTAATTTTTTTGTACTTCTCTTATAGGGTAGGAGTAAAGACGGATCTTTTCCAAGCCTTTTTATATGTGCCATAAATACAGAACAATATTAGAAGAACAAAAAAGTAAGATTAAAATAATACTTAAGACATTTGAAGATTGATAGGCTCACCTTTAAAATTGGTGTAATAAGGAAAGAAGTTGTTCTTGGTCTCGTAGTCTTCAAATTCCTAGCCACCTTTGACAAAGAAATACCACTTCTTCCATTTTTTGTTGGAAGTGGGTACAGAAGTTAAGAGCTTGAATCTTTTGTCAAAAGACATGTAATACATGCCTTCTGACTTCTGGTATTTCAAGTCCATATCATTCCTAATGAGACTCAGATCTACTTCAACTTCGTTTTGGTATCCTAAAACTAAAAAGGCCATCAGTTGCCTCCAATTGTTGATATTCAGTTCTGTAGGGCAACTTTTGAACCAATAGAAGAACTCACTCACTAGTGGGTGGAACGGGAAGCGTACATCGACCTCAAACCATTCAAGGTAGGCACAAATTTCCCCTCTCTCGATATCTATCGAACGATCTTTAGTCCTTAAGATCTTACAAGACACATTTTGAAGGAAGTCAAAATTAACAAAGAGGGCATCTAGCATGCCCTGAGTCATAGCACTCTCACCCTCTTCTTTCCTACAAGGTTTACCTAAGGTACTGGCCTCTTTATTCCTAGGCTCAAGGTATGCCTCAATTAGAAGGAATCTCGAACTACTATCAGAGGCATTCCTAGCCTCATCACCCAAAATAAGGCCTAGTGCCTCTTGACTTCCTACTTCTATAGGCTTCTTTGCCTCATCTCCAGTGCTCAAATGAGCATTAAGAGTAGCTATCCTCCCAAAACAATTAAGCAAAAAAGAGGGGGGGGAAGAAGAGAGTGCAGAGAAAGGAAAACATAAAGGTTTTCAGTACTTTCAAACCTAACCGGAGACTGGGAAACAAGTGATTGGAGGGAAACTTGAGGTGTATCAGAAATCGCCTTGAAGATTTCTTCTTGCTCGGAGATACACTTGATACTTTGTAAAAATCTCCTTTTGGGTGATGATTCCCCTATATATAGTTTACCTAAAAGGTGTATCATTTAAGGCATCACCTCTAACCAATTTCCCAAGATCAATGCAACAACTGGAATGATAGTGGCCTTGGTTGTCCAACCGACGGCTGACACAATGATGGGACATTAATTGTCTTATCGATGATTGTTTTATCAAAAAATGTAAAGGCACATTTATGAAAAAGACATATGTGACTCTTCAGAAACCCTAACCTCAACTCTGGAAATATAACATCAAACTGGGGCTCGAGGGGGGGAGGATTAGTTGATATACCATAAGTTGACCACACTATTCAGAACATGACATGTTTACAAGTGGGTTCTTCAATACAAATATCTCAAGAGGAATCATCTGTCTGACTTGTTGCCTTACATAACTCATGGACAGAAGGTTCTGAACTGATCACCGCTTTCTATGGGCTACCAACATCTGAATAAGGAAGTAGAGTTTTATATGGAAACTATCATATATGGATATCTTTGAATCCCTACCTTCATGGCTCCTAATCTTACTCAACTTCGGAGATTTACAACCTATAAATAAAGTCATAAGGTACGCTTTCAATTTATGTTTAATTCTTCTCTTGAATTACTGTCTTTATTTCTTCACTAACTTTATCATCGGATCGACTACCACCGGAGCCTTCCCGGTAGCCCTTTGACCTCGAGTTCTTAACAAGAAATTTTAGAGAAGGAGCCTCAAGACCAGAAAAGTGCAACATCAATCTGCATTATAGTACTTTGGTGGACATCAAATTGAACCACCTAAACCTTGCTCCTTATTCTTTCTATGATAACATTGTTCTTTCATTAATTTCATTTTATTTCATATTGTATGCTCATCAAGTGCTTAGAAAAATCATAAATATATGATCATGCTAAAGGAGATTTGCTACTTGGTGTGTCATTCATTGATTTGGAGGGACAATCCTCATTGCTTGTGACAAAGACCTTACTGGTGAATTGGTGACAACATTGTAAGTGTTATGGAAAATGGAAGCCTTTTGAAAGCATTTTTTATGATATCTCTTAATTACACTTGATTATGGAACACAACTTTTATATCTTTTAATTACACACATTTACACTTGATTATGCAACATAGTTTTATTTATTTTATTTGAGTATGTAAAGGGGAGCCCCATTACTACTCAGTGAGAGGATTTTTATCATTTCATATTTACATAGAATTTACTATATGATTAAAACCATAAAAGCTATGACACGGTGTGATAGACTTATCGAATAACTATCTGAATGTAATTTACCACTACCAAGAAAACCTCATTTACCTACCCAAAAAACCATACCTTTAGAGTAATTATTTAATACTCCCTGGATCATTGGTCTTGACGGTTTAGATAAAGGTCACGTAGATAGAAAGTATATTGACATGCTTACATGACTTTCATCAAAATCGTCAAGGCCTCGGGACCATTGAATATTTTCTACCTCTGAAGAGCTTTAAAAAATTAAGGTACCGTAAAAAATGCTTAATTTTTTTATATGCATCTTTTACCTAATAGAGTTGTCAAAAGGTGTCGGTAGTGACGGATTCAAGGGAGGATAAGTGGGGACCACGATCCCCTTAAAAATTTTGATATTATTTTTTTTACCACTAATTTTGTTGGAATATTTTAACAAAATGAACTTGGCCTCCCCTAATTTTTTTTATGTATTCACATGAACCCTCCAAAATTTTAACACTTTCAATTTGGCCCCCCTAACTAAAATTTCTGGATCCATCACTAGGAGTCGGAAGGATATAAAAGAGATAGAGATGGGTAGTGTAGGAGAAGTAGATAAAACCCAAGTGATTTTAAAAACAATAATCAACATTATAGGCTTATGCTAAAGGAGATTTGCTTGCTTGTGTCATTCATAAATTTGGAGGAACAATCATCATTTATATGATATCTTTTAATTACACTTGATTATGGAACACAACTTCAATATGTTTTAGTCACAGTTGATCAAGGAACACAACTTTATTCATTTCATTTGAATATGTAAAGCTTTAAAAAGTCAAGACACTGTCAAAATTGTTGTAATTTTCTTGCATGCTTGCACTTTGTTACCAAGTTGGAGTTGTCATCTTATAACAGGTGTCGCAAGGATATGAGTGAAAGAGAAATAATACAAAAAAATAATAATTAAATAAACAAAGGAAAGAGGAGTATGAAAAAAATAAATTCATAATGAAGTGGTCCAATAGTTGACATTATGGGCTTTAAAGGTTTAGCCTGTAGCTTGCCTCAGTGTGTGGTTTGCATGTTAAAATTCTTTGAGGTTTACTCCTTAAGGAATAATTTATGTCATTTATTAAACCAAGTTGCTTTTGATTTAAGGCCTACTCCCTCCCTCTCTTTCTCTTACAAAATGCATACAAAACATGTCCCTTATTTTATTCTCTCAAAAATTCAATAACAATAATAAATAATATATATATATATATATATATATTCAAAACATTTGTCTATATGAATGTATAGAAAATAATATAAAAAAGGACAGGGCAAGGCAAGGAAGTCTCATTGCACAAAACTTGCATCACTATAGGATTTGAAGATTATTAAATGTATGGAACCTTATGTAAGGAGTAGAACAATGAAAAAAAAATTAAAAACTAAAGAAACTAAAATGAAACTTACACAATATTAACAAATAAGGACTTATGTTGATTGACACTCCATAGATAATCTATATAGACAGAGAAAAATGTTTAGATGGAGGAATAAAAAGGATTAAATATTTATAAAAAGAACTTAGGTTTCATCAATCAATAAAATGTGTGAAATAAGCAAAATTTTGCTTAGTTTGAATCATGTCAAAATTTATAACTTCAGTATTTTGTGAGCGCATGCCTTTTTTGGGGTAAGCAAGCACTTAATTGAAAGAACAAAACAAAGCAAAGAACAAAAACAGGGAGAGAGGGGGACTTAACCACTAGAAAACAAGAAGAAACAGAGGCTAAACCTAGCAAACCAAAGCCATAACCAGCTAACAAAGACAACAAAAAGAAAATACAAGGCTAAGGCTTTGAAAAAAATCTCCTCAGTAGGTTCCAATACATTCTAGCCTCCTAATTGTCATATGAGTTTTCAGTATTGCTCCAAGAGGAGACCTTTCTAATTGCTTTAGAGATGGAATCAAAAACTTAGTTTGTATCCCTTTTACAGTCATTCCAAACTCTAGAGTTCCTTTCAGTAATCCTTATTTACCTTACTCTTCTATGTCGGTAAATTAATAGTTGCCATTTGCATAGAAATCCATTCTTTCCATTGGCTCTCCACCTTTAATTAGTTTGCTTTCCATTGTTGAAACTTTTTGTTGTCTATATTTTGTGAGATGTCTTATAATACGTTGGGCTTTGAGAGGAAACACCAAAGGGTCTTTCATGAAGGGTGAAAGGTCGATGCCCTTAGTCTAGACTCTTTATGCATATTTTTTAGGTAGGGTTTGCATTTGGTGAGATTGAAATTTTAATTTGTGATGTTTTTTAGCCATTTTGAGTGTTGAGAAGTCTAAGCTTGTAATCCTTATTACGTGTAGTGAGTTTTGATCTTCCTCTCTTCTGTAGATATATGAAAATTGCTAAACTACTTAAATTTTGTGTTTTTGTTTTTTGTGATTTCTATTTGTTTACTTGTTGCGCTTCCGTATAATAAGTGGTATTAGAGCAAGGTTAGAATTTTTTATTGCAAGGATGTCGAACATTAAGTACAAAGATGAGAAATTCATTGAGAATTGTGATTTTTATTTGGCAGAGAAGAATGAAAGATCTCCTTATATAACAAAGAGTTTATAAGGCTCTACAAGTAAGGTAAGGCCAAGAAACTTAAAAATATAAGAAAAGTTGAGATGGACAAGACGTTAGTGAGTTTGATCCAACTAAATATATTTGATAACTTATTCATAATGTGATTAATGTGGACATGGTAGCTGGTATGTAGAAGAAACTTGAAAGTCTTTACGTTGGTGAGAATTTGCAAAATAAGTCAAAAGGTACGAATCTTCTCTAACATCATAATGAATTTAATATGATGAATATACAACTGATGAGTTTTGATGTGAAGATAAATCCATATTGTTGCAAGCTTCATTCTCATATTTGTATGATCACTTGGTTACAAACCCAGTTGTATGGGAAGGAAACCTTAGACCTTGAAGAGGTAAGTATAAAATTTTTGTCTCGTCAGAAGATGAGGAAGGAAGTTGGTGATGACTTTCAAGCAGAAAAGTTGGTAGAAAAGTTAGAGCAGAAGCATGACAAAAGTATATTAAGAGAAAGAAGTTTCGATAGGAATATGTCACAGTCTAAATCATGTGTAAACAAACAAATGGAGTGTGATTATTGTCACAAGATGAGACACTAAATAAATTAATGCAAATCTTTAAAGTAATATTTGAAAGAGAAGAAGAATGAAAAGAGGTCCTCAAAATCGACAAGCATCGCTAAATAAAAATCAGATGAAAGTGATGTTGCTATAGATCTTTTGTTAGTGACTACATGTTCTAATCTGATGGTAGATTTGCAGATTCAAGATTCAGGATTCGGGATTCAGGATGCTTCTATCATATATGTACGAATAAAGATTGATTTGAAACATTTAGACATTTCATTGGTGATATTGTTTTAATGAAAAATGATGCTATGTGCAAGGTTTTTGGAATCGTTACAATGAAGATCAAGATATTTGATGGAATTATGAGGTGTCTAAGCGATATTATTTATGTCCTAGAATTGAAGAAATATTGAGTATCATCGGGTACTTTAGATTATATGGAAAAAGGTGAAGTTATAAAGATCAGAAGGGGGTCCTTGGTGATTATAAAGGGTCAAAAGTTTGAAATTTGTACAGGCTAACTAGTTGACAAACTAATGTTATTACCGCATCAATTTGGGAGGGGGGGTTGTGAAATAATGGATGAAGCATAGTATTGTGTATTATTTTTTTATAGTTTTCTGTAAAATATTATTATAAATATGGGCATTATTGTAAATATACATGACCTAAATAGAAATATAAATTGATCCTGTAAGATGGGGATCAAAATAGAGTTTTTATTTTCAACCTCTTTTTATTTTTGTCTTTAGTTTTCATCTTTTGGTAGATGCTAATAGGCACATCACTGAATCACGTGAATTTTATAGTATTTTTTGGTTTTTTGTAGGTAAAGAGAATACTATGTATTATAAATAGAAATAATTTCAAGGAGTTAGGAGCATACTCCTCAAGCCAAAAGACAATATGACAACTCATCCAACCAACTAAGCAGACAAACTGAAACAACAAAACAAAACAAAGCAACTCAACTAGGCAAAACATATCAATAGTTTCTTTGGTTTCTAAAGATAGTATTTCTAAGCACAAAATTGAGACTAGCATCCCAATTAATTAGAATATTCTTGAAAGATCTCTAAGTAATAGAGACAAGGAAGATAAAGGAAGCAATATCCTCAATCAACTTGGGAGCTAAATTTTGTTTACCATTAAAGCGTCTATTGTTTCTTTCCCTCCAAATATGTAGAAGAAAAAAATTATAACTTGAATATAGTTGCTCGGAGAAACTTCCCTACCATATGGCTAATTTCCTAGTTAAGCTTATTTGAAAACCCTTTAGGGATTTTCAAACACATGAGCTAGACTTCATTACAAATAGGCATGACTAAAAGGACTAAAAAAAACTGATGGTTCAGATCCTCTTTATCCTAGTGACAGAAAACACACAAATCAGTATCACTGATACTCATGCTTTCAGCTTTCTTCTATTTGAGAGACCATTTCGAATAGTAGGAACATGGTTCTTAAACCAAACTATCTTGACTCACTCAATAGAAAGATATCTCTTTCTGATGGCCTCTTAAACAGAGGTAGAGGAAAAATTACCATTTTGAGAAAGAGTCCAAATGGTTTGATTAGGAGAATTGGGGCATGGTTGGAAAGTAGCATGAATCGCATCTTTAAGTCCATGGATCGATTTAGAGGCACCTGAATTGCAATTTTCATTTCCCTACTTGTTTCACTTTTGCATAACTCTACATTAATCTAAAACCTCTTCAGATTACCCATTTAACGTTTCTTGTTACATGTATTCACTTTGGCCCTTAATTGTATTGTTGTATTTTTAGCTATTGAGATGAAGATAGATCATTCTAACAGTTTTCATAAATGAAAAAAGGATAAATTACACTTTGCACCATCGAACTTTATCCCAAATTTCACTTTGGTCCCTATAATTTCAATTTTCTCAATTGCAACCTCATATTTTTAGCCCCATTCCAATTTGGTCCTTACGTCACAATTGCCTGTATGAAATGGACGAAAATCAATCATGGGTGTTGCACATGCCAGAGCTAAGGGTAGGAATGTAACTTCACTACCATTTCCCACCTAAATCAGAACCAAACCTCTTACGATCAATTAGAGCAACACAAGAACCTTCTGATTTGCAAGGTGAGAGAGATAAACCTCGAGGAATTAATTTCATTTTGAAGTGATACATAATGCTATGAGTTGGAAGGAAAACATGAGTTGTTCAAGGCTATATTACGGTTTGTCTTTTATTCATATTGATTTTTGTTTATTTTGAACTTGGGTTTTTTTTAATGATTTGGGTGTTCGTACTTTTTCTTATAATATATTTAGCAAAGAATTTTTTTTTTTTTTTTGGGATTTGAGGTTTTGTTTATGGTTGGGGATGCATAATACTTTGCTTTACATCGAAATCCCCTTTCTCTAAGACCCATTGACACATGATTTATGGATTTGTTTTGTATTTTCTTTTTGTTCTGGCATTTGATGTCTTTAGAGAGAGACATTCTTGTTTGTATTGTTTTTTTTTGTAAATGCAGAATATGGTCCTATGGGCCCAATTTTTGTCTGATTTGGAATGCAGCAAGTTAGCTGAATAACTTTAGTTTATTATCTCCTATTCATATTGTTTGTGTTGTTTCCAAAGCATGGAAATTTTTTATTTATTTTACATCTAATTATTATAGATAACAAAGATTTGTTTTGTATTGAATTGCATCATGGGGGCTAATTTTGTTACAAACCTCAAAAAGTGTATTTAGGTGATAAAGTAAATTACTTTTACGAATGTGATGTGGACAAGATGTCAATGTTGGAGATACATGACATGGTGGAACATCTTGGTTACCAAGGGTTTATGAATTATTATTATAAGGTATCAAGAAGTGACCTAAACAATGGTTTGAAACAAATGCAGTGTGACAATGATTTTTTGAAAATGATGACTTATGTGCCACCAAGTAGAGTCATTGAAGTATACTTGGAACATGTTAGTCCAATGGACTTTCTACATAGTCAAATAGGATCAAGTAATGCAGGATCTTCTCATGTAGTGATTGAAAAGATAGATTTTGGAGAGGATGATTATAGTATAGATATAGAAACACAACGTGCTATTGTTAAAGGCACTAAAGGAATAAATTTATGGGAGGACAATGAAGTTGAAACCGAGGACTCTAAATTCATTGATAGTGACTATTGCAACAGTGATGATGATGAACTATTTGAGAAGAATGTTGATGAAGAAATTGAGTGGGGAGGTCTAAGCAGAAGTAGGGGTGAGGGAAAGGGAGTGAATGTAGAGGCAAGAGAGGGTGTTGATAGTGATGTTAATTAGGGTATGAATACAGAGGCAAGATTACTTTGCAATTCTCCCCCCTATGTTTCACAAACAACCTCGCAGACCTAAAAAGACAAGAAAAATGGAAGTTGATGAACCACAAAATCCAAATAAGATGGGGAGGTACTCAAGTTCACTAAAGTGTGGTGGTTGTGGAAATTTTGGTCACAATAAAAGAAGTTGTAAGAAATGGAATAGTCAGAAGTAGCAACCAATGCAAGGGAGTACTCAGCAGCAGCAACCAAAGCAAGGGAATACTCAACAGTAGCAACAACAACTAACCTACATGCAGCTAAAGAGTCAGCAGGTACTCTTCCCCCTTTAATATTTTCTCTTAGTTGTATATTTTCTTTTAATCCATTAACTGATTATTTTTAAACTCTAATTTGCAGGTTTTAGGTAGTACACAACAAAGTGGTGTAACAATACAAAGTGAACCAAAGTTGAGGAGGAATAGAAAATAAGTGTGATGAAGTATGCAAAAATAATAGGGCTTTTTTTTTTGCTCTCATTGTTTTGGACATATCAAATGTAATGAAGTATGTGAAGAAGATACTATATTCGGTGATTTTTTTTTTTGGATAGGTGGTTGTTTTTTTGGACATATGAATGTTATAATACTGAACAAATGATTGTTATGATATGTGGTTTTTTTGAACATATGTTATGATACTGAATATATAAATGTTATAATAGGTGGTTTTTTGTATATCTGGTAATTTGTAATGAAATTGTCTTGTTGTGGAAGAATTTCGAATCTTCTTTTCAAAAAAACCTACATTCCATTATAGAATTTTTTGCACTCCATTAGAAAAACTTGCACCCGCGTTGCAATAATGATTATCTACATTCTATTCTATTACGCTATAATAATAATTCATAAGCCCTTGGTACATTGTATAAACATATTGCAAAAACACATTACATAAGCATATTATTTGCAAAAAAAACTACATTCCATTATAGAGCATAAAGACATTCTTGTCAAAAACTTGCCTTCCATTACAGAGCATAAATACATTGCATGTTACTGTCTTTTTCACAAAAACCACAAAAAAACTAACCTCATCCTACATCCATACCCCATCAACTACTCAAGATACAATGCATCCACTCTCTTGTTGGCTTTACCCTTTAATGCTAAACAAAGCCACAATAGCAAACAAATGGTCAACCCTAAGATTATCACAACTGTCCACAATATTTTCTCTCTACCTCTACTTAATGCCAATTGGTTATCCTAACTTGTTAATTTCCTTAGCAGACATGGGATTACTCGGCAGGACCAATCACACATTGACGGATCGTAACACGTGAAAAACCCACATGAGCCATGTTGCTGCAAGAAGGCAATATATAATTAGTTCAATCACTCATGAATATAGTATAACCAAGAAATTAAAAACTCAGTCCAACCTCCATAATTCTCACAACCAAGAAAACACCTTCCTAGATTTGCCTTAGTCCATGAAGTTCTCAAACGGAAAATTTTTCCACAATGGCAAACCCTAGAATCCATCACTACACAATCAACTATAAATAGAAGTAAATATTATGAAAATATCACAAATAAATGTGATACTTATGAAGATTACTTGTTTGATTTTCATTTTCTTTCTCTTTCTCTCTTTCTCTTTTCGTCGATAGCTCTATTACAACATAAATGACCCATTATACAGAGAAGTAAGGGATGTTGGTTCTGATTTAAGGGGGGAAGGGTACTGAAGTTACATTCACACCCTTAGCTTTGGTATGTTCAACGCACGTGATTGATTTCTATCCATTTCATATGGAAAATTGTGATAGAAAGACCAAATTCGAATGGGGCTAAAAACTATGGGGTTGCAATTGAGAAATTGAAATTATAGGGACCAAATTGAAATTTGGGATAAAGTTCGAGAGTGTAAAGTGTAATTTACCCCCAAAAAAACTTGGTTGCTTGCTAACATGACCTTGTTGAAAATCATTGTCAATTCTTAGATTCTTATATTCGGCAATGCCGACTTACCTAGAATCTTACCATAAATGTAAACTAAACGATGTCAATTTTCATGATCAAATTATGGAATATAGAAATTGAATTTTGTTGTCGTGGATAAACTGATCGAGTATAGGATTTCATATAGTTAGTTGGTTCATATGCATTAGAACTCGATGACTATGACTCTTCATTGATACAAACTTGTGTTACAAACGTGCCTCGTGCATTAGCTTTATTAGTGATATATTGTTATTCAATTCAGAAGGAAAGGGCCACAAAGCATCATTATTTAGAAATTTCCTTCTTTTAATAAGCACCACCCATTTGCCTAAGGTTCCTAATACATGCATAGAATATGTTACATATGGAGAAGAGTTCATTGGAAGGAAAATGTGGTTGGAGAAGAAAGAGAATTCATATTTTTGACAACTGTAACTGGCCAACTCATATAAGCCTGGTGTAGCATTTCATATTGAAAAAGTTAGGAATATAGCTATAAAAGAGAATCATTGTATATTGATTCATTTTAATACATGAAATAAGACCTCCTTATATAAGAGAACATTAGGCTATACAAGAAAAGTATTTTAAGAATATTTACAAGAATATGTTATATTATGCTACATGTTAAATATGCCAACACATAATTGTATTACATGCTTTAGACCTCACTGGTAATGAAATTTCACTACACAATACAAGTTACAGCCCAAGGAAGATCTATGCCCCTCAAAATTTTGAAAATGAGCTTTTTTACCACTATTTTCTATATAAAAAAAATTTAAATAAGAATTATCCCCCCAAAATTTTTCATATTTCAATAAGAAACCCCCTTAAATTTTAAATTTTATGTTTTTGTCCCTTGGCTCCATGGTCTAGGTTGACCATTGTTATGGTGTGAAGTTGTGATCAATGCTTAGCTACATAGAAATAATTGTGTTGTTCAACACGCAGATATAGAGCCATAAAGAATTATTATATTTGTGGAACTTGCCATCTAATTGTAAGTACCAAACACTTATCTAAGTGTAATACATGTTGATTATGTTCATAACTTCATTTATAAAGGGATCACTGCTATGGCCAAGAGCAAAATTAATGGTTGTTTTTCTTGTGCAAGGAATGGAACCTATAAGGAAAGACAAGGATGGTGGCTTCTACTTGTGGGGTAGAAAAAACACTCAAAATGACTGGTTTTAATGAGTTTGCTACCCAGGACAATACATGTTGGAGATTCTATTTTCTTGTTTTCGACTCCAATAATTATACATCACTTTTAATATTTTTAATTCCTGATTCATGGGTAAACTCTCTCTTGGAATAAACTGAAATAAATAATTATAAGACTGAACACTTTAAATTCTCCACTTTTCAAATTGACAAACCTACTACCATTGCTAAAATAAGCTGCAATACTTTATAAACTGAAGTGGAGGACCCTTTGAAGTGAAAATTGGTATGTACTCGTCTATATAAAGAGACCTCACTGGGTAATTCGTTGAGCACAACAGATGGTAGGATTCCTAGCTAGTTTCCTACCTTTCTTCTAGCTTTCATCAAACTGATCTTTGTCATTAAATCTTGGATACATGGTTTGGTTCCTCAAGTATCCCTTCTACTCTTTCTTCTTGGTCAATGGTTTATATATCCAAGAACCTTATTTGAATGATTTTCTATTAATGTACGGTAATCTATTTTGAAATTTTGCTAAGAGGATGGGAAGATGAGTTGGTTTAGCACGAGCACAATAGAATACAGGGGCTTCCCAGCCGACAAGTCTAAAATGGTGGTCGAATACCTGCCACTTTAATCTTGGGTATGCTTAATTAGCAACTGATCATCATATATATATAAGCTCCTTTCAATGTCCTAGAATCCTATCAATTATATGCAAAAGATTTCAGTACTCCTAGTCTCAATTTGATCAATCTTCCTATAGGTCCAACTATAGAGCTAAGAAACACAGACTTCAACTCAATATTTATTTAGTCATGAATTTTTAAAACTTAGTTCCACTGTTTTCTATTTCATTTCTTTTGTTGATACACACTCGGCTTCATAACTGCCATTGTATGTCTAGGCCCCAGATGGGTATCTAGAGAAACCATAGAGAACTGATGATCATGGGCTCAATTCTGTCTAATGACTTAGAAGAATAAAATGGAGTACCATTCATCAATACTTGAACGATTACCTTAATTACATATGTATATGATCACTAAGAAAACCTTAACTATGTATATATGATAATAGGTCATGAGTTATATCATTTCTTGTGTGCATCCTTGACGAAAATATATCTTAGCACTAAAAAACTCTTCAAATGCGCGTGATAATTCTTCCATTTGGACCCGAGTTAGGATATATATGTGTGTGTGTGTGTGTGTGTGTGTGTCTCAAGCTAAGGAGAAAGTTAGAGGTTATGTGTGTTGGTATGAATATTGTTTGAGAAATGTTACGGATCCCACCTCTCCCACATGAATAAGATAATATGGTAAATTCATAAATAATGAGTCTCACTCATGTGAGAGGGTGAGATCAAGATGAGATAAAAAAAGATGGGATCCTTATCATTTCTCATATTGTTATATTGTTTATGTGAAAGGAGTAAGAAAACGCATAACCTAAGAGAAATGGATGCATTTAGTCAAAGCTCTCACATATAGTCAACCTAAATTCTATTTTGTTTCATTTGGGAGAAGGTAAAAAGATGAGTTCTCTCTCTCTTACTCAGGTCCCATATTGATAAGGAGAAAACTTTGATTGGATTATAAGACACCATAAGCTTTTCTATCAATAACATGACTTGAGTATTTTAGGCCATGCTATTGGACCCTTTTTTCATGTATCTAAGAGTATGCTTGAAGTGTTATAAATGGTATTAGAGTATATCCTGTTCTTCTAGTAGGCACCGTTACGATGTGTTACTCAATAGCGTGGTGGATCATGTAGGGTTATTGGGACTGTGTCCTACAGCGAACTATATCGAATGCCAGAACAGTATGATACCTATATAGCAACATGGTGGATCTTGTTAGAAGATTGAGGATGTAGGGGGAGTAGAGTTATGTTCTACATTGACTAGTTAGGAGAAATTATTGGGTCATGCAATGAAGACGTCCCATATTTAAGAAAGAGGAGATTGTAATAACCTTATTCCACATCCACGGGGTGAGAATCCAAGGCTTAATATTAATAATTTGACTTTAGCATTTTGAGCCATGCATGTTGTTTGACGATTTCTTCAACCCCCCACCCCAATCCAAATCAGACTCACAAATGAGCTTTTCTTTTGCATATGAAGATTTACATATCTTACACCCAAAACAAAAAACAAAAACAAAGGTGACAATATAGTAATGAGCTTTTCTTTTGCATATGAAGATTTACATATCTGCCACAAAAGTAATAGCAGGCAAAAAAATGAAGTTATTGTGAAAACTTTATTATGCATCTAATAAAGTTAGAGAGACTAGTCATACAATTTGGTTTACGAAAATCTTGAAATATATTGTAGGGGTCGAACTATGCGAAAGGCTCACAACAATGGGAATAGCAGTGAACCTTGTGACATACTTGATTGGAACAATGCATCTCCCAAGTGCCACTTCTGCCAACATTGTAACTGATTTCATGGGTACCTCTTTTCTCGTGTTTGTTTGGAGGCTTCCTTGTTGACTCTTTTTTGAGAAGATACAAAACAATTGCAATTTTTGCCATTGTCCAAACCCTTGTAAGTATTTCAATATGTAGCATATGCATATCAAGTTAGTCATTGTGTAAACTTATTCTTTCTTGGAAAATACTATGTAATGGATTTTTTTGCATATATTTTCTCAATTCTAGACACAACTAAAAAGTTTTTGACTGCACATGGTATTTTTCTTCTCAATTTTTCTTACTCTGCCTGCTTTTTAATTATTTCTCAAATTCATATTGTTAAAAGTATCTTTTGAAGAGATCCTTATTTTGTGAGATGCCTATAAAAGCATCATTTAAAGAGATGCCTATAAAAACATAATGCCTAATTATAAGATAAGCTTGATCCTTTTCTTTGAATAAACATCCAAATATGAAGGTTGTAGAAGTTTATCAACATAAAATAGTTTCTTCAAAAGATATATTTATAAAGGCATGCCTTGAAAAAATGTCTTTATCTCAAGATTTATTTTTTAAGAAGCATCCATTTAAAAGATATTTTTGTATAATTACACCAAGTTGAAAAAATATGTAAAATGTCACGTGGGTATGAGATATACATGAAAAAATTAAGATAGTGATGTCAAAACTCTACAACTAAGTAGCCTCACATTCATTTATTATAATGGACTCCACTTCATTGGAAAAAATCCTTATGTATGACATCACTTTTCTTTCTTTTATGCTTCTACTGTTACGAGCAATGTGATAATGTCAAGTCAGGGTAGCGGCATGCAACAGTATCAACTAGGATTCCACAACTTCGCCCGCCTCCTTGCCATGGTAACGTAGGGTTGGCTCCAAAGAATTTGAGACATAAAACAACTACTTTAAATAAGGTCTTTTTTTATATTTTAATATATATATTAATATAATTTTTTATCTAAATTTTATTTTTCTTGTCATTTGAAATGTAAAATTATCAATTAAATTTTTGTATATAAAATTTTTCCTTTTTTCGTTTGTTTTTGTATTCAATATCTTTGTAATATATATATATATATATATATATAGAGAGAGAGAGAGACACACACACACACACACACACACACACACAAAGCGGGTAGAATTTCGTTAAAGTTAGAAAGCTAAAATTTCTACTAAAATTTAGGAAAATAGAATTTTTGAAAAGTTAGGAAACTAGAATTTCCTACTAAAATTTAGGAAGGTAGAATTTAATTTTAGACATATATATATAATAGATATTTTAATTATATTCTAATTCTAATAAAATTATTTATTTACAGAAATTATAAATTAGGTACTTCGAAAAACTTATGTTATCCAAAAATAATACTTATAAGATATAATTGGTTGGTTTTAAAATTTTGTATTTTTGAAACTTAAATTTTTATGAAGTTCAGACTCCTACTTAGCTTATATTATAGCGATGTATAAATTTGAGATTTTTTTATATATATGCTTTCCTTCATAACTCTAACTCTAACAACTCTAACTCAACTCTACCAATTAGTGTTTTCCTTCTGATCCCACAATTATTCTGGAGAAGCATTTAGATTTCTTCATAACTCAGTCACCAAAAGGGAAGAAATCAATGAGCACCGGCCTTTTCCTCACAACTATTTCACTGACGGCCAAGGATGGGTTGGCGATAACATTAACAATGGGAGGCTTGAATGCTTTTATAGACTTGTAGCCATATTAAGCATGCATAATTAATACATTCAGGTCCTTTTGGGGGGATAGTCAAATTTATTGAAGATGGCCAAGCCAAACAAAACATAAACTCTCATTGAGCAAGTTCGAAACAAGTTTGGGCCCCCAAACACTCAATTTCTCTATACAGACTTAAAAAATACGGATGTCAAGCGAAAATAAGTGAAATTATAAGGGGGCGTCCAACTAATTTACCCTTCTATTTGTGGTGGAAGAAGTTTTTGGATGATGATAGTTTATAAATGAGCCCAAATTTGTATCTCGAATTTATAAATCTAATGACCTAATGCTAACATGATATTATATTGTTGATAATGTTTTAAATAATATAACTCAATGATATTGTGACACATTTATGTCATCCTTTTGATAGAAATTTGGGCTGAATAGCATTAGTGTTTATAGACTTGAGAGTTCAAAGGTAGAAGTATCACTCAGTCCAATAATAGGGTGGAAGAGGCTAATGTAAGACCAACTTCAATGGAAAAAATCATTTTAATACCGTTAAACTTAAATTTTAGCAGTAATGTAGTATCAAAAAGTTATTTTTTGATATTTTTATTCTAATGTTGAAATGTTATTTTTTGACAAAATTATCATTCTTCTTTCCAACTGTCATTCTCAACTATTGAACAAAAGAAAAGAAAAAGAAAGTGATGCTGCACTTTTTGGCCCACGTGAGATCCAAGCTCGGCTTCCCTGCGAAACACTCGAAACAGAAGATCAGAGGACCACCGGGTTGGCTCCGGCGGTAGCCGCTCCGATGCTTAAGTCAATAAACTGAATGGAGAGACTTGTAATAAAAGCCAAAATAATGAGCATGAAAATAAAGCGTACCTTAAGGGTTGAATTTATAGGTGGTTGTTCTCCCAAGTTGATTAGGATTTCGAACCATGAATATAGGGATTAGATCTTCGGAGATATAAGTTACCTTGTTGAATATGGAAACTTAATGTGGCAGTTCCCTTGTTGGAAACAACTTCCTTATTCCTTGCTCGGAGCTTGTTGAGGCGGTGATAAGATCTGATTATTGACTTACTGTATTGCAAGTTTGCATCTGTATATATTTAGCTTTGTAGGAGAGCTACCTTGCTTTGATACTGTGAGATCGGTTTATTTGGGCTACGCCTTTGATTGACCGAGAATGAGTTATACGACCGAGCATGAACTGAATGACCGAACATAAGTCATGTGGCCGATCATGAACTGAATGACCGAGCCCAGGTCATATGTCCGAGCATGATCTGAATGACCGAGCCTGAGCCGATCCGTACTTACACGTGTCGTGCAGTGGTTGATGTGTCACATAGTGGTATATCAGAAAGTACCGTCAAATTTCAACTATTAATATCTTGTCATCTGAAGCGTTTATGTAAATAGAAACCTACTAAAATAAAATCTATATTTAGTAGAGTATTTAACTTTAGTCAAATTTTGAAAGGGAGTAAAAACTACCGTGGGAGTATAATTTTTTACCCAAATGACTTTAGTAGCCGGAGTTTCTCTACAGGAAGGGTTAGATAGGATAATGTATGGTTATCAAAACCGAATCAGATCGGTGGGTTTAATTAGTTAAATCGGGAACCGAACCCTCGGCCCATTCAGTATTTCATTTGAATCATTTTTATAATTAAATTGAATTAAATCGGTGTGAAACATTTTAAACTAATTATTTTTTTTATTAAATCAGTGAATAAATCGGAACTGAACCATCTTGAACCGTGAAAACAGCATTAGAATTTCTAAAATCTTACACTATGTTTGGATGGAAGGAATTGGAAAAAAAGGGAAGGGAATGAAAAGGAAGGAGAGCTTATATCATGTTTGTTTTAAAAATTAGGAAAGAAAAGGAGAGAGAGCTTAACCTTCATTTACGCAATTTTGTTATCCCTCCAAAAGTGGGAGGAAATGGGGGGGAGGGGAAAGGAAATAATGATTTAATGAATTTTTAATAATACCAATATTACCCTTAAAATTATAAAAGTCAAAATAAAAATATTACCTGTATCCTAAGGCATTCAAAGGATATAATAATAAAATAATATAAAATCTTTTCTTTTCCTTTCTCTCCTTTATCATTCCAAACAAGATGAAAGACTTTCCTCTCTTTTTATTTCATTAGTTATCCAAACATAAAGGAGGAATTATTCTCTCCTCTCCTCACCTTTCTTTTCCTTTCCTTCGTAACTAATACTCTTCTTTTCTTACCTTTCCTTCCTACTTATCCAAATTAACTGTTTGAGTAATAAGAAACTGAGCTGTTCATTGGAATTGAATGCATTTATAATGGGACATTTATTGTGAGCTGTGCAACGGAATTCTTAAAGCCCAATGCATTTATAATGGGTCATTTGCTGTGAGCTGTGCATTAGAATTCCTAAAGTGCTGTGCATTTAGAATATAAAAAGTTGACTTAAAGATGGGTATTGAAAATTATTTAAGTTATATGCATTTATTATGAGCTATGTATTGAAAATTATTGTGAGTTACATGCATTTATAAGACAGGAAAGATGAACACAAATTTTGGATGAAAAATAATTATATTATTCACTTGACCAATGTTTTGTTGTGAAAATATTTTAACAACTTTAATATATATTTAAATAAAACAGTAATTATTTAATATAATTATTATTTTTAAAAATAATAATTATAAAATTAGTTGAATCAATAAATCAATCCCTTTATCGATTCATAGTCCAATTTAATTTTAATAACTATGGAATAATGACTTTAACCTAACCGTTGGAGTTCGAGAAAATTTACCTAATTTTTTTTTTCTAATGAAATAATTTCTCATAAGCATCATATCATTCCTTTCAATTCAACTTTTATGCCTAACTGCCAAATTCAACACAATATTTTATAATAGCTCAGTAGGATTTTCATAATCTAAAGATGTTCCAGAAAGGCAATGAGTTATTTTTTAAACTCATCTACTTCATTTCCTCTGTCAAAATCTTTCTATTAATTTTAATAAATTTAAATTTAAATAATAGTAATCAACCATTTGCAAATAAATAATGGATTCTTGATGCCTTTTCATTAATGATTAAAAAATTATATCTTTAAAATAGGAAATATATTAAGCCCATAACAATAAATAAATAGAAGTATCATAATTTAACATATATATATATATATATTTGTTGTCCTATTGCAAATAATATTGCATGCTTTACTAAACAGACCAGGGTTTATTGTTGTCTTATTGCAAATAATATTGCATGCTTTACTAAACAGATCAGGGTTTAAATCTTATATATATATATATATATATATATATATATATATATGTTAAATTATGATATTTCTATTTATTTATTGTAATGGGTTTTAATGACTGCCTAGGAGCTCTGGCGAGCTCGGCTTGGGTGATACCCACAAAAACTATGGACTCAACAACATCGTATGTCAACCTCATTCTCACTCTCACACTCACACTCACCCTCACCCTCACATGATACCATGTTACAACCCCAACTACCCAAAAATCTTAGGATGTTTGAGATTGTAGCTATCACACCCTCTTGTGCAACTCTGTTTCGTATGTGGAATGACAAACAAACACAGAGACGTAATGGATTAATAACGGAGTGCAAGTCTTGCACTAACAAATACAACAGGGGAAGTAGAGACTTCAGCCCAAGACCTTCCAGATTCAAGGCTCCGTTCTAAATGCTTCAAGTTATTAGGGAATGAGTATCTCAAACTCTCACAACAAGCCATCTTCTAAAATTGGGTTCTTACAACCAACGACCTCATTATGCATTTTGCAGTGTGCTTCAAGAATTAGTTATGCTTTAATCAGTAATGATGAAGGGAATGATAGATTTAGGCTTAAGAAAGGTCTAAGGTAGGTGACCCACTCTCCCCTACCTATTCGTTTTGGTGGCTGATGTTTTCTCAAAGCTTATTATGAGGGAGTGGAGGAAAACCTCTATCTTCGCTATCCCGCTGGTTGGGAATTTTTCGACTCTGAAAGTTTTGGTAGGGTCAAACAAAAGAATCAGCTAAAATTCGTTGGGTTAGTTGGGAATCATTAGGAAATTCAAAATTCAGAGGGATGGATTTCTTGATAGATAAGGTTGGTGAATTATTTCAAATTCTGATGCTTTCTGGGTCAAAAAATTGAAGGGAAGTTATTTCCCAAACATGACTCTTTTGACATTTAAAAGGTATATCAATGCAGGAACTTATTTAGACCCAATTCACCTAAAAAATTCTCCATGGGAAAGACTCACCCCATCCTAACACAGTACTTATTTTTACAGAAAGTGACTGACAAGTGTACATTTATATTAGAGATCGTTAAAATGTTCCTGTAAACTCTATGGAAGTAGGAATTCTAACCACATATATGATTTTTTGAAAAATGTTTCTAAAATGTATTTCAAAATTTTGTAATTAATTCTTTAAAAATTGCAAAAATGCGTTTGATTATGCTAATCAGAATTCAGTTTCTGAATTAAAAACTGTGAAAATGCATTTAGATATAATAATATTTGAATTTATATACATAAAAAAGTTGAAGTATTATTTACCTCTGTCCAATTTCTAACTTATAATAATACACAAAATTAAAAAGATTATAATAAACCCTAGTATATTATACATGTTGGGGGGGTGGTTTGTGCATATTGCATTTGATATGCATTGTAGTGTTTTCCTCTAACTCAAACTATAAACTAAAATAATTAATAAAATAATATATAATTACTTCACAAAAATAGTTTAAAATTTATTAATTTATTAACTTAAATTTAATAAATAAATAAATAATTTAATATTATATAAAATATTAAATTACTCAAGTTTAACTCTTAATCGGTTTATTCAAAATTAATTTAAGAAATAAATAAATCAAGTTTGATCACAATTTAAGACTTATTTATTTTAATGAATTAAACTTAAACAACTCACTTCTTAATTTAACTTGACTTATTTACATTCCTACACAAATAGTAATTTTTTTTAAATACTACTTTAATTTAAAGAATAAATTATATTGATATCTTTTAAATTTTTGATAATTATAAAAATTTTTAGTAAGATTTCTAAAATGTTACTAACATCTCATATTTTTACTGATAAACTATAATAACTTATCCGTTAACTTTTTTTTTTTTTTTCTAAATTGACCAAAATACCCATTTCATTTATTTTTTTAAGTTTTAAAAATTCTAACCTTTTCCTAAATTATTCTAAAGATTTTTTTTTTCATTTTATATAAAAAATAAAATTAAGATAAATAACTTATATTTTTTGAGTCAAAAGAGATTTTAATTAATATTTATTTGAACATAAAAAAAAGTTTAAAAAAATTGATCAAAATTAAAAAAATTAAAGAAAATAAATATTTTTGTCATTTTGAAAAAAAAAAAAAAAAGACTGGAAAGAAAGCTTTGAAAATCGTTTTTGAGTTTTAGAGAAGTGATTTGAATTCAGTCAAGGATGAGTCTACAAACAAACTGGTGTACAATTTTTTGGGTTACAAAAATTTGTTTTGGATATGTATCCAAACACAGCCTTAATGTTTCAACTATGTCTCCAAGTTCAGATGGTATACTGAAGCATTAGCTGCCGAGGAGAGTTTACAAAAGAAGTGTGGGATCTACAAAGTCCAGTTTTTGTTCAAAATTTCCCTCTGTTTATAGACCATGTAAGATAAAGATACGATCAAGGACGATGTAAATCAACATATGAACAACTGTATGGACTCAACCCCACGTGCAAAAAGACACTGTATAACAATCTACTAGAAATAATCCGTACATCCTTGTGAAAAAAGAAATGATTTCCTAGTTTGGATTTAATTTTAGCAGACTGCAGAATTAGAAAAACACAAGATCTTGAACTACTTGATCAAAAGAACTACTGTAGGACCAACCCCATCAAGCTTAGGTCCCCAAACATTTGTCAGCAATAAACTTTATTATTTAACACTTCTTTCCAAATTCATCTAAGGAAACACCATTTCCAATTTTTCTAATAATCCAAGATGAAGCACTAGTTAATCCTTTTACTTACTTCTCTCTCCAACACATTCAAAAATAGAATCATCATACTCCAAGCTTAGTTTTTGTGCCTTTAATGTGCGAAATAAAGAGGAGACTCCATACACGAGATCCAACCAATGCAACCTAAAAATCTAATATCAAACATGAGACACCACAACTTTTTAGTGTAACTGCAAATCTAGTATCGAAAATGAGATATCACAACTTTTTAGTGCAGCTGCAACATAATGTGGCAACTTGAAGTAATTTGTTAGCTCAGGGATAGACACGCTCTCCTTTTTGTCTAAAAATAGGTTATATTGATCATGCCCAACAGTCCAACACTGCAATGGCACAGAGAAGCACGTACAATTTAGATATCACAAAGCATAGCATGAGAAGAAACAAGAATACCTTGATGAAGGATGACATCTAACTCACGTAACTGAGATGAAAGTTCAAAACATCCTAGCGCAGCGACTAATGCAACCAAAGGCCCTAAATCTTGACAGCCATCGCATGAAATATGACTTAAGGTCAAAGCTTAGTGCCTTTTCAAGATTACTGTTTGTTATCACAAATTGTGCCACACCTTTCTTGATTCCCATCCCTAATTCATTCTACTAAAATCTACCTAGCTTCAAGCAACAATTCATAAAAACTAAACCTAATAAGATCAAACCATCATATATATCACAGTCCACAATATGATCCGGAGTATTATGTGATCAGTTTATCACACAAATATATCAAAATCTACACTACTACATTCAAACATTTCAAATGTGAAGAAAGAAAGATATACGAATAATTAAGCATTCAAAGTTCATCATTAGAAGCAGTTCCTACAAATGCATTAGTACCCAAAATATCAAAGAACAAAAAACATATAGAAAAATTAAAATACATGAATTGGCAATATAATCAACAGATGCAAACCTCGAACCCCTAATATCACCAAGAAACGGCAATAACTAGCATAGATAATGGATAGTCTGACCCACATACCTAACACCCAAACTCCAGTGAGTATAAGAAAACTGAGCCACCCAATTTCATTTAGCCCCAATTCCAAACTCTCTCTGTCCTCTTCCTTCTGTTTTTTTTATTTTCACACCCATTCTTCAATTTGTTTTTTTTTTTTTCTCCTAAATTAGTTTTGTGAATCGTTCTTCTTCCCCATTCCATCCCCTCCTTCCCTCTCCTCCAACAACCTCCCAGCTTCCTCATCAGCCAATTGAGCCTTCTTCTGCGCTTCCTTGGCCTTTAAAGCTTGCAACTTTGAATGATTATAATACGCAACACCCAAAAACGCGAGCCCGTATCCCAACAGATTCACAGGCGTCACCGTATCCTTAATCACTGACCACGAGAAAGCAATCAACAGCCAATCCTTCACCACTCCAGCCACATTCATCGTCAAGGCCGAAGTCTTCCCCACAAGCAAAAACACAGCCAAATTCAATGCAAAAGCACAAAACGAATTAGTCCCAAAAATCACAAAATCCAGATGAAAACTCGAAGTCTCTTTCAAAACAGGGTATTCGACGACCACCCACGGAACGAAAAGGAAAGCCAAGCAACATGGAGCGACATAGTAAAGCGAGGTGATTGGGTTCAATGTGATACCCTTGGATGTCAGCAAGATCTGTATCATCACCAATCGGGTCGCCTCGAATGCAACCGCACCCAACTGCAAGAGGACCCCCCACGTATCGAATTTGGCCTCGCCATAGGCAGCAATCGCGACCCCGAATGAGATCGACAGCATATTCACCATCGTATCGGTCTTGAACGAGTCCTTCTTGAATAGTATACCGATTGTGTACACGGCCACCGGCATTAAGGATTTCAGCATTTGGATGAAGGAGACGGAGAGGTAGATATAGGCGGAGTTGGAAAGCCACAGGCTGAGGGAGTAAAGCGCTCCGATGGGGACAACGGAGGAGAAGTAGAGCTCGCGTGACATCGAGACGGGCTCGACAAGGCCAAACACGCGGACTGCGAGAAAGGCGAGAGTCGAGCAAAAGGACATGTGGATCATGGTGAGCGAGATGGGGTATGGCCAGTTGTAGAGTTTGCGGTCGAGGATGTACTTGTTGTACACTATGACGGTGAAGCTGAGAAAGATCCAGACGGCCACGTAGGTGTACGAAAGGAGGATCTTCTTGATCACGCCGTCGCTGAGAGCGCCCCCTTTGACCATTGTTGAGGTTGAGCACAGACTGGAAATGGAGGTGGAAAGGGGGTGCGTAAGATAAGCAGGGAGAGAGCGTAGGATGAGAGGGTAGAAGGGGTCTAGTTTTTGAGAGTTTCAGGACGGAGGTGTTTTAAATGAGAGAGAGACAGAGAGATGAGTAATTACACATGAGAGAGATCCGGGAGAAAAAGGACAACACAAAGTTGGGCTTTCTTGTGGCCCAGAGTTTGTGGGCCTATTAAAAAGCGACCAACCAATGCATATAAACCAATTTTTATGTAAAGGTTTAGATTTTTTGTATTTGCCATTTATTCATATTGAAATATAAAGTTGAAATAAATATGTAGGGTTCCAATTGGTGTCCTTCTGAAAATTTTATAACCTCGTATTCTGATCATTTTCAAGAATAATAACCACAAAAAGTTTGAAATATATTCAGTTTTTTTTTAAAAAAAAAAAATGTTGCCATTCTTATTCAGACAAAGCTTTCAAGAATAATTGATGAAACATGTTTTTTTTTATTATGTTATTTTTCCTGTCTATAATTTTAGAATAATTTTTTTTAATATACAATACTAAAAATAGACAAAAGGGTCTTGTTTTTCATTTTGTGTTATTCTCTTAACAAAATATTTTAAATGGTTGAATATATAAAAAGAGTAATGCTAGTCTTACTTTTATATTTTATCGAAATTATTTACCTTCATTGGCAGTATTGTATTGGTTAGATATCACATAATGTCACATCATGATGTGATATACAATCAATAGAAGACTGTCAACTCATAAAGGTATACACTTTTGATAGAAATTTTTAAGTAAGCTTAACATTATTGATATAAAAATAGTAGCATTTGTACGTAAGAATGTGTTGGGAAAAAATGTTTGTAGCTATACCCAATTAATTCATTTGATTTAAGGAGCATTCAAGAGTAATGTAGACATACTTAAATTTAGATTTCTCAAGCTTTTCTCAAATGACAAATGACAAGGTACTGTATCATTAGAAATATTTTAAATGCAATTAATGTAGTATAATAATAATAAATTCAATTGGAACGTTAGTTTGAAATCCGGCCGGATCTGGACGCGCTTACATAGATTCGTCACATGGGGTTTGCATGCGTTGACGATCTATGCAACGTGACATACGAGCGTGTTTACTCAGGTGACTTCCAAACTTTACACTTGCTTTGTCCCGTGGAGATGAATGTATTTGTAGTACTCATTATTAATATTATTCCCAATATGCCCCCCTCTGCTTATAAATTTTCTTTTACCCTATATATATATATATATATATATATTAAGTAATGTGTAAGTAGAAAGTTTAAGAATAAAAGTTGTAAAAAGTTAGATAAATTTTCAAAAGTTAATTTCTTTCAATTTTTCCTAATCATGGTTTTGCTTCATTCTGTTTTAAAAAATATAATTAAAATCTCATAAATTGATTTCATACTTTTTTATACATCAAAATCATGACTTGGGTGGGTCAAACATTCCCCCAGTACCACCCCCACAAAGACGTTGTAACTCCTCTCTCCTTGTAATTATGTTAAGACTTAAAACAATGATTTTTCATTTGAAAAAGATACGTAATGTCACTCACTGAATTTATAGTTTTTAAACAATATTTGGTTCTAAGAGCATCTCTAACGGGTTTCCTTATATAACGTCCTAAGATATTTAGGGAGCAAGTTTATAAAAAATTCAAGTTTCAATGGAGCTCCCTATCCCTCTCCTAAAATAAGAAAAGCCCAATTGACTCCCTACGAGGAGAGAGAGAGAGAGAGATGAGAGAGAAAACTTTCTAAATTGATTAAATGAATATTTTAATGTGATATTTTTTTAAAATTATGTTTCTATAAATTGATTAAATGTATTTTTTAATGTGGTTTAAAAGTATGTAGAAGACATCTTTTTTTTTTTTTTTTCTGAAGTATGTAGAAAACATTTGACTGATCTATTTTCTTTTTTAGATTTTTTTCTTAATTAAATTTTCATTTAATATTTTGTTAAGTTTTAAATAAGTTAAATGAGTGCTAAATTTAAATTAATTTTTTTTAAAATATGACAGCTAAAAATTAGCTTGTAAAAATTAGTCGTTAGAAAATGTTGTTAAAATAGTGATTGTTATTAAAAAAAAAAAAAAGGTCATTAAAAAATAGCTGTTAAAAAAAGATAGCCGTGGAAATAAAATTCAATTTGTGACAATTTAAATTTAAGAAATTAATAAAAAAAATTAAAAATTAGTTAAAATAGGGAGTATGGTTGAAGTAATCCATTGAAAAAATGACTTCTCTAAATTAACTTTATAATCATTTTAGATAAAATAGAGTGAAATTTTGGAAAGTATGGTTAGAGTTACTCCAAATCACTCAAATTAACTTTGTATAACTTGTCACATATACAATAAATATGTGTTTTATTTTTATTTTTACTTAAAAGTAAAGAGCCCGTGCAGTTTTAGTTAAGCTATTATTCATAATGATAATAATAATAACTAAGATTCTTCTTGTATTGCATGTAGTATAACTTAACATGGTTGATTATCTAAACATAATTTGATTGAGTAATGTCAACTAATTGTAGTAAAGAGAAGAGAAAGGAGGAGGCAAATAGTAATTACTCTTTGGGTGATGGTGCCATTCCTTCCTTCATCATGGCCGAACAAAGAGGCAACAATCTGAATGAATCATTTAGCCTAGTGAATAATCATCTAAAAAACCACCCTGTCCAAATTGAGAGGTGTAGTCCAAAATTCAAGGATGATAAGTCAATTTAATTATGACACTTCATGTTTTAGAAATTCAGGGTCTTTCTCCTTTAATTAGACTTCAAGCCTCTTGAATTCGGCTTCTTGGAAATAGTCTACTAATTAAGCAAGCATCAAGAGTTAATATAACCGTAAGCAATTTCATATTTCCCTTCAATTTTTTAAGATAAATAACTTATGTTTATTTTATATAAAAATAAATTTAAGATTTTTATCAATTTTTATTTAAAAAATAAAATGGATAGTTTTGTCATTTTAAATAAAAAAAATTAACTAGAGGAGATATCTCTATATTATTAAATAAAGTAGAAGAAGTCAATGTAAATTCAAAATTTTTTAAAAATTAAGTATAATTTACCTATAGAATAAAGCAGATGAAATAGTTTTTGAATTGCGTGTGAAAGAGATTAGTGTAGGATCACAAATCAGTTATGCTAATCCAGCTCAAATTTAGAAGATGAGTTGGAGTAAGAAAACCTAAAGTCGACCTCCATTTTGATTGAACTTGGGCTGACGCTTCAAGCAACCAAATACTATCCCAGCTTGAGCCCAACTACATGAATACATACATTATATATTTATATTATATATGTATTTTTATATTTTATTTATGCCTTTTTATTTAAATATTATTAGTTAACCTAAACAAGCGAACCTAATAAAATTAAATTTGCTCAACTTGAGCTAGACTCGAACTGAGTTATATGAATTCAAGATTAAGCTTGGATAACTTTTTTGAGTTTGAATAGGCCTCAAGCTGGGGGATTATCAGAGTGGTGGATGGAGAAGGGATCATCACCTAGCACCACAGATGAAGTAGATTTATCTCCATCTTTACCATCGCTAGCCATTGCAAATGACCAAGAAGAGAAGATAGCAAGCAAAGAGAAACAAAAGGAACAGAGGTTTAGACATGTATCAAAACCTACTCTGATACCATGATAAAATTAAAGCAGCAAATTTTGGTGTCCTCCTTTATATGGAGAGCCGAAGAAAATGGTGTATTTTATATATTTCATGTATAGTATCGTGTATATAAGGAAAGCAAAACAGTAGGTAAAAGACTAGGAAAGTAATTGGCTATACAAGGAAACCCAAAAGAATCGGAAAGTAAAACTAGGAAAGTAATTGGCTAATACACAGTTATTGTATAGTTGTTAACACTCCCCCTCAAGGTGGAGCGTGAATGTGAATAACGCCCAACTTGCAAATCAAGGAATGAAAAGCATCTTTGCCGAGAGGCTTGGTGAAAACATCAGCTAGCTGAGCAGAAGAAGGAACAAAAAGCAACGTAATTAAACCGGATTGAATTTTCTCACGCACAAAGTGGCAATCGATTTCAATATGCTTCGTGCGCTCATGAAACACCGGATTGTTGGCAATATGTAGGGTTGCTTGATTGTCACAATATATTGTAATAGGAGAAGGATGTGACAAACCAAGGTCAAAAAATAAAGTTTTCAACCATTGTAACTCCGAAGTTAAAGTAGCCATGACTCTATACTCTATTTCAGCGGAGGAATGAGAAACAGTACTTTGCTTCTTGGTTTTCCAAGAGAGAATACTAGAGCCAAGGAAGGTGCAATAACCAGTGGTAGAACAATGAGTTTCTGGACAATCAGCCCAAACAAAATCACAATAGCCCCGTAAGTCAAGAAGGGTTGAAGAAGACAAAAAAATGCCTTTACCAAGCGAACCTTTCAAGTAGTGGATCAAGCGATGTGCAACATCCATATGAGTACTATGAGGAGAGTGCATGAATTGGCGTAGAACATGAACCACATAATTGATGTCAGGCCGTGTGATAGTTAAATAAATGAGGTGACCCACTAGACTGTCTGTAAGAAGTAGGATCAGGCAATAAGGTACCATCGGTAGGTGACAAATGCGAGTGTTGCTCTATAGGAAAAGAGGAAACCCGACCTGCAAGTAAACCAGTATCTTTAAGAATGTTAAGAGTATATTTTCTTTGAGAAAGAAAGATACCCTTCTGAGATCTGGCCACTTCAATGCCAAGGAAATATTTCAACTTGCCAAGATCCTTGATAAAAAATTGGTGCTGTAGAAAATTTTTGACACGCTGAATGGTCGAAACATCATCTCCTAAAATGATAATGTCATTAACATATACCAAAACAAATGTCAAGGAATCACCTTGTTTGAGAGTGAATAGAGAATAGTCTACCTCTGATTAAGAGAAACCCGCATCCAATAAGGCCAAAGAAAATTTAACAAACCATTGTCTGGAGGCCTGTTTTAAACCATAAATGGATTTGTTTAAATAGCAAACCCTTGTCTCCCCCTTTCGAGCAAAGCCAAGTGGAAGCGCCATATAAACTTTTTCATCTAAATCGCCTTGAAGGAAGGCATTATTGACATCCAATTGATGGAGAAACCATACTTTAATAGCAGCAAGAGAGAGAAGAGCACGCACTGTGACATGCTTAGCTACAGGGGCAAAAGTGTCATGATAATCCAAGCCTTCAACTTGGGTGAAGCCCTTAGAGACCAATCAGGCCTTGGAGCGTTCAATGGTACCATCGGAGAGATATTTGATCTTGTAAATCCATTTACAACCAATGGGCTTTTTGTGTGAAGGAAGGGGAACAAGGCTCCATGTTTTATTTTTTTCAAAGGAAGTTATCTCATTTTCCATAGCTTCTCTCCAATGCGGAATTTTAATAGCTTGAGAAAAGGTACAAGGCTAATCAATGGATGAAATGGCAGAAAGAAAGCTTTTATGGTCAACAAAAAAATTAGAGAAAGAAAAATAATGATGAAGGGGATAGGGAGTACCTTTTCAACGAAGAGTTTGAAGGGAGAGACAAGGCACCATGAGTGGCACTAGAACAAAGATAATCAGCCAAGTAAGGAAGTTGCCTGACAACTGCGAGGTGGCATGACTGGTGACGGCAATATCACAGGGGCATGGGCCAAAACTGGTTCTGTGATAGGAAGAGGTTCATCATTAACCACATCAAGGTTGGCCGAATTAGAATTATTAAGGGTATCAACATGGCCATTCGGAACAAGTAGGGATGGATGAGGAGAAAAATCAAAATTCCCATTATCAAGCATTGGTAAAGGAATTACTATAGAAGTGGGTGCAAAAGACCGACAAACATCACGAAATGGAAAAATACCTTCATGAAAAACTACATCATAAGATGTATAAATAGAGTGCGACTTAATGTCATAAATGCGATAACCTTTATGCCCATAAGGATAACCAATGAATACTCCAGGTTTGGCACGTTGATCAAACTTATGCTTAATGTTGGCATTGCGAGCATAACATAAGCTACCAAAAATGCGCAAATAGGAATAGCTTGGCTTGGAGTTAAACAAAATTTCAAGCGAGGATTTTCCAGACAATAGTGGGAAAGGCATTTTGTTAATGAGATAAATTGCCATAAGGACACATTCACCCCAAAACTTGAGTGGTAAGTTTGCTTGAGAACGGAGAGCACATGCCACTTCAAGAATATGATAGTGCTTACGTTCGACTATGCCATTTTGTTATGGCGTTCCAACGCAACTTCGTTGGTGAATTATGCCATGTAGAGTGAAGAAAGTTTTCATATCATTAGAAAGGAATTCTGAACCATTATCACATTATATTTTTTGTATTGGGGGGAATAAAATGGCACCATTACCATAGGGGAGGGAATCTAACCTGTGAATGAAATTGAGTTTTGAGAAAAGCAAAGAAAGATTGTAACATTTTTTTTGTTTCAGATTCACACACATAAGATAGACCCAAGTGCATATAGAAAAATTATCAACAATTGTAAAAAAAATAACGACATTCATTCAAAGAAGGTTGCAAAAAAGGGCCCCAAATATCACAATGTATCAATTGAAAGGTTTTACTAGTAGCAATTAAACTAGAAGAAAATGGCAATCGCCTCTGTTTAGCTCGAGGACAAATGTCACAAAAATGATGTTTTGATATTGACATGAAAGGAAAATATTTAACTAAATTATTTAAAGAACCAAAAGAAAGATGGCCTAGCCTCCAATGCCAAAGATCAAAAGAGGAAGGTGTGACAACCGCCAAAGCTGTTGATATAGCCTGATAATAATAGAGCCCCTCATGGATATTCCCCTGTCCAATAGTCTTCCTCATTGATAGGTCCTGAAAGAAACAAGAAGAGGAAGTAAACATGACTGTACAATGACTAGATTTTGCAAGTTGGCTCATAGACAGCAAATTATATTTGAATGATAGAATATGGAAGACATTCTCAAGTGTTAATGTGGGTGAAAGTTTAATTGTGCTAATGTGGGCAATGCGAGTAGTAGAACCATCAGGCAATTGAACAACAAATTGAGTAGGACATGAGTTATAGGAAGAAAACAAAGTTAAAGATGAACACATATGATTGGTAGCTCCTGTATCAATAATCCAAACAGAGATTGGTGGAATAGAGAGAGCAATACCTGCTAAATAAGAGCTAGGGTTGATGTTACCTAAGGAGAGCATTGCTAGCAACTTGTCATATTGCTCGAGTTATAATAGAAGGAGCCACCTTGCTCCCTGATTTACTTGAAGAATTCGAAGAATCTGAACGCTTGGGAGGATACCCAATAATCTTAAAACATCGCTCCTTGGAATGGCCATCTCACCCATAATGATCACAATGATATTTAAGATTACGATTAGAAGAACTTGGACGATTTTCACCACCAGGACTTGGGCGATTGCTACCAGCAACAGTCTAACTAGGATAGAAGTTGTTCGATTTCACTGCAGTATTGAGCGCAACAGCATTTGGCACATGGGTCAATAGAGAATGTATCTCTTGTTGTTTTTCTTCTTGTTGAACAAGAGAATACATCTTTGCGGCACTCGGGAAAGGCTCCATCAATAAGATTTGGCTACGAATGGCTGCAAATCGGTCATGGAGACCTTGTAAAAATTCCAACGCTCGATCTTGTTGAATACGTTTGGAAAAAAACCTTCCCACTCCCACAAGTACATGGTTGGAAAGCATGGAGTGAATTCAATTAATCCCAAAGGGACTTGAGTTTCATGAAATAAGTTGAAACTGACAAATCATCTTGTTTGAGCGAAGATATGGATTGCTTGAGTTGGTAAATCTTGGGAGCATTAGATTGCGAAAAACGTTCAGACAAATCAATCCATATAGCTCTTGCAGTGTCAGCATATAAAATACTACTTCGAATTTCATCGGAGATGGAGTTCAGAATCCATGATCCAATTAGATCATTGCACCTCTCCCATTCAGATACTTCATTAACCTTGTCTTGAGTAGGTTGCTGGATGGAGCCATCCACAAATCCTATTTTATTTTTGGCTCACAAAGCCATGGTAATTGCGCGAAGCCAAGATCCATAATTATCTCCATTTAGAAAAGGCGAAACCAACATTGCAGTTGGGTTATCAGAGTGGTGGATGAAGAAGGGATAATCACCTAGCACCACAGATGAAGTGGATTTGTCTCCATCTTTACCATCGCTAGCCATTGCAAATGACCAAGAAGGGAAGATAGCAGGCAAACAAAAAAAAAAGGAACAGAGGTTCAGACAGGTATTGAAACCTGCTCTAATACCATGATAAAATTAAAGCAACAGATTTTGGTGCCCTCCTTCATATGGAGAGATGAAGAAGATGGTGTATTTTATATATTTCATGTACAGTATCACGTATACAAGGAAAGCAAAACAGTAGGCAAAAGGCTAGGAAAGTAATTAGCTATACAAAGAAACCCAAAAGAATAGGAATGTAAGACTAGGAAAGTAATTGGCTATACAAGGAAACCCAAAAGACTAGGAAAATAAGACTAGGAAAGTAATTGGCTAATACACAATTATTGTATAGCTGTTAACGAGCTCCATTAAAGTAATTTTACGGACTATATCAACACAAATTAGAAAGGACTAATAAAAGGTTAAATCAACCCTGTTGATTCTAAAGATCCAGAAAGCACTAACTTTAGATTATATGATAAAATTAATCAATCTGACCACATGATCATTGATCATTCCTAGAAATTGAAAGTAGGCAAAGCTTGTGACTAAAACCATGTCATTCTAATTCTAAGAAGAGTAACGTATGGTGGAAAGAGAACTAACCTTTGATTTGTCTAGTGACCACTTTGACTTGGCAGGGTGGTACATTTGGTTTGTGGAGTTTTGCATATATGGGTGAGATGTCGCATTCGAAGATCTATTTTTTTTTATTAATTATCTTGTTTTTTTTTTTAATTATTAAAATTTGCTAGTTTGCTAGTGAGGAAGGGATATTATTGATAAGGGTCACCTCCAAGGCTGCATTTGAATTCAAAGATTAAAAAATAAGAAGACGAGAGAGATGCAGACAAATCCAAAATTTAAAAATAGATTTGGTATGTAGAATGGTCCACATAGTAGCAAATAAAACCAAAAAGTCTTCTTTGGTGTGCAGAATAGTTCATGTTTGAGACAGACAAAGAAAAGCCGATGCATGGGCGGCAGCTTGGCAACCAACTCATAATATATAATTATATATTGTGAACTATCTTCTTCTTTTTTTTCCCCTTTTATTTTGTATTTTTTTGAACTATTACTCTTAGACTCATATACCTACTTTATACTAGTAATCACAGGACAATTTTAAGTACTTGTACATCGACATTGACATCTAGCCTAGAAGAGGGGCTAAATTTTTTCCAAATATTTATGGTTTGTCATCCAAATTTGAATTAAAAAACTGTTGAAATTCAGAATATTCAATCAAATTTTAAAAAAAAATTCAGATTTTCATTTAAAAAAATGATTTTATATATATTTTTTTATTAAATAGGGCATTATTTATTAAAAATATATATGAATTAACTAGATAACCACGTTTTTAAAATAATGACTAAATGCCCTTAGAGATTGTATAAAAATACTGAGAAATGATTATTTGTCCCGTAGTGTAATACACCCAAGTCCATAAATGAAAAAGAACACTGCTCATTTTGTTCACAGGTTAATAATTTCGAAGATTAATGAATATTTTTTTTTTTCAAAAACAGCCCCCAACACACACACACACAGGAAAAAAGAAATGACCCAAAAAGCAGCCAAAGTGTAAGCTAGCCATTGAGGGAAGAGTATAATTAATGGAAAATGCCTATGTTTTTTAAATATGTATTTCAAATAATTAATATATTAGAATGATAAACTGTCACGTCACTGCTATATTATTTAGAATAAAATTTTTTAAAAATATAACATTGCTCATAATTAATTGAATATCTATGTGAAAGCTGCCTTGACAAACTCCTCAAAAACAAGAAAGCCTCTCGTGTGTTGCTAAGAATAAGAAGAAAATGTTTCCTTTGACTTGTACAGAGGCTATAATTCATTCATGGACTATCAAATTGTCTTAAACATGATCTGGAGATAGGCAGTCTTAAATATAATAGTGGTAGCTTCCATCCCATGTGAGTCACTGGACGCAGGATCATTGACACACATTCTAATTTGGTATTATTTAGTTAATTGGCCACTTGGTTAATGGTTGCCAAACTAAGTCTTGCTGACTCGTTCCCCTTTTCTTTTTAACTTGGTTGAAAACTTGGACTGATTTTGATATTTAATCAACTCTGGATAGACTTATTGTTGATAGTTTGTTCGATCTGATGATGATCAAATGAGAGTGATGTAATAGAGTTCATACATGGAGTAAATAATTTGTATCAAAGTGAGATGACAAAGAGAAACTAAGAACAATTTATTCGTGAGAAATTCCTAAAGAGTGAGGAGACTGTCATGTGTTGAGTGAAGCCACCATGAGGATGATGACGTCAACACCATATCTAGTGCACTCTCTTGGTGGTTAGGCTTTTTACAATTGTCACATGGTACTATTTCAGAGCTTAAAGAAACAAGACTTGTATCTCTAGTGATAAAGTTATTATTCTGTAATGATACGAATATACTATTTACAGTAGTCTCAACACGTGAAGTTTGTTAGATTATGTCATCATATGTAACAAACTATTCACATGAGGCACTATAGTTCAAATAGTAGTTGATTATGTATGTAGTGGAAGGTAATAGAAGGTTTAGGAAATATTGGTGGAATATCTCATAGCTAGAAGGATCCTAGAGTGTTTCATGCATAAGTCATGCGATAGACAATCTTGGGAGTTTATAATATTTTAGCTTTCATGTCACAAAATCTTGAGTGGCTCGAGTAATGAATTTACAACATCTTTTAGTACCATAACCACATGTCAGACTCAAAGAATCTCCCGAAAACTTACCCTCCGTTGTCTTTAGGCATCCTTGTGAAGAAAGAACAAAATTTTCTTAGAAGGGAACTTCTTTAGAGTTCCTTGTAGGGATACCCTTAGGTGATTCCAATTAAGTTTTGAGAGCTATTTTTGAGTAGCTCGATTAGATCTATGAATTTTTGGGATAAAGTTATTCCAATTATGAATTTTTATTCTATAAAATGAACATTTTATTGATAATCATTCCAATAATTTCTTTGGTTTAAATGAGTTATTCTTATTTTATTTCCGATTTCATTTCATAGAATAATCATTCCATTCTTAAACATGACTAAGTTCTTTCAATTCTCTTGATATACGGTGATATATATGTGCAATAAAGTCTATGTGCCACATTCGATGGTGCATTTAGAAAATTAAAAAAATTAGTACGGGATATGATCTAAATTATCAAGCATCCCTATCAAAAAAATAAATAAATAAATAAAAATTATCAAGCATTAAATGGGAAAACATTTTGATTTGTATCAATGGCTGAGAATGTGTTAACGATCATTGTCAATTTGGAAGATGAGTTCTCACAAAACGATGGATCAAATGAGAAAACCTAGTGAACTGAAATTTCCACCACAAGACCAAATGCTTTAGTTCATCAAGATTATGGAGACACCGAGATTTATTGACAAATCTCATCTTAATACTATAGTTTTTGTTTAAAGGATTCTTTATTGCACGTTGAAGAATAATATAGGAGTAGATTATAACTTTATTCAATGTGCAAACCAAACATGTCGGTGACTTCTTGCCTCCATCTTGGTGGAAGTCTGCTACTTTTCTAAGGGAGAAGAACTTAGTATTAAAAATTGGAGCATATATATATATATATATATATATATATATATAGAAAACTGCAGGTAAAAAGCATTGTCATCTTGGTTAATAATCCCATTTTAGTTAATAATAATAGTAAATCCTTGTGTTCCCCCAAGGATTTGGGAAATTCACTATTTTCTATTATTATTTTTTAAATTAAGACATTTTGCCTTTTTTTTATATTTTATTTTATATACTTTCATAAGGATCACATCAAATTGCACTTCAAAAAGAATATTTTTGAGCATTAAATAAATATTATTTTAGAGTTCAATTGTACGAAAATTTGAGACCATTTGATTGGTGATCAATTGATTGAGTTCCCATTCCTTAACCATGTCCTTGTTGCACTACATATCATACAAATGATTGAGCCAAAACCTTACATATTGTATATTTAAGTAAAACATAGGACATAGAAAGGCATCGATGGAGCTTTATATATAAGATTTTGCCATTTCCTCCAACTTTAGGCCATCGGATCGGCACTATATGATTTAATGGATTGTGTTTGGTGGCCTCCTTTCCTATGTAGTCCACAAAGTACCCTTTCAAAATTTCTCCACTAACTTACCTCCCAATGATTTCAAAACTACTAACTTTTTAGCCTCCCTTTTACTGCTTTTACTTTTGAGGTGTCCTCCTTTTGTCTTTCTCATTACATTCATCTTCCAACCTTATTAAATTGACCCTTTTTTCTTGGCATTCTGGTGCCTCAGGACATTTCAGCCCAATTGATATACTTCATGATAAATGGGCATCGTCCATTTGTCTCTCTCTCTCTCTCTCTCTCTCTCTCTCTCTCTCTATATATATATATATATATATAAACAACGCAATTTCAAAGTGTAGATGTAAATTTAAAATTGTATTATTTTTTGTCTTTGTAAAGAGAATTGGACGGTCTTCATTTCTAATGAAATTGAGAGACCCCGAATTGCATAAACGCCTCCCAAGCACTAATAATAAGGGTGTGGGTTCAACTTCAATATTTCATTCATACTTAACACAATGTGTGTGTATCTATGTGTGTATCGAGGGTTTGATAATCACCCAACATGCATTGCTTTTATAATTAAAGAAAATATTATGTATTCCCAATTTGTATTTCTAATACGATGTGGTATTTTTTAGTATTTTTGAGCATGCACAAGATGTAATTTTTAAAATTACTAAACTACAGAGAATCACATTAAGAATACAAGAGATAAAAATTTAAGATTTGTAACAATCCTCTATGATTAATTACTTGTCTTCAACAGTTTTCATCCTAGTCCGTGCTCCACCATTAATACATTTTCTCTCCCTAATTAGGCATCAAAGGATAACATGGGTCGATTGGTAGTTAAACCATTTGTATTCTTTGCTTCATCAAATATAAAAGTAAATTGAGAGCATTTTGAAGCCAATATTAAGGTTCAATTAAATCAAATGTGTACCTTAACATAAATATATATATATATAATCATGCGAGGCCAATCAAATTGTGAAGGCTAGGATAAGGGTGTCAATTATTAACAAGTCACAACAACATAATAGGGACTTAACAAATTCTTCCTTCTTTTTTTTATTCTTTTTTAATGTTAAACAAAAGAACAAAAGAAATATCTACAATTTTAGAAAGAACTTCTAGGCGATGTTGATAAGCACGTCTGAATGAAATAAAGAAATACAATGAAAATAAAAATGTCCATTCTTCACTTTACTTTATTTTATTTTATTTAATAATTTAAATTGATTGGTAATTGATAGGCAAAGATCAGCTGATTAGAATCACTGGTTTAGGTTACATCACAAAGTTTACTGTTGAAATTGTTTAAAAAAATCAAGTGGCCGCCTGATCCGTCACGGTTGACGGAGTAAATGTTCAGTGTTCTTAAGAGTTAGATAGACAGTCACATCAGTAAAATTATTATTGTATATATACATGTAACTTATTATTCGACCGTTGAGACTATAGAGATGGGAGTAGAAGTATCAAGGTTTTATCATTCAAAGTTTATAAAATCAATTTTATCTTAATAGTAGAAATTATTTTTCAAAAAACTACAGAATTTTTTTTCTATATTCTATAAATACAGAAACTAGATACTAATTTAAATTATAGAAAATATAAACTAATTTTGTTCTAAAATTAGTACACAGAATTTACTAAAAAGAAAATAGAAATTGAAGAAACTTACAAGTTTTTGAATCAGAAAGATGAAACAGACAAAGTCTAGTGTTTTACTCTATCCCCTCAAGACAGATTACACCATCGTACTTAGTGCTTACGAGTTGAATGGATGTCTGCCTCTTAGGATGAAGTGGTTTCATATAGAGAAGAAGCACTGCAGACTCTGTATACAACGAACCAAACTTATCTTTCGAGCTCTCTCAAATTGAATATATGAACGCACAGAAATGCTAATGAATTCAATGATTATGCAGGTGCGTACAATGTTATTTATATAGAGCATTCATGTTTGTGTGGTACAAACAAGAAGCCCAACAATAACGACGTTGTTTTGGATTTAAACTAAAATCAAACGCAATCGCAAAACAACAACGTTTGATTTAATTAACTTGGTAACTAAACGATAGCGTTTTGGACTGTATCTAACAATAATAGAAACCAGAGCGTTTTGAAAAATTATTTAAATGAATTTTTTTCAAAAAGATATATACACAACAGGCCAAAACTCAAACCCAAACTTGACTCGGTTTTGTGCAGCACACACGTGTGGTAAACCCTCCCTTCTACAAAACTTGGGTGCTCCTAAGGGCCCAAACCTTTCTTCAAGGTAATTGTATATATACTCTTTAAAAGCCTTGTATCCATCCTATGTGAGGCACAAGATTTTCACAAACTTTAAGCTTTTGTTACCATTTTCAAATGCTGATGTTTGAAGGCAATTTTTCATTCACTCCTTAATGATTTTGAGCAACTCAATACATGATCTTAATCTCTTCATAGAGGAGAACACATCTCCAAGTGGACCCATCAAAATTAATATTTGAAATTTACTATAATTTTAACTCAAAGATAGCCAAAAAATTATTCTCAAAACCTATTATTTCTAACAAGTTTTACTTGAGGTAGCCAGTGGCAAATCTTGACCTTAGATTTAGGTGCGGGAATTCAAAAAATAAAATTGAAGGGAATATTTTGTGAAAATATAATATAAAAAAAACTTGGCTGGCGGGGGCAACTCCTAGAAAATCTCTTCTATTTAAAAAAAAAAACCCTTCCAAATCTCACATATCATATAGATCCCATTTTTAAGAATGTGTTCAATGATCTACTTACAAATAAGATAGAAATTTGGTGGGAATTCGGGGTTAATTGGCGTTTGGTAAGGCTTTTTAAAGTACTTTTAAAAAATAAAAAATAAAAAATAATTTTTGTTTTTTTTACTTAAAAAAGTAAAAAGTATGTATGTTAACTATTTTTCAAAAATAATTTTTATCTCAATATTAATTTTTTAATGTATCCATTTAAATTTTTTCTTTAAAAATAATATTAAGACCACAGTGGTAGCGACAATGATTGCATTGGGGCGACGGTGATGGTGGTGGAGTCAATGGGGACAGTAATGGTGGTGGAGGCAATAGTGGTAGGATGATAGTAGGGATGGTAGGATGGGGCGAAAGTGATGGGATGGTTTTGTTTAAATTTCTGCACAATTACTGCCATTGCTACTACCATTGCCGTTAGAGGAACTTCAAGGGAGAGTGTCATTCGAGGGTGCCAACTCCATAACTGTCAAAATGGCACCTAAGATTCAAAAATTTTCACTCTAACGGGAGTGGTATCTAGGGTTGTAAAATGACATTAATGTTCTTGGGGTGGCATGTTTACAAATGTAGGAAGAGTGAAAAGGAAGAGGTGTCCATTCGAACGGTTCGATCATTTCCATGTCTACTGTTCAATGACTACCATTCCAACGGCTATATTTCAACAAAAAAATCCTATAAATACAGAGATTTTCAAAAATTTTGTGAAAAGAAAACTTACTAAAGCCAGGAAAAATCATCTCGCTTGCCACCTCTGAAAATCACTGTTCTTGCTCTGAGCTTTCTTGCGGCAGGGAGGTTTGCGGCGGAGGGAGGCGCCCGGCAAGCGGAAAGAGGCGCATGGTGTTTCTTGAGAGAAAGGAGACACAGAGAAAAGGGAAGGGGAAAGAGGTGCAGAAACAAAACAAGAGAAGGGGAGAGAGGCGTAGGGGAAAGGGAAACGGGAGGGAGCCAGGGGAAGGGGAAGGGGAAGGGGAAAGAAATGAGGAAAGCATAAAAGAAATGTTTCTATATTATACAATTGATTTTAATTTATAATAAATTTTTTTATTTTACTTAATTGTTAGAATTGAAATTGATTTTTTAAATTAAATTAATTTTTGTAATTTAAATTAAAATTTTAAATTTTAGTTTATTTATTATTTATTTGTTAATTTAGGATGATTTTATTTATTTAGCTAATTTTTATAATTAAAGATTTTTTTTTCTATTTTAGTTAATTGTTATTTAGAATTTAAATTGATTTTTTAATTAAATTAATTTTTGTAATTTAATTTGAATTTTCTAATTTGATTTAATTTTTTAATTATTTTTTTAATTAAGGGTAATTTTATTTATTTTTTAATTGATTATTTTATGCTCATTTTTTAAATTGATATACCTATTAAAATATAACCGTTAAGTTTAAATACATTTTTCAATAAAAAAATATTAAAATGGCATCCCTATTTTGGCACCTGCCATTGGAATAGATTTATAATTCAGGGATGCCATCACACTGTTCAAGATTACAAATAGATAATTTGACACCCCAAAATGACAATTGCCTTTGGAGTTGCTCTTACAAGCACCACTGCCACCCCTAACACTGCCACCACCCCAATTGTGGTGGTTGTTGGGCAATGGTGGTAGTAGTGGTGGTAATTGTGCAGAAATTTGAAAAAAAAAATATAAAAGTAAATTTTTTTACTAATAAAAAGCAAAAAAAATAAATAAATAAATTGTTTTTGCTCAAAAGTATTTTTGTCTTTGCTCTTTTTTGCTTTTTCTGATTTCGTAAATTTTTTTTTTATGCAAACCAAATACTACTTTTTATTTTTTTTGTAAGCAAAAAAGTACTTAAAAAAAAGACTTTATCAAAGGAACACTTACGTCTTAGTTGCTTTTTTCTAAACATATCATTTTGTAATTTGAAAAACAATCTCCACACAAAAGTAATTAAAAAAATTTAGATAAACAATCAAGCACGTTTTCTTAAGCAACTTTTGCAAAGCATAACGCAAAATTACGGATACAAAACCTGCCCCAAACAGGCTCTGTGAGAAGAGACATGGAAGATGTAATGGACGTTAAATAACCCAACATCTACCCCTAAAAGCCCAACCTTTTCAATCAGCAAGAAAAGAAGAGAGAATATGGAAAGATTACATTTGGTGCATGTTGTTGGGCCAAAATTGAAGTTGTACAACTTCAACTCACGAAGCTTTCTACTATTAAAGCGATTGGGCCGCTTTGATTCTGTAATATTCAAATTTGAATGGTTATTGCATCGGTGCCACCATCACACTAAATTACTTTTGCCTTCAACTCCAATACTATAAACTGACGGTCTTGGGCGTTTGTGAGAGTGTCCCCTTCCCATCCAATTGCCTTAGGTTACTAGTGGTAGTTACATTCCTTCTCCATTGCTGTATTGATGTAGAACAAGTAAGATAGAGAATACTCAGCCTCTTTTGTTTATAATTTTTTAATTTCAAAACGTGGGATACATGTTTCAAAATCGATTTTTTTTTTAAAATTTAAATTATCATATCCTAAATACATTTTCAAAATTTTTAAAAAATTAATTACAAAATTTTGAAATATATTTCAAAATTTTTTTTTTAAAAAATTGTATCTGAATCACTATCCAAATGATCTATATTATTTTTCAGTCAAATATTTTCGTTTAGGTTTTCAGTTAGACATTATTTTTTTATCATTTATAATAATTTATAGATTCACAATTACTTTGTCTAGAAAAGTTCGAATTAACTTATACTTACGACTATGTTTTACTTGTTTGATTTAATTTTTAATTTTTCAAAAAGTCCGAATTTTTATTATTTTCTAATTTTTTAGGATTTTTTATTTTTTGGTCTAGCATAAAGAATTAGTAAATTTTGATTTGAATTAATAATATTCTTAGCCTATAAACATGATGTAAATCAGTTCTTATTATTCAACTTTATTAATAATATTTCAATTTCGAAATTCTAGAGTTTTTCTTTTATTTTTTGATGAGAAATCCATTTATTTCTTGGTTACTAAAAAATTCGATGTCTTTAATTTTTTTTCTTGTTGTTATGCTACGTTAAAAAAAATAGTGTTAGATATTTTCAATGTAATATGTCAAGATATAGTAGCTTTAGAAATCATATTTTATAAAATCTAAAACTATTATAACTTAACATATCATATTAAAGATACAATTAGAGATATAACTTGAAAGATATATAGCATTTTCTTTAAAAAAAAAAATTGGGGTTTTCCGACCGTCCCGGGTGTAACCCGTATGAAAATAGTGAGACCCAAGCTTGAAACTCCAATAATAAGTCCAACGGAAGGCCTTGAAGAGGGAGGGAGAGAGAGCGAGATTCTATAAAAATGGTTTCCTAGTACGTTGATATGAATATTTAAGGACGACTGTACACCAGTAATTTAACTTTAAGTTAACAGTTGGACTTAGAAAATAAAATAAAACTAGGGATAATTTTGTAATTTTCATTATCGAGTCAAGCCGACACTCATGAAAGAAAAATACAATGTAATTTTAAACATTTTAAGAGGTATATTGTGATTATCAAAATTTTTAGAAGTCAATCTAAATTTTTTAATTTTTAATTTTTTGTTAAATTTGATTGTTGATAAACTGTGATACTTAAATTTGTTTTATTTTTTTAAAAGGCAAGAAAATTTCTTGAATCATGAGATAAAATTTACTCTCATATATATATATATATATATGTCATTGATCACACATCCAATGAGACTCACAATAGCTGTCGAGATTAATTCACCACCTACATAGTAAAATACATCCTTCCACATGGTTTGACGGTCCTTACTTCCAGATGGTATGACGTGCCTTATTGACAAAAATCTTTTCAAAACTAAATCCTAAATATTATTTTGATTGGATGTCTAATTTTTCGAAGATACTAAAGTAGCGACACAAAAGTAATATTTTATATCATGACAAGATAGTCATTGGTGGGACTATTGACTTGGTTTATGAAAAAATTTCTCAGATGCTTGTACTTGTAATATTAGAGATAGGAAGATCGAACATACATAAGATCTAAAAATTACAAAAAGAAAAAGAAAAGGAGAGAGAACCAGATTGTTTTGAAGAATGTTCTCATTGTTCTTTAAAAGTCTTCATAGCTTGTTCTACATTAGTCCCCTCTTCTTGAAAAGAACTTGATCTCAAGTTACAATCGACATAGAGAGAGTCTTCTGTATAGTACTCGTAGATGTCAACAACATTGAAAGTCTATGAAATTCCCATACTTTCTAGTAAATTAACAATATAAGCATTGTCATTGACCTTGTGCACAATTTCGTATGGACCAAATTTCTTTAGCTTCAATTTGTTGTAGCTGCCAACTAGAAATCTCTCTTTGTGCAAGAAGACCATAACAAAATCTCTTTCATTGAACACCTTGGCACGTCTACGCTTATTCACAGCTCTCTTGTATTCGGCATTGGTTTGTTCCAATTTATGTATCACCTCAACATGTATTGTTTGGGCCTGTTCTACCATATTCTCTACTGCAACACTCACACCATGGCCCTTAGGCAATCAAACCAAGTCTATAGTATGCTTTGGCAGAGTGATGTAGATAACTACAAAACACGTTCTTCCTATGGCACTATGAATAACATTGTTATATACAAATTCAGCTTGTAGTAAGGCATGATCCCACTGCTTAGGCCTATCTCCACAAATACTACAAACTAGATTGCCCTATGTTCTATTTTTCATCTCCATTTGGCCATCTGTTTAGGGATGAGCTGTAGTATTGCACTTCAAGGAAGTGTTAAACATTCTCTACAAAGTAACTAAGGAACTTTGTGTCACGATCTGAAGTAATAAATTGTGAAACTTCATGGAGTCTCACAATCTCTCGAATAACACTCGTGCAATATATGAAGCATTTGATGTCTTTTGACATGGAATGAAGTGCGCCATCTTAGAAAACTTGTTAACAACTACAAAAACAGAATCTACCCTTTATTGTGTTTGAGGTAGTCCTAACAAAAAAATCCATAAACAGGTCTTTCCAAACAAAATTAGGAATAGGCAAAGGAGTATAAAGACCAGTGTTTTGTGACTGACCTTTAGAGACTTGAAAAGTATAGGATTTTCAAACATAATTACCAACGTCTATCTTGACTTATGGCAAAAAATATTGCTCCTCCACACTTGTTATTGTCATATCTCTGCCCATATGTCCACTCAATCCACTGTTATGTAGATCAGGAATCAACTTCTCTCGCAGGGATGTTTGAGGGATGTACAAAGAGTTGCTTTTGAATAAGTATCCTTTATGCATGTAGAAATTTGTAATAGCTTGGGACTCTTTGCCCTTGGACCAAATTTTCTTAAAATCTGCATCTTCTTCATACAATTCCTTTAGGAACTCAAATCCCACATCCTCTTATGCCAGTGTAACAAAGAGATTTGCCTTTCTGCTTAACACATCTGCAACTCTATTTAAGCTACCAGATTTGCGTTTGATGACAAATGGGAACTTCTGAAGGAATATGGACGATCTCATATGCATTTTATTCAAGTGTTTTTAGTTGTTGATGTACTCTAAAGCTTGGTGATTTGTGTAGAGCACAAACTCTCGCTACAAAAGATAATACTCCCAATGTTTCAAAGCTCTAACAACCACATAGAATTCTTTATCATAAGTATTCCACTTTTTATGGGCCTCATTTAGCTTCTCACTAAAGAATGCCACTGGTCGCTTCTCTTGAGACAATACTGCCCCAATGCCAACTCCACTCGCATCACACTTTACTTCAAAAACCTTTTCAAAGCTAGGCAAGGCCAAAACTAGAGCAGTGCAAAACTTCTCTTCAATCAAGGTGAAGCTTTTATGCCTTTTCACCCTAATTAAACTTCCTTTTTTTCATGCATTCAGTAATTAGAGTTGTAATTGCACTAAAATTGAGGATGAATCTGTAGTAGAATGTCGTTAGACCATGAAAACTTCGCACATCACCAACTACTTTAGGTGTTGGCCACTCACGAATTGTCTGCACTTGTTCTTCATCCTCATGAATGCCATTTGCACTAACCACGTGGCCCAAAAACAATAAACTGTCAGTAAAAAAACTACACTTTTTAAGGTTGATGTACAACTTACTTTCTAATAGAACTGTCAAGATGTGTCACAGATGACTAAGATGCTCCTTTTCAATTTTGCTATAAATAAGAATATCATCAAAATAAAAATAATAAATTTTCCAACAAAGGGCCACAAAGTTTGGTTCATGATTCGCATAAAAGTGTTGGGTGCATTGGTTAAGTCGAAAGACATCACTAACCACTTATACAAGTCATCTTAGTCTTGAACATAGTTTTCCATTCATCACCAAGCTTAATCCAAATCTGATGGTAGCTACTACGAAGATCACTATTGGAAAATAACTTTGAACCTTCAAACATATCAAATATGTCATCTAAGAGTGGAATATGAAATCTGTATTTGATGGTGATCTTGTTAATGGCCCTGTAATCTATGCACATGTGCGAACTGCCATCCTTCTTTGGCACCAATAGGGCTGGGACTGCACAAGGACTCATATTCTCTTGAATGAACTCATTTTCCAGCAAGTCCTCTACCTTCTCTCTCAGAATCTCATTCTCTTTTAGACTCATTCTGTAATGGGTCAGATTTGGAAGGCTTGCACCAGGTACTAGATCAATGTGGTGCTGAATATCTCTCATAGGAGGCAAGCAATTGGGAAAATATTCATAAACTAATTCGCTGAAATTTTTCAACAATGGATAAAATTTTTCTGGTATAACCATTGTTGAATCTGCCTTTAGATCCTCTATCACTAAAGCATTAACCACTAAAGCATAAACTTCCCATGCCTCTTTAGCTTCAGCCTCGAAATCTACTTCAAACTTGGATAAAACTAATATAGACTGCTCCTCATCTTTAGAATTGTTAGTCTCAAAATAAAATTTTAAAGGGGTCATGACAATTTTGTGTGCTCCTTATATAAACATATAAACATTATCCTTTCCTTTATAAGAAATATCATCATTATACTGCCATAGCCTACCCAACAACAGATGACTAGCATCCATATCAACTATATCACAAATTAATTTATTATGATAATGTTTACTAATGGAAATAGGAACACGACAAATTTCTGTTACCTTTACTGTTGGTCCATTTTTAATCCAACCAATTGTGTAAGGAAAATGATGTTTTTTTGTAGGCAGCTTCATGTGATCCACCAGATTCTTGGCCACAAAGTTCTCGCAGCTTCCACTGTCAAAAATTAAATTGCAGACCTTTCGATTAAAGTTACAACATGATCGAAAGATGTTATAGCGTTGGCTCGCGTCTATCTGCTTTTGTGCAAACAACAACCGCTGCACCACATAGTTGACTCCCTCCCCATCTTCTTCTGTGAATTCTGTTCCTTCATAGAAATCATCTTCTCCAACAGGTTCCTCTTCGTCTACCTCCCCAATAACATCCTTGTTCTCAATATAGTTAAAAGGTTGTCGATCTAGACAACTATTAGAGTGATGCCCAGGTTTACCACAACGATAGCACTTGCCAAGTGTAGGCTTGGATTAGGGATTTGTATTCGTAGTGGTTACTGGCTTTTTCGGAGGGCCTCTACTACTACTGCCCTCTACATAACTCGGGCCTTGTAGCTTGATTTGAATAGGTTGAATAAAAGATTGAACTGTTTCTGTTTGAGTGCATTTTCCTTTATCACTCGCTGCATAATAGGATTCTAAAAAATTCTTGTAAAAGGGTACTGCGCTTAAACTTCCAGCCCTTCTTTCCCTTTTCAACAATTTTGCCTTCAGCGCCATGTTATAAGCCTCATTAATCGTCCACAAAACCTAAAATCCAATTTTGTCACAGATTGAAGGCTTAAGTCTGCTCAAATATTGTGTCACCCTCTGCCTTTTTGTTTCAACTAGATTATTGTGAAAAAACAATCGGTTAAAGTCTGTTGTATAATAAAAAATTGATCGGTTACCTTGGGTGCAATTCTAGTATTCCTGAAACAGGTACTACTCATAATCTAGAAGGAGAAATCTTCCCATCATGCACTACTTCATCTTCCTCTAAACTCGAACTAGTTACTTGCCTCGCTGTTGTCGATTTTGCTGCAATTGGTCCCACCAAATTGCTGCTCCATCTTTTAGTTTAAACGCGACAAACTTAACCATCTTGTTATCAGGAACCTCCATCATGTTCATAAATCGGTCAGGCTCAGAAATCCAATCAAGGAAATCTTCAATGTTAAGATTTTCATTAAAGGTAGTAATGACAACCTTCATTCGATAATCCTTAAAATCTCGATTACGTCTTGTTGGCCTATGAACCTCGTAGTCATCTTTATCGTCCAAATCTGATTCACCTCCATAGGTAGGCTGCCTCTAGGGACACTGAACTGGTATAGTTCTGTCTTTAGGATGGCCTTAGGCAAATGCTTCGACGCGATTTCTGTCGACTTGAGGGTCTTTAGGAGCATTAAAATCGAGTCACATGAGTGTTTATTGTATAGAACCTAATTGATCATTGATATGTGTTAACTGTTGGCCATGGTCGTTAATTGCCACCCATACAACCACCATCCCACGACGAACGTCAATGAGATTTAGGTTCTCGACTCCGTCATTTTATATTGAGCTAGGAAAATCCTCATTCTGATAATAACTAATGCAATGCAGAACGTGAAGGAGAATCAAACACATTGAATTCCTTAGTAACAAAGAACAAAAGGGACTCCTCACCCAAAGAGAATAAATCTCAAATTTCTAAACAGAAGTATATTATTGATAATCTGAATAATAAAGATTACTTTTGTAATAACCCGTATTTTTATGTAATATTAAATAAATATTAAATTAAACAAATAATGCGTCTTAAGTAATTATATTTAGTTAATTATGTAAAAGGAAGAATTAGAAATATTTTTAGAATATTCTGAGTTCGTTTAGACAATTAAAGTGCTAATAAGGTCAAAACTAGGACTATGAAAATATCAAAGCCAAAGAACTCTATATTGAGATTTAAAATAGGCTTAAATATATCATAATAGTCATGAGATATTTTTATCATAAGTGAGAAGGACCAAAATGGATATTATGAATAAAGAAGGAAAATAGTGAATGAGGGGCAAACTTGTAAATATATCAAAATCTGAATGTGGGTCTTTAAAAGACCAAAATCTCACAAACACTTCACATTCTTCAGCATTTCACGATAGTCATGAGAGAAAATCTTAGGGTTTCTTCTCATTTTCTCTTATATTTCTTTGCATCCTCTTGGATGTTTCGTGGGTTAGAGAGTGAATCAACACCATCTAGTGCTAGAAAGTGTGTGAGGGTGTTCTAATCTCATTTTTTAGGACTGTTAGAAGAAATCTCACCAAAATTAACAAGGACAAGATTAGGGTTTGTGAAATCTTCAAGGAACATGGTAGGGGATCTCTAAACTTGGGTATAGGACATGTGTAGGTAGATATGACACTCATTCATCTCATCTCTTACTGTAGATTTGTACACTTTTGCATATTAGGGCATATATTGCATGTGCTTTGAAATTCCATGATTTGGTTGTATTAATGCCATGAAATGATTTGCTTTTACCTTGTTTTACTATCAAATGTGGTCCTGGTTGAATGCAAAAAGGATTGTTTGGTGAAATCATAAAATGGGTTTACTTGTATTACACATGATATTATAAATTGCACACTAAGTGTTTGTGGAAATTTCCAAATGGATGTTTGATGTGAATTGGTGATGATTGAATGAAATTTCATAAATGATTAACTATCTAGATGAACATAGCATGAATTATGTATATGAACATGGATGATAAGACCTTGAAAACATGGGAACGGAAACGTGGAAAGTAATGAATATTGGGCTAAACTTGGGGCACGTCAATTGTGTGATCTTGGTGAGATTACGCTTACCCGTAATTTTCTTAAGTGTTCGGGATGGTGTCTCCCATCGGCTTGGGAGCCATAAATCTATGCGCATGGTCGTATGTCTCAATCGGGTTAGTAGCCCGAAAAACACATAAGGCTTACCGGGGGCCGACTAGGAATTTAGTCTTGGGGGATTAAGACTTGAGAATTGATGAGAAAAGACTTGAATAAACATACAACTCTATGAATTAGTTCATGTATTATTTACACATGTGAAACTCTTCCTTTTGATGATTATGTGTGCAAATGTATAAATAAATGTGTATATATATGTGTTGGACTATTACCTTGTTGTGAACATTGCTTTATGATCACTTGTGTGCTAGTACACATGCACAAGCATACACGTGACATCACATTTTTCTTACCTCTGTTTAGATTTCTTCTACTGGGGTTGTTGTACTGACCCCTACTAGATGCAAGAGCAGACAAGGAAACGACTGCGAGTTGAAGAACCACTACCATGTTATTTTTGGAAGACATCCATTCCTTTTGTATACTTGAACATCATTACCCCTTTTTGTAAACTGGTTTGAATGTACGTTTTTCCTTGGAATGGACTATATATTTTGTAGTTTAAATGTATATAAACTAGAAACTTGATGGTGATGTAAACATTACATGTGACTTGCCTTATCTTTTTGGATTCTTAAGAGATTCTATGTTTTAAAACTTTATTCTTGATTAAGCACATTGGTGTATGAATTGTGGAATGCATGCTTTGGTATAGGATTGTAAAATGAATGAAAAATAAAAGGAAAAAAAATGTTTAAGGTATGAGAAAAACATGTGAAATGAAAAGGTTATGAAAATAACATGTTCAGGTGTTGGACGACCGATTCAGTCGATTGAATGGAAGAATCAATCAACTGAATGAAAGAATTAGTCAACTAGAAGTAACATAAACTAAATACTACAAAAATTTTGAACTTTCAATCGACTGAATGGAAGAACCAGTCGATGGAATGGAAGGACTAGTCGAGTAGAATCAACAAAAACTAAACCCAAAAATCTCTAACTTTCAGTTGACTGAAAGGGAGAACTAGTCGACTGAAAACTGGACTCAGTCGACTGAAATGGGCAGAATGCAATTTTTGCATTGCATTTTGCTGCACAAACAACACTGTTGGCGAACACCTTATTTACATTAAATGTCATTTAAGTAAATGGTTTTATTTAATTTTATTTTCATTTACTTAAGACATTATAATGTAATTAAGGAAGTACCCCCCATTTGGAACCAATAAAAATAATCCCAAGACCTAATTCCTGAAGAATAAAAAGTCGACTCCTCCTCTAAAGAACAGAATTTCCATTGTTTTGACTATTGGGAAGAGGAGTCGACTTTTGGGTGGGTTACCATATAGTTAAAAATTTATTAACAATTTATTTTTAGACTAGTAAATACCTAAGGATCAATTATTGGGACTTTTGAAAGGCCAATTCCAAGGATTTCAAATACTGAATTTTCCATGCCTTAGCATGACAGTGCATTGGTCAAACCTAGCGTTCGGAAGTCTGGTTGAATTCTTTTGACTTGATTAACTACGTGAACTCAATTATAAATGATTTATGATGATTTCATATCACTACTTGGGTCTTTGGGACCCAGGTCATGATAGAATAGTTTTAGAGCTTTGGTTTTGAATACCAAGGATGATGGGATAGGGCCAACTTAAGACACACCTTGCGATCATAAATTGATATTGATTAGAAACTTTAGTGTAAGATGGACATTAGTTGAGCATCTTGAAATCTAGTAAGCATTAGACTTGAACGTTGATGTTGTTGCATGAGATGTCTTACTTTGAGTGAATGTTGACTTGTATTTATGAATACGTGAATATACTTGTTTATTAGTCGTTTGATGCATGTGTTATATGTTGAATTCATATAAGTTCATTCATGCATATGCTAGTGGTGATTGGGGATAATTTGTTTAATGTAAAAGATAGGACTTTGTGAAAGAATAGTTGAAGATTTCATCGTGAATTGCAAGCTTGATTAGGAAATTTTCTTGCTTTCCTTTTGTTGTTATTATAGGATGCCACCTAAAGGAAAAGGTTGGGAGAAGGGCCAAGGAAGAGGTTGGGGCCGAGCTCCTAATCCTATGCCTCCACCACTACCTCTAATCGGCTAAGTGAATCTGAGTGAGGAAGAAGTACCCATTCCCGCATCTTTACCACTACTTCCTAGAGATCCAATGGGTCGGGTTAAGGGAGATATCCATATTCCCAATCCTCCATTACTTTTCCAAGGGGAGCTAGTAGGGAAAAACCAATAGGAAGTTCCCGTTCCCAAACCTCTACTACAAGTTCCAAGGGTCCAAGTAGAGGGGGTCGAAATCGCCCGTGGGATGATGAAATTTATGCAAGAACTTTAGTAGGCTAAACCAGACGAGGCCCAGTCCTATTCATAGACAGGAGAGAGTAGAGTCACATCTACTAAGAGAGTTCCATAAGTTGAGTCCTCCATTTGTTACAAATGATTAGCTAAGATAGGTTTCTAGACTTCTAGACACGGTAAGTATCCAAGAGGGTGACCTTTAGATTGATTATGCTAGTCTTTTGTTTTAGGAGCGAGCGCTAACTTGGTAGGAGTCCTAGGGCTTACTATCATTAAAGAGTGGGATGTCTTCACTAAAACCTTTTTAGACAAGTTCTTTCCTGCCGTTGCTAAGGATTTATTGCGATAAGAGTTTCTCCATCTTCATCAGGGTGATATGACCGTATTTGAGTACGAGTCTCATTTTTATACCTTATCCTGATTTGCTCCATGGGTTGTTGATAACGAGTTTAAAAAATATCATACTTTTGAGATTAGACTCAAGTCTACCATTCAGAACAAGATAGTTCCTCTTAAGCTTCGGGTATTCTCAGAGCTTTATTATAAAGCCTTATTGATTAAGGCCAACTTGGAGGACACGAAGAGGATCTATGACTCGAGGTATCCAATTCGAGGTTCAGGTTCTTATCCCGTCAAATAAGATAAGAAGAGATAGAAAGATGGAGCCTCTCACTCACAGAAGCAGACTCAAACTTCTTATCGACCATCCTATTCATCATTCTTTGCTTTTGTAAGAGGTACATAAGGTGAGCTGATTTTCTATGAGTGTCATCAATCTAGACATCATAAAGCAGAATGTCCACAGAAGAGGCGGACACAATCCTAAGGATGAGGACGGTTGAGGGGTAGGGGCCAAGGACCCCCATAGAGCACAAGCCAGACACAGACCTAAGGAAGGAGGAGGACACCCATTTGCTATCGATATAGCCAATTGGGACACACGGTCAGAGTTTGTACCGCGCCCTCAACCTTAAGGGACCGAGGTTTTTTCAGGTTATCATCCGGGTTATTCTTCTCAGACCCATCAAACTGGTCAGAGTTTTCTTTCCTCTGGTGCCTGCTTTCTCAACTCAAAGCTCTAGGCCAACCCTAGGGCCTTCATTTGCTACAGCCAGACCACAGACTACATATCAGGGAATGACACATTATGTAATACCCCGACCCGGGAATGCCGGGTAATAAAGCACGTTTTACGAGGCTATGGAAAATGAGTGTAAAATAAATTAATTTAACATAATTAATTTATTAAATTGAATATTAGTTATATGTAATATAAATTATGAGGATAATTATAAAATATAATAATAATAATAATAATAATAATAATGACAAAAAAAACAAAGAAGAGGAAAGATGTGTATGTGTATGTGTGACCAAATATGCATGTGTGTATATATATATATATGATTAAATGATAAATGAATATATATATATATATATATATATATATATATATATAGGGATGAACAGTGCATGTGTGTGTGTGTCACGTGCATGTGTGTGTGTTGTGTTATATATATATATATATATATATATATATATATATATGAATACTTTATAAAACATTAGGTGAGGGGAAGCATGGTGAAAGGGAAAGAAGTATCGGCAAGGTCAGAAAATATGAGTGTGTAAGTGTATAAGGCAGACCAACAGTGGAGAAAAGGTAGAGAAAGAGAGAGAAAGTGGGGCTAGTGAGAGAAATATACATATACACTTAAACACATTTTTGATACATACCTCATTTGCAACACCATTCGTCCAAGCAAAAGGAAAGGAAAGAGAGAGAGGAAGGAACTGAAGAGAATAGAGAGAGAAATCAGAACAAGAAGAAGGACTAAACAGTGGAAAAAGGGTAAGAAAATGCAAAAACTATCATTTTCTCTCTCTAGAATTTTGATGTATTAGGCACTGTTTTTGAATTATACATGCACATATGAAGATAGATATATGTTTATGAGTTTGTCAAGCATGATTTTAAGCTTCAAAAATGACCAAAAAACAGTGAATCCATGAAAACCGCCATTGATGACCTTGCTAAAGCAGGTCTGATTTTCATCACAACCAAACTAAGTCTGGCTTATCCAAACTTCAAGTAGATCTCACCAGCATCCCAAAGACATACGTACAAGATCAAAAATCCCAAAGAAAGCCTTCCAAAAACCCACTTACAGGTTCGGGTTCCCAAAGTAAATCTCAAAACCATGGCATTAAACCTGCCCTTGGTAATGAAATACGAAACCCAATGAAAATGGGATTAAAACGAACCAAACCTCATAGGAAATGATCAAGAAATAAGCGAGAATGAGCTAGTTACAGGTTCGGCTTATCAAACCCAAAGTCGAACTCATGAAGCAGTTTTGAACCCCAAAAAGATTGCCAAACTCTTCTACAATGTTCTAGGAGTGGATCGGGTTGAAAACAGTAAGAAAACCGTGAATAAAAATCCACGAAATTGAAGAGAAAGAAACTGGAAAAAAATTAGGGTTTCGTATGAACAGTGTCGGCTTCGATGGGGAAGACGACACTGTTCGGGTCGGGTCGGTCTACGGGTCGGTTACGGGTTCGGGTCAAATCCGGTTATGGGTTTATCTAAACGGTGACGTTTGGAGATTTAAAATTTTAAATTTTAAAATAGTTAGGGCTGACGTCATCATGACGTCAGCATTACGTTTCAAACCAACCAAACCGGATTGGTTCAATTAAAACCGGACCGGTTCACTTTAAATATGACTGAACCCACTGGTTTTCTTATTTAATTAAAACCAAATAAACCAAACCTTTTCTTAATTACGGTTTGACCCCAGAAATTCTACGGATTTACATTGTGGCCCAATTTTTGGAAAAATTATGCAATTAAGCCCTGGAAAAATAATTAAATAATTAATTTAATTATTTAATAAATAAAAGAAAATTTCTATTATGCCCTTGGGTCATTAATAGGGCAAATAAAGTCCAAATCAGACGTATGAATAGTGAATTTTTACTATTTCAAATATTCTGAGACTAATGGTAGGGTCCGTTTTACGAGACGGAGCCCGAAAAAATAAAGACACGTAAAGAGGTAAATGACTAAAATACCCCTTGACCAAAATCAACAAGTTATTAGTATATTCTTACTATCTCGGACCTTCTGAGTCCATTGGTGAGGTCCTCGACATGAGATGGAGTCCCAAAAAAATTTGAGACCCTTAATTATGTCAAAAAATGACCAAAATGCCCTTCTCCCTAAACAAGTCAAACGAAGTCCAAATTTAATAAATAAATAGTGAAATTTTACTATTTCAAACATTCTAAGACTGATGGTAGGGTCCATTTTTCGAGACTGGGTCCCGAAAAATAAAGACACGTAAAGAGGTAAATGACTAAAATACCCCTTGACCCAAAATCAACAAGTTATTAGTATATTTTTACTATCTCGGACCCTCTGAGTCCAATGGCGAGGTCCACGACATGAGATGAGGTCCCGAAAAATTGGAGACCTGCGAAGGGGTAAAATGACCAAATTACCCCTGGTACCCTTAAAGCCAAAATGAAACCGGAGAAGGTCTAAACTGACTTTCTTTGACACCCCGGACCCAATAATGGAGTCCAAATTACGAAACGAAGTACGAAAAATGTGACACGTAAAACGGTAAATGACCATTCTGCCCTTTTACATATAAAAGTCCGAATTAAATTCTAAGAAAGCCTAAACTGACTTTCTTCGACGCTCCGGATTCAATGGTAAAGTCCATTCGGCCAAAAGAAGTGTCTAAATAAAAAGACGTAAAATTTGATGAATAGCATCTGTCAGATGACTATAAACTGAGATATTGCCGAAGTATTAAACTAAGGCAAGTACGGGAAATAAAGTACGAGAAGACACGACGCGTTAACTTGACAAGTAAATAAATTTAATTTAAAGTTAATGGAACTACCAGAAGAGTATAAGTTGAAATAAATTAAGTTTCTAACACATTAAATTGTGTCGTAGGTTAAAGTACGAGTTTAATTAAGTACGTGCGAAGTTATAGGATGTTAGTAAATCGACTAGGATAAAATACGAACTAAGCATAAATTAAGAAGCATCAGTAGGTGATATTGCAGTAATGCGAAGTTAATGAGATTGTTATGGATTGTTCTTAGGAATTACAGAGGAAGTGGGAAAGCGCACTTTAGCACTAACCCTAAAGGACCGAGGTGAGTAACCCTGTATTTGAACTGGAGATTTAACTCCATATATTTGAAGAAGTTTTAAGCACAAGTCATTGCAGCCTTTGAATATCAAATTCAGTCTATATATGATTCCGTTCTTTTAAAATATTCTGTTACGGCATGCTTATTAAATGTTTTAAATTCAGCTCTTTTCTTGAAAATACATCAGCATGTCTAAATCAATTGCAAACCTCTTTAATATTCTGAATTTGATTATCACGTGTATTCGAAGCTTTATTGTAGAATTTATACATTTCATGCTTTAAATGTTCATGAAAAATATCTATTGAAGAAGTCATGTGACAAATGTTTTATAAGATAAACGGTACTAAGTACCACCCTATATGATGGTTGAAATCCTTCGGGATTCAACAGTACATGCCCGGTAGAAGGATCTAATCCCCCAGGCAAATGAGATATCTCCATCGACAGTATTGGCAGTAAAATGGGAGTCTGGTTCGAAACAGATTCCGCCTAATAAAAGAGAAAAGATGACAAGTGATTTTGAAAATAGAAGTAGGTATTATCCCTATTCTATTTCACGTGTTTATATGCTTTTAAATTGCATATACTCTATTTGAAGAAAATGTGTATTTAGCTTGAATACTTAAATTGTTCAAAGCTATTGTTTTAAGAATGCATATATTCTGTGTTCTAAAATGTACGAGCAATTGGTAGTGAGTATTTCAAAAACCCTCATGTGCTAAAACCACTACCAGTTGAAAACCCCATGACGAATGCAGGAATTACTCACAAGCTTTGATTAGCTTACCCGGATTTTATCCGCCCCCCTTTCAGGTGACTAAGGGCAGATCGATTTTTGAAGACTATAAGGATGAACCTAGCTTTTGGGAAGATTTGCTTGAGGAGTTCTTATGGGGAAAAATCACATGAACTCTGATTAATATGTTTTTTATTAGCTGACATTTTAAGGATGTGTATTAAGCCCCACGGGGCAGTTGAATTAAGATTTTAATTATGAAGTCTTTTAAGTTTTTAGTTATGCTCTGAATGTATGATTATAATACATGTATACCGAAATGTGAAGAGCGGCAGTATTGGACGGATGTGCAAAATTTAAATAAGAAAGAAAAGAAAAAGTTTTTCACGCTTCCGCAACCACATGAAACACATCTATCCGATACCGCTGCAGATGCGAGCCTTCGCCTAAGGGTCCTCGGGCCTGAGGGTGGCGGTCGCGATGCGAAATCCGCACAGGGTGGGTTTCGGGTCGTGACACATTAGGACCCGTCTTCAGGCTAGACACAAGGGAAAGTGTATGTAGTTACTACAGCTGACTCATTTGCTGGTCCCTCAGTTGTGCGATATACTATTCTAGTATTCAATTCGAGGGTCAACATTTTGATTGACACATGTGTATCTCATTCATTCATTTCTTCATCCTTTGCACATACTCTAGGGTTAGACATGGACATTCTAGATCGTCCTTTTCGGGTAGAGACTCTAGTGGGAGGCATGGTTTCACTTAGAAGGATTTGTCATTCATCGTAGTGACCTTACTACTCTACATTTGTAGGACTTGCGTGATTTGGCTTAGTTATATATTCTCAAATTGGGTAGTCGACGACATTAGTGGAAGTCATGGGGAGCTACCCCTAGTGGTGAAAGACATTCTAGATGTGTTTCCCGATGATTTGTATGAGTTACCACCACACCGGGAGATAGAGTTCTCCATTGATCTTATATCGGACACTGTAAAAATTTTTACAACACCTTACCGTACGTATGGCTCCAACAAAATTAAGGGACCTAGAGGTGCAATTTGAGGAATTATTGAATAAAGGTTTTATACATCCTAGCACGTCACCGTGGGGAGCACTAGCAATTTTTTCCAGAAAGGGTGATGGATCAATTCGGATTTGTATCAACTACCGTAAGCTTAATCGGGTGACTATGAAGAATAAGTACCCATTGTCGTGCATTGATGACTTGTTTGATGAATTGAAAGGATTCGTAGTTTTCCCCAAGATTGATTTGAGATCCGGTTATCATCAATTGAGGATCAAGGAAAAAGATATTACGAAAGCCACTTTTCGCACACGGTACAACCATTATGAGTATTTAGTAAAAAGTCTATCTCTCGGTATGGCCATTTCGTAATTAAAAAGTTTCCTATACTAACATAACACAAAGAAGATAAGTTTAATTTATAAAAATTGAAAGGTATTTTTTGACCTTTGTTATAAAGATGTATTTTCAGAAGACGTCTTTATAACAGATGTGTCTTTTGGAAAGACACCTTTATATATATATATATATATATATATTATATAAAGGTTAAATAGAAAAATTCAAAATTTATAATTACTTTTGAACCTTTTTTTTTGTAAAACATTTAATTGTTAGAATTACTTTTTCAAAATAAATTTTATAGAATCATTTCTCAATAATATGAAATAACCCTAATTTTTTAAATAAGAGGAAACAAAAGAAAAGACAGAAAAAAAGTACTCAACATTTTTCCTGGGGTGTGGGACAATACAATTACAATGCATGAATTTAAGAAGTTGACTAAAAGTTTCTTCGTAGTTCTTATTTATCCCAAAAAAATTATTCTAAAAACGGCTTTATAAATGACATGCCAATAAGTTATTGACTGTATTAGTGCAATAAAAACGAACTGATGTGCTGAAATCAAATTTAAGAAAATGTTGTTATTTATAAAGTTAGTTAATCGCGTATTATATATAAATAAAATAATATATTAACACACAAATTTAATTTCTCGACACCCAATGGACTCTCAACATAAATTTGTTTTAGAAAAAGTAGTAAACAATATATTGACTTGGCATTGAGAATTTCTTTTCTCTCATCTCTAAAATGATTTGTGTGAGATTGTTGATATTTTAAGTCTAAAAATTAAGAAATTAAATGACAAGAAAATACAACATTTTGAACTCTGGGAAAAATAAAATAAAAAATAAATGATATAAGAATAAATACTTTGGTATTGTCGAATGATCGAGAATTTGTTACTATTTCTGGTAACCAAAAGTAAAATCCAATCTGCGCAAAAAAAAATTACACTTCCATTTTAATTAATCAAATACTAATTATATTATGTTCAATTATAGCGACCACTGATCAAAAGTTTATGCTACTTAGAGATGAATGACTATTTAAGATATTTTCTTGTTGAGTAAGACAATGTGTTCAAATTCATTAAGCATGATAACAAACTAAATTAAATAGAAAACAAGATGAAGAAAAATTTTAAGGACACCAAATTTAAAGTGGAAAAACCCTTATGGAGAAGAAAGATAATTTTGTGGGAGGGTCGGTACAATGCTTAACAAATTTGTTTTTATCCCATGATTAGGCGGCACATATTTATTTTTTTTAAAAAAGATAATTTTAACCTTTCAACTACTGATTAAAATATAATGTAACTGCAAGTATCTTTCCATCTTTCTCCCTCTATCCATCGATCGACCCCCTTCCGTATTCCTACCACCACCTTCACCACCACCGTCTTCCACCACCTCCACCGCCTCCACCGCCACATTCGAAATTTCTCCAGTCGTTTTCTCTCCCTGCTATAAAAAACTAACCCTAACTTCTGAATCTATTTTCTTTACTTCAATCAGCAATGTCTCCAAATCCAACCCCAAAACAACAATTTCATTCAACAATGTCTCCGAAATGAAGATTTCAAGCCCCTAATCATCAGATAAACATTTCTTTATTCTTTATATCTTCAAATATTGAGATATTCGATTTGGATGATTTTCTCATGGTCTTAATGTTTACCGCTAGCTTTCTTAACCTCAAAATAAAAAGGTAGGTCATTCAATTGAATTTTTTTTATTAAAAATAATGACACAAGAAAATAGTGTAATTTAACTATTTCTAAAATAGTGAAATTTCATTATTTGTCTCAATAAGTGATCTGATTTAAATTATTTTAATAATTGATTGCCCATAAAGCATATTAATTTTCTTTTATAGTAAAAATAGTCCGTTAGTCTATTTTTTTTTTGTTCAGGAATGAATTTTATTTTATTTTATGAAAAATGAAATTTCACTGTTTCATGGTAAAACATTGATTTTTTAATGTTTCGTTCTGATGAAATTTCACTGTTTATAGCGATTTGTTTTTTATTTTTTCAAAATCTCATATGCGATATGGATCTTTCTGATAGATCTCAATTTTTAGTGTGTAAATATAAGTTTTGTTAAAAATGACTTTATAATTTGTAAGTTATTGAATTATGAAATTGAATTGTGAAATTTTAAAAAGTGTTTTGAAACACTCCTTTAATTTATGAGAGGTAGCTATAATGATGGAAGTTTTATAAAGTAAAAGGTATTTTAGTCACTTAAATATTTAGGAACTTTTGAGGTTGAAAATAATGGAGTTGGACCCCAACGTAATTAAAAATATATTTTTAGACCTTTGGTCGAAAAGCTGTATTTTTTTTACCAACAAAAATGGGAAGTATTATAAAGATCAAACTAACAGTCATAGTACAACCATATCAGATACTAAAAGAGGAACCAATGAAGAAGGGGATTAAACCAAACCTCAAAACAACTAACATCAGAAAATCTAGATGCAATCCCATGAGCAACCCTATTACCTATATGCTTAACATGTAGTAACTATGAAACACCCACTACCCCACCTAGTTGCAAAATATCATCAATTAAAACATCTATACCAAGAGATGGAAGAGATTGACGACATAAGAAATCTATCAACTGTTTGTTGTCGAATTCAACCCTAATAGAGCAAAACACATAATCAATACAGAACTGTAATTCATCAGCAAAAGCATAAGCTTCCATAAGAAAATGACTCCCAAACAACTGCGTCGACATAGGAAACAAGCCATAAAATCCCTTACATCGTTTTGTACAACTGCTCTAGTACCACCAGCACACACTACTCTAACCCAAGTTGCATCAATATTTAACTTGTAGAGTGGAAAAGATAAGGGAACCCATCGAACCCTTCTAGGGATATGAGAACAAATATTGGTGTCACCAATCTAAGAAACACCATTATCAACCATAGCAGCAACATACTTAGATGATTCTGCTTGTCTCATATGTACAGATAATAAGGGGTCAGGCACATGATGATAAAATACACATTGATTACAGGCCTTTCAAATTCTCCATAGTAAAAATACAACCAAACTTTAGAAATGATAACAACTTTGTTATATTTAATTTCCATAGAAGATGATATTGATGTTAATATAGATGGAGGCATGGGTCAATAAATTTCCACCAATAAGCCATTGAAATTATATTACTAAGGTCTTAACTGAAGCAAAAATTACAATGAGAACTACAAACACGACAATAATAATATTCCAATACAAAGCATTATTACAGTAGAGATGGATAGATACAAAAAGACAACCGTAGCAACTATATGAGATGCATCTTGTAGATAAGAAAGTATAAATTCAGGTAAATTATTCAAATACTCCGGGTTCAATGGTCCCAATAGTTAGATGATGGGCCACATGCTGCTGTAATATGTGACTTTGAATCTGACCCTTGGGACTGTGGGCCACTGAATAATTGCTCAACTAATTGGCTCTTTCCGGTGGGTCACGGCGTTCATACTTCCGTGCCCAAACATGTTTGCCATTGATCCTAAACTTTGCAATGTATCCCCCATTTAAAATTCTATCAATTGTTGAAACAGAACGTACCACCATTCGAGCAAACAAGGTTTGCCCAGTGGAGGTGGATTCTTCCATCTGAATATATTCCACGCAGTCTCCAAAATAACCTACAAAAAGCTCCTTGACCTCATCTTCTGTAACTGGATAACCCCTTGAGAAGGTTAAGAACATGGTTCTATCATCCACAGGAACCTCAAGATTTAAGGACCAACCCCATAACTCTCCCAAAGGAAGATGATAATCATGGCCTTGAGGGATGACAGTTATGCTTCCAAAGGTCGGATGAGGAAATCCTGGAATAACAAGAGGTTGGTTGAAGAGTTCCACGGGTTCGGCCATGAAAACCTGTTGCAAAATATCAGTGAAAATAAGAGCACAAACATTGTTAAGAAAGGTCTTTATACCACTTATCATGCTGAACTTGTTCTGGTAAAGCATTTGTAAAGAAATGTTTATCCCCATAGCCCTACAAGTTAGAGGCATGCCCCCATCAACTGGCATCGGTGATGTCCTGGACTCGAGAGACCTCAAACCAGACACTGCTTCATTAGCTATAGCATTCACCTCTGGGTCTGATAACCTCAACATTTTCACTATGATATTTGTGAGATTTGTCTCCTCTAGCCATAGCCATAAAGCCATGACCAACATGGACTGCGCCGGGTCTCGCATGAGGTTAACGACCAATCGACTGAAGATCTCCCTATCAATAGCGTGGAAGACATGGAGGTCCTCAAGTGTAATAGAAGCCATTATTGTAGTTAAAGTTTACTATAACATGTTATATATCACTAGGGTTGCCAAACTATGGAAAGTAATAAATATGTTGATAAACTTAGGTATTAATTATAGGAAAGTAATTGGCTACAAACGAGATACGATGAACCTTCTTATACTCAAGTACGTGTCATATTCTTAATATGTCACGTATACTATCGCATAAATATCATGTGACTATTTAGTTTTAACTAAAAAAATAAAATAAAAATTACATGTGCATTTTATACATGGAAAATTATGATTAAAACATGAATTAGGTAGGAGGAAATTCCTCTTATACATAGTTTTAGGTTAAATATTGTTCTTATTTCTAGTGTTAATGAGTTCATATCTCATGTGAAAAGAACCATGCTTCTACAATGGGCATTTATTCAATTTCATGCCAACATACCAAAAGTCAGTATGTTTTACAAATAACCCTTAAATCTGTAAATCATGAACCTCAAAATGTGGTTGTTTTCTCACAAGAAAAATTAAAGTTTATATAGATAATGAAAATACCTCTGGAGCTTTAAATGGCTTCCTTTCTGTATATTGTCCACTGTATTTTCTCTTTTATTATCTTATCTGTTCAAATAAGTTTGCCTTGTAAAACAAGTTTGCCTCCTAATTAAACCCATCCCCACAAAATCATTTAGATACAATAAAATTGTGTTAATCAACCAAATGTCCTAGAAGAAAAACCTCACAAAATCCATATACTATGAATTTATAAACTTTTTTAACTACTTTCATGTCTTCTGTTTTATTTCATTTTTCATTTGGGATTAAAAATTCAACTAATTAGAATGTCCAATGGAAGGATAATTTTTCTCTTTTATAGTCCCAAAAAAAATTAATGTCTTACCAAGTTCAAAGTATGATGAATTAAGCCCATGAGGGGCCAGCCGAGCCGGCTGGTGGGTGTATTTCCCACACACCACCCACGATTTAGAATTCCCTCACTTCAAATGACGCTCCCGATTATGGGTGTAGGGATTGACAACCCGAGTTTGTTATCCCTTGGGTGGGTTCGAAGGGCTTTGCCTAGGAAGGTTCTCGGTCATTAAAGAAGGTATGATGAGTTAAGATAACCAGCTACGCATGGTTGTATTTGGGACTTTTTCACTATTCAAAATTAAGGTATAAGCCTAGCAAAAAAGATTACCTGTCTTTTCTATACTTGCTGTAAAGAATACCCTTTGTTTGTTAGCATAAGCCTATTTTTTTTAATGGTTTTTCAAGATTCAGTTAAGTAGTGTGCAAGTCATGATTAAAAGACAACAACTCATAATTTTCCTCTTTAAAATACATATAAATTAATTTATGGTATTATCATTAATTAGAACATCATTACCATTGCTGGTGTAAATGGTTAAATTTTGGCATCATGTCATTAATTTATTTAATGAACAAAATAGTTTTGAGTAGGGAGTGAGGGTGAAGGTGTTGTCCAGAGGAGCAATGCGGTCTACAATAATATAATACCTCATTATTTTTTAGTTTTATAGAGGCTATATATTGGTGGCTGAGTAAATGCATGAAAATAAAATAAATTTTAATTTAAATTAGATTTTATCTATTATGATTAGAATGAGCATAGCCAACGTACCCTTAGGAATATAAAAAAAATAGAAAGACTAGAACTCGTAGTAGCTCATGTAATAAAGTTTGGACTGATAAGGTAATATGTTTAATACCACTAATAATTCTAAGACAAGATGCCTTAGAAAGTCAAACAATAGTAGTAAAGAAAATTGTGTTAACTTAAGTGATAAAATAAAGACTCGAGTTACTATCTTAAATAAGTCTGATAAATCTAAGAATACTAAAAAAAATAAATTCTAATCCTTAGATAAATATGTTTGTTGGAGGATTGGTTTGAAAGAAAATAAATGTAAACATTTCTCTACTCGTGTGGATCTTCATAAGGAGGTCTATTTATTTTATTCATATAAATAAATATAAAATAAATAGATTAGCGGTCCAAGAGTGTATTTACTAAATAATGATTTTAAATCTCTTGGTGGCTATTTCTTGTAGTATTTTTGTTTGAATAAAAAAATCCAAGAAGATTTTTATCTTTTTAGTAATTATTATGTGTTTAAATACTTTTCAAATGATTCTTTTATGATAAACACTTGAAATATTCTAGTTTTTGAAATTAATTGCCTTAACTGCATCCTAGAGTTGACAAAGTGTGATGCTTCTTTTATGATACTATCCCATGAATAAAAAATTATTTTCCTATTGTAGACATCCTTATTTTGAGACCCATGATTGAATAGAGTTAGCTTTTTCATTCTCGAGAAGTTACAATAGTATGTTCCATCTAGGAGTATTTTAATAATTTCTATCATTTCGCCCATAGAGAGCATTTCTATCATTTTTCCCATAGAGGGTATTTTTGACATTTTGATCATTTGCCCAAAGAGGACATTTTGGTCATTTCGCCCACAAAGGGCATTTTGGTCATAAGTCCCACTATGGGCATTTTGGTAATCTCTATTGTTTCCTTACCCTTTAGGGGTAGTTTGGTAAATACTAGAGGTTTCCCACCTTCTTGGAGTATTTCTATAATATTAGTGTCAGTTTGCCCTTTGGGTGGGACTTTTGTAATTTTAACATATTCCTATTCCATATAGGTTATTTTGGTCACTCATAGGCGTACATGTGATTTCAATGACTTTTTACCCATATAGGGTTAATTTGGTAATTTTGGCCCTTAGGGACAATTTTGACTTTTTTATGCCTTAGTGACAATTTTATAATTTTTTTGTCCCTAAATTCTCTACCGAATTAGGGGCGATATAGTAAATATAGGTTTTGTCCACCAAATACTTGTCTATTTCACTTCCTTCTTTCTTTTAAGAGATTTGCCTAAATTTGTCCACCAAATACTTACCAATTTCCTTTCCTTCATTCTTTCAAGAGATTTTCCTTAGATTTCTGCACAAAATAATATCTATATCTAATTACTTCCTCATTAAAGATTCAATCTTGGCCATTCATCCATATGATTCATTATGAGCCTTAGATGAAACCTCCTTACTTTTTTCCTATAAATAAGACCCCACTTGGCCACCATAATCAAGGATAGAGTCAGAGAGAAAAATTAAGAAGTCAGATGCTGCTGCAATAGTTCTTCTTCCTCTTTCTTTCCCATATTTCTTCTTCTATATTTTTTAAGCCTTGTTCTACACAAGCAATAGTTGTAATCCATTGAAGAAGTAGTTCAACACCCTTGAAGAATCAATCGAAGGAGTTTAATCTCAAAGACTTGTCTAAGTCTACCCAAACAATCAGGTACGTTCCCTAAAACCCTACTATTTTTTCATTTTCCTAATTCAATTCATCCTATCACTCTTGAGATAATAAATTGAATTAGAAAACTAGGTTGGCTTTGATTTTGTTATTTGAATTAATACGTAGGATGCCTTATAGGCCCGAGTTTACTTTTTTCCCTTAATCTTATTTACTTTATGTCTTTTTTTTTTCCTTATTTTTATTTATGTCAATCTCTACTTCTACTCCTTATTTTGGTTTATTTACTTTATATATTCTATTTATTTTATTTGTTTATGTCATTATTATCATTTTCTCCGAATACTCACTTTTTCTCTTATTTATGTCATGGAATATAAGCCTTCTGGATGAACACTTGAGGCCTAGTCCATTTGGACTGGGCGGGATAGGTGCCTAACCCCTTTCCATCTCATACCTTAGCTCTTGAATTTAGAATTATTTGGTTCATTGTAGACTAGTTTTGCTTTACTTTATTTTAACCTATGTCAAGGGGTTTAGAATGTAAATAGAACCAAAGCATTTTAATTTCAGTTTTCTTTGCTATTCCTTCTTACATGTATTCTTCATGGGTTATATTAGGTTTGCTTGTTATTTAGCCTAAAACAAACTAACGATTCCTTTATGCATTCAATGTACACCCCCAATCCAAAAACAGAGCGTTCCCCTCCCACATCGAGCGAGCAGACTTTAAAAGCCAAGGTTGTTTGACTCCTCTTCCGACGCCTGGGCTCACACCTATAAAAAAAAAAAGGTAATAATGCAATAAAGGTGCTTAAATTGTGATATCCCATACCGAGTGGGCAAGAAGTTATTGAGTGACAGATAAGACTCCTTACTACTTATAACTTGCGTTTAAACATTTGACCAATGTGGTTGAACTATTTCTTTAAGTTATCGGATTAGTAAGCTTTGGGGCATTACAAATTGGTCCCATATAGTAAAGGTTCGTATTTTATTCACTTTATAGGTAGTTGGGAGAGATTTGGTTTGACCTCATGACAATGTGTGCACTTGTGAGGGGCAAATGTGGTATCCAACATCATTGGGTGAGAAAAAATGTTTGATTGGCATATATTATTGGGTCAGTAGACCTGACATTACAAAAATAATTTAAAACAGAGATTCCATGTGTCAAAAGTTAATATTATTAATGTTGTAGTAAAAGTGTGTTATCTTAATAAAAAGGAGTTATGAAGAGAAAGGGAACTAATACATAAATATTATCACATATAAGTTGAAATTTGGGATTGTTGTGCAACGAAAGTGAGAAACGAATTAATGAAATGAAAAAAAAGAAACACAGTAAGGACAAAAAAATCAAATATATGTGGTTCGAAAAATAGCTTACGTCCACAGACGAAGTAAAACAAAAGATCCACTATCAAAGATGAAGAATATAGAACGGAGTGTTAAAACCAAAAAATGTTTGAGGAAAATTCTTGCCGCTCTCTCTCTTTCCTTCCCTCTGAAAAATACATTGTATATTGTTCTCAAACCCTAGAATATGAAGAAAAAAAAAGGCAAAAAGTTACTAATCTAGGCCCCGAGTGCTGCTCAGCACACCCGAGTGCCGATGACCAATTTTTAACTTTCTTCAGAAGCTCTGAAACTTCTTGTACCGATCGGGCAACAAGTTCCTATTGGTACACCATCGAAAATGCCCAAATTGGTTTGGGTGCGAGTCATCTCAAGAATGCAAGACACAAATAACAAATCTCCACTTTGGCTTATATTCCATTAAGGCACAAGCAAACTAAATTTCTTGTGTTGTATTCTCTACAAAATCCTAAGGAAGAAATCAAATGGTGCTAGCACCAATCAAGTCCAAAGAGTGTTTAAACTTGAATAATGGAATAGGCTTAGTCATCATATCTGCTAGATTCTCTGTTGTGGAAGTCTTTTTGATTGTAATATAACCTTAACATTTTGAAGAAAATGATATATGACATCTATGTGTTTTGTAAGGATATGAATTTTTGAAGTAATTTTTTTTTTAAATGTGAATATGTGTGTATGTATGGAATGTGTACAATAGTACATTATGTATGTCTAGGTATATATATATATGTGTGTGTGTGTGTGTGTGTGTGTGTAGTGGAATGTCTGTATATATGTATATAATACATGCATGTGTATATATAAATATATACATATATATATATATACATATGCATATATATTTATATATACACATGCATGTATTATATACATATATACAGACATTCCACTACACACACACACATATATATATATATATGTGTATATATTAAAAAGTGGTGGGAAACAGGCTGTGTGTGTGTGTGTGCTGCTGTGTGCAGCAGTGTGTGTGTGATATGATATATATATATATATATATATATATACACACATATGGAAACCCAAGCACACAAGCAACATTTAATCCAAAGAGAAAAAGGGGGGGGGAGAAGTCATAAAAAGAGTGTAGAGGTTGAGTGTGTGCAGGCCTGGCCGTAGGGGGAGATATATATATATATATATATAGAGAGAGAGAGAGAGAGAGAGAGGGGCAGCCGTGTTTGATGTGTACATGTGTAAGTGTGCATTCGTTAGAAAAGAAATCAGAAAGAGAGAGGTTGAGCTAGAGAGGTCGTGAGCATTAGGAGAAGTTTAGAAGCTTGAACCAAGGGTTGGAACAGTAGAGGAAGGGAGAGACTGCACCTGAAAAACTCAAAAAATAGGTGAGTGGTTCATTTCTACTTTTAATTTTTTTAGAGTATGAATAGTAAGTCTGATTGTAGTTCTTGGTAGAGCTTGAAATATGAGACCTAATGCAAAAAGAACCAACTGAAATGGTTGAAAAATGAAAGGAAAAATAGGAGTTGCAGGTTTGAACAACAATACGGGTTTTATAGCGTTTGTGTTTAAAACTTTGTTTGAATATTGGGAAAATGATCCCCATTGATGCAGAAACACGTTGGGATTAAAATGGGGTTCAAACAGTAACTTAACAGTCACAAAAATGAGAAGAGATGGTTGGCTGAAAAGTTGACCGGAGAGGTTTGACTCTCTATTCGTGATGATACAGTAATTTAAATCCAAAACCGAGCTTAGATATAAGATCCTTGGGAAAAATCGAAGAAAACCACATTGAAAAATGGGGGAAATCTGATCGAAACAGTGTTGCTGGTGCCAGAGAAGACGCCGGAACCCCACCGGAACCCTACCGAAAAATCGGGGAAGAAGAAGAACTGTTCGGGTCTTGGTTTCAGGTTCAGGTCGGGTTCGGATCAATTCGGGTTGGGTTAGACCCGACCCACCGTACACGTGTCAGATACATGTTATAAATTAAAAATGAATTAGGGGTGTTTGGTTATAGGTTTAGGAAATTAAAAATTGAAATTGAAATAGGGATAGGGATATCCTATCCCTATTTTGAGACTTAGCCATTGTTTGGCTATTCGGATTGAGAATAGGAAAATTAGGAATTCTGATTTTACCCCACAACTTTGAGAAATTCTAAATTGACTCCAGAGCTTTTAAATAATTATAGTTTGACCACCTTGAATAAAATATTAATTAATTAATTAAAAACAAAAGAAAATTATAAAAACGCCACTGAGTCAAAAAACAGTCAAACGAACTCCGATTAAAGTAAACAAATAGTGAATTTTTATTATTTCAAACATTCCAGACTCAACCGTGGAGTCAGATTTTCCAAATAAGGTCTCGGGATGTAAGAATCCTTAAAAGTGTAAAATGATCAGTTTTGCCCTTTTTAGTACAGAAGTCGAAATTGAATTCCGTAAAAGCCTAAACTGACTTTCTTCGACGTTTTGGACTCAATGATAGAGTCTATTTTAGCAAAACAGAAACTCATAAGATAAAGACATAAAATTTGATGAATAATATAATTCAAGTGGCAATAGACTGAAGTTACAGTTCATGATTTTAGGGACACTGAAAGGCAAGAAAAAGGTGGCCTGACCTTCTACATTCTCACTGTTTAGTTCAGTTACAGCATCGGGTACGACTTCTTAGGATTGAGACAAACCCATCAGGTATGATATATTGCTAAGGAATAGGATTAAGTTTAGGAATGATTTACATGTTGATTGAATGAATCATATGTTTATTTGATGTTAGAAAATCATATAGGAAATGGTTGCTTTGAAACAAAACCTGGAATTGATTGTTATGCGTTTATGTGTTCTTTTTTATCCTTTGGGAGTTACGATTTATTTCATGTGCAGGTGCCGTGTGTGATTATGTTTTTGGGGAATGGTTAAGATTGTGAATTTGTGAATCGAGCATGTGTTTAAATAGATTGTGTATAGCACACATACTTGTGGAATGAGTTTCATGATCTAAATGTTATTACTGCTTAAGTATAATGCCTTATTTAAAGCATGCTTTATGTGTGGATAAGATGTTTCATTGATATTGTATTGTTGCATGGTGGGATTAAAGCGTACTGGCATAGTGTGATTCCTTGAAAACTTGGTGTGGGTTGAGCAATTGTTACCCAGTATCCAACGGATGTGTTCCATGAATGGGTGTTGGTGCCCGGAATCCAACGGATGTGTTCCATGAACGGGTGTTGGTGCCCAAAATCCAACGGATGTGTTCCGTGAACGGCTGTTGGTACTCAGGATTCATCGGATGTGTTCCAAAAATGAGACATGGGTACGGCATGGAGTTGCATAGGTGTGTCACGTATATTTTCATAACATTGCATCAATAAAATTCAAGGAGGTGGTGTAGAAATTGTATGAATGCATTCTAAATCTTGTTAGTGCATTGTATGATGATATTGAATGACATGTAGATATAAATGTACACTTGCACATGCCATACCTTAATTTTGTTCCTTGAATTAGCATCATATTATACCAGCAGTTGAGCTGACCCATTCGTGGGATAACATATTACAGATGACGCCCCTACTACATGAGACTCGATGATATCTTAATAGAGGAAAGAACTTGGAATTATATTTGGCCCGTGGGGCATATTTTTGATGTTGTACAAGGGCATAAGCCCTAGACTATTTCATATTTATTTGTATGTTATGAGACAATGGACAAGACCTTATGGATTGTATCAGAACAGGAATTGGGTTAGTGTTTGGAATGCATGTAATTGTCCTTTAGTACTTTATTATTTTCCTTTTTGGTTCGTTTCACTCGCGCCCTGTGTTAGTGGAAATTCGGGGCGTGACATGTTTGGTCATCTCATGATACATTGGTTTTTGTTCAAATGTATTGTACTCTGGCTATCACACAATACAATAGTAAGATCTTGCTTTGAGCTCAAGTCACTGACCAAACCTCTCAACCAAATTGCCTCCTTCACTGTTTCTACTGTCGTCATTTACTTGGTTCTATTGTGGACAAAGAAACTGTAGACTTGGAGTACCTTTCCAACTAATCGCATAACCAGCATGTCAGAGATTTTCTCTTATCTAAATCACTAACATAATTTGAATCAACATAACCAAAAACACTAAAACCAAAGCCACAAGCTCTATTAAGAAGTAAGCCAATATTTAAAATCCCTCACAAATACTGAATTATCTATTTCACTATCTATTAATGAACCTTGCCAGAATTTTCCATATATCGACTGACAACAATCTCTGTTTGTGAAATGTTTGGACGTGTGCAAACCATAGCATACATGATGCTACCAAATGCAATAGAATAAGGAACACTTAACATATACTATTCCTCTTCCTCACTTTACGGAGACAATGCTACAGAAAGCCTAAAATGAGTGGTAAGTGGATTACTCACTTGTTTGGAACTCTACATAGCCAAATGCTTAAACATTGTCTCTATATGGTTTTGTTGTGACAAGTACAACTTTCCTGTCCATGTGAATCTCCATACCCAAAATCTTTTTTGCAACACCCAAATCTTTTGGTTGCCCAAATATTTACCCTTAGAGAGGGCTGAATAAGGTATTTTTCCAATATTAAAAGTTTTTACAAACTTTAAAAATGAATGCAAGATATGCACAAATATGTAATAAAGTAGAGAAAGAAAGAGAGAGCAAATGCATCAATTTTTACAAGATTTGAAAAACTTCCTACATTCTCGACTCAAGCATCCCAACTTGAGTTTCTCACTATCTTGATCTCCTTCATAGGTTGAGGTCAAACATTTAGAATGAGAGAGCTCCTAGCTTTTTGCCTAACAAAATATCCCATTTTGCTTCACAATGGTAGCACCTACCTGCAAATCTCAAAGCAATGAAAAGTTACAAAATTGTTTACGAATAATAATTATCTTTAAGAGTAGATTGGTACAATAAATGCTGACTCTCTAAATATTTATCAAGTGTAAGCTCAGAGTATTTAAGATGAGTAAAACTTTTAGATCTAGATTTTCAATAAAGAGATCAAAATTTAAGAACAGAGAAGTAGAATTTAAAACTTGTAAAGAGATAGAAATAAATGCTTTAGAGAACCTATATTTTTAACCCTCGAGTGAATAAGTTCGTTAGATTTCAGAATAGAGTCATCCCCCCCCCCCCCATTTTCATCTATTTAAAATTTGATTTGATTTCTAGATTGACAAAAATAATCGGCTGGACTCACCAATCAGTCGGTTGAATGAAGATCTAGTTGACTGATAAGCTCAACTGATTTTTCCAGACGGGTTTGAGGTCCATGTGTTCAAGAACAATCAGTGACCGATTTTTAGAGCCAGTCGACTGGTTCTATTGTATACTGTTTTTGCCTTTGAAAGTCAGTCAACTAATCCCTTCAATTGGTTAGCTAGTTTAGACAGTAAGTTCAAGTTATGTACAAAAATAGTTATTCAGTCGACTGGTTCTTAAAGTTGGTCGACTGGTTTGTTCAATGTAAAAATAAGGCATAATAATTAGTAGATTAATTCTTGGAACTTTTCGATTGGTTTTAATTGATCATTTTAATTATTAAGAGGTTACACTTAATGATCAATCTAAACCTAAATCACTAATAACCCAAAATAAGAAAAATAAAATGTTTTCTCTTGAATTGTCAAGATTCCTTGGGCTTGAGTATGTCCATTTGCTTGGATTATCATGAGAGCTATTCCACTTTATTAGATTTTGACTTTGAAGCTTATGCTTTGAGTGAAGTCCTTATGCTTGATGGACTTTGTCATTTTATGGTCAATAATCTTCTTTGACCTAGATGACCTATTTGTATTGTCACCAGATAAAACATTAGTTTATATTGGATAATGTCTTATTACTATCAAAATTACCGAGATGCCCTTGGTTGAAAACCCTTAGGACTAACAATCTTCCCTTTTTTGATGATGACGAAACATTGTTTCTTTTAATGAAAATAGAAATGAATGGAAAGAAATTGGTGGAGAATACTGAATCCCCCTATAAATATGTAAATTTAAATTCATGCCTCAATATGAATAAATTAGAATTTTGCGTATTTTTTCTATATTCTACCATATCATCATGTATTCATTGCAAGTTCGGGTTAGAGGGTTATATCTTATTTATGCTTAGTTTGTGCATTAATGTTTTGTCATTTTTTATTGCACATTGCACCAAATACAAAACACAAAAGATAGATAGAACAAAAATTATGCTTTTCAATTCATTTGAAATTTGATCTATTACAAATTCACCAAACAAGGGATTTTCAAGAGATCAAATTCATGAAGGACAAGTATTTCCTTTTATTTTCTTTCTTTACTTTTAAACAAAAGAAAACATAACAAAACAAAACAAAAAATTACCTCAAAAATGAAAAACAATATGGCTTATAATGGCCTTTTTTTTTCAAACCATGCGTCGCAAACTGCCTTCAATCATTCAAATGGTTAGATCTCAAAGAAATACATAAAATTCATGTATAGTTCACATAAATAAAATAATAGAGTGCCAAGTTATAACTGTTTGAATCCGCAACCAAAACAGCGAAATTTACATCAAAAATGAAAAATTGGGGCTTATAATGGCCTTTTTGTTTTTCTTTAAACAGGCATCGAAAACTACCTTTGGCAAGTTAGGATGGCTAGATCTCAAAAAAATACATAAAATGCATATATAATTCAAGAAAAGTGGTTAACAGAGCGCCAAGTTATGGCAGTTTGAATCCACAACCAAAACAGCGAAACTTGCCTCAAAAATGAAAAAAATAAGGCTTATAATGGCCATTTTTCCCAAACCATTTGTCGTAAACCACCTTTGGCCATTAAGATTTCTAGATCTCAAAGAAATACATGAAATGCACGTATAATTCGTGTAAATCAGATAACATAGCGCCAAGTTATAGTTGTTTTAATCCGCAGCCAAAGCAACAAAATTTGCCTCAAAAAAAATTGAGGCTTATAATGGCCTTTTTTCTCAAAACATACATCAAAAACTGACTTTAGTTGTTTTGGATCGTTAGATCTAAAACAAATACATGAAATGCATTAATAATTCTGATAAAGTAGATAACAGAGCGCCAAGTTATGGTAGTTTGAATCTATAACCTAAATAGAAAAATTCGCCTCAAATTGAAAAACCATGTGGCTTATAATGGCCTTTTTTCTCAAACGATGCGTCACAAACTGCCTTTAACCATTCAGATGGTTAGATCTTGAAGAAATACATGAAATGCATGAATAATTTACATAAATCAAATAACAGAGTGCCAAGTTATAGTTGTTTGAATCCGCAGCCAAAATATCAAAATTTGCATAAAAAATGAAAAATTAAGGTTTATGAAAGCCTTTTTTTCTAAAAACATGCATCGAAAACTGCCATTGGCAATTTCAAATGGCTACACCTCAAACAAATACATGAAAAGTATATATAATTCATGAAAAATGGATAATAAACCACTAAGTTATGATAGTTTGAATCAGCAACCTAAAGAGTAAAATTTGCCTAAAAAAAGTGGCTTATAATGGCCTTTTTTCTCAAACCTTGTGTCTCAAACTGCCTTCGGCCATTCAAATGCATAAATCTCAAAGAAATATATGAAATGTATGTATAATTTGAGTAAATCAGATAACTAGAGTGTCAAGTTATAGCTGTTTCAATTCGCATCCAAAACAGTGAAATATGCTTGAAAAATGAAAAAATAAGGCTTATAATGGCATTTTTCTTAAAACCTTGCGTCGCAAACCGCCGCCAGCCATTCAAAAGGCTAGATCTCGAAGAAACCAAGAAACACACGTATAATAAGCGTAAATCAAATTACAAAGCATCAAGTTATGGCAGTTTGAATCCATAGCCAAAACAACGAAATTTGTATCAAAAATGAAAAATTAAGGACCATAATGGCCTTTTTCTCTCAAAACAGGCATAAAAACTACCGCTGGCAGTTTGGGATGGCTACATCTCGAAACAATACATGAAATGCATATATAATTCACAAAAAGTGGATAACAGAGCGCCAAGTTATGCCACTTGAATTCGCAACCAAAACAACAAAATTAGCCTAAAAAAATGACAAAATGAGGCTTATAATGGCCTTTTTTCTCAAACCATTTGTCGCAAGCCGCCTTCAACAATCCAAACACCTAGATTTGGAAGAAATACATGAAATGCATGTATAATTCACTTTAGTCGGATAACAGAACGCCAAGTTATAGCTGTTTGAATCCGCAACCAAAATTACAAAATTTGCATCAAAAATGAAAAATTGAGGCTTGTAATGGCCTTTTTTCTCAAAATAGACATCGAAAATTGCCTTTGGCAGTTTCGGAGGGCTTGATCTTAAAAAAATAGATGAAATGCAAGTATAATTCATGTAAATTGAATAATAGAGTGCCAAGTTATAGTTGTTTGAATCCGTAGCCTAAACAACAAAATTTGCCTCAAAAATAAAAAAATTGAGGCTTATAATAGCCTTTTTTTCTCAAAACAGGCATCGAAAACCACCTTTGGTTGTTTTAGATCACTAGATCTAAAAAAAAACATGAACTTAATATATAATTCCCATAAAGTAGATAAGAGAGCACCAAATTATGGCAGTTTGAATCCACAACCTAAATAGCAAAATTTGCCTCAATAATGAAAAATTGAGGGCTTATAATGCCATTTTGTTCTCAAAACAGGCATTGAAAACTGCCGTTGTTACTTTTGGATGGCTAAATCTTGAAAAATACATGAAATGCATATATAATTCGCGAAAAACAGATAACAGAGCATCAAATTATAATTGTTTGAATACGCAACCAAAACAGTAAAATTTGCCTCAAAAATGAAAAAAACAAGGCTTATAATTGCGTTTTTTGTCAAACCATTTGTCGCAAACCACCTTCTGTAATATCCCGACCCGGGATACCGGGTCACATGACACGTATTTCGAGAAAAGAAATTATATATATAATTAATTAATTATTAATTTAATTAATTAATTATAAGAAATGCATATATATATATATTAATTAAATATATATATATATGTATCATAATTAAATGATATATGTAAAGGTAAAAAGTGAAAAGTGTGAACAGTGTGTGAATGTGTGTGTGTGTGTCGGCTGGTGTGTGTGTGTGTGTGTGTCTTGTATATATGTGTATATGTATCTATATGTGTATATTATATGTATAAATATCTTGAATCAATTTAATGCAAAGTTGAAAGAAGAAAACGTAAAATTTATGAGATGGGAGGTCTAGAGTAGGGCTATGAAATCAAAGAGAGAGAGAGAGAGAGAGAGAGAGAGAGAGAGAGAGGTCGGCTACCCTTTCTTTAAAAACCAAAACATGCAAGCATGTTGATCTCTCACGAAAGAAATCAAAGGAAGGGAAACTGAGGAGAAGAGAAGAAGGTTTAGAGCAAGAAAGAAGGAGAAAACAGTGTAGAAAAAGGTAAACCCATAAAACAATTAAAATTCTCTCTCTAGAAGTTTTGATTTCATGTGAACTGTTTAGGGTTATTTTCATACTTATGATGTACTATATGTGTTTAAGACTTGATTAAGCATGAAATTAAGCCATGAAAACAACTCACAAACATGAAATCCAGAGGAACCGCCATGGGAGGACCTTGCTTGAAGCAGGTCTGAACCCATGGCAACTAGACCAAAAATGGTGTATCACGGCTTCAAGAAGAAGCCATGAAGGTTGTAAAAACGTGTGACCGCGACCAAAAATCATGAACAATCGCCCCCAAATATCGAGTTGCAGGTTTCGGGTTTTAAACCCAACGCCTCAACTGCACCTCAAAACTTGTTTTAAAGAACGAGATATGAATCCCCATGAAGAGGGGATCACCACAAACGAAACCCCATAAATTTTGATTCAGAATTGAGCATGAACGACCGAAATAACAGTTCGGATTATCGAACTTAAAACCGAACATATGAAGAGGTTTTAAACTCCAAAATGGATGCCAATCGAATTGTTTTTATCTTAGGAATGTTTTGGGATTAAAACAGTGAGGAATGATTGAGTAAAACGTCACGAAATAGAAGAAAAAGGGAAACTGAAATTAGGGTTTCAGTCGTGGTCGAAGTGGGGAAGATGACACTGTTCGGGTTGGGTCGGGTCGGGTCGGTCTACGGGTCGGTCACGGATCCGGGTCAAATCCGGGTATGGATTCAATTAAACGGTGGTGTTTAGATGTTTAAATTTTTAAAATTTTAAACCGTTAGGGCTGACATCATCATGACGTCAGCATTACGTGGCAGACCGGCTAAACCAGTTGGTTTGCAACTGAACCGGACCGGTTCACTTATACTTGGACCGAACCCCCTGGTTTTCTGTTTTATTTAAAAATAAAATAAACCAAGACTTTTGGTTATTACGGATTGACCCCTGGGCTTTAGGAAAATTATACTGAGGCCCAACTGATGAAGATTTTGTGCATTTAAGCCCCTGGAAAAATAATTAAATAATTAATTTAATTATTTAATAAATAAAGTAAAATTACTATTTTGCCCTTAGGTCATAAATAGGGCAAACGAAGTCCAAATTAAACATATAAATAGTGTACTTTTACTATTTTGGACATTTTGAGATCAATGGTAGGGTCCGTTTTACGAGACGAGGTCCGAAAAATAAAAACACGTAAGGGGTAAATGACCAAAATGCCCCTTGACCAAAATTTAACAAGTTATTAGTGTATTCTTACTGTCTCGGACCTTCTGAGTCCAATGGTGAGGTCCACAACACAAGATGGGGTCCCGAACATAACAACACGTAAAGGGGCAAAAAGACCAAAATACCCCTGGTACCCCTTAAAGCCAAAATGAAATCAGAGAAGATCTAAATTAACTTTCTTTGACATCCCGGACTCAATAATGGAGTCCAAATTACGAAACGAAGTACACAAAAATATGACACGAAAAACGATAAATGACCATTTTGCCTTTTTACATGTAATAGTCCGAATTAAATGTTAGAAAAGCCTAAACTGACTTTCTTCGACACTCCGGACTCAATGGTAAAGTCTATTTGACCCAAAGAAATGTCAAAAATGAAAAGACATAAAATTTGATGAATAGAATCTGTCAGATGACTCAAAATGTAAGAAATGCCAAAGTACTAATCTACGGCACATACGAGAACATGAATTACGAAAATACACGACACGTAAACATGCCAAATAAATAACTTTAAATTAAAGTTAATGGAGCTCCCAGAAGAGTAGGATTTTAGAAATCTATTTTCCTGACAAGTTAAATTGTGTTTAGGTAGAGAATTTAACAAACACAAAAATGAGCCAAGAACGAGAAGTCCCTCCTATGATGACAAGGGCCCAATTGGCAAATGATCCCAAACAGCAAGCTTTCCGGGAGCAACTGGAAAGACAACTCCAGGTGATTCAGAATCGTATTCGAATTTCCAAAACAAATGAAGTGGCCAGCATTAACCCCTTCATTTACAAGACTATAACCAAGGAGCAACTAGCAGCGAAAAAAATTAAGAAACAAGAAGATACGGAAACGCTGCAAGAATGGCTTCAAAGGTTAAGGAAAGCCAAGGGAAAGGCACCCAAATAGAGCAGGACCAGAAGTACAAGGTGAGTAACCCTGTATTTGAAGTGGAGATTTAACTCCATGGATTTAAAAGATTTTAAATGCAAAGATACTAAATATTTGAAATTTCAAGTTCAGTATTTTACATGATTCAGTTTTTAATTGTTCCGTTTTATAAACCCATGGTGACATGCTTAGTGATTGGTTCTGCAACAGTTTTTCCTGTAAATACTTTTCAGCATGTCTAGTTTAAATACAATTATTGTTAAATATTCTGAATTTGCTTATTTCAAGTATACGAATGTTTATCATGAATCTATGAATGTTATGTTTTTAAGTACTCACGAGAGTTATCTATTTTGATGTACTCACATGCTAAATATATTTTAAATGCAAGATTAATGGTGCATAAGCACTTAGACAGGATTCTGAGTTTTCAGTTGCCCTGTAAAATAGGCAGGATTTTGGGTTGTACAGAACCCAATTGCCCTATAAAATGCCAGGTAGCAGGATCTAATCCCCCAGGCATGAGATATCTCCATTTATAAGTAATATGGGAGTCTGGTTCGAAACAGATTCCACTAATGGAAGTGATAAGATGACAAATGGTTTGAAAATGGAAGCAAGTTTTTACTCTCATTTTCAATATGCATATGTTGAGTTTTACACACTCTGTTTAAGAAATACATGATATGTTATACGTTTTAAAGTTCATATGTATAAGTTTGGTTTGAATACTTTAAATGTTTCAAAGCTACATGTTTTAAGGGAATGCATATATTTTGTATTCAATTATACGAACAATTGGCGGTGATTATTTTACAAACTCTTATGTACTAAACCACTGCTAATTGAAAACCCCATGACGAATACTGGAATTGCTCACAAGCTTAGATTAGCTTACCCGGACTTTGTTCGGACCCCCCCTTTCAGGTGATGGCAGCAGACAAGGGTCTTAAGGACGACGACGATGAGTCTAGCTGTTTTTGGAGGGATATGTTTAAGTAGTTCTTTTGAAGAACCTATGAACACTAGTAGTATGTTTTGTATTGATAGACAATATAAGAATATGTAATAAGCCTCAGGGCAACTGAATATGTATTGTATTGATGTATGAAGTCCTTAAGTTTCGTTATACTCTGAATGTGTAACCATGTATGCTATGTATGTAGCGGCAGTACCGGATGGATGTGCGTAATTTAAATAAGAAAAGAAAAGAAAAATTTTTTCACGCTTCCGCAATCATGTATCGCACATCTATTCGATACCGCTGCCAAATGCGAGCCTTGTCTCGAGGCCTTCGGGTCTTGGGGCGGCGGTCGCGATCCGGTAATCCGCACAGGGTGGGTTTCGGGTCGTGACACCTTCGGCCATTCAGATGGTGGGATCTCGAAGAAATACATGAAATACATGTATGATTTGCATAAAGCGATTAAAAGAGCGCAAAGTTATAGTAGTTTGAATCTGCATCCAACACAACTAAATTTACATCACAAATAAAAAATTGTGGCTTATAATGGCCTTTTTGTTCTCAAATCAGGAATCGAAAATCACCTTTGGCAGTTTAGGATGACTAGATCTCGAAAAAATACTTGAAATGTATATATAATTCACGGAAAGTGGATAACAAAGCGCCAAGTTATGGTAGTTTGAATCCATAACCAAAACAGTGAAATTTGACTCAAAAATGAAAAAATAAGGCTTATAAAAGCCTTTTTTTCTCAAACCATTTGTTGCAAACTGACTTCAGTAATTCCAATGGCTAGATCTCGATGAAATAAAGATTTGTGTGTAGAGAGAGAGATTTCAATTCTAAGCTTCAATCTTTGGTCCCAAAACCTAAGAAAGGATTTATACCGTTTATTTCACTCAACCAACCTAGATCTACAAAGAATTTCAAGAAATTTGTAAAGGAAATGAAAAACCCCAAATTTAACTTTTGTTCTTGAAGAAATCTTGAAATTCTAACTTTTTAATTGGTAGAAATTCTTCTTATACTTGAATCTTTGTGGTATGATGTGTTTACAAGACTTGAAGATTCATGAATGCCCAAGAAATGCTCGAACCTTAACTTTTCTCTTGTCTAGAGAGAGTCTGGAAGAAAAGGGAAAGTGAGTTTTATGCCCAAATTATTTTTCAGCTCGCAACTTAAAGTGTTCTGTCACACGCTCGTTCGAACGAGAATGGAACAAGTATTAAATGAATGTCGCACTAAACTTTCTAGTGCTCGTTCAAACGAATGAGTCATTCGTTCGAGCAAGCACTAGAAAGTTTATTCCTTATGTATCACCACTCTATATTACGTTGTTTAATTTCTTTCCATCTCATTATTATGTTTGTGATGTTTATTACCATGCAAAAGTAATATTATCCATTATTTATTTATTTATTTATTTATTTTTTTAATTTTACGAAACATTACAAAGCCCGAGCCCGATAAAATCTCAATAAGTCAATTTTCTAGATTAACCCAAATTTTTCATCCACGATATCATCACATATTAAATTATGCAAATAAAGAATCACAAATTAAAATAAATCATGTATCAAAACACAAATTTCAAAATTGTAACAAATGAATAATCACATAATATCACTCATAAAATCATCTTATTTAAGCTTATAATAAAACCCTAGGCACAATACTAGAGTGAACAATGGTTTGAATAGTTAGAGAATGCCTAGTTGACGTCTTCGATGGTGGGATTTTGAAATAGTGAATGTGGTGTAAATTGATCTTGTTATGGCCTTCAATAACGATGTAAAGAAATCAATAACTCTATGAATCGATCCTAATGACGATGCAAAAGGTAACTACTTGGTCGATGCCTCGGTTCCAATTGGTGGTGGTGGTGGTGGTGGCTCTCGAAGATGACTGAAAAGAGGTTGGCTCGAGTGGATACAGATCAATAGTGGTTACTAGTGGTCGTTGATGTCAAAAAAAATAAATCGATTCTGATCTCTCAACGAATTGATCTCGTAGGACAACATAAAGTTAGTGCCGATGTTGATGCTGGTGTAAAATGCCATGAACGCAGATCTCTAAATGGCGAAAATGTCGATGCTGATACTAGTGTTTTGGTGCCGATTCTGGTGACTCTTAAAGAGTCTAAGTGTTAAGGGTTGGATTAAGCGATAAAAACACTTAAAGAGTAAAAATAGATTTATATATAAATTACAATCTACGCTATGATTAATTTCATTAATCATCCAATAGTGCTAAATTTAAGATTATATATATATATATATATATAATATCTCCAAGTTGGATTATCCAGGTCTCTGCCAAAGCCCAAGCCCGACTCAATTTAAGATTGGGTTGACCCATCCCGTAACATTAAAAGTTGGGTAAATTACACTTGGACTCCTTGTGATTTTTGACAATTACAGACAATCCCCCTCTAGTTTGACTAATTACACTGCACTCCTCTAGGATGTGACATATTGTTGCAGTTTCCCCCATATGCTCACGGTCCGTCACTGCCACGTTACTTTATGATGACATTAGCAAAATTTTAATTTTAAAATGGCAATTTTTCCCTTAACTATTTTATATATATATATATATATCATAAAATAATAATAGGTGTAATGTTTTTATGGCTTCAACTGCAAGAAACCTTAATTCTAAACCCAAAATCAGACTTTCCTCCCTCTCTTTCTTCCCTTCCGGTCTCTCTTTCCTCTCTTGCAGCTAGCGCCATCGCCGGCCACCAGAGCGATCTTCGCTCCTCACTTTCCCAAGTCAACAAAATCTTAATCCCCCCCCCCACCTTCTCTCGCTCTAAGCAACCCTACTATGACTCCCCCTCTCTCTAAGAAACTCATCCTATCTCTAACTTCCTCTATCCCTATTTTCCCTCTCTGAAAATTCATTTCCTTCTCAATGTATAATTTTTTTCTATTCACTGTAAAATGCAACCAAGTTAGTAGCAGTGGCTACAATTCTACAAAATTACTCAATGTAAAATTACTTGTTCTTCTTACCCCGTTCATCAAATCTTGTGATAATTCATGTCGCAATTCTACAAATTTGTCTTATGGCTATGGGGGTTTGGAAATGGCAACCAAGAGATTGTAGCTACAAAATTCTCTATCTTGATTTTTCAACTTCAGATTTGCAGCATGAAGTTCAGGCACCTTATAGTGTGAAGAGCATGGTTAGGAAAAAGGTAAGAATCTTATACACATATATATATACACACACATAAATTGTATAGTAGTATACTATTTGATAGTCCCATCTGGGCTATCTCCATCCACACAAAATTTCTATTGAAAGGATTATGGATTTTTTCTCCTAGAACATATTAGAATTTCATTAAGGTTTTTAGGTAATTTGGAGGCAAAGGGTGGTAGAGGGGGAAGGGGATAGTGGTGTTGTGGAGTTGTTATTGATGTTAGCAATGAGGGTTCTTGGCTCCACCGATTGTTGGGGCTAATTTCTCTCTCTCTCTCTCTCTCTCTTCTCACTCGACAATTTCGATTGGCAGTATAGTTCAACTGATTACCTTAAGTAATGATAGGGGTGTTAACTATATGTATTATATATGTATTATACATGTGTATTACAGTCTATAAGTAAGGTTAGGGGTTCTAGTATTATTCTAGCATATTCTGTTTCTTCTTTTCCTTATTTATTTATTTTTTTTCCTATTTCCTTTTCCATTGCCTTCCTTGTATATAGTTTTTTTTACCTTGTATGTCCTCTTAGCTCCTGTATATAAAGAAGTCTCCCCATGTAATACTTAAGACATATATACATATATATTTCATTCGTTTCTCTCATATCTGTTAACATGGTATCAGAGCCTTCTTGATGAGTGACCTCCACCATCCACCGCGGCTTGTACATCACCACCCTTCTCATCCGAGATTACTCATCTACTATCTTGAGCTTCTATCCACACTTCTAACATTCAGACACCAACACACTATTCTTCACTAACCCAGCTTCTAGACACCACCAACCGGAATCCCAAAAACCCTCGCACATGCCCTCACTCGCCACCCAAAGATTCTGTCCAGAGTTGTGACGCGCTCCACGTGCCACCACTCGCTCAGTGCCGACTCGCACACGCACCTAAAGCCACGTCATCAAATATATCATCCGATATTACAGCAGTCATCTCAGCCCTACCTTTCTGTTGGTTTAACACCAAACTAGTTCACTGTAAAACCTTTCCAAGGACCAGTTCAGCTATTTTTTGGGCATCTTTCGATTGGTTCAGACCGGTTCCTGGATTGTTTTGCCCTTCTGAATCCATTTTCGTGCTTGATTTTATTCAATTTCATCTTTTAGTACACTTTTACCATCATTTTCTCATAGGTTCTACACTATGGACTGTATTGATGCTTCCCATCCAATCAACATCACTCTCGACGGCTCAGACTACATTCCCTAGTCTCAAGCAATGTCTAGTTTTCTGTGAGGACACAAGTTATTTCGCGATCTCAGTCATATCACTGACAAGGCAAGGAAGAATCTTATAAAAGTTTTCAAGAAAAGCTTGAAGATTGGGATAACAAGAATCATCAAATAATCACATGGTTTCGTAATACCACCGTCACCTCCATTAGTCTTCAATTTGGACGTTTCACCACAATCAAATCAGTTTGGGATTTTTTAGCAGCCCGCTACACCACTGCTGACCTCGCTCATCAATATCAGCTTCTTACTACACTTCATCGTATACGGTAGGAATCTGGACAGTCCATTAATGATTTTCTTTCTCAAATATACAAGCTTTGGGATCAACTAACACCTTCTGAACCTCTATGGTGTTATCATCATGATGTTGAGCAATTTGCCCTTTATCGTGATCACCAACGACTGATCCATTTTTTGATGGCTCTCAATGATCACTTTAAACTTGTTTGAGCATCTCTACTTCACCGGCATCCTCTTCCCACGCTTGAGCAAGCCATTTCTGAACTTCTCTCTAAAGAAACTCGTATTGGCCTTCTTAATAGCTCCTCTACCAACATGGTTCTTGCCACTTTCCGGCCTCCCCAACCCAAAGGCAGTCAATCTACCCAGAAGATCTATAAGTACTGTCATTCCTCAGGACATTTCATATTGGACTGTCCTTCCTGACTATGCAAGCTTTGTCACAAGTTAGGACCTGGACATTATCAGGACTACTGTTTCAAAAATCCTAATTGACAAGCACGCAACCATTGGCAAAACGAAAAATCTGGCAACCAGTCCAAATTTAGGTCTACTGCTTCTACTGCTATGACTACTACTGAAAACTCCCCCGCACCTGCTTCTCCTTTATTCTCTGTCACTAACATTGAAGCATTTGCAAAATAACATGTTTTATCTTTCAATAAAAGTATTTCTCTTTCCGATGCTCCATTTGATTTAGTTCACACTGATGTTTGGGGACTTGACCTTCATCCCACAATGGAAGGATCCACATATTTTGTCATTTTCATTGACGATTACTCTCGCTTTACTTGGCTATATCTCATGAAAAAATGCTTAGAGTTACCCCAAATCTACTTGGATTTTGCTCGTATGATCCAAACTCAGTTTTCTCGCTCTATCAAAATCTTTTGCATTGACAATGCAATGGAATATAAAGATAGTAGTTTTGTAGCACCCGACCCAACTAAATTGGACTAATTCCAAAAATGCCCAAAAAAAGTCAAATAATAATACCGAGTAAGCCATGAGCGAAGCATCGAAGTACGTGTACGTATATGTATATGTATATGTATACATGTATGGGTGTGTATACATAAATGTATATATAAAATAAAATTATATAAGCATAACCAAGTATAGATATATAGATATATGAGTAGGAATTATTAAATATATGTCGTGTATATATATATATATAACTATGTAGAGATGTATATATATATATATATATGTATGAAACATTAAATATGTATACATATATATATATAGCCATGTGGGTATATAAGGTGTAACATATATATATATATGTGTGTGTGTGCCATGTGTTGTAATAAAACATATATAACCTATGAGGGAATAACTATGTAACCTACAAAGAAATAAAAGAAAAACAATTAAAGGGGGAAGGGAGTTAGGAATTCAGAATTTGAACAGAAAATGAAGGATCAAAGGAAGAGGGATGGAAATAGAAGGAGAGAAGAAGAGGAAGAAAGAGAAGAGAAGGGAGGAGAGGGGTTGTCATAGCAAGGTAAGTCTGAAATTTTGTTTTATGAATAATTTTTGAGTTTTTCATAAAGTTTCATGAAGCTTAGAAATATTTGTATAGTTAGATTCTATGAGAAAAATGGAACATGTAGAAAGAAACCGCATGTAAAACGGTGAAGAAATGAGGGAGAAAAATGGATTTATCGGAAAGATGTAATGGTAGAAATTTTGATTTTCAATGAGTTTTAGAGGCCTAAAATTGTGTTAAGATGTTTTAAAAATATTTTAGAATAATTTAGAATTGAAGAGAGTGCAAAAAACTACAAGAAAAATGAAAAAAAAAAATATAGTGCAATCCAGTCACCGGCGTCGGAGAAGGTGACCGGAACTGCTACCGACGGTTCGCCGAAAAGACGGGGAAGAAGGGAGAGGGCTGGTCAAGTCATCGGGCTGGGCCTAAGGTCAGAACTTGCCCAAGCGCAGTGACAACCCGTCACTGTTGAAGGGCTGATGTTTTGTGTTTTTGTTTTATTTAAAAACAAGGGGTGAACAGTGGGGCTGGGGGGAATCGAACCCCAACCCTATGGGCGTGAGAGCCTTATGGCTCTGAGTCCACCACTGTGCCACTGAGGCACATGTGGTAGATTAATGAATTAATATATATGTATATAATAGTATTAGTTAATAGATCTATTTAATTAAATTATTTATTAATTTAAATCCTGATGTTCAAATTAATCAAGGGAATAGTGTAAATTTTCTATTTTGGACCTTTTGGATCCAATGGTGAAGTCCGTTTTAAGAGATGGGGTCCTAAAGAATAAAATACTCGTAAAAGTATCAAATGACCAAAATGCCCTTGAGTTGAATATAAGTCAAACGAATGAGTAGTGAATCCTTATTAATTCAAACATTCTGGACTCAACGATGACGTACGATTTGTGAAAATAGGTCCCAAAAAATATATACATGTAAAAGTACAGAATAACCATTTAGCCCTTTTTAGTGCAAAAGTCCAAATTAAAAACCGTGAAAGCCTAAACTGACTTTCTTCAACATTCCGAACTCAATGGTAGAGTCTAAATTAGTAAAAGAGATACTTAGAGTAACGAAGTATACAATGTCATAAATGACATTAGAACTAAGACATGTTTATTGGTGTATAGACAAGTCAAAGGGAAATGAGAAAATTATAGAGTACTAAGGTAGATTATACGGATTAAAGGTAAGTAAAACCCTATCTCTTACACGTGGTCTTCCAAGCCACATTCATTCAATTACTGCCAATTTTGTACTCTTGAATGTACCAACTGTTATTGTTCCACAATTGATATTTTCCTATCTTGTGAATGTTTATTGACGGTTATATCACGATTGCTATGTTGTAATGTGCCTTGAAAGGCCCACTATTATATGTCCATTGCATGATATTCAATTTCTATGTACTTCTTATGGAATCACGAAAGAATCATGATTTATTATGAATGCCGAATTTGTGCTCAGTCACAATATCCTTCCGATGTTATCTGATTGACAGAACCTACGGGTCGAGTCCGTGAACGAACATATGTCAATGATGGCCTTTTACGCATTGAGTTTTGAAGGCATTTTATATACATTCATGTTAAAGGGGTATGCCGGGCCCCAAAAGACCGAGGGTTTGCCAAACCTTGAACAGAGTAAATGCTGATATGTTACGTTTATTGGATTCATAGGATGTTGTTATTTCCCCACGAATAATTCTATGTTGACAGTTCCCTCATTTATTGGACTTGATTGTGATCGGTTTTGTAAAGATCTGAAAAAAATTAGGATAAATTTTTCGTTTTTGTCGGTAGGGCACTATTCATGCGCTATTTACCAGTAAGGCACTATACAAACATCATTTAGACATAAGTCATATTTAGAAGCATAATGTGAGTATGCCATAGAAAGGAAATATGCTTATAATGTTAAAATACACCTGCTGTGAGAATTTGAGCCTAATCAAAGATAGTTTGAAGAATGGACCAAAAAGGGCGTCCCAAGTGGACCCGGCCGCACTCGCCAACAAGCGATAATAAATTTTTGGGAAAAATATCATTTAAAATCATTTTTAGAACTTTGGTTAAAGAAGAATATCGAATTGAGGCGTTTCGGGATGGGTTGTAGTGTAACGGGGCCTCGTGACTCATTAAGGGCAAAAGGGTTTTTTTAACCCCTTAGCCCCTTTAGTATAAATACAGCTCTTGAGAGTTAGAATTATCAAAAAATGCTGGAGAATATACAGTAGGGTCATGCTTGGAGAGAAAAGGTGAGAAAAACTTAGGTTTTCCAACTTTCCACCTTCCAAAACTCGTCTCTAGCCTTAGAATTTTACAAGGCTTCCTTCTAGGAAGTTGTTCCCCACCTCAAGGGAACATTCTTACCTATTGGTTCAGCTGCACAGTGAGCACAACTCCCTAGGGTTGAGAAAAACCCTTCTAGGTATGATATTTTGCTAAGTAAAGAATAGAGTTAAGTTTAGTAGTGTTTTTATAAGTTGATTGTATGACTTACATGCTTACTTGTTGTTAGAAAACCACCTAGCATATAATTATTTTGAAAACCTAGGGTTGGTACTTTGTGTACTTGTGTATTCTTTGAGAATTTGGTAAATTGATGAACATGTAACATGAACATATGTATAATTGATTGCATTATAGCTTATGTTCATGTAGACAAAGTCTTGTAGTTTGAAAGTTATGGTTTTCTCAATGTATTGGTACTTTGTGTACTTGTATGTTCTTTGGGATTTGTTTAAGTTGTGAATGTATAAAATGAATATATGTAAAATTGATTGCATTATAGCCTATGTTCATGTAGATAAAGTATTTTGGTTTGAAAGCTATAGTTTGCTTTATGTATGATGCATGATTTAAGGCACACCTCATATGTTTGATCAAATGCCTCATTGAAATTGCATAGAAAAATTAAGGCATATTGGCATATTGTGTATCTTTAGAAACATGGTGTGTGTTGAGCACTTTGGTGCTATGCATTATGAAGGTGTAGATCCTGTGGTGAAAATTCCAAAATCTGGCCAATGATTAGTACTAGCTAATCCAACGGGGGCGCGCCCGTGAAACGAGACATATAAGTGGTACTCCCAAATCCAACGGGGAGGGACCGTGAAACAAGATATGTGTTGGGCATAGAGTTGCATAGGTGTGTCATGCATATTGTTATTGCATTGCATTAAGGAATTGAAAATATTATAGCTGTTAAATGTTCACTTTGCACATGCCACGCCTTATCTTTGTTCTTTATATTAGCATTATATCGTACAAGCTATCGTGCTTACCCTATATGGGATTACATATTACAGATGAGATTCCCGGCACATGAGACTTAATGAAGTCTTGAAGCATGGAGGGGGAATGGACCTTGAAGAACATTTGGTGTAAGGGCTATATTTTGTATGTATGGGCAAAAGCCTAAATAACTTGTGTTTAATTTGAAAAACGGTGGACTATAGGCCTTGGGCCATTTTGTGATTTAAGGGCTTAAACCTAAATGACAAATAGGGTATTCTTGTTTAATGTGCATTACATGTATATGTTGGGAACAATGTAAGAAAAAGAGTCAGGGCAAGGATTATATGCAAGTATGAATGTTGGTATATGAGGAGTTAGGAAAGTAGGCATTAAGCCTTGAATTTACTCGATAATGTATGTGTATGTTTAATTTTTATAAACTTGTGGCCATCAAGTGAGGGTAAATTATGCATATGCTTGTATATAAAATGTTGTAAAATATTAGGTGAAAAATGTTTAGAGAACAAAGGACACCATGTCAAAATTTTGAGAATTAAAAAGAGTTGTTAGGTGTATAAAAATGCCCATATATAAATAGAAAGAGTACCAAAAAGTGGGGGTTAAAAACCTTGAGGAAGTAGGTCAAAAATTGAAAAAATTAGCTTGTAGCACTTTGGAAAAAAAATTCAAAAAATGAAGAAATCAAGTTGCAGCAAATACACTACAGCTACAGTGAACCAGTAGCAGCCAACAACCCGCAGCCCAGCCCCCCCACGCACGCAGCCCCTTGCCCCTTGCCCTTTGCCACCAGCCCTTGGCCAGTTGCCTTGAGCCACGTTTGGCCAATCCCTAGACCATGTTTGGCCACCCTTTTGGGCCATGTTTGGCCACCCTTTTGGACTATGTTTAACTACTCTTTTGGGCCATGTTTGGCCACCCTTGTGGGTCATGTTTGGCCACCAACCTTGACCATACTTTGTCATCATTTGAGGCTATGCTAAGTAACCACTTGGACCATGCTTGGTCACCACCTTAAAATTGGGTTATGAAAGTACCTAGGCTATGTTTAGCCTACACTTTAAGCCATTATAAGACATGATCTTGAGATTAACAAGTAAAATTTAATTAAAAACAAATATATAAATTTAATTCTTTTATTTTATTATTTTCATTCACACCTCGGGTTTACGAAAATTCGGGGCGTGACAGCTTGGTATTAGAGCTTAGGTTCGAATACTTAGGGACCATGGGGTGTGGTTGAACACAATGGGACCACGATGCATAATTTGAAAATTTTTGTAAACATTGTGTAATGTGTAGGCTTTGATAGTTTGGTATTAGAGCTTTAGTTTGAAAATACCTTACGACAATGGGGTGTTGTCGAACACCATGGGACCCTAGAGGAAAGCATGTGACTTAGTATGAACTATCGATGGTATGTGATAGGATCGTGTACATTATGTGGCTAATTATACTTGACACATCACATGTTGTGATTATGTGTTAGTTGATGCTATATTATGATGCATGGTTACGTGATTTGGTACAGTGAGGTGCATAATATGGGTAATGTGTATATTAGCATGACCATATATGATAACTTAGTATATGTTTACGTACATAATAGATTGATGCTTGTTTGCCTTCATGATATCATGTAGAATTATGGGAGAATGCCATGGGATGTGGAATACATTAGATTAGCAGAAGCTGAAATTATAAACAATACTTGTTCCTTCTATAGGATGCCATCCAAAACACTGGATTAAGGCAGTGTAGGTCAAGGGAAAGGGAAAACTTTAGTTCTTGAACCTTTATCAACCTTGGTAGCCCCGATTGACGTGAGATCTAGGATCTAATGTCTTGGAACAATGGATGGGGTTTAGACCTCAAGTTAATTGGGCTAGTTGAACACTAGCATAACTTGAGCATGTGTATATTGTATGGCTTAAATGAATTTTTCCTTGTCAAAGATTGTGTTTGAACTCAGTCAAAAAAAAAAAAATTGATGAATTAGATTGTTGAATTATTAGTAAATTGAAAAAAAAAATTGTTGAATTAGATTGTTAAATTATTAGTAGGTTGGAAAAAAAATTTTGTTGAATTAGATTGTTGAATTATTAGTAAATTAAAAAATAATAATAATAATGAAAAAAATAAAATAAAATAAAATAAAATAAAAAAAAAATAAAACAAAAAAAATATAGAAATGATCGTGTTATTTAATATAGAGACTGAATTGTGAATGGAATGGTTAGGTCAAGTTTGTGGGGAGTATGATTTCAAATTTTTCCTTAACATGTAATTGGGGATAGATTGATTTTTTACTTTCCAAGTGAGTATAGACTGCTATAGGGAGGAGAGTGACAGTGTGTACTTCTGAGAGAGACTAGCTTTTATTTCACGGGAGATCAGTGAAGATTTCCTAGTGCCACCTTAGTATGACTCGAGGAGTTGGGGAGGTCCTAGCTACTTGTTGGTTAGTTTAATAGTAGATGGGAGTGAGACTACAGAGAGTATATTACCCCCACTAGTGGATAAGTTTCCAGATGTCTTTCCTGATGACTTGACTAGTTTATCGCCGAGACGAGAGATAAAGTTCACGATAGAGCTTATCCCAGGCACTATGCATATTTCTATTCCACCTTACCGTATGGCTCCAACTGAGTTGAGGGAGTTGAAGGAGCAGTTAACTGATTTGCAGGGTAAGGTTTTTATTCATCCTAGTACTTCACCGTGGGGTGCTTCGGCATTATTTGCAAAGAAGAAGGACGGGACATTACGTTTGTGTGTGGATTATAGGAGGCTGAACCAGGTCACTATCAAGAATAAGTACCAATTACCGAGGATAGATGACTTGTTTGATCACCTTAAGGGTTCGAGATGTTTCTCGAAGATCGATCTTCGATTGAGGTATCATTAGTTGAGAGTACGGGAGAAGGGTGTGGCGAAGACAGCTTTTCGCACTCGTTATGGCCATTATGAGTTTGTAGTTATGCCATTCGATGTGACGAATGCCTGGCGGCATTCATGGACTTGATGCATCACATCTTTAGTCCTTATTTAGATCAGTTTGTCGTGGTCTTTGTTGATAACATTCTGATTTATTCACCTTTTGAGGAGGAGCATACTTTCCACTTACGGACTGTATTACAGATTTTGAGGGAGCATCGTTTGTTTGCTAAGTTCTCGAAGTGTGAGTTTTGGCTTCAGGAGGTACAGTTTCTAGGCCATGTTGTATCAGGTAGTGGGGTATCCGTGGATCCTTCTAAGATTGACTCTGTCATTAGTTAAGAAAGGCCAAAGAATGTGTTTGAGATACGGAGTTTCTTAGGATTGGCCGGATACTATCGTCGATTTGTAGAGGGATTTTCTCATCTTACCACACCGATGACTAGTTTAACGCGCAAGGGCATTAGATTCGAGTGGAGTGATGACTGTGAGCAGTCATTTCAGGAGCTAAAGAGGAGACTGACTTCAGCAGCTGTTCTGATCATACCTGAGGGAGGTATTGGCTATACAAGTCTATTGCGATGCGTCACGAGAGGGACTAGGTTGTGTATTGATGCAGGAGGGTAGGGTGGTAGCTTATGGTTCTCGTCAGTTGAAAAATCATGAGCATAACTATCCTACACATGATTTGGAGTTAGCTATTGTCATCTTTGCACTTAAAAGTTGGCAACACTACTTATACGGGGAGAGGTTAGAGGTGTTCTCATATCACAAGAGCCTCAGACACATTTTTACGTAGAAGGACTTGAACCTTTAATAGAGGAGATGGATGGAGTATATGGAGGACTATGACTTTGATCTTCAGTACCATATTAGGAAGGCCAATGTAGTAGCAGATGCACTTAGTAGTAAACCGAGGAGCACTGTTGCTAGCATTGCTATTAAGGAGTGGGAGATGATGAGAGATCTTAGCGAGTTTGACTTGGGCTTTGTCGAGTCTGAGGGACATGCCACACTATTTAGTTTGTGTGCACAGCCTACAGTTGTTGAACAGGGTTATTAAGGCACAGTTGCAGGACCTAGAGGCATAGTAGATTCGAGCACGAGTTGCTAATACCGAGGGCTTTGAGGGATGGACAGTTCATTTTGACCTTAGCCTGAGGTATATGGGTAGAGTCTTTGTCCCAAAGTCTTTTAGGGTTGATGATCTTTGAGATTTCCATCATTCACGTCTAGCAGTGCACTTAGGAGGCATTAAAATGTACCATGATTTACGCTGCTAGTATTGATGGATAGGGATGAAGGGGGATTTTATATAGTTTGTATCGAGATGTCTCACGTGCCAGTAGGTTAAGGCTGAGCACCAGAGACCTGGGGGTTTATTATAGCCATTTCCAATGGCCGAGTAGAAGTGGGAGTTTATTACTATAGATTTTGTGATAGGTTTTTTGAGGTCACCTAGAGGTCACGATGCAGTTTGGGTTATTGTAGACAAGTGGATGAAGTCTGCACATTTCCTACCGATTAGAGCAACTGATTCAGTAGATGTTCTTAATAAGTTGTATATCCGAAAGATAGTACGACTACATGGGATTCCTGTTTCCATTGTTACAAGCCGAGATCCACATTTCACTGCATGGTTTTGGCAGAGTCTTTAGACAGCCTTGGGGACTCAGCTATTGTTTAGTACTACTTTCCATCCTCAGATTGACGGTCAGTCAGAGCTGTACTATCCAAATGCTTAAGGATATGCTTAGGGCGTGTGTTATAGATTTCAGGGGTAGTTGGGAGGATCATCTTGCTCTAGTAGAGTTTGCCTACAACAACAGCTATTAGTTTAGTATCGAGATGGCACCTTTTGATGCATTGTATGGCAAGCCGTGTTGTTCACCGATATATTGGACCGAGGTAGAGGAGACGGCTGCTTTGGGGCCTAACATAGTCCGTGAAACCACGAAGAAGATACAGATGATTCGGCAACATCTGTTGACAGCACATAGCCACCAAAAGAGTTATGCAGACAGGAGGCGACGACCTTTATCATTTGAGGAGATTCGGGCGTAGCAGGAAACTATCGCCACAGTTTATAGGGCCATTTGAGATCCTTGAGAAAGTTGGCGAAGTGGCCTATCGGTTGGCATTACCGCCACATTTATTTGGGGTTCATGATGTCTTTCATGAATCGATGTTGAGGAAGTACGAGCTTGACCCTTCACATGTGCTCGATTGGGTAGATCTTCAAGTGGAGGGTGATGTTTCTTATGATGAGAGGCCGGTCGAGATATTGGACTCGAGGGACCAGGTTTTTTGGGGTAAGACCATCCCTTTGGTCAAGGTTCTTTGGAGCCACCACAGGAGTCGAGGAGGCCACTTGGGAGCGCGAGGCTAAGGTTCGCACTAGGTATCCAAAGTTGTTTGTTCATAGAGGTACATTTCTAAATTTTGGGATGAAATATATTTAAGGGGAAAAGGATGTAAAGATCTTTAAAAAAAAAAAAATTAGGATAAATTTTTTGTTTTTGCTGGTAGGGCACTATTCATGCGCTATTTGCCGGTAGGGACACTATACATTCATCATTTAGATGTACGTCATGTTTAGAAGCATAATTTCAGTATGAAATAGAATGGAAATATGCTTAAAATATTAAAATACACCTCCTGTGAGAATTTGAGCCTAATCGGAGATAGTTTGAAAAATAGACCAAAAAGGGCATCCCAAGTGGACCCAGCCGCACCCGCCAACAAGAGAAAATAAGTTTTTGGGAAAAATATCATTTAAAATAATTTTAAGAACTTTGGTTAAAGGAGAATATCGAATTGAGCCGTTTCGGGACGGGTTGTAGTGTAACGGGGCCCCGCGACTCATTAAGGGCAAAAGGGTCATTTTACCCCCTTAGTGCCTTTAGTATAAATACAGCTATTGAGAGTTAGAATTATCATAAAATGCTGGAGAATATATAGCTGTTCGTGCTTGGGGATAAACGGTGAGAATAAAGTTAAGTTTAGTAGTGTTTCCACCTTTCCACCTTTCAAAACTCATCTCTAGCCTTAGAATTTCACAAGGCTTCCTTCTAGGAAGTTGTTCCACACCTCAAGGGATACATTTTTATTGATTTGTTTGGCTGCACAACGATCACAACTCCCTAGGGTTGAGAAAGAAATCCTTCTAGGTATGATATTTTGCTAAGTAAATAATAGAGTTGAGTTTAATAGTGTTTTTATAAGTTGATTGTATGACTTACATGCTTACTTGTTGTTAGAAAACCACCTAGCATATAGTTACCTTGAAAACCTAGGGTTGGTACTTTGTGTACTTGTGTATTCTTTGAGAATTTGGTAAAATGATGAACGTGTAACATGAACATATGTATAATTGATTGCATTATAACTTATGTTCATGCAGACAAAATCTAGTATTTTAAAAGTTATGATTTGCTCAATGTATTGGTACTTTGTGTACTTGTGTGTTCTTTGGAATTTGTTTAAGTTGTGAATATGTAACATGAATATATGTAAAATTGATTGCATTATAGCCTATGTTCATGTAGATAAAGTATTGTGATTTGAAAGCTATAGTTTGCTTTATGTATGATGCATGATTTAAGGCACAACTCATATGTTTGATCAAATGCCTCATTAAAATTGCATAGAAAAATCAAGGCATATTGGCATATTGTATATCTTTGGAAACATGGTGTATGTTGAGCACTTTGGTGCTATGCATTATGCGGGTGTAGATCCTGTGGTGAAAATTCCAAAATCTGGCCAATGATTAGTACTCGTTAATCCAACGGGAGTGCGCTTGTGAAACGAGACATATAAGTGGTACTCGCAAATCCAACGGGGAAAGACCGTGAAATGAGACATATGTTGGGCATAGAGTTGCACGGGTGTGTCATGCATATTGCTATTGCATTGCATTAAGGAATTGGAAAGATTATAGCTCATAAATATTCACTTTGCACATGCCACGTCTTATCTTTGTTCTTTATATTATCATTATGTCATACTAAGCCATCGTGCTTACCTATATGGGATTACATATTACAGATGAGACTCCGGGCACATGAGACTTGATGAAGTCTTGAAGCATTGAGGGGGAATAGACCTTGAAGAACATGTGGCCTAAAGGCTACATTTTGTATGTATGGGCATAAGCCCAAATAACTTTTGTTTAATTTGGAAAACGATGGACTATAGGCCTTAGGCCATTTTGTGATGTAAGGGTTTAAACCCAAATAAAAAATAGAGTATTCTTGTTTAATGTGCATTACATGTATATGTTAGGGAACAATGTAAGAAAAAGGGCCATAGTAAGGATTATATGCAAGTATGAATGTTGGTATATGAGGAGTTCGGAAAGTAGGCATTGAGCCTTGAACTTACTTAATAATAGTATGTTTATGTTCAATTTTTATAAACTTGTGGCCATCAAGTGAGGGTGGATTGTGCATATACTTGTATATAAAATGTTGTAAAATATTAGGTAGAAAATGCTTAGAAACAAATGAGACCATGTCAAAATTTTAGAAATTAAAAAGAGTTGTTAGGTATATAAAAATTCCCATAGATAAATAGAAAGAGTGCCAAAAAGTGAGGATTAAAAACCTTGAGAAAGTAGATCAAAAATTAGAAAAATTACCTTGTAGCACTTTAGAAAAAATTTCAGAAAATGAAGAAATTAGGTTGCAGCAAATACACTATTGCTACAGTGAACAAGCAGTAGCCCGCAGCCCAGCCCAGCCCCCACGCACGCCCGCATGTCCCGTGCTCCCCGTGCGCTTGCCGCATGCCCACCGCATACGTCTGTGCCTTACACGCCCACCCCCTTGCCCTTTGCCCCTTGCCACCAGCCCTTGGCTACTTGCCTTAAGCCATGTTTGGTCCAATCTCTAGACCATGTTTGGCCCCCTTTTGGGCCATGTTTGGCCACCCTTTTGCGCTATGTTTGACCACTCTTTTAGGCCACATTTGACCACCTTGTAGGCTATGTTTGGCCACCCTTTGGGACCATGTTTGGCCACCACTTAGATAAATATTTAACCTTTACTTAGGCTATATTGGGCCACCAACCTTGAACATACTTTGTCATCATTTTAGGCTATGCTAAGCAACCACTTGGACCATGCTTGGTCACCACCTTGAAGTTGGGTTATGAAAGCACCTAGGCTATGTTTAGCCTACACTTTAAGCCATTATAAGACATGATCTTGAGATTAACAAGTAAAAGTCAATTAAAAATAAATATATAAATTTAATTCTTTTATTTTATTATTTTCATTCACACCTTGGGTTTATGAAAATTCGAAGCTTGATAGGTTTATTGTAGTAGTATTCTTATGTTGACTGTTATTATTGAGCTTTTTCATGTTCATGCTATACCATTACTCATGCTTCTTTATTGTGCCTTATTGTTCATTGGACATTGTGGCATTTTACCATTGACTACAACTGTTTTCGTGATTGGCTATCATGTTCACCTATGAGTTCATATTTTTCTATGTTAACCCTAATTCGTAACAGATATGGGTTTTTACTTACTGAGCTTCGTTTAGCTCACCCCAACTTATTATATTTTCAGGTAAGGATGCTGCAGGACCACAGTAGGAGTCCAAGAGCATAAGGGGATAGTTTGAGGAATATGTTAGAAGTGACGTAGTTTCTCCCATGTACACACCACTTAAGAATAGCATTATGTTATGTTTATGTCGGTTTACGTTTTCAGTTATCAAACAATATTTTGTATTAAGACTTCCACTAATTTACTGTTAAGTTTATATTTTATATTGTTGTCATGGATACAAAGAATGAAAAAAGTAAGGACGGCCATTGGGCCAACCCCGCGATACGAGATCCGCACAGAGTGGGTTTCGAGTCGTGACAGAATGGTATCAGTGCAGAATCTTAGGTTCCAATGAGTCATGAGAGACATGATTAGAGTACTAGAACTGTTAAAGTCTAAGAGTCAGTCGATAGATAACACTGACATTATTAAGTTAGACTTTTATGTGAACACTTACTATTATTTTACGTCTACATTAACAGATTATCTTTTACAAAAAAGGTTAACACTAGGAATACGTCGATAGCCAGAATTTATCTAACTAAGATGGATCGATTAGATCAATTGAACAGAATAAAACACCTTATGAAAAGAGTCGTCAAGGCTCTACTTAGAATCAGGCCCCAGTGGTTGACCATTTACAATAAAGCAGTGGCACCAACAAGGACCATAAAACGGGGCAGGAAGGAATTTGCCAAAAAGGGTCAATTCTGACGATAGAGGCATAATTAAATGCCCCAACTACCTAAAATTCCACCGAGGATAATGTCTCAAAAATACCACCAGGAGATGATCGGGCTATTGTACCAGTAGTCACCGGTATTTTCTAGTTGTTTGCAATCTGCCCTCATATTGTTTAAATATTGACTCTACGTATTGATTTATAGTTCCCGCATTTACTGCTAAGTTGAACTTAAAGACAGAACCCTTAGGTTACATGTTAAATGTTTCAATACCATCGAGAGATTATTATTGATGCATATTATATATCGGGGAAAAGAATATATGTTATGATGGAAATTGGTGATTTTTGAACAATTGAAATGATTAAGTAAATAGTGACCTTTAAGGAATAGTAGTATGTTTAAAGATGAACGATGAGGATTCTCAAGGAATGACATTGAAAATATTAGAGGAGATTTCGATAAATATTACAGATAAATAAACGAGGCTTAAATGAGAGATACTTTGAAGGAAACTTAATGGATAAGTAGAGGAGGAGTTGATATTCTACATAAATTAATAATGTACTAGAAATATAGGAACTTATTGAGTACTTCATAAGTGGACCCTGATAGGGTAAAGATGAATAGAGTCTTGAAGACAATTACTTAATGAGCGAGATTGTCAAAAATTGACCTTATGAAATGTGATGATTTTGAAAAAAGGCTGACCCATGATGAAGAAATATTAGGAAAAAATTCAGTGAATCTTGTGATCTAAGATGATGTGTGAATCGATTTTAGTTAATACTCTATCAAGTTAGATGAGATGATAAATGATTCTGAATAACTGTTAGAGATCAATGTGATCTAAATGATTGTAAAGATTGAACTGGTAGTAAATCATTAAAGGAACCATGAAATGGGGATGATTTTCGATTTTGAGGTACTACGAGGAAACCATTATTCATGAATGATATATATAGAGCGTATGAGGTATAGATCATAAGTACACGGTGACTAACCGATTAAATACCCTTAAAGAAACTAAGAATCCGATGATTTAAATAGTTGAATGATCGGTGACTTTTGAGGACGATAGCTTGTTTAAATACTAAGGTTAATAGTCTTTGGAAAAGACTATGCTATGACTGGCTTAATATTTTTGGACGATTGAGATGATCAAATGAATAGTGACTTTTGGGATAAAGTAGTATGCTTAAGGGCAAAGGTTAAGAATTCTTAGGAAGAATTGTACTAGTGTCGAAGTTGATGATTCTTAATTCATTAAACTATGAATTGATTAATGAATTGGGAGAAACTATCATTTGAACAAGGGCAACGGTTAATGCTCTTTTGGAAGATATAAAGACAAAGAGTTGAGATTGTGAAATCTTGGGAAGTCGATGGATTTAACAAGATATATATATAAGAGATGGTCTGAGAAAGACATAATGAATAGTAACATGAGGAGTTTGAAACTCCAGATGGATTGATGACATATCATAAATATAAGGATTCTTGAGTGAGTCATATAAAGTAAAGACAAATAGATTATTATGAGGAAAATACTAATTGAACGAGACTATCAAGTGAACATTATGAAATGTGATGGTTCTAAAAGGAGATTGACACGTGATGAATGATCATTGAAAAAAATTCAATGGATCGTATTACTCTAGGTGACAATATAACCCAATTGTGGGCGGTACTTTATTGAGTTAGCTAAATCTATTTCAAAAGATAAATGATTGATGACTCAAAATAACTTTTAAAGATCAACGTGACCTGGCAATTAAAGAAACAAAAATTATGGCATAGTGTCTAGAAAACTGGTGAGGACAACGACTGTGCTAAAATGATACATAATTCTTTGAGTTACGAGAACAATTAAGATTGAGGTAGAAAGTAAGAATAACTAAATTGTGAAACTAAGGAAGTTAAGAATTTCCATGGTGGAAAAAACTTGACATAATCTTGATAAAGTTTGAATGTCAAATGTAACAATAAAATGATGGGACGACTAATTGATGTGAACAATCCTGAAATACGATATGAAGTCACACAATGTACAAGGAACCCCCTATATGGTTGAATAATTTCTTTAAAAGAACAAAATTGTAAAAGTTGAACAATGACTGGGAGAGAACTGTAACATATGATGAAAAATCGAATATGATGACGAGCATAAAAAATGGGATATTTGAAAAATCTTTCTGAGCAAGGGTAAGTGAAACCAAAATAATGGTTAAAAAGTAAGAAGTCATAAGACTTTGAGACTTGAACTGACCAACTGATGTGGAAAATTCAAGGTAAACCAAATATGATAACACAGTTAAGCACACTTTCGAAGTAGATTGTCATATGAAGAATCAGTGACTGGGGTAAAAGATTGCCCTAAAATTTTCTAAGTATATGTACCATACTTTAATCTATGAAGGGATGAGGAATCAAAATCTGTGAAAGGATCAATTGAAAAAGGTCTTCGTACCAGCCTATAATGTGAAAAAAAAATGGAGGAACTGATTCCTCAACCTATCTAAATCATAAAAGGATGAACACGAATTTGAAAACAAAGGCAGGAATGCCAATGAATAATACAAAATGAAATGAAAAGAGGATTGATAAATCTTCAAGAAATGGACACTTGATTGAGAAATCACAAATGGAAAGTTCGAATAAATTTGAGGTCACCCGTGCAGGGGATACATACTGTAATGCAAAGAGAATACGAGTAAACCGTCCTGGCACGAACCAAAAGATGTTTATGAAAACAAAAGAGAATATGATGCTGAAAATACTAAAGGGAAATAAGATAATGGTCGTAAGTAAAGAAAGTTCAATACACAAAAAGAAATCTTCTCGCTTAAGAATATGGCATCTGAATACCAGAAATAAGTCCAAGAGACAAATTAAAAAGGGGAATTATGAAGATGAAAAAATTGGTATGATGAGATAATAGGGTTTCTTAGATTATGAACATTCGAGTTTTGAGGACAAAACTCATTTTAAGGAGGGTAGAATGTAATAGCCCAACTCAAATAAATCAGACTAATTTCAAAAATGCCCAAAAAGGAGTCAAATAATAATACCGAGTAAGCCATGAGCAAGCATCGAAGTATGTGTACGTGTATGTATATGTATATGTATACATGTATAGGTGTGTAAACATAAATGTATATGTAAAATAAAACTATATAAGCATAACCAAGTATAGATATATAGATATATGTGTAGGAATGATTAAATATATGTTGTGTGTATATATATATATATATAATCGTGTAGAGATGTATGTATATATATATATATGTATGAAATATTAAATATATGTATATATATAGCCATGTGGGTATATAAGGTATAACATATATATATATATATGTGTGTGCCATGTGTTGTAATAAAACATATATAACCTACAAGAGAATAAATATGTAAGCTACAAAGAAATAAAAGTAAAACAATTAAAGGGGGAGGGGAGTTAAGAATTCAGAATTTGAACAAAAAAGGAAGGGTCAAAGGAAGAGGGATGGAAACAGAAGGAGAGAAGAAGAGGAAAAAGGAGAAGAGAAGGGAGGAGAGGGGTTGTCATGTAAGGTAAGTCCGAAATTTTGTTTTATGAACAATTTCTGAGTTTTTCATAAAGTTACATGAAGCTTAGAAATATTTGTATAGTTTGATTCTATGAAAAAAATGAAACACGTAGGAAGAAATCGCATGTAAAATGGTGAAGAAATGAAGGATAAAAATAGATTTATCGGAAAGATATAATGGTAGAAATTTTGATTTTCAATGAGTTTTAGAGGCCTAAAATTGTGTTAAGATGTTTTAAAAATATTTTAAAATAATTTAGTATTGAAGAGAGTGCAAAAAATTGCAAGAAAAATGAAAAACAAAATACAGTGCAGTCCGGTCACCAGCCGTGGAGAAGGTGACCGGAACTGCTATCGACGGTTCGCTTGAAAGACGGGGAAGAAGGTAAAGGTGTCAATTTTTGACACGACATGATAGCACGACACGAAATTAACAGGTTTGGGTTAAGCTGAAATGGGTTTGGGTCATAAACGAGTTGACACGTATAACATAATTAATAAATCGGTTGTGTTTGAATTTTACTAGTGTCAACCCATTTAACACGATTTAACATGTTTAATTATAAAAAATATCATGAGTTAAGGTAATTCGTCTCATATCAAATATTTATCAAGGTTTGGATATTTTTTACTTATAAAAGAAGTTTTTATTTTGATTTGCCCATGTCCAAAGTTACTAAACTTGAAAATTATCTATACATATTAAAAGATAAGTAAATTTTTTTATTTAAAAAATAAAAATAAACAAGTTAAGTGTGTTAGCATATGTAACCTGTTTAATAAATGGGTAGAGTTTGGGTTTTAAAACTTGACACGATTTGTTAATAGTGTCGAGTTAAGGTTGACATATATTTTTAAATAGGTATGCCTTGACACAACCCAAACACGACACAATAACACAAATTGACACCCCTAGAATAAGGGAGAGGGCTGGTCGGGTTATCGGGCTGGACTTCGGGTCGGAACCCGCCTAGGCGCAGTGATGACTTGTCACTGTTGAAAGGCTAATGTTTTATTTTTTTTGTTTTATTTAAAAACGAAGGGTGAACAGTGGGGCTAAGGGGAATCGAACTCCAAACCTATAGGCATGAGAGCCTTATGGCTCTAAGTCCACCACTATGCCACTGAGGAACATGTGGTAGAATACTGAATTAATATATATATATATATATATATAAATAATAGTATTAGTTAATAAATCTATTTAATTAAATTATTTATTAATTTAAATCTTGATGTTCAAATTAGTTAAGTGAATAGTATAAATTTACTATTTTGGACCTTCTGGACCCAATGGTGAGGTCCTTTTTACTAGATGGGGTCTCGAAGAATAAAATGCCCGTAAAAGTGCCAAATGACCAAAATGCCCCTGAGTTGAATATGAGTCAAATGGACTCCGATTAAAATGAATGAGTAGTGAATCCTTATTAAATCAAACATTTTGGACTCAAAAGTGAAGTAAGATTTGTGAAAATAGGTCCCAAAAAATAGAGACATGTAAAAATGAAGAATGACCATTTTGCCTTTTTTAGAGCAAAAGTCTGAATTGGAAACCGTGAAAGCCTAAACTGACTTTCTTCAATATTCCGGACTCAATGGTAGATTCTAAATTAGTAAAATAGATACTTAGAGTAACGAAGTATACAATGTGATAAATTACATTAGAATTAAGATATGTTTATTGATGTATAGGCAAGTCAAAGGAAAAAGAGAAAATTACGGAGTACTAAAGTAGATCATGCGGATTAAAGGTAAGTAAATCCCTATCTCTTACACGTGGTCTTCCAAGCCACGTTCATTCAATTACTGTATCAATTTTGTACTCTTGAACGTACCAACTGTTATTGTTCCATAATTGATATTGTCCTATCTTGTGGATGTTTATTGATTACTATATCATGATTGCTATGTTGTATTGTGCCTTGAAAGGCCTACTGTTATAGTTCCATTGCATGATATTCCATTTCTATGTACTTCTTATGGAATCACAAAAGAATCATGATTTATTATGAATGCTGGATTTGTGCTCTGTCACAATATCCTTCCAATGGTATCTGATTGACAGGAACTACTGAGTCGAGTTTGTGAATGGACATATGGCAATGATCGCATTTTTACGTATTGAGTTTTGAGGGCATGTTATATGCATTCATGTTAAGGAGGTATGTCGGGCCCCAAAAGATCGAGGGTCTACCAAACCTTGAACAGAGTAAATCCATAATTTATGATTGACTGATATGTTACGTTTATTGGATTCATAAAATGTTGTTATTTCTCTATGAATAATTCCATGTTGCCAATTCTCTCATTTATTGGACTTGATTGTGACTGGTTTATTATGGCTGTATTCTTATGTTTACTGTTATTATTGAGCTTTTCCATGTTCATGCTATACCATTACTCATGCTTGCTTATTGTGCCTTACTATTCATTGGCCATTGTGACATTTTACCGTTGACTACAACTGTTTTCATGTTTGGCTATTATGTTCACCTATGAGTTTATATTTTTCTATGTTAACCCTAACCTGTGTCAGAGATGGGCTTTCACTTACTGAGCTTCGTTTAGCTCACCCCAACTTACTATATTTTCAGGTAAGGATGTTGCAGGACCGCAATAGGAGTTCGAGAGCATAAGGAGACAATTTGAGGAATATGTTAGAAGTGACGTAGTTTCTCCCATGTATTCACCACTTAAGAGTGGCATTATGTTATGTTTATGTCGGTTTACATTTTACTGTTACCGGCCCCATGATACGAGATCCTCATAGGGTGGGTTTCGGGTCGTGACAAGTTTTCTAAACACCCTTCATTAACATGGTACCCTTCCTCATCGTTCTTGTCCTAGCACATCTCAACAAAATGGTCATGTCGAATGCAAACATAGATGTATTCTAGACACTGTTCGAGCCCTTCTTATTTCCTCTTCTTGTCCTAAACAATTTTGGGGTGAGGTTGCCCACACTACCTTTTATACCATAAATCGCCTTGCTTCTTCGGTTACCAACAACCAATCACCATATGAATGCTTTTATGGCGTGTCTCCTGATTGTAGCCTTCTTCAGCTATTTGGTTGCACCTATTTTATTTTACTCCAACCCCATGAACGCACCAAATTAGAACCTCGAGCTCGTCTCTATTGTTGTTTGGGTTATGGAATTGAACACAAAAGCTATCAGTGTTGGGATCCATACACCAAGAGACTCCGTATTTTTTGTCATGTCATCTTCTGGGAACACAAAATTTTCTCCTCTTTCTGTCTCTCTTCATTTCATTTATCTTCTCCATCCACTCCTTCATTCTTTACTGATTCCTATATTGAGTTGTTTCCCGATGAGTCTCTTGACCCTTCCCTTACGGTCCCTCCTAAGTCCTCTACTTCATCTACTGATCTTGTCGCTGCTATTGATCCATCACAATCACTTGCATCATCTAATGTTGCTACTCTTGATCTACCTCTTCATCGTTCTTCATGAATATCATTGCTTTTCCACTATTCTCTCTCATTATGAGCCTTGCTCTTATCATGAGGCAAGTTCTAACCCCTTTTGGCAGCAAGCTATGATTGAAAAATTACAAGCCCTTGAGAAAACACGTACTTGGGACTTAGTTGATCTTCCTCTGAGAAAATATGCAATGGGCAGCAAATGGGTTTACAAAATCAAAACCCGCTCCGACGGTTCCATTGAACGGTACAAGGCTCGTTTCATCACCAAGGGATTTCAACAGGAATATGGAATTGATTATGAGGAAACCTTTGCCCCTCTTGCCCGCCTCGCGTCTGTTCGTAGTTTGCTTGTCATCACTGTTGTTCGCAAATGGAAGTTGTTTCAGATGGATGTTAAAAATGTATTTTTGAATGGCGACCTTCAAGAAGAAGTTTTTATGCAACCCCCTCCTGGCTATGTCCATCCTTCTCATAAGGTTTGTAAACTTCGTCGAGCTCTTTATGGCCTTAAGTAAGTTCTTCACGCTTGGTTTGCCAAGTTCAGCTCAGTTATTAGTGGCTTTGGATTCACTTCTAGTCTACATGATTATGGCCTCTTCATCTATAAGACTGACCATGGCATTATTCTCTTGCTTCTTTATGTTAACGACATGATCATCACTGGAAATGACCTTATTGGTATTACTGATCTCAAATGGTTTCTCGGTTAGCATTTTGAAATGAAGGATCTTGACTCTCTCAATTATTTTCTCGGTCTTGAGATCGCTTCTAACTTGAATGGTAATTATCTCTCTCAAGCCAAGTATGCCTCTAATATTCTTGCTCCCGCAGGGCTCACTGATAGTAAGACGACTCCTACACCATTTGAGCTCAATATTCGACTCACTCCATTGGATGGCATCCCCGCTACCTTATAAAACTTTGTATCGCCAATTGGTTGGGAGTCTTATCTACCTTATGGTTACTCGGCCTGACATTGCTTATGTTGTTCATGTTGTGAGCCAGTTCTTGTCTGCTCATCACTTTACTCATTATACTGCAGTTCTTCGCATTCTTCACTATGCCAAAGGCACCTTCTTCCATGGTCTTCATTTTTTAGCTCATTCCTCTTTGACTTGCGTGCCTATTCCGATGCTAATTAGGCAAGTGATCCTACTGATCGTTGTTCCACTATAAGTTTTTGCTTCTTCCTTGGTGATTCTCTAATTTCTTGGCGAAGCAAGAAATAGACTGTCACTAGCCGCTCTAGCACTAAAGCAGAATATCGTGCCCTTGTCGATGCCACTCAAGAGCCTATCTGGCTTCGTTGGTTTCTTGAAGACATGGGTTTGACCCACGCCACTGCTACACCTCTTCACTGTGACAATCAAAGTGCTATCCAAATTGCCTACAATGATGTCTTTCATGAACGTACCAAACATATTGAGATCGACTATCATTTCATTCGCCAACACCTTCGTCATAGTACTGTTATCTCCTTCCGGTTTCCTCAGTTGACCAAGTTGCCGATATTTTCACTAAAGCTCACCCTCTTGGACATCTTCACGATTTAGTTTCCAAACTCAAGTTAGTTTCGGTTTTCCCATCTTAAGTTTGAGGGAAAATGTTAACTATATGTATTATATTTATATATTATACATATATATTACGGTTTATAAGTAAGGTTAGGAGTTTTAGTATTATTCTAGCATATTCTGTTTCCTTTTTTCCCTGTTCCCTTTTCCATTGCCTTCCTTGTATATAGTTTCTTACTTTGTATGTTCTTTCAGCTCTTGTATATAAAGGAGTCTTCCCTTATAATATAATGTACTCAAAACATATATACATATATACTTCATTCGTTTCTCTCATCCCTGTCAAGAGGGGAAGGGATTGAGGTGGTAGACGTGTTCAATAGTAACGATGACTAGGTAAGGACAATGGTTGCTTAATAACGACGGTGATAGGTTAGAGTGGTGGTGGTGGTGCCGTGCAATGTTGATTGTGAGAGTGATGGATGGCTGGAGGTTTGGAGGAGATGTTTTTGGAGGGTGAGGAAGCAGACAAAATATTAAATTTAATTAAAAATATTAATAAACAAATAAAGAATATATATATATATATAATTGTACAACTTTTGTTAATGATATTAAGTCTATAATTCTAACGAAGATAAGTAATGTAATTAATTAAAATAAAGAAAATTTATTTATAATTATCAGTGATAAAATATAATTTATTCTTAAAAACTAAATTCAAGTTTTAAAAAATTGTTTGAGATTGAATTAATCCATCCGACTTGCGATCGCAGTAAACTCGGTCAATTACTTCCGGGATAATTTAAGGCTGGCAAATCAGGTTAACTCAAGCTATCCACTATCCACTTTGTCACTATCTGGACGTTGTTGAATTATTAGCCTATATTATTGCTGTTGCCATCACCATCATCATCTCCATCACTATCACTGACAGCTTTGTTATCATCTCAAGCAAGGAAAATGGTGGACGACTTCATCTAGGTCTCTTTTCCTGGACCAATCCTCTGCTCTCGGGTACAGGAATCTCTGTATTATATTTTTTTAAAAAAATTTATAATATAATCCTGAATGCATATGATATTAAATATTTTTTTATTAAATAATTTAATAATAAATAATATGACATATATAAAATAAAAAAATAAAAAAAATTGAAAGAAAAAAAATATATATTGAGTGGTGTCCGCTTAAAAACACCGTATTCACATTCAGGGCCTATAAGGCGCAACTCTATTTTATTGTACCAGTAGACAGTGATGGTTCTTCCTCTTTTGCTATCCCAAAATTATGCAAGCATTCTGTTATCTCAACTAATTGATGTGCAGAGTTACTCTGTATTAGGACTGCAAAATGCTGTTTCTGTCAAATATGTAATTGAGTCTTGCATTTCCTAAATGCAAAATTTCACCGACTGTTACTAAGAATGCAATTTCACTTTAATAGTGCATCGTACACTTGTTGATGTAATTACAAACTTTTATAAGCTGAAAGCGTTGCATATTTTGGTCATTTTGAGAGGCTTTCAGGGTCATTTGATTTCTAAAGAGTGAGTATATATAATCGATTTTTTAAATTTTTTTTTTTTCACTTCCAAACATAAGATAGTAAAATTTAATATAAAATAATAATAATAATAAATACATGTAAAATTATTTATTTAAAAACACCTTCAGTAATAACTCAAATTTTTACTCAAATTTGAATCAGAATATGAATAAAAATCATACTTGAATTATGTAATTTTCAATAATCACTTAAATTTTTTTAAAAATTTTCAACTTATCCCACTTTATCCTAAAAGTCAGTTAAACCATATGTGAACAGTAACAGGCCAATTTCATTGTGTTTGAGTTTCTTTAAAATTAGTATGTATTTTAAATATGTTGGAAATAAGTTTTTGAACATTTTAACTCAAATTTAAATGAGTTTGCTTTTGAGTAACTGTTGGACTGGAGATGTTCTAAAATTGAGTAAATTTATTCAAAAGTCCATGATACATAACATTTTCGTCTTCCAATAGCTGCTTACGAACTCACTCATTTTAAATAGTACTAATTACAAACATTTATAAGATTATGGCATTGGATGTTTTGGTCTCTGCAAGAACCTTTTTGATGGTCATCTGATCTTCTAAAAGCTGTGTATGAACTCACTAATTTGCTTTTGAAGCACCCGAGTAGCCTCAGATTTAGGATGAATCATATGATAGACATGCGATTCCCCCTCTGCTTCCACTAACTTCACTTCCTTCACCCCTTTCTTATGTAAAAACTCTGCATACATAACTCCCCTTTCCTTCAAGAAGTCCAAGCCCGCCACCTGAACCACCACCGCGGGGAACTCACTCCATTCAACCTCGGACAGTTCTGCCATCTCAAAGTTGCTTCCATAATAATCGCGGTTTGATCCTTCTGGCAAACTTAGTCTCCAAAGCGCGTCGGTCAACTTCACATCGCCGGTTGCTCCATCAGTCATCTCTCTCTCAGTCCTTTTTTCAGTTCCGAAATAAGGATGCACTGGCAACAATCCTTTGATTTTTACATGACAAACTTTGCTCTGAATAGTTCTAATAGCAACATGGTGAGCAATATTCCCTCCGCAGCTGTCCCCTGAGAGAAACACACGAGAGAGATCGGCTCTTTCAAGCCATGGATCAGAGTTTGCCTTGTGACTTAGCCACTCAAGCGAAGCAAAGCAATCATCAAAAGCAATGGGAAGCCTGTTTTCTGGTGCAAGGCGGTAGTCTACAGAGAAAACAATGGATTGGGATGCAACAGATAGATCTCCGAGGAACTGGTGGTACCCTAGCCATGTGGTTGAGCCAAAGCAAAAGGCACCACCATGGAAATAAACCAGAACTGGAAGATCACCGACTGGTTCTGGGTTGTCGGGAAGGAAGATCCTTGCAGTTATCGGCTTTGATCGATCAATGGTGACATCCTTGGACTTGAATCCGTCGGATGGCTCAGTTGAGGCAGGGGCTGTTTCAGGCGCAAAGCGTTCTACTGATCCATCAGAGAAGATTTGGAACAAACCTGGAATTTCGGCTACTATTGTGTGTGAGGACATCTTCTTAGAGATGGCTATGGGTGATTTGGGTGTTTAGGAGTTTTTTTACATAGAAGTACGGAGTCTGTGAGGGCATTAAATAGGTTAATTGGGCTTATAGTGGAAGGCCCAATAGAATTAAAAGGAAAGTATTATGTATTTTAATTTATATTAAGATAAATTACACTTATATTTTATAATATTTTTAATAATTATAGACCATTTCTCTCTTCTCTAAGTAATTAAGTTGCATTTTCCTCTATAGGTGTTGTCCGCTTGAGGTTGACTAATTAAATTGCATTTTTCTGTAAGTGTTGTCCGCTTGACGGTGTTAACAAAAATTACAATTTTATAATTTTATTCTTATTTTTTTATTAATTTTTAATCAAAAAGTCAAACGATGATGTCCTCTCTCTCTTACGCACTTACCTGCCCACATATATACATACGCATATACACATACATTTACCCACATATATAACATACATATTGATATAGATACAAATTTATAACTTTATTCTTATTTTTTTTATTAATTTTTAATAAAAAAGTCAAACGATGATGTCCTCTCTCTCTTACGCACTTACCTGCCCACATATAAACGTACGCATTTACACATATACATTTATAGATACAATTTTATAATTTTATTCTTCCTTTTTTATTAATTTTTAATCAAAAAGTCAAACGATGATGTCCTCTCTTACGCACTTACCTGTCCACATGTATACATATGCATATACACACATACATTTACCCACATATATAACACACATATTGATACAGATACACATAAAAATTAACATGGGTGATACTCTCTCTCTATCTATCTATCTATATATATATATATTATATTATGAACATAAAATCAACTCTTACGTTTGAGAGTGACATCTAACATATATCAAAGCTAAATGACTCAATTATCCTACTAGACTAGTCAACATACATAGTTGTAATAGAGGAACTCAAACAAAACCCTCAGTATCATTCATCTCATCACGAGTAAGTTAGCCAACCTACTGGTAGCACTCCAGACGAAAAGCGTGGATGACCAATTTCAAACCATTAAACATGGGCTGATTGAGGAGGATTTCGATCTCCCAACAAATTTGGGAGTAAAATCCCATGCATGATACCAACCGTGACATGATATATTGCTAATAGGAGAATCAGCTGAGATTAAGAGAGTCATCTTCGGATCACCTCCTACTACTTAAATACCGAAACCATCAGTTCAAAGGTACACCAAACTTTGTATTTGTCTTTCTTCTTTATTTGTATTCTCAAACTAACATCACGCTAACTTGACCGGTGGAGGCTCTTTGACCGGCACCACACAATCCTCTTTGACCATGCATCAATAGTATTTTTTCCCTTCTTATAAGAAGACACACATTGGTGGAGGATTTATTCCTCACAACATGTATGCATTTATATATATATATATATATATGATGCTGCACTTTTTGGTCAGTAGGGGCTCCGAACGCCGTTGCCTGAAGAACACTCAAAGAAAAGGATCAGAGGGCCACCGGATTGGTTCCGGCAGTAGCCGCTCCGATGCTTAAGTCAAATAAACTGAATTGAAAGACTGTGATGTAAACCAAAGAATGAGCATAAATGTAAAGCGTACCTCTAGGATTTAATTTATAGGTTGTGGCTTTCCTAAGTTGATTAGGATTTGGAGCCATGTATATAGGGATTTGATCATCGGAGAACAACAGTTAGCATGTTGGACACTGCGCTTGATAGATATCCGTAAGTGGCAGTTTCCTTGTTGATGACTATTTCCTTTTCCTTTGCTCGATAGGATATTTAAGGCGGTAATGAGTTCTGAACCTTGGAGGATGCTCTAAAGGCCTTATGCTCGGACCTGTGAGTTCTGAAGGCTAAGTACAAAAGCCTGCTTTGAATGGCTGAGTCTGCTCTGGATGGCCGAGCTATTTCTGGTCTGTAGTCACACGTGTCACGTGGAGACTGGTCTGTCACTTTATGGTATATCAATATATATATATATATATATATATATTGATGCTGCGCTTTTTTTATCAGTGGGCTCCAACCTCCTTTGCCTGCCGAATACTCAAAGAGAAGGATCAGAGGGCCATCGGGTTAGCTCCAGTAGTAACCGCTCCGATGATTAAGTCAGTAAACTGTATTGAAAGACTTTAATTGAATATAATTGAATCAGCAAGAATGTAACGGCGTACCTTACGGTTTTATTTATAGGTTACAGATTTCCTTAGTTGATTAGGATTTGGAGCCATGAATATAGGGATTTGATCATCAGAGAGTGGCAGTTACCATGTTGGATACTACGCTTAAGAGATATCCATGGGTGGCAGTTTCTTTGTTGAAGACTGTTTCCTTATCCTTAAATCGGTAGGGTGCTTAAGGCGGTGACGAACTCTGAATCCCGTTGTGTGGAACTTCTGGGCTGAAGGTGAGACTGAGGGTCACGTGGGCTTCCGATCTTGTAGCTCTGAAGGCTTTAGTGTTTGAGCCTGTTCTGAATGGCCGAGCCCTAGATGCTTTGTAGTTACATGTGTTATATGGAGACTGGTCTATCATTTTATGATATATCAACTACTTCCCTCTCCCGAGCCCTAGTTTTAGCTCAACACGTAACTAAGGCTACGGGTTCTCGAAAAGGCATGCGCCCTGTCTTTTCGTTTTTCAAGACGACTGTTGGTACGTGATTTATTGCGCAGCCGTCGCTTGGGCTTTCGAGGCCACCCCTTCCTCCAACCGTCAGGACGGTTTGGCGGGGTGGTGTTTTGATATTAAGAGTCTATATATAGGGGAAGGGGGTGTGTTCACGTCTATTCTCCCTGCTCTTTGCTTTCAAAATGTTTTTCTGTTAAAGTGAATGGAGTTTTTGTGAAAGTTGCTGCCGTCAGGAGCTTTCTTCCGTTTCCACTATCAGGCTTGACTTTTTCATCACCTTTTATTTATTTTTCTTCTTTCTCTCTCTTCTTCTTTCTTATTTTTGCCACGTCAGGCCTCAAACAGTGTGTTTGGCATTGGCGATGGCTTTTTTTTTATATATATTTTTGCCATGCCAACCTCAACAATATGTTAGGCATCGGTAATGGCACATAAAACTCTTTGGAGTTGATTGTGCCATATGTAGTAGGTTGTAGTTCCTCCTCTTTCCCTTTGTTATTTTCATTGTTTTATACTAACTTGTGCATCTGATGTTTTGCAGTCCATGCATGGTCTCGTTGCCATCATGGATCCGGAGATGATTGACGATCTTCAGTCCGAGTTGGATGAGACCAAGCTATGGCTAGGGACAGCCCAGTCCTCCACCTCTGCTACCAAGGAGAGGTCGAAGGAGGCAGTGACCTTCTTGTCCATTTTAGCATCCGAATAAGACTTTCCTGCTCGGAAGTGGGAAGTCCTTGATTTGGCCGGGGCTCGGAGTGTTGATGATGATGAGGATGATTATGATGAAAACGACGGTGAGGTGCCCCCTCCCATCCTTCCTTTGACAGAAACTCCTGCTCAGGCCTATGAGGATGCGATGTGCTGAATTTGAGGAGAATGAAGGAGGAGAGCTGACGACGACATGGGACTCAAAGCCCTCTTCCTTCATTTAAATCGGAGCCAAGGAAAGTGATGATGACGGCTTGGGATTCAAGATCCTTTTCCTTATATCAAAGAAACCAAAGGAAGAAAGTGATGATGACATGGAGCAGAATGACAACTTGTCCAAACTAGTTGTAGTTTAGGGTTGTACTTTGTTTCTTTGTAAATCTTCTGAATTGATGTAATTCACTATTAATGAAACTGAGTTCTTTTCTTCAAAACTGGTGTATTCTCTGTTATTTATCAAATGAAAATCTACTTTTCTTCAGAGCTTGAGCATGTTCTCAATTTTTTACTATCTCTTTGGAATAGCTTTACTTGTAAATTTTGATAATATGCCAAGTAAATTTCAACATTGTTCCAACTCATCACTGCTCTGTAATGTATGCTTGGGCTCTAGCCCTGTAAGGAGAGTGTTCGAGAGTCGGACATACTTCAGACCTCCTTATCAAACTGAGAATGTATTGAGCAAGATCTTCCAAATAGAAAAACTTGTGTAAATAATCAATCACCGTAACTTAAACAAATCTTTTGCAATTAGAACTTTGGTCACCAGGATTGATAACAACTAAGTAGGAAGGTCTGTATAGACATTTGAACCAGAGCTGGATCTAATAATAGGAGTAGTCGAATCAGAACAGGTGTTGAATAACTTTGGGCAGTGAGACTTGTAATGATGCTTGAGTACATCCATCTTGATCTGTTTGGAAGAATTGTGATGATAACCTGAGCAAATTCTTCACTACTGGAGCTTGTGTCCTCTAGGTCTAATAATAATTGGATAAGAAGACGTTAAACAAGTCTTCCATAATCGGAGCTTCTATTATCATGACTGATAAAGGCCGAACAAACAACTTGGTAATAATTGAACCGGAGTTGGTATTGATTGATCAAAAGACCTCTGTAGCTTATGTAATAGAGCGATCTAGTCTTCTACTATTAGTTCGGGAGGTAACCGAGCAGGTTGAAAAAATTATAGATACTCTAATATAGAGGTGGTCCAGACCTTTAACACTTGCATAGGTTACAAGGTTTTTAGGGGTCTTGTACATTAAGATGGGTCTTGTACATTAAGATGGATCAGATCTGTAACACTTGCATGGGCTGCAAGGTTTTTAGGGGTCTGTACATTAAGTCAGTAAACTGTATTGAAAGACTTAAATTGAATATAATTGAATCAGCATGAATTTAATGACGTACCTTAGGGTTTTATTTATAGGTTATGGATTTCCTTAGTTGATTAGGATTTGGAGCCATGAATATAAGAATTTGATCATCGAAGAGTGGCAGTTACCATGTTGGATACTGCGCTTGAGATATATCCATGGGTGGCAGTTTCCTTGTTGAAGACTGTTTCCTTATCCTTAGCTAGGTAGGGTGCTTAAGGCGGTGACAAACTCTGAATCCCCTTGTGTGGAACTTCTGGGCTGAAGGTGAGACTGAGGGTCGCATGGGCTTCCGATCTTGTAGCTCTGAAGACTTAGTGTTTGAGCCTACTCTGAATGACCGAGCCCTAGATGCTCAAGATTAATACAGTTATTTGAAAAAAAATAATAAATTTATATTTTTTATTAATACTATTTTTCAATAATTTTAATAAAAATAATAGAAAGATTTTAAAAAATATTAAAAATGTTAGTCTAATTATTGGATGTGGAAGAAGATGAGGTTATTGTAATTATTTATAAAAAATAAAGTCATGGCACAGATGCCAAGACATGAAGTTTCATTGATTGGGGCACCGATCATGAGGGAGAGCAATTGTTGGCAGGCGTGCACTAACCAAAGTAGTAGCTAAATAGAAGAAGTGATAACATGGGAGAGAGAAATATCAGTGTCACTTTTGAGTATTCAATATTTATGATTTAATTGATATGTATAATATATACGTGTGTGTGTGTGTGTGTGATCTTATGTGAAATAATAGCGTATAATGTATGTGTTAATTAAATTGTTAATAAAGTAATTTGTGACTGACTCTAATATTTTTCATATGTTAATTTTTGTGTAAGATTTTAAGTGATAAAAAAATATTAATGTTTAGTCGCGAGTGGGTTTCACTCGTAATTTTCTTAATACATGTATTACACGTGCGTACATAATCACATGTGACAATAATACATATAATATATACGCCAATTAAATTACGAGTTTTCATGTTGCAACATTTTTCTAAGTTATAAAAGTTGTGAATCTAAGTTTCTATGGAAAAAAAAAAAAGGGATTGTACTGTTGTAGTAAGAATGACTCTATACGGGGTGGGGGAAAAAATTTGGTAACGTCGTGTAGTGGATAAGGGATAATGAAAGGGGAGTCATTATTGGGTGTAGGCCTATAAATAGGTCGAATCTTATCCAGTCTAATCCAGTTTTAGACCTGTTTACATAAAATTCGAATGCCAACTTGTATTATAACAATACTCGGCCCATGTTATCCATCTACTCCACTCCTTAGGCTACGAACTTGTGAAACATTTAGATATATCTCCATTGTTCGATTAACCACTTTGCTTTGACCATCGGTTTAAGGGTGGCATGCAGAACTATAATTAAAATTTGTGCCATTCAACTTGAACAATTCTGACAAAAATATGCTAGTAAATGTGGGATCTCAATCGCATACAATGGTCCTAGGCATTCCATGCAACTTGAAGATATTATCAAAGAAAATTCGTGCGACTCCAATAGCCGTGTATGGATGTGATAAGGGAATAAAACGGGCATGTTTAGATAGCCTATCAACAACTACCAAAATAGTGGTCTTTCCCTTAGATAGTAGCAGACCATCAACAAAATCCATAGAAATATCTTTCCATATTTGGCTTGGTATAGAAAATGGCTGGAGTAATCCTGTTGGGGAAAGTTGTTCTATTTTGTGCCGTTGACATGTGTCACATGCAACAATAAATTCTCTAATATTTCTTCTTATACCCATCAAATAAAAATTTGCTCTAATTCTTTGGAGAGTTTTTTGATACCTTTCATGCGTATTGTTGTGAAACTGACCAATAATATCTTTAATTAAGGAAGAATTTTCAACAAGATAAATAATTTTCTTAAAAAAGATAACTCCACCCTTGAATTCCCATGGGCCCACTGCTTCGCCCCCTTTGATGCGCTTAATTAATCCTTGCAAATCTGAATTGGACTTAACTTCCTCTTTGACAACCTCTACCCAATTAGGAATTGGCTGGGTAATAGTTGCAAGTTCTCCACTTTCCCCTCTTGTATTTTCTCTTCTAGAGAAAGAATCAGCCACAATATTCTCTTTCCTCTTTTTATACTCAATAACAAAATCAAATCTCATCAATTTATACAACCACTTTTCCTGAGCTGTAGTAGTAATCTTCTGGTCCTACAAATACTTCAAGTTATGTTGATTAGTTCTCACCAGAAATTGTCGCCCCAATAAATATGGACGTTACTTTTGCACAGCCAGTACTAATGCTAAAATCTCCTTCTCATATGTGGACAACAACAAGTTCTTCCCTTGTAAGGCTTAACTGTAGAACACTATTGGCCTTTCTTGCATTAAGACAGCTCCCACACCCGATCCACTATCATCACATTCAACAATAAATTCGTTTGAGAAGTCAGGTAAACCTAAAACCGGAGCTTTAGTTGTAGCTTCCTTTAAATTTTAAAAAGCTACTTCAGAAACTACTGTCCATACAAAGGAGTCCTTTAGCATTGCGGTAAGTGGTCGAGCTATTTTACCATAGTCTTGGATAAACTTTCGGTAATAACCTAGTTAACCTAAGGAAGCCTCTCAAAGCCTTAAGCATAGCAGGTTTAGGCCAGCTTATCATCACAGAAATTTTGTCCTGATCCACAACAAAACTTGTATCAAAAATTATATGGCCAAGGTATTGCACCTCACTTCGACCAAAATAACACTTTTTTTTTTAGCAAATAATTTGTGAGATCTTAGTACAACCAATGTAGTTTTTAAATGCTGAAAATGTTCATCCCAAGATTTACTATATACGAGAATATCATCAAAAAATACAAGGATGACTTTGGCAAATAGTTTTGAAATACCTCATTCATTAGAGCTTGGAAGGAAGATGGAGCATTGATAAAGCCAAATGGCATTACCAAAAACTCATAATGGCCATGATACGTTGGGAAAGCCGTCTTTGTTGTGTCCTCAGGTACCACTCAAATTTGATGATACATACTTCGCAGATCAAGTTTTGAGACTACTTTTGCTCCATTTAATTCATCCAAAATTCATCAATAACTGGAATTGGAAACCGGTCTTTGACTGTGATCTTATTAAAAGCATGATAGTCAACACACATGCACCATGATCCATCATGCTTTTTAACTAAGATTACTAGTGATGAATAAGGGCTATTGTTGTGTTTGATCACGCCAGAAGAGAGCATTTCTGACCACTAATTTTTCTATCTCAGCTTTTTGATAATATGGGTAACGATAGGGCTTGACACATATGGGTCACTTTCCCTCTATCAAGGGAATTTTGTGATCATGGGCCCATGGAGGTGGTAGGTAGTGGGGCTTTTTAAATACATCCTGGAAGGTTTCCAAAATCTACTACAATTGTGGATGTGGATGTTGAAATCCATCCTTATCCTTATAGAGTAGGGTTCTAAGAGAAAATAATTGGAGCAACATCCATTTTTTACTTTTTCTTGCTTCACAACTAAATTTAAGTTCCCCAATTATCTTATCATCTGGAATGGAAACCCCTTGAAGAACCACCTTTCTATCTGCCACATTGAATCTTATCTGCAACTTAGCAAAGTCCAATAAAATAAGGCCAAGTGTACGCAACCATTGCGTGCCAACACAATATCATATCCTTCTAACACAAGCAAATAAAAATCCACAAAAATAGGCATTCCTTGTAAAATTAACTTCACATTAGTGCACTTACCCGGGCTAGATAATGTTTCACCTGAAGCCACTATAACTTCAAATCGTCCTCCATTCTCAAGTTGTAAGCCTACCTTTTTAGCAAGAACTTCACTCATAAAATTATGAGTGCTCCCCGAATCTACTAGAACAGTGGTTGATATGTGCCCAATGCCTCCCCTTACCCTCATTGTTTCTGATGCATATGCACCTAAAATAGCATGCAAAGAAATCTCAGGCAACTCTTTGAAGTCTCCATGATTGGTTTCTTCTTCATCCATAATAATGTCTCCATCTGCTTCCTCAAAACAAGCTTCAATTAAGAATAACTTCTTGCATCGATGTCCAAGAACAAACTTTTTCATTACAGTTATAGCATAACCCTTTTGCACGTTGCTCGTGCAATTCAATTGTTGACATTCTCTGAACTGGAAGAGTAGAGTAGCTGGTTGTTGTCTCCTTGTTGGGCAGAAAATTCTTCTTCAAATCTGGTATTGAGGTAGTCTGCCGCTGCGAGGCATTGCCAGCTTCGTATAAGCGGGCTAAGCCAATTGCAAATGATAAAGTTATAGGACGCCCAGAGAGTACATCAGCCTTGATAGTGTCCTTCAGTCTACTAATAAAACAACTGACTTGGCAATTTTGTGGGAGGTGTCTCGCCGTGATAACAACTTCTCAAATCTGGTCTGATAATCACGTATGGATCCAACTTGTTGCAACTTAGTTAACTCTCTAAACAAATCTTGGAATTGAAAAGGGCCATATCGTGCATGCAGGCCATCAAAAAACTCCTGCCAAGTCATCACACCCCCATCTTGCTTAATCAATTAGTACCACAACTGAGCATCTCATTCCAAATGGAAGGATGCAAGTGCCACACGTTTTTCTTCCGGCATCTGATGGAATTGAAAGAATTGTTGCACCCTACAGACCTAACTTCTTGTGTCTTTTTCGTCATTAAAGCATGGGAAATCCAATTTGACAAATTTTGGAGCATAGGATTGTTGTGAACCATTCTAACTAGTCCCAATGGTGTTGCCAGATCGTCCCCTATGGTTCTGGAGTGGGGCCATTGAGTTCTGCCCTTCTTCTCACTCGAGTGGAGGCGGAATAGTTTGTAAACTAAGCTTACCGAATAGCTCTATAATCTTCTCCAGAATCTTTTGTTGACCAGTGGTGAGAGAGCCCATTTTAGTTTCCAACTTCTCCACTGTCTGATCCATGCCCTCGCTCTGATACCACAATGGTACGTATTGAGGACTGTTCCTCTTTTGTTTGCTGGAACCTATTCTGAAAGCAGGGAAATATATTCTATTAAAGCAAGAGTGATATATACTTAGGTTGACTGAGGAACCTTGGCCTTTAATATAACATAGAGTGTTGAAAAGAAATAAATATCTGATCTTTTATTCATGATCTTCCTAATCTTATATAGGCATCCAACTCAACGTTCACTGCCAAAAAATAAGGGAAAAAGAAGTTACAATGATTTACTTCCATCAAAAAAGGAGAAGACTAGCTCTTCCCATAATACCAGGTCTTTCCTTAACAACTTGGACTCAACTTCTTAATTTATCCTCTACTAATTAGGACTCCAAACTAGAGATAAACAACCCATCCAGAAATTTATTTAAGAAAAATTAAAAGAGAAAAGCTACTACGTAACATAATCAATCCTCTATGTAGTCCTTTACGTAATGTCCTTATCTGCTGACCGTGATTTTTAGTCGTACTCTTTGCAGCAACCCACTTCAGCCACGATCTAACTTTTTTCAAATCCACACAAGCCGTGCAGTGTTACTAGAAGTGTCTTAAGATTATCTTTTAGCAAAAACCTTCACATTTACCTTTGTGAAGAAGGGGCTATATTGAATCCAAACTCTAGAACATATGATTTAATCATAGATATTCAAGAAGTGTCAAATGCTTAAAATGGATGCAAGTTATGTCATCTAGAATGAAAAAAATGTAACTCTTTACTAAAATCTTCTGTCACTTTGTTTATATAGACTACCTAAACCTAGTTAAACTTGGATTAGGGAAACCAATAAGACTTTTTCAAAAGTCAACACATGTTTAGATAGGAAAGGGTTTTTCATTTAGAAGAAGCTCCATTTGACTTAGATTAGGGAAACCAATAAGAATATTTGAAAAGTCAACTTGTGTTCAAATAGGAAAGGGTTTTTTGTTTAGACGAAGCTCTCTTTGAATGAACCTTGACCGCATTCTAACGGCCTGGGTACAAATTTCTCTATTTTCTTAGTTTCAAATTTCAACTCGAGTTCAAAACTACAAAGTGTCAAAGGAACACTTATTAGACATATATTAATAATTTTTTAAGACTATAGTCAAAACTAAAAATTTCCTAACCAAAGTTAAATTAAAACATAAGTCCCGTAGGGAATCCCAAACATTAAAACATTAAATACATATACATTTTACAAATGCGCCTAACATGAATGCATGGTGTGCACGTGTGTTTATACCTTTCATGTAGTAGATCTGAAGTGATAAATTGTTGTGAATATTCTTCATATTTAGAAGTGCAAAGTTCTAATTCAATATAGTCTGATTAAGTTTTCAAGAAAATGATAAGTTAACGTTGTAACGGGAGCGATACTTAATCTAAGCTAACAATTAAAGACTCAATAAAGACTTAACACACGTTTTCCTCACATTAAATATTGATTGAAAGTTGACAATATCGCTTATATTGTGTGCAACCATGGCCTCCATAGAATTATGTTATAGGGAAGGGAAAATCTACCACCATGAGCCCAGCAAACACAATCTTCTTCTGTTCTCCTATTCCTATTGTGTGTAGTTTAACTATCTTTCTTGGCTGACATGGTTCACCGTTGAAATTTGCCTTGGTCGTTCTGGTTGGGTATATCTCCAATTTTGCAATTTTTATTTTCTCCAATGTCATCATGAAAATGACATTTTTTGAGCTTTCCATATCCAACAAGATCTATCTGACTTCAAAGTTTTAGATTATCAGTGTGGTCACAAGGTTGTCATTGTGTGGTTGATGAATCGCCTATAAATATTCATCTATAATAGTGATGCTGCACTTTTTGACTCGCAATAAGTTATGGGCTCCGTGACCTGTAGAACACTCAGAAAGACGATCAGAGGTCCACCGGATTGGCTCTAGCGGTAGCCGCTCTGATGCTTAAGTAAGTAAAAGGAATTGAAAGACTGTATTGAAAGCCAAAGAATGAGCATTAAAGTAAAGCGTACCTCTAGGGTTTAATTTATAAGTTGTGGCTTTCCTAAGTTGATTAGGATTCGACGCCATGAATATAAGGATTTGATCATCGGAGATTGTGGTTACCTTGTGGAGCGCTGCATAGAGATAACCATGGATGGTAGTTTCCTTGTTGAAGACTGCTTCCTTATTCCCTGCTCGGAATCCGCTAAGGCGGTGACGAGTTCTGTAGTGTTGGTCTGGACCCTGTGATCAGTTCTGGATATATATGTTCTGAAGGTGTATGTTCGGTCACTTCCGACCTGATGTGATGATCTGTATGCTTGAGCTTTTAGTCATTGGCTGAGTGAGAATCATGTTGGCCGAGCATGAGTCGGATTATGGTCATACGTGTCAAGTGTTGATTGGCCTGTTCTTTTATGGTATATCAGTTACTCCCCCCCCAAGTCCTTGTTTGATGCTAGCAAGCAACTAGGGCTAAGCCTTTTTCAGAGAGTCATGTGTCCTGTCCGTTCGCCTCCCAAGGCAACTGTTAGGGCGCCATTTATTGCGCAGCCGGAGATTAGGTCTTTTCAAGGTCATCATTGTTCTGGGCCGATAGTTAAGTTTCTCGAAATCACCATTGTTCCGAACCGTCATGGCGTTTGGTTTGGTGGGTCCCTTCTGATAATGTGCTTTATAAATACGAGATAAGTTTTTGAAATGACCTTTCCCCGTCATTTTTTACTATGCCAGAAGATTTCATTCGCCATTGTTGGTCTGTGCGACCTTGAAGAATACTGATTTCCTGAGTTAGAACAAGTTCGACTGATTTTCCCTTTTCTCTTGCTTCTTTCTTCTTGAATCCGAGAATAATGTCCGCTCCTTCTGAATCCCCAATTGTGAATGAGGGAGTGGGAAACCCTTCTGAGATGACTGTTCCATCTCTTGTGGAAGATGTAGGTAACCCTGCTCCCGAAGTTATTAGGGAGAGGCCTGTTAATCCTCCCACTAGTCCTAGAGTTAGGATAGTTGATGCTTTTGAGGAGCCCCGAAACAGGGCTGGGGAGACCTCTGGTAGGTCTTCCCGTAGAGAAGAGGGTGAGAGTGCTGTCACTCAGAGCCTTCTGGACGAGTGGAGGGCGAAATACAATTTTCTCCCCGAATGTGACCTGCAGAGTGCCGGGCCCCATGGATCGTCCCCAAAATGTTGAAACAGGGGAGATTTGTGTTTACCTTTGCCTGGTTCGAAATGGGCTTGAGACTCCCATTGTCGGATTAGTCAGGCAATTCTTTTGTTGGTACAAGCTCTGCCTTGCCGACCTGAATCTCAATAGCTGGCGGCAGCTTCTAGGGTTTGTGGTGTTGGGACACTTGAACAAGGTGGATGTGTCTCTGGACTTGATCCGTAGCAATATGGATCTGAAGTTCAAGCAGACGGAAGGCCTTTTCTATATGTCCTTCGAGAAGGGGTTCCGACCCCTGTCCTCTGTTCCCACTTCCAATAAAACGTGGAAGAAGTGGTACTTCTTCGTCGAAGGAGGATGGGAGCATGAAGGCTTTCAAGAAGGAGAGGCCTCGCCATTCCCTCGTGTTACGGGTCATAAGGGTGAGGCTTATTCCTTTAGATTTACTTTTAGCCTTGTTATGCCTTCCAAACTGATAAACTGATATATCTTTCCTTACTTGTGTGCAGTCAAGAGCGTTTGGAAGAGGCCCGATTTTACTGAAGTACTGCGAGATCAGTACCGAGTACTGCTTTCGACTTCTAACCGAGCTCATTCTGTCATTGTAACTTCGGAGCACTTGATGGCTGCCTGTAATGCAGAGCTTAAGAAGAGGCTGACATCGAAATGGGCGGTGCCGGAGGCCCAAGCGGTGGGGGAGGCTTCCTCCTGAGCTGAGCCTGATGCTCCCATTGAAAGTAAAAAGAAGGAGGTTGATCTTTGGCTCTCCTGAGCCAGCCCCTGCCAAGGCTGAGAAGGCCGAGCCTGCCGTTCCTGTATCGGCCGTTCCTCCTGCCCCTTCCGGTCCAAGCAGAAGGTCTAGGAAGGGGAAAGCACCTGCTGCAGCCGTCCGAGCCGTTTAATGAGCCGGACTATCAGATTGCCAAGAAGGCATTTGATCAAATATGGGCTCAGGGCCCACACCGATACAGAGGGGATGACCCCTCCAAGCTGATGAATCTCCAGATGAGGGTAACTTCTGAAGCTTTTTCTTGACTTTTATGTTTGCTTATTTGTTCAATCTAAATTGTCTGTCTTGCTTTGTGCAGAGAATGCATAGTTTGGCTGCTCTGATGGTGACCCCCATGGGCCTTGAGGAGGCCGAGAAGCTGAAGGCCGAGATGGATGAGATGAGGCTGGAGCTCGGGACAGCTCGAGCCAAGGTTTAGACTAGCGGAGGAGGGTCTGAAGGAAGCTACCACCAACCTTACCGTGGCAGAGTCTGAGAGGGACATATATGCTCAGAAGGTTGAGGGGCTTCAGGCGGAGTTAGTTAATCTCCAAAGTTCCTTCGATCAGAAGGTTCAGGAGGCAGTTGATCACGCCAGGGCTGAGACTGAGATGGAATTGAAAGATGAAGTTGAACAGATGGGTGATGACCTGATCCGGTTCGGTTTTGAAAGCTTCCGAACTAGATTCCAGACTCAGTTCCCAGGTTTTGAGGTTTCATCAATCGTTCCCCCTGAACCTACCTCATCTCGTCCTGATTCGAACAAGACGGCTGGGGCTACTGCCCTCAACTTGGAAGAGGACGCAGGCCCTTCTGGGAAGTCTTGAGGCTTTATGGGTTTTTATGTCTTTTTGTTTTTGCTACTTCTTTTTGATGTAATGGATGTATACTTCCGATCAATAAAATTGACTTTCTTTCAGATTCTTCTTGTGTTCTTACCTTCTGTGCAATTCTGTCGTAAGCGTGGCCATTTTGAGCCTTTAGATCAACTGTTCAGTAGTCAATAATTGCTTTCTGAACTTCGATACTTGTCACTGAATAGTGAATGTAGATTAACTTTAACTGCTTCATTATAATAAGACCAGAAAGTAAATATAATCAGATAAACAGAGCCCAATAGAGTGGGCGTAACCTTCTGTAGAGCTCTGAGATAGACTGCTCTGAATCAAGAGCTTGTGATGATAACCAGGCAGCTTGTGCTTGTCGTTATGATGCTCGGCATGCTGTTTTCGAGCATTCAGGATCAAGATATATCTGAGCTATTTGGCCTTTGTGATATGACCTGCCTGTCATAAGATAATTAAGACTGGAGGGTCTGAAGCTCGAATAGGGGGTCTGTACACTTAGACTTTGTTCCCCTCCCTGTCAATTCGGGAGCTTCAGTGCTGGACTGTGGTCTCTATTTAGAGAGTTCTGTACCCTGTCTCTTGGTATATCGAAGAGGCACATTTAATGCACCGTTTATTTATTTGATCGTCGTTTAGGATTTCGAGGCCACTCTCTTTTTCACTGTTGCGACGGTTCGGTTAGGTAGCTTTTGGACTTGAAGGGTCTATATATATGAAAACGAGGGCATATGGTTGCGCTCAATCCTTTTGTTCCCCGAATTGTTCTTTTGTAAGAGAGACTTCATATGCTGCCTGGAGTTTTGCCATTCGCCTGGAGATGATGGATGATTCCTTGCCTGAGTTAGGAATGATTAAACTGTGGCCGAGAGTTAACCTTCCCCTATTTTCAGTCTCCAAGGAAGGATTGAAGGAGGCACAAGTCTTCTTGTTTCCTTTGGCATCCGGTCGAGATTCCTCCGATTGGTGGTGGCCCCTTCCTTGATTCAACCGAGGCTTGGAGCGCTGGTGATGAAGACGAAGGTGAGTTGCCTCCTCTTCCTCATGTCTTGTCAGAAACCCTTGCTCCAATCGGCTGGGGTGTGACAACTGATGTAAGGAGGATAAACGGAGGTCCCTTGAGACCCAGAGCCCTCATCCTCCGTTGGTCGTGAGACCAGTGATAGTGATGATGAAATGGCCTGGGTGCTTCTTGATGCGGATTGGGGTTCAGAGTTCCTTCCTTTCAAATGGAGCCTGTGGCAGCGGTAATGGAAGTTTTGGATCCTGTGCCCCTTTATCATCCCATGAAGAAAGCCATGATGTTGCAAAGTGTAGCTTCTGTAGTAGCTTCTGTAATAGCTTCTATTTTATTTCCAGTCTTTGTACTGATGTAAATCTTCTGATTTATCAATAAAATTGAGTTCCTCTTTCTCAGATCCGATGTTCTCTGTATTCGAATGTGCTCTTCTGTAGTTAAGATACTTTCTCGTGCACTTCTGATATATGAATGTTCTAAGAATAGATCAAAGAAACTTAGAAAAATGCGTGAATTAAAGTACTTTACTTCTGATCGGTACCATAATACTTGTTGCTTGTTTGACAGATAAGCCAAATAATATAAATATCAGATCTGAGGTGTTCCGATCTTGGAAACTTTAGTTTGTAAACGTTCGGAACTTCTGTCTTTGGATGGACTAGATCATATAATCTGCTGATCGAAGACGGACCAGGCTCGAAAGGACTGTCCATTAGGGTAGCCCAGGCTCTGAAGGCCCGAATATTTAAAAAATAGACCAAGTATTTAAGACCTGTATATTATGGACCAGGCTCTGAAGGCTTGTGCACTATAAATGGACCAAGTACTGAGACTTGTACATTTATGGACCAGGCTCTAGAGGCCTGTGCATTATAGATGGACCAAGTACTGAGACTTGTACATTTATAGGACCAGGACTCTGGAGGCCTGTGCATTATAGATGGACCAAGTACTGAGACTTGTACATTTATGGACCAGGCTCTAGAGGCCTGTGCATTAATAGATGGACCAAGTACTGAGACTTGTACATTTATGGACCAGGCTCTAGAGGCCTGTGCATTAATAGATGGACCAAGTACTAAGACTTGTACATTTATGGACCAGGCTCTGGAGGCTTGTGCATTAATAGATGGACCAAGTACTAAGACTTGTACATTTATGGACCAGGCTCTGGAGGCTTGTGCATTGATAGATGGACCAAGTATTGAGACTTGTACATTTATGGACCAGGCTTTGGAGGCCTGTGCATTAATAGATGGACCAAGTACTAAGACTTGTACATTTATGGACCAGGCTCTGGAGGCCTGTGTATTAATAGATAGACCAAGTATTAAGACTTGTACATTTATGGACCAAGGCTCTAGAGGCCTGTGCATTAATAGATGGACCAAGTACTAAGACTTGTACATTTATGGACTAGGCTCTGGAGGCCTGTGCATTGATAGATGGACCAAGTACTGAGACTTGTACATTTATGGTCCAGGCTCTAGAGGCCTGTGCATTAATAGATGAACATTTTTATGGAAGTAAAAGAAAACCTCTCTACTGATAATACTTCCGTAAGTGTTCCACATTCCATGGCCTAGGAACAGTCTTCCCAGTCAGGTCTTTTAGCCAGTAGGTGGTAGGCCAAACAACCTTTGTTACTTTGTAGGGGCCTTCTCAGTTTGGTGACAACTTTCCCATGGTGGGATCCTTGGTGTTTTGAAAGACTCTTCTTAAGACGAAGTCTCCAACTTGAAAGCTGATTGTCTTAAGTCCTACCTTGGATTTGTTGACCATTCTCTGTTGATAGGCTTCCATCCTGATGCTGGCCTGATCCCTTCTCTCTTCGAGCAAATCCAAGTTTTCCATCAGCTGCTGATCATTGGATTCTTGCTCAAAGGCCTCAGTTCTCAGGGTTGGCATACCGATCTCAACCGGAATTACTGCTTCTGTTCCATAGGCTAGTGAGAAGGGAGTTTCAGAGGTGGGAGTTCTTCTGGTTGTTCTGTAGGCCCAAAGAACTCCAGGGAGTTCTTCTGCCCACTTCTCTTTGGTCTGTTCCAACCTTTTCTTTAACCCGTCAAGGATTGTTCGGTTGGTGACCTCTGCTTGCCCATTTGCTTGTGGATGGCCTGGAGAGGAAAGTGTTGCCTGATGTTGAGATTTTCAGCAGAATGCCTTGAAGCCTTTACCAGTGAATTGTGTCCCATTGTCCGAGATAATTACACGTGGTATGCCGAACCTGCACACAATGTTCTTCCAGGTGAAGCTCTCAATTTCCTTTTCTGTGATATGTGTTAAAGGCTCGGCTTCGGCCCATTTAGAGAAATAGTCGATGGCCTACCAAGAGATATTTCCTGTTTGGAGGGGCCCTTGGTAATGGACCCACGATGTCCATCCCTCACTGAGCAAAGGGCCAAGGACTAGGAATCGGGATAAGCTCGTGATGAGGCTGATGTTGGTATGGGGCAAATCTTTGGCATTTGTCGCACTTCCGAACATATTCCTTTGCCTGTTTCAGCATGCTAGGCCAGTAGTAACCCTATGATAGAGCTCGGTGGGCTATAGTTCTGCCCCCGTTATGATTCCCGCAAATTCCCTCATGTATTTCAGCCAAGACATATTGTGACTCGTCTGGAGCCAAACATTTTAACAGAGGTTGAGAATACGACCTTCTGTAAAGTTTGTTGTTCAGGATCAGGTACCGAGCCGCTCTGATTCGGATTCTCCTGGCTTTGTTTTTGTCCTCTAGGAGGAGCCCGGATTTTAGATACTAGAGGATTGGAGTCATCCAGTTCTGGGGCTGTTCATCAATTTGAGCAACTTGTGCTTCCTCAATGCTGGATCCTGGCTGAAAGGAGATTTTAATTGTGGAATTTGCTTCAGACTTGAGGCGTGAGGCCATGTTAGCCAGAGCATCTGCTCTGCAATTCTGGCTTCTCTCAATTTTCTGGATAGTAAATGTCTAGAAGGAATGCTTCAAGTGGTTTACCAGTTCGGAGTACCGGAGCATCCTATCATCTTTAATGGAAAATTCTCCTAAGACCTGGCTCACTACCAGTTGGGAGTCAGAGAAGACATCGAGGTTCTGAGCCTTGCATTCCAAGGCAAGCTTCATGCCTAAGATTAGGGCTTCATATTCGGCTTCATTATTAGAAGCTTTTGAATCCCAAGCTAACTGCTTTTTCTGACGTGAGCCCATCAGGGGACTGTAGTACTAGGCCTACCCTTGATCCTTGATCGGTTAATGATCCATCAATGTACAGCAGCCAGGTTCCCGAAGTTTCGGTGACTTGTGCTTTGTTCTGAAGTGTCGGGGTGAACTCGGCTACGAAATCAGCTAAGGTCCGCCCTTTGATGGAGTTTCGGGGTACATATGATATGTCGAACTCCCCTAGCTCTACAGACCACTTTACTAATCTTCCCGATACCTCAGGTTTCCTCAGTATTGACTTCAGAGGATAGGCAATTGGGAATCTCGATTGGATGGGCCTGGAAATAAGGTCGAAGCTTCCGAGCTGATATGACCAAGGCATAGGCCAGTTTCTCTACTTCTGGGTATCTTTTTTCCGTGTCAAGTAGTGCCTTACTGACGTAGAATATAGGCCTCTGCACTCCTCTGTCCTGTCTGATCAATGCGGAGCTGATCGCGTTTTCGGAGACTGCAAGGTACAGGAGTAGCTTGTCTCCCTGTACTGGTTTTGACAGGAGCTTTGGAGAGGCTAGATACTCCTTTAGTTCTTGAAAGGATTTCTCGCATTCTTCCGTCCACTGCAAAGCTTTGTTGCCCTTCAGAGCTTTGAAGAAAGGTAGGCAACGATCAGTGGATTTGGATATAAATCTGCTCAGGGCCAGCAATTCTACCATTCAGGGCCTGAATTTCCTTTCTGGTTTTTGGCGACTTCAGCCTAATCAGGGCTTGGATCTGAGTGGGGTCTGCTTCGATACCCCTCTGAGAGACAATGTATCCCAAGAATTTTTCCTTCGTAACTCCGAAGGTACATTTCGAAGGGTTGAGCTTCATCCTGTGTTGTCTGAGGATATCGAAGGTCTGGGCTAAGTGCTGAAGGTGGCTGCCTTTCTAAAGACTCTTTACCAACATATCGTCGATGTATACCTCCATGGTGCTGCCGAGTAGTGGGCTGAACATCTTGTTCACCAACCGCTGATAAGTGGCTCCAGCATTCTTCAAACCGAAAGGCATCACTCTGTAGCAGTAGAGCCCTCTTTCGGTTATGAAGGCAGTCTTCTCTTGATCTGGAGGGTACATCTGGATCTGGTTGTATCCAGAGTAGGCATCCATGAAACTCATAAGCTCATGCCCCGTAGTGGCGTCATCCAGTTGGTCTATTCTTGGCAGTGGAAAGCTGTCCTTGGGGCACGCTTTGTTGAGGTCTGTATAATCAACACAGACTCTCCACTTGCCAGTTTTTCTTCTTGACAAGCACGGTGTTGGCTAGCCACTCGGGATAGAACACTTCCCGTATCATCCTAGGCGTCCAGCAACCTTTGGACTTCTTCGTTTATAATCCGATGCCGTTCAGGAGCAATCGGCCTTCTCTTCTGTCTGACTGGCGGGTGATCCGGATCCACCATCAGTTTGTGAGTTATAAGATTAGGATCTATTCCCTCCATGTCTCTGGTCTCCCAAGCAAAGATAGAGAGGTTGTCTTTCAAGAACCTGACTATCTTTTCCTACTCGGTGTGTGTTAGGTCTAGGGCCGATGTACAAGTAACGCCCCTCTGCTTCTGAACTGACCAGTACTTTAATGGGCTCGCCAACAGGTTTGGCTCGGCTGTCACGTCCCCTTGGGCTCAGGGGTTCTTCAATGCTGGATGGGCAATCCTCCACCTCGGGAGAGTGAGTGAGAACCGGATCTGTACAGTCCTGAGTATACTGTAATTGCTATTTAGGAGCCTTCTCCTTGAGGGCAATAGCGTGGCACTCCCAGGGAGGTTGGCTGGCACCCTCTGACAGAGTGAACGCTCTGGTTGTGGACGTACTTCAGACACTGATGGAGGGTTCGAAGTGACTGCCCTTATCTGATGCAACTAGGGTCTCCCGATTATGACGTTGTAGGGAGATCTACATGTTTAACACCATGTACTCCGAGATGGTAGTCTTCTGCCCTTCACCCTCTCCTACAGTGGTAGGAAGGTCGACTCTCCCCAAAGGGGTGCTGAGGTTGCCATCAAAAGCTGCCATCACGGCAGTGGTGGGCTTGACGTTGTCATGGTCTATCCCCATCTGTTTAAGCGGCTCATAGAACAGTATGTTGACGGAGCTGCCAGTATCGACCTAGGACTCTCCTGGTCTCGAAGTTGGCGATTCTGAGGGTGATAACAAAGGTATCACTGTGAGGGCAGTGTACCCCTGCTAGATCTTGCTCGATGAATTGGATCTCCAGTGCTGCCTTGAGCCTCTTTTCAACGTTAGAGATCTGTAATACGTTCGGGGCGGCTCTAGCCTCCCGAGCATATCTCTTTCTTGCCCTGTTGGACATTCCTATGACAGGGGAGTCAGCATGGAGGACGTAGATGACGTGGTTGTTCTGCCTCTGAGGCTCAGTTTCGTCCCTCCCTCTACTCCATGCCTTTGTTCGGGCCTCTGGTTTGGCCTGTTGCTGAGGCTTGTCTTCTTGGGGGTTCTGCCTCCCGTCCTTGCTTGACGAACTCCCGAAGACACCCCTTCTTTATGAGCTGCTCTATCTCATATCGGAGGGTCCTGCATGTGTTAGTTGTATGTCTATGATCTTTATGGAAATTATAATACTTACTTTGGTCCCGTAGGCTGGGATCTCCTTTGATTGGTTCCGGCCACCTCTGGTTCTCCCGATCTCAGATCTGCCGGAGTACCTGGTTCGGTGTGGTGTTCAAAGGGGTGAAGCTGGTGAACTCCCTTGGTCCGGAGTTGTACACAAGCTCTGGGTGCTGTTCTCTTCTCTAGGGCTCCTGGCCCTCTTTTTGTTGGAATCTCTTCTGTGATCCTCTTTCTTGTGGTCCTCCCTCTTCGGGTTGTCCCTTTGGGTCTGATCTTTGCCCTTCTAGGGATGTGAGGTTGGCTTCTTCCAAGTTGATGTATTTTCTGGCCCGATCCATCAATGCAGCCATGTCAGCTGGGGGGCTCTTTGTTAAGGAGTCTCTGAATCCTCCTTGGGCGAGCCCGGCAGTTAGGGCTGCTACAAGGAACTTTGGGCTGCAGTCAGTAATCTCTGTGAGTTCGATATTGAAGCGCGTGATGTAGGCTCTGAGGGATTCCTCCCTAGTCTGCTTGACATTTAACAGGAACTCTGGGCCCCTTCTGAGCCTCCTACTGGTTATAAACCTGTCCAAGAACTGTCTACCGAGCTCGTAGAAGCTGGTAATTGAGTTCAGAGAGAGGTTGTGGAACCACTTCAGAGCAGTTCCCTTCAAGCTGGTGATAAAGGTTCGGCACATGAAAGCATCAGAGGCTCCATGAAGGGCCATCGTATGCTGATAGTGCGAGAGATGATCTCCTGGATCTCCAGGATCCGTCATATAGGGTGAACTTGGGCACCATGAATTTTCTAGGCCTCTCTTCTGACATGATGGCGTGAGTGAACGGGGTGGCTAGTCTCCCGAGCAGCCTGGCCAACTCGTCTTGCTCTGGAGGGTTCTGAGGTCCTCTTAAGGCGATTGTTCGATCCATAGACTCGGCAATCTCCTCTACCATCCGCTGATCTCTGATTTTGACGTCTTGCGAACCCTGCCTGGCAGCCTCAGCTTCAGGGTAGTAGGGTGGAGTACGCCCTTCGGACGGAGGAGGAATCCGAACCGGAGGGATTGGTGCTGCATGATGAGGCTCTTGCGGTGCCGGATGTGCTCCCGAGGCCCTTGGAGTTGGGGCTCGAGTGGTGCTCCGGTAATGGACGTTAGGAACGAAGGCTGATGTTCCCCAGCCTGGAACTGCTGACGGTTGTGGATTTCTGCCAACGCGGGCAGCGCCCGGGGGGTGCCCAGGCTGGTTAGTTGGAGCCTGCTCATGGAGTTCTTCATTCTCCATGGCAACAGGAGGTTGCGTTCCCGCAACGAAGTTGACCGACGGGCTAGGAGAACCTGCTGCTTGGTTTTACGTGAGTGTTGCCAACGTTCTAGTGATGGAAAGCAACTGCTCCTGCACCAGTTCATTGTGTCGTTTTATTGCTTCGATCTCTTGCCGCATAGGATTGGCCGCTGGTCCCTTTGTGCGAGGAGCAGGCGGCTGACATTGAGCGTTTTGCGAATTCTGAGTATTCTAGTCGTGGTCGGAGATTTGGTGCCATGGTTTTCCGGTGAGGAAAGAGATGAGTTTATGAATAGAGCACTTGGAGATTAGTCGTTTCCCACAGACGGCGCCAAACTGATGCTGCACTTTTTGACTTGCAATAAGTTATGGGCTCCGCGACCTGTAGAACACTCAGAAAGACGATCAGAGGTCCACTGGATTGGCTCCGGCGGTAGCCGCTCCGATGCTTAAGTAAGTAAAAGGAATTGAAAGACTGTATTGAAAGCCAAAGAATGAGCATGAAAGTAAAGCGTACATCTAGGGTTTAATTTATAAGTTGTGGCTTTCCTAAGTTGATTAAGATTCGACGCCATGAATATAGGGATTTGATCATTGGAGATTGTGGTTACCTTGTGGAGCACTGCATAGAGATAACCATGGATGGTAGTTTCCTTGTTGAAGACTGCTTCCTTATTCCCTGCTCGGAATCCGCTAAGGCAGTGACGGAGTTCTGTAGTGTTGGTCTGGACCCTGTGATCAGTTCTGGATATATATGTTCTGAAGGTGTATGTTCGGTCACTTCCGACCTGATGTGATGATCTGTATGCTTGAGCTTTTAGTCATTGGCTGAGTGAGAATCATGTTGGCCGAGCATGAGTCGGATTATGGTCATACGTGTCAAGTGTTGATTGGCTTGTTCTTTTATGGTATATCAAATAGTTATCACCAGAGCCTTCTTAGAGCTTCAACCACATAAAATTGGTGGCTACGATGATGCCTCACTTCTCTTAAAAGTCTTTTTCTCTCCTTATTTGAATGCCCAAATGGGTTTAAGCTTATGAACAAGGTCTAAATCACTTATTGGGATTGTTCATTTCCTATTACGCATTCCCTTAGGGGTTGTGGTTCTTGTCCTATCTTCTTTACTCATTCATTTTGCCTCATTGGCCTTAGATGAATTTATGCAGTTTGCCATGTCTGATCAGATCCTTAATCTCCATTTTTAAGGCCTTTCATTCGTCAGTAGTATGACCATGATTATGGTAAAAGTCGTAATACTTTGACTTGTCCCTTTTTATGAGTTTATATTCATTCGTTTCAGCTAATGAAGGGGGATCCTTGTGTTAGATCTAGAGTAAGACATGCCTTAAAGACGTGTTCAATATGGTGAACGCCAAAAAATGCCGAGTCGGCGATGTCATCCTCTTTAAAGGTAGGGTATCCCAACACTTTAAGGGTCTTTTACTTCTTCTCTTTTTTCACTTTTTTCTCAACATTTGCAACCTTCTTCTTTTCCAAGTTCTCCTATTGTTTTTTACTTTTTGGAAAGTTTCCCTCACGTCTTCCTGGCTGATGTATTTTTTAGTGCGGGAGAACAACTCCACCATGTTTTTTTTTTTTGGGGGGGGGGGGGGGGGGGGGGGGGGGGGTTGATCATGGAATCATGAAATCATCCCAACAATAATCTAGTGGTGAGGGCTACCACTACTAACTTCTCGTCACACCTCTCTATCAAGATCAATTCTTTATTAAAGTGAGAAATGAATTCCTGTAGAGTTTCTCTTCTTCTTCTTTTTTTGCCTAAGGTTAGCAGGTGGTTGGGCCTCTTCTTGATCCATTTATTGTTGATGAAATGATTTATAAACTTCATCCCTATATAGTAAAAAGACATCACCAATCGTGGGTATGATTTACGAAACCACACTAAGCCAATCCCCTTCAAACTTAACACTGATGCCTTATACATGATAACATCACTTAATCTCTAAAAAACAATGGAATGGTGGTACTGGCTGAGGTGGTCAACAGGGTTTCTTTTCCTATTGTATTGTTTGAATTTTGGTAAGTTCCTCTCTCACTATAGACTCTACAAAATAAGGCTCTAATATTCCCAAAATGGTAACTATGTCAAGGTTCCCTTTTCTTTATGAGCCTCGAGCATGAGTCTCATCTTGTTTCATTCCTCTAGATTTTGTGACATCTTCCTAATAAGTCCTTCTTTGTACGCAGTCCTAATTCAGCCTGTCCAAGTTGAATCCCTTGGCCTTGTTTTCGTTTGTTCAGAATCGTCACCCTTCTTCTTAGTCTTATGTTGACTGCCTTTCATTATTATTTTGAATGGGAGATAACGAGCACCCTCGTGAATGGCTTCATGTATGAAGGTCCCTCTTAACCATCATTTCCACAGTCCAAGTAGGACCCTAATTTGCTGGGCTAGTGCTTGGATCTAGATTGTGTTAGAGGCTTATACGGTTTCTGAGTAGGGTTCTATGTGATGAGATGATCCTCCGATGTGTTGAGTTGTCAGCTCAGGTAATGTTTCACCCTAGTTATTAGTATTCGTGCTAGATTATAGCATTACAACAATTACTTGACTAGATCGGTGAGAATATCTGAATGACAAAATAGACAACTTCTGAAGTCGTTTCCCATAGAAAGTGCCAAGCTGTTGATGTAGAAATTTAACCAACAGCTAAGATGAGTTGTTTTCCCTACTAGAGAAATCACATGAGAATTATTGTGTACTGGTGTTGTGTCGACCAAGACTATCTGATTATCAAGTTAGTAAACAACTAATAAAGAATGGGTAAAAATGCTTGGAGTGAAGGATTATGGTTTTTAGCATACCTCTGATTTGGATCATTTTCTTGCTTTATAGCTGAGAGTCCTATACAAATAGGGAAAGCTCGTTGACCATTTTTCTCTGAACATGATGTGAAAAGTGTTTTATCCTTTGTTTGATTGTAAGAAGACGTTGCATGTAATGCGCATGGTCTCCAACTTAGCTATTAAGTCGGTTTGCGATCGGTTTGGATCTAGGGATGGTGCCAAAGATCATCTCTCACATTAACAAGTGAAAACAGTTGATTCTGTTATGACAGAGTTGTCTTGAATTCAGAAATTTCAACCTTATAATTTGAAGGCATTAAAAAGATATAAATTATCATACCATAGAAATTCCTAATACATTATAATATTTTATCTGCGAAAGTAAAAGACTAAACTTTGTAATCGCCGCATACAACATGACTATCGAGAGCACTGCAAAAGTAACACTAAGTACACAAATATCTTCCTTAATAAAAAAAAAAAAATTATTGCCTTTTGCCATGCACTAGTCTCTGCCAAAAGAAGAAGCCATTTAACTAGTTATAATTGCATAACTAAAACTAAAACTCAAAACAATTAGCAGCAGAAATTTAATTGCATAACATGCTCTTATTGCTTTGTCTCACATGGCACACTATGCTTAAGTCTACGTATGTTTCCAAAATAAAATAACAACTTGATAAATTTTCAAACAAAAAGAACCACAATAACCATGCAAATTTGAACCAATCAATACAACTCGGTCAATGGGCATGCAAAAACACTAATTAAACAAAATGAAAGAAGTCAAGAAGACTTCATGAATTATACTTATCCAGTAGGGAAAATAAATCTAATGAAACAAATCTATAGCCAACAAAATCGATGCAATAGTGAACATAATTGTATGGGTCTTAAAAGTGCTAAACTATTTTACTTTGAATATAGATCTACAAAGATGAATTGAAGAATGAAAAAGATTACCTTATGTTATTTCTGAACACAAAATTGTATGGATTTTAAAATTCCCAAATCACAATCTACCGCCATTGCAATTAGAGGACTCAAACTACAATCTTCAATCATTGCAATAGGAGGAGAACTTCCAATTTCACACACACACACACACACATATATATATATATATATATATATATCTACAACTAGAAGAGAGCTTACAATCGGAAGAGATCTCTTCCTTCATCTCCACAAATCAAACACAATCCTTACAGAGAAACCCAAATTGATTAGAAAAAATTAAGGGATGAGTTAGGTTATGCAATGAGGTTCTAGGTTGGGGTTTGCAGTGGTGGAACCTTGATGATGACTTAGCCGCGGTAAGGACACAAAAGGTAGAGTCAGTGTGGGGCTATGGTTGGATGCTGTTGTCGATCGTGGTCGGAGATGATCGTAATGGTCAGTGGTGTTTGGCGCAATTAGCAGTGTTGGTGGCTTTTAATGGTGGTGTTTATGGTACCAAGGGTTGTGACGCCTCTAACAATGGTGAAGTGGTGACGACAGTGTTGGCCGGTTGCTGGTGCGTCGAGGACAATTTTTTCCAATGGTGGCATTGGGTACTGGGTAGAGAAGTGTTGAGAGAGAGATAGAGAAGGTTGCGTTAGAGAGATGGAGAGAGATATGTGAGTTGGACTTAAAATATATTCTTAAAATATAAAGATAAATCGGTAAATCAACTAATTCCGTTAACGAGGTTTGTCGGAAACTAATAAAAGGTAAGTGTTATTTTAAAAATTTTATAATATTATTTATAATTGTCAAAAATTATAAAAGAAGCATAATTATTCATAATAATTTTTTATAAGACATAATAATTTAAAGTAATTAATTATATATGATATTTTTCCAAATCCATTACACTAACTAATCTAAATTTATGTCATTTAAAAACTACAATGGCCTTTTAAATACTTAATAATTAGGAAAGATTTCAAAAATTCTTAATTATTATGTTTATTTATAATTTTATTAATAATTCTCTCTCACAAGTATACAATTTTAAGTATAAAAAATGGACATACATGTTTGTGTAGAATATTTAGATCATTTCTATTTCACTTTAAAATAGTGAAACACCGACACACACACACACACACACATATATATATATATTTCTAATGATGTTTATTTTTTTTATAACAAAATATGTATTATGTCTGATTTAAATTATTAGAACATTCTTAATATCCTTTTTATAAATAAATTTTAATGTTACTAATAATATATTATAAATATTTATTTTTTATCCTAGTAATTAAAACTATAATTTGACACCCAATGTACTTTAGGCTGAAAGTCTATTTTACTTATAATTTTTTAATTAAAAATTATAAAACATAGGCAAAAAAATAAATTAATCATTTAAAAGTATGATTGAGTGATAAAAATATTAAATATAAAATTTAAGTATTTTAAATTTGAATTTTTTTATACCGTTCATTGATAGTTAGAACTTAAAAAATAAATTTAATTATCAAAAAAAAAAATTTAATTTTTGTATATTTAAATTGACTTGAAATATTACTTATCAATTCATAAAAAAAAAAAAAAAAAACATCCACACTTTGCCTACTTCCTAACAGACTCTTGAAAATCAGAATCTCTCCAAGAGTCATTTCCTCCGTACTGCCGAAAAAAGCAAAAGCATTCCCGCGCGAAGACGCACGTTTTCTCTCTCTCTCTCTCTCTCTCTCTCTCTTCCTAGCGAAGCAAACCAAATGGTCCAAGGTTTGGTCAAGTCAGTCTTCATACAGGCTTCACACTGCTTCTTTTCATCATTCTCTCACTCTTTCACTCTCTCATTTGCATTGGCTATCTCTCTCTCACAGATAGTTTGGATTCTTGCTTGATCGTCTCGAAAGGTTAGTTGGGTTCTTTAAGTTGTGCAATTTCGTCACTTTCCGATCAATTTTACAGCTATTCATTTCAGAATTCTTGTATAGATTATGTGGGATTTTCCTATTAAAATTTGAACTTTCTGTTTTCGATCTAGTGACAGTCTCTGACGCCCGTTTGTTTCCTGAGAAATGGAAGGAAAAGGAAAGAAAATTTGAATTTTGATTGACTCAACGACCAACGTGGTTTTGTTAGGCTTAGGTGAGTGAAGGGTTGGGTTTTTTTTGCTCCCTAAATAATACAATTCCACCGATTCAAATTTTAGTTTCTTTTATTTTCATACATTTTCTTAAATGTTTTTGTAGATTCAAATTTTTATTTTCTCATCAAACCAAACATACCATTGAATTTATACTTGTAGTTGATCTTCATTAATTGTTTCACTTCTTACGTTTTAGTTTTAGTTTTAGGATCATCACATGGGAAGTTTTGAACTTGTTCAATTTAATTGCGTTTTACTCTTTTTGTCAATTTTGTATTTTCTGTAATGTCATTTTGCTTTGACCATTTATGAGGTTACCCAAAAGCGTATATTTATTTTAAAGAAGTTAAAAAAAAAAATGGTGATTGCTTTTGTTGATCGGAAATTTATCATACATTTTCTGTAACATTGTCGTTTATGTTTAGGACCTTTTTATATATATATATATATATATATAATCCTTACATAACAAATGATTTTTGTATCATATATTGGGTCCTGTATATGGCTGAGTTTGCTTTGGAAAGAAATGTATTAGAGCATCTCCAATTGTTAACCAAATTTCATACCAAATTAAAATTGAGTAAAAATGATCAAAACCACCTCTCCAATGGTTTAACCAAATCCAGTTTTACTCAAATCAACAAAATACTGTTCATTGTATCAAAATTTTACTCAATGAAATAAAGAAGCTTTTGGGATAAGGTGGGAATATTTAAAAAATATTTGAGTAAAAATTTAAGTGACCATGGGAGAGCTTCATACCAAATGAAGCTTTTAATCAAATTTTTACTCAAATTTGAGTAAAAATTTGGTTAACCATTGGAGATGGTCTTATAATCTCTAGTAGGACTTGGGAATTGGGATTTGAACATGGAAAATTTGTGTGAATTGAATATAGCAAGAGGGATTTAATTTTAGTGTTTGTTTGGATGACTTAAAATGTTATTTGTGTATCCCCGACCCTGTTACATTTAATTTCATTTATGTTCTGTGATTTGTAATTTTGTCTCTGGTTTTTGTGTCAAGTAAGATGAGATTTCTTATATAAATTGGTTCTTTTATTGATAAATTCAATTGTATGTTATAAATCCATGGGTATAGTGTCCATTTGGTTGTTGAAGAAAGGATCCAAAGTAATGATATATAATTTTAAATCACTCAGCTATGCCCACAGGTGTTTTTAAGCTTTAGTTGAATATAGGTTTGCATTTTTTCGAATCCTATTAATGATCAGAAAATTAACTACATTATAAAAAATGTAGATTGATCATAATTGTGATTAAGTTAAGATGGTTATTTTCATTGATTGAAAGTAATCATATATCTCTTGCAATGTAATCATTTACCCTCTGAGAGGAATAGAGAATATAATTGAATTTTCAACTGTATGTTTTACTTGGGATACGTTTGATACATTGGAATGAATTTTATAATTGAATGAAATGGGTTCGGAAATGGAATGGAATGGGAATGACTATTCCATTCATTTGTTTGGCAAAATACACTAAAATGAGATAGTAATTGCACTTCAGTCTTTGGTTTGAACTTTGAACAATTTAATTGTTGGAATGGAATGAAATAAAATGAAATACTTTAAACACTTCAATTATTTTAAACAATTCAATAAACCTAAAATTCGTTTGTATTTTTATTAAATTATTTTTAATGAGATCATGTACATTTTATAAATGATCATATATATATATATATATAATAAATGATAATATATAATTTTTAAAGAGATCATGTACATTTTATAAATGATCATATATATATATATATATGTATATATAATAAATGATAGTATGTGTGTGTTTTTATGTGTATATGTACATGTGTGTGTATATGTGTATATGTATATTGTGTATATATATATACAAGATTATCGAAATGTGTATCGGAGGGCGTATTGTTTTTCAAAAAATATATATCGTATCGTGTATAGTAAGATATGCACAATTTTTAAATATATATATATATATACATATAAATATATAAATACACATTGTTAAAAATGATATAAATAACATTTCAACTCTCTTATAAAAACAAAAATTCAGCTTAAATTCTGTAATCCGTACTCCATAGTCCATATAATATAAGAAAAAAGAAATATTAAATATTAAATACTACAAGTTCCAATCAAACAACAATAAAATTTTATTTTTTTAGAATAAAATTTCTTTTTTTGGTAAGGTAGATTTTATAAATTATAACCAAACAACATATACAAGGTACAAATAGAATACAACCTACAACTCATAAATAAATTTGTACAAGTTACATAATGCAACAGAATGCACACATTGCTAGAATAGAAACTTAGAGTTTGATGGGTCGATGACAGAGTTGGAGAGCGTGATCGTTTAGTGCAAGTGAGGAACTAGAATAATGTTTATACTAAGAAAACACGATATCGTTTTTCCCTTAGCCAAAAAGCAAAAAAAAAAAAAAAAAAAAATCTGTCATTTTTGGTTTCTGCACATATCTTTCGATACAACGTATTGTATCGTATCGAAACTGTATCATACGATATGGAGCAAAACGACACAAAATACCGCGACATATCGTTTTTCTACTATATCGAAACGTATCGTATGATACTAACAACTATGTATTATATATATATATATAAATGTGTGTGTGTGTGTGTTTGTATATATGTACATATTATGTGTATATGTATATATTATGTATATGTACATAGATATATGTATTATATATGTTTGTGTGTGTGTGTATATATTACAATCATATGTCTGTATAAATTTGTGTATATTCTGTGTATATGTACATTGTATATATGTGTATATATATCTACATGTTATGTGTATCTATATTGTGTGTGTGTGTGTATATGTATGTACATGTTATGTGTATGTGCATTTATATAAAAAGGGATGTGTAATGTTTGTTTTTCTAAGTTCATTGGTTCAGGAATGGAATGACTTTCCTTAGGTTTTGGAAAGAAATGTCCATCTCATATTATGTGGGAATAGTATTCTCAAAGGAATGCCTATTTCAACATTCTTTAATCTTACCAAACACAGTAATGAAATGAGATTAGGAATGATCATTCTATTCCAGAACTCATTCCAGCGTACCAAACGTAGCGTTGTTGTTTGCCAGAAAATAGAAATTTGCCCTAGCTAAGCCAAATGGTTGTATAAGGTTTTGTTTTTTGAGGTATCAAATAAATAGAAAGTAGAAACCCTTGCTCCAAACTTTTAGTTTTTTTTTCATACTTGCATGATCTCCACAACCAAATGCAGCATAGTTGTCACAAGGATTTATTAGTTAAGGTGGAAGGCACAATGTTGATGTTTAATGACATATTTATGTTTATCTTACAAATGTTGGGTTTTGTGTCAGGTGGGATTGGAAATTATAGGATAATTGTTTGGGATTTGACTTCGGAAATTTCGTGGAGAAAATAATGGGGTCAGAGAGAAGTGAAATTAATATGGTGGTAACACAAGTCAGTGTTGGTGGGTTTGATAAATATGTCACTGCCAAGATGCTTTTGGATTACTTTGAAGATAATATTGGAATAGTTTGGAGGTGTAGATTGAAGACTTCTTCAACTCCTCCAGAATCCTACCCAAAATTTGAGATCAATGCTGCAGATGTTAAAAGAACTGAATGATTATGAAAAGGTGGAACCCCATGCATTTTTGCATTTTGCGTCGTGGAGATTGGACTTTTGGTCTCCCGAGATGAGTTTTTTGTTGGCTGGAGAGGTCCTCCTACTGGGTTTGATTTTCTTGTGGATCCCTTTGATGGGACTTGCAAATTCCTTTTCACAAAGGATGTTGCATTCTCCCTGAAAGGCACAAGCAGATTCGTGGTAATAAAGTGCAATTTTAAGGTTGAGTTCTTGGTGAGAAACATCAATGAGATCAAACAATATCGGGATATCTCTTCGTTAATAATTGTGTTGCAGCTGGCTCAATCTCCCTTGCTTTACTATAGAACTGCAAATGATGATATTGAAGAATCTGTTCCATTTGATTTGTTGGACGATGATGATCCATGGATTCGTACTATGGATTTTACGCCTAGTGTGGCCATTGGTAGGTGTATTACTTATCGAATTTCAATCCCACCTCGCAAGGGTCTGAGTCTGACAAAGGCCATGGCTTATCTTAGGGAACAGAGGGTACCAGATGACTGCCCCAAAAAACAGCTTAGGATAAGTGATGAACCTGATTTTGGGATGCCCATGTCAGATCCTTTCTTTTGTATTCAATATAAGGAAGGCATAACCTTTAAAATCATGTTTTTGGTGAATGCTGTCATGCACAAAGGCATAATTAACCAGCACCAATGGTCGACAGATTTTTTGATTTACTGGGAAGCCAACCAGAGGAGGTCAATGCAGCTGCATTACAGCACCTATCTTCTTATAGGCGCCCAGTGTTTGATGCCTATAAGAGACTGAAACTTGTCCAGGAATGGCTGCTGAAAAATCCCAAGCTTCTTCAGAGACCTAGAGAGTTGGATGATATCGTTGAAGTTAGGAGGTTAGTTATCACCCCAACAAAAGCCTATTGTCTTCCACCGGAAGTTGAACTTTCCAATAGGGTTCTTAGGAATTATAGGGAAGTTGTGATCGGTTTTTAAGAGTTACCTTTATGGACAAAGGTACGCAGACACTTAATAAGAATGTTCTTTCGTATTATTCTACTTCTATTGTGAGGGACATCAGATCAAATTCTTCTAACCAGAAAACCACAATGTTCAAAAGGGTGAAGAATAGTCTAAGTAAGGGGTTTTATTTATGTGGTCGAAAATATTTCTTTTTGGCCTTCTCAGCTAATCAACTGAGGGACCGTTCCGCCTGGTTTTTTGCTGAAGACGAGAATTAGTGTGGCTAACATAATTAGTTCGATGGGAAGGTTTAAAAACAGGAATGTTGCAAAGTGTGCTGCTAGGATGGGACAATGCTTCTCATCCACTTATGCCACAGTTGAAGTTCCACCGAATGAGGTTGACTCAGAGCTTCCAGACACTAAGAGAAATGGGTATGTTTTCTCTGATGGGATTGGTATGATAACACCCGATCTTGTGATGGAAGTTGCGGAGAGATGGCAGTTAAGAGTGAACCCACTGTGTGCATATCAGATCAGATATGCTGGTTGCAAAGGGGTTGTTGCCTGTTGGCCAGCAAAAAATGATGGGATCCGACTTTCTTTGAGGCCAAGTATGGAGAAGTTTGAGTCCAACCACTCAATTCTTGAAATTTGTTCTTGGACTCAGTTCCAGCCTGGATTCTTGAACAGGCAGATAGTTACATTACTTTCTACTCTGAATGTTCTAGATGAAATATTCTGGAATATGCAGGACTCTATGATTTCTAAACTCAATCAGATGCTTGTAGACGTGGATGTGGCTTTTGATGTTCTTACTGCTTCATGTGCTGAGCAAGGGATATACTGCAGCAATAATGTTAAGTGCAGGTTTCAAACCTCAAACTGAACCTCATCTACGAGGCATGTTAACTAGCATAAGAGCTGCACAACTTGGGGACCCCAGGGAAAAGGCTAGGATCTTTGTTTCTTCTGGGAGGTGGCTGATGGGCTGCCTAGATGAGTTAGGGGTACTTGAACAAGGCCAGTGTTTTATTGAAGTGTCAAATCCTTCACTGGAGAATTGTTTTGTGAAGCATGGCTCTAGATTTTCTGAGACAAAGAAAAATTTAGAAGTAATTAAGGGCACTGTCACAATAGCAAAGAACCCCTGTCTTCAGCCAGGAGATGTGCGGATTCTGGAGGCAGTGGATGTCCCTGGGTTGCACCATCTTTTTGATTGTCTGGTTTTCCCTGAAAAGGGAGATAGACCACACACAAATGAAGCATCAGGAAGTGACCTTGATGGTGATCTCTACTTTGTTACTTGGGATGAAAATCTTATTCCACCAAGTAAGAGGAGCTGGATGCCAATGGAGTATGCACCCGCAGAAGTTAAATTATTGACACGCCCAGTCAATCAGACGGTAATTATATACTTCATTTGAATATTATCTTCTTAATTCATTGTTATACTGGTTTTGAAATCATAATCATATTTCAAGACTCCTGTATTTATTGTCTTCTTATAGCTTATTCTTACTTCTTCACTTTAGTTAATGACCTGTCATTTGGTCAGTTTGCTTTGCTGGTCAAAGTTGAACACAATTTCGTTTTTTAGAAGAAAAAAAAAAACTTTATAGGACAATATCAGTGCTAATGTTAATGAACATGGTTGAATTACTTCAAATCACTTAGAATCAAGATCATCATGATCTTCATCCCTTTTTCCCTTCTTCTCTTCTTCTTCTTAATAGTGTTGTCAAAGGCGATCGCCTTGTCACCTAGGCAATTAGGCAAGGCGATTTTCAGTCTGATCGCCTTAACATGTCCCAAGCCAGGCGTCTTTAAAGAGGCAATCGCCCTTTTTTAAATTGTAACTTATTTTACTTGTAAGTCCTTTATGTTTATGGTGTTTTATACACTTATTTAACAATTTTGTATGAAGCATATCAATATAAAAGAACATAGTTGTAGTTTAGAAGTATTATTGTCCAATTTATTATATTAATAGAAGTATTAGTATCAAACATTAGAACAAAATTGACCTAATAAACATTTAAATTATTTGAGATGATGTAAAAAATTCAATGTTTTGGGGAGAGTGACACTTTAATATGAAAAAAATTTAAGGATTGATATTTCAATTTTTATAACAAATAAATTATTGTCATTCTTCACAAAATCTAAGCCTACCCATGATAAAACATATTCACTCCAACTAAATTAATCACTTATATGAGAAGTGTTCCCAATATATGCTTGATTTTTTAGAATTAGTTTAGATGTCTACGAGACTGGCCTTGTCATGTTTTCCATATTATTAGGACTAGCAAGTTCACAAAAATTCTAATATAAGACTTAGATAACAAAACTTTGCACTTATATGAGAAGTGTTCCCAACATATGCTTGATTTTTTAGAATTAGTTTAGATGTCTACGAGACTGGCCTTGTCATGTTTTCCATATTATTAGGACTAGCAAGTTCACAAAAATTCTAATATAAGACTTAGATAACAAAACTTTGCATACTAATTTAGGAAAAAAACACTAAACCTTAATATGGTTATATCACTTAAATACGACATATGCAACTTTTAGATTGAACTTTTTAGTGTTACATGATAATTATTATAATGATAATATATTATTTAACTTAGAATGAATTAACTTTTAATGTGCAATATATTTTTTTATTATTTTTATTAGTTGGCGCCTTACTTCACTCAGGTTTAGTTTTTTTTGTCGCCTCGCTTTTTGGGCAATGTGAGACTTTAGCGCTTTAAGGATTTCTTTCGCCTTTAATTACACTACTTCTTAAACATGTTTCTTGGCAATCAACATCACTAGAACACATAAGATGGCACTAATGATGCAATCCATAAGAGATTCGGGAAACTGCTAGATTAAAGAAGAGAGAGATCTTAGATGTTGCTCTAATTAGACTAGAGATACATTGAGTCTTATTTTATGTTTTCTCTTAAGTTAACAAGTTGTTGATTTTAATTCTATTTTTGATACAAAAAGTTTTAGGCATCAAGGGTAATTTGGTGATTTAAAATTTTCTGGACTTGCTATAGTGAGCTAAGAAGCAAGAACACAGACTCGGGACATTGATATGACATGGACATGACATTTCTCAAAAAATTAAGACACAAATACATTAGGAGCACGTTGAATATATATTTTTATATGATCATATAATAAAAACATAATATTATTTTAATTAAAATTGGTATTAAAACACACAAATTACAAAAATATTATTAAGATATCAAAATAACAATACTATTAAATAAAAATTCAAGAACTTCTTTATTTAATCATCAACATTCATGATTTAAGTTACAGAACAAATTTATTAACTATTACATAGAACATATATATGTTTATATATTAAAAAAACAAAAAAGAAAAGGTGAACGAGAAGAGGGAAAGAGAGAGAAAAAAAAAAAAGAAAAAGAAAAAGAAAATTCGTTTGGACTGTCTTACCCTTGCAAGCGAAGAGACTATTTTCGTAACTAAAGCTCATGACTTCCATGTCATGATGGAGCAACATTCTTGTTGCGTTAGGGCTCGCCCTCAGTTAATATTAATAATAATTCTAATTTTATTTTCTCATTTTACTCAATTAAAATTCATTTCTTTACCCTTTAAAATTTATCACTTTTGCAATAACTTGGAGTTAGGTACAAACATAGCCTTTGTTTGGATTTATTTTTTAATTATTTTGTAATGGGATTACTTTTATGTATTTAAAATCTTCTTTTTTCTCCTTATTTTTTAAAATAAAAAGTAAAAACATAGTTTTGTCCAATAATAATTTGAAATTTTTTTGCTAGATTTTAGATTTCAAAAGGTTTATTCAATTCTAATGGAGACCATTCAAATAAAATGAACATGATTATTTGTGAAAAAATATGGTCAACCAATAAAATTGGTCCACATCTTAACTAATTTAGTCTAGCTTCCTTAATGAAAACATCCTAACAACACTAGTTGTCAAAAAAAATCCTAACTCCGCCTTTCAATTTAATAGAGATCTATTTAGAAAAGTTTATGGAGCTTTTGAAGCATTTTGGAACCGTGAGATGCAACCCTAACCTTAGGAGTGATGCCTAAATTCTCTTCCCTCTTGTCCTTCTTCTTTCTTCCTATTCTTTGATTTTTTGCACTTATATTCTGCGATCAGACTCTATTTACGATTTTTTTCGAAAAAAAATTAATAGCCTTCAAAACAATTCTGCATTGATAAGCCCAATTTGTATCTCCATTGATGATGCAATTCCAAAAACTCGAACCCACTAAAAGCTCAAATTTTCTGTTCAAGGGTTATGGTTCACAGCCCAGAACAGCTACTAATTTTGTTGAGTCTTCATCCTAAAAGCCTATCCGTGTAACCCTAGCCATTCCTCGTCCGAGATATTGCACAACATTTTTTGTAAATTTCCAGCAACCAAACACATCCAAAACTGAGCCAATCTGATGGGAACGAAAGGATCCTATGGGCCAGCGGTTATATTTGATCCTAGAGGAAATTTTAATTTATGTATTAATTTTAGGACTTAATTTACTTTAGGAGATATTTTTATTTTGGCAAGTTCAATTAAGGTTTGCTTAGAGTTTCCCTATATACAGGGGTTCATGAGTGTTAATCATAGTTTTAAATAACGGTCGTTACGTATCGATTGTTTGACCATTCGATACCTGTTACAGGCCGATATATCGACTAGGACTCCGATACCAATACGTATCGAACATTACGGGTCGCTACAAGACCGTTACAGCCATTCAAATTTTAATTTTTAATTTTTAATTCTTTTTTTGTAAAATTTTTATGATTTCTATTTTCACAACCCGTGACCTCAAGGATATGAGCCTTGCGAGCTACCAAACTGCCGTTGTATTGAATGATCCTGGTCGGTTGCTTTCTGTTCATATAATGCATACAGCTCTGCATTTTTGTTTTCAAATAAGATAAATCATTTTATCTATGATTCGTTGAAACAAAAAAAAAAAAAGGCCCGGTTGGGTATATAAGAGTTATACTTAACAAAATAATCCAAAAAATTGAAAAAGATTACCAAAATATTCAGACCAATACGACCTCGAAAAGGCTTCTTGGCCTTAAAATTTTTTAATTTTTTTTATTCCATAACTAATTATTCTAAATTGACTTTCATGCTTTTAATCATTTTTTGTTATTATTTATATTATTTGTTGTAATGTTATTCAAATTAAATGATACTTCTTATTAGTTTAACTTGAAAAAATTTATATAAAATATCTTCTTAGGTGTTATTTAAAAGAAAAATATTTTTGAAGTGTTAGAAAATTGAAAAGTAATAGTAAACAATATTTAAATATGATAAATTATAATCATGATATGCATATTAGTAGTAAATTTTAATAGATTTGCTAGTGTTTGAAAATAATTCACGGTTGTGGTTTCTGATTTCCATTACAAATGAACCAATACTCCCGATACCGTTATACTATGACCACAACCGAGTGGTATCCCGTGACTACGATTTAAATCTATGGTGTCAATTCATATTATCGCACCATGTTACAACATACATATTCAAAAATACGTGTAAACCCTAACTTAACACTATTAACTAATCATATTACGTTTCAAAATCCAAACTCGATTTATTTATTAAACAAGTTACACATGTCAACACAGTTAAAACTGTTTATTTTAATTTTTTAGATTTTAAATAAAAAAGTTAACTGTCTTTTTTTTTTTTTATGTATTGATAATTTTCAAGTTTGGTAAACTTTGGATATGGGACTAAACAAAGTAGAAACCTCTTTTATAAGTAAAAAAAGTCTCCAAATCTTGATAAACTTTCAATGCGAGACGAACTACCTTAACTCATGGTATTTTTTTTATAATTAAACGTGTAAAGTCGTGTTAAACGAGTTGACATTACTAAACCCCAAACATGACAGGTTTATTAATCATGTTATACGTGTTAACCCGTTTATAACCCAAACCCATTTACGCTCAACCCAAACCCATTAACTTTGGATCGTATTCAAGTCGTGTCAAACATTGACACCCCTATAGGGGTTTATGTTTTAGAGACTTTAGACTTTTGGGCATGTTGAATAATATAGAGAATTTCTCATGATTCTCTCTCTTTCTTCTTCTAAGAATTTCTCTGCTCCCTCTCTCTTTCTCCTTCTCTTCCCTTCTGGGTTCTTCTCTCTTTCTCTCTAGTCCCCACTTTTCTTCTCTAACCTCCCTTCTTTCTCTTCCCTTTCTCCTCCTACATCACAATCTTAGGCCCATTTCCATCCACAGAGCCCATAACCCTTAATCAATATATTAAATGCCTAAATCTACAAGATTTCCTGAACCTAAGCCCGGCATAAAATCACTTGTAGGCAACTTTATCATTAGTTTAACTGTGTAGTCCTACATCAATTGATGTATCAGAGATAGAGTTCTCCGCACTCGGCCTACATCTAAAATGTTAGTTAATGGTAGTACTTTGGATGTTAGCTGGCATCACAGAGTTCCAAGAGCAATTGCTTCAATATGCCCTGCTGATTGATTACTTATCAGAAAAAGAAAAAGAAAGTGCTGATGATGAATTTAAGTGACAAAGCATTTTAATGAAATGGGGTGATCTTGAAGGATACACAAAAGAGGATTATGTGGTCCAAGATTAAAAACAGTATAATAAAAAATTTAGTTGTCATTTTATATAATTTACTTTAAGTTTTAGACCCTAACTTAGGTTGTAATTTCTTTTGCTGGGTTATATACTGTTTGGAATCCCAAGGTTGGCCACAGAACTCTCTGACGGTCTATTATGTGTTCATTTTCAGGACATAATAGATTTTTTCACTAGAAACATTGTGAATGAGAACCTGGGTTCAATCTGCAATGCCCATGTAGTTCATGCTGACCTCAGTGAGTATAAGGCATTGGATGAGAAGTGCATAAAACTGGCAGAGCTTGCTGCCACAGCCGTTGATTTTCCAAAAAGTGGAAAGATAGTGAACATGCCATTTGAACTCAAACCGAAATTGTACCCCGACTTCATGGGGAAAGGGGAGTTTCAATCCTACAACTCAAAGAAAATTTTGGGCAGGCTTTATTGCGAAATCAGAGATGCTTATGACAAAGATGTGGCAGCATCTTCTGAACTAACATTTGTTCCTGAAGATATTCCTTATGACAAAGACCTTGAGATTCCAGGATCCACAGATTTCATCGCTGATGCATGGAACCAGAAGTGCTCTTATGATGGTCAGGTGAATGGTCTTCTGGGACAGTATAAAGTGAACAGGGAAGAAGAGGTCGTGACTGGGCTCATTTGGTCCATGCCGAAGTACAGTAGCAAGAAGCAACAGGAACTGAAAGAGAGACTCAAGCATGCTTACAGTGCCTTGAGGAAAGAGTTCAGGCAGGTTTTTGAGCGGATGGATTCAGATTTTGAACAACTTTCTGACGATTAAAAGAATACCTGTACGAAAAAAAGGCATCAGCATGGTACCAGTTGACCTACAGTCCTAGTTGGGTAAAGAAGTCACTGGCGTTGCAAGAGCTAGATGGTTCTAGGGAGACACTGTTTTTGAGCTTTGCTTGGATCAATGCTGATTATCTTGCCAGGATCAAAATTAGGTGCAGGGGAATGGGAAGTGTTGAGTCCAGTAAGCCTATTAATTCTCTTGTGAGGTACCTTACTGATCGGATGTGAACAGTATACAAAGCTGTTCTTCTTGGCTGCAAGACCACTCTGCCATTGTTAAAGGTCAGCTGTCATGTCTGTTATTATGCTTACTTTTACCTGCTGGACTGTTGTCTATTGATGCCATATAGTACATTTATTCAACTGTTATCAGCAGATTGTTTAAGTGTTGTGCTTTCTTTGTAAATTGTTTTTTTTTTTTTTTTGGCTGTTGAATGTCTTCTGGTTTTTTGACTTGTAAAGACCTTTTACTGTTCTTGTTTTCTTTTTCTTTTTGTTTTGTGTATTGTGTGACAAGCCACATGTACAGTATCGGATTTTGATGTCTGAATGAGTTTCTCAAACAAATTAAAATATGGTTTTCAACACTTTTGTATCCTATGTTTATCCAAAATTTGATTTAAGGCCCTATATTTTAAAAAATTACAATTGAGGCCCTCGATTTAAAAATTGCTTTCATTGTAGGCAAACAGTAGACGGCCGATAAGGAAAGTGGATGGAATTTCTCCGCGTGCCAGCATATGTGCCCCCAACAATTGCGTTGCTTGCCTTCATTGACTCTCTAAATTTCTCTCATATCCCTCTCTCACTCAGCTGACTCTCTCTAATAACTCCCTTTATAACTCAGTTTCTCTCATCTCCCTCACCCAATCTCTCACATCACCCACACACCATATCCCTCCCTCTCTCTCTAAACCTCTCCTTTACGGAACACACACTTACAACTCCCTCAAAGTCCCGACAACATTGTACAAATCCTCTTTGCTGTAGGTGAATAATATTCATGAATTGCTTGTTGCAGTTTCTTGAACTAATATCAGTCCCAACACCACATTACCTTATTTCCATGATATGAAATAAAAAAAATCACAGGAGCTAGAAACCAAGATGGACCTCAACAATTGTTCCCTCTTAGCTGCCTCTTCTTCCTCTTATTATTTTGCCATGAAAGTTAATAATTCCAAAGACAATCAAGTTCCAGTGGTCCAACTGAAGTTAGTGGTGCCACTTGGTCTTCAAATGGCCTATTTCCCATCTCAATATTCGATACCACAGGAGAGATGTCGGTGCTTAAACCTGTTTCTTGTGAGACACTGAACTTCTCCTGCTCTGTTTTGAAATTCTGTTTCATGTTTGGGCCATGATTTTCAAACAAACCCTTTAGAATTACCTGTTCTTGTCCAAATGGAGCAGCCTGAGCCGAATAGAATGGATTTGGAAGTCATTCTTGGGAAAATATCCAATTGATTTGAAGAGACGGTGAATAGAGGATTGTTAATATATTCAGTCATCTCTTCTTGGTTTCTTTTGAATTTTAATGGAATTGGAGAAGCATGGCACGTGAACAGACTCAATATTGCTGGTTTAGTCCTGCCACTGTAAGGCAAAGAGTCCATTAATCATGGCAGAATCGGACAGACCCAATTCATATTTGATAGAGCTCAACTCACCATCCCTGATATATGGACTTTATGTTCTTCACACCAGAACTCTTTCGAAATACCCTGCTAATCACCTATTCTTTCTGCAATAAAATCAAAGAAAATCGAAGAAAACCAAGTCTATCTTACCTGGTCTCCTGTTGTTGCCAAAGAGGAAGTCCCTTCTGTTCGAAGAAAGTAGAGATCTGAGATCATAAGAAACACTCTGAATGTCATCGTTAGCCTTATGTTTCTTGATTCTTTATTGTACTAATATTTTGGTTGATTGGTTATACCTTGTGTATACACACTGATGCTTTGTTCTACACCTCCTCTTTGCAAGAGCTTGGGTTAGAAAATGGGGACTGCTTGGTGAGAATTATAACTTTTTAGAGTATAAAGTCTTTAATGAAATTTTAGGTAAATCACAGGGTATAAAAGTGTTGAAACCCCTTAAAATATATATGAATTCAGGTCTACTGTGAATGGGGTTTCATCAGGTTCATCTGGTCATGTATGTGCATTCTTGAATGCAAGCATATAATTGAATTATTTTTGCATTTTTTTTGTCAGAAAAGGTCAAATGCAGGAACAGCCATGTGTGTAAGATAATAAGAGAACATTTGGTTAATAATTTGTGTAGCTTCTGATGATTGTTATTAAAATTTTACATGTTTTCCTGATCCCTCATATGAGCCTGCAATTCAAAGTAAACCTTAAATCTCATAAGGTTACTGAATAGTACCTGAACTGAGAGGTGGTTTGGTTGTGGTTATGTTTTGCTGTTGGTCTTGGCATGCAGAATTCACCCATATGCCATAACTCATTTAAATAATTAAGGGACATATAGTAATTCTCTTAGTAGGGATTATTGCTTGGTGCAATGGTAAAATGCTCGAGCTGTCAAACATGAGAACAAGGTTTCAAGTATAAGAGTAGTCACTTTGTGTCTGTCTCTGATCTACTCTCAACGCCCTGAATAGGTGAGACTAACACTGAATAAAGACCTCATGCGGGTCCTTGCAGCTAGCTAACCTTGCATTGTCCCTACCCAGTGATTCTGATCTTTGTTTTGGGTGGAATGGGGTGTGTATCTCACAAGAGCTGAGGTATTTTGTATGATAGGGTTTGGGTGTTCTTAAAGGTATTTTGTATAAGCTGTGAATAGAAGTCCTTGAAAGCCTATTCCGGCGGTAAAGTTAAGCCATGGTCCTTCACTCCGGTGTCTTCAGGTTCGTGGTCTCTTCATTGGCAACTGTTTGAAATTCCACTTTGATGCTGCTGTAAAAAATAATGTGTCATATGCTGCTTGGGTTGCCACAGATCACAATGGCAAGATTATTGGAGATTGGTCTCTAATTTCAGTGGTTAGTGACCTTGATGATGTTCAAGCTCTCTCTCTCTCTTCACATTATTGCATCAATGCCAGTCTCCAAAACTTGACATTGGATCACCATTTAAAGGAGACTCGACTCAACCATTTTTACTGTCAAGAACCATAAAATAAACCAAACTATTCGAACTCAATTTGTGATCGATTTACAAAGAGAAACAAGTCAAACTTGAACATATGTTAAGGCTTATTAATTTATTGAGTTCGGCTCAATAATTTAGTACGTGGTCTAATATTATATAAAAAATCAAACTACTCAAGCTTAACTCAAGTAGAACTCGTTTGAAATCAACTCGAAAAATTAATAAGCCGAGTTTGAATACAATTTGAAACTCGTTTATTTTAGAAATCCAAACTTGAATATTTTATTGCTTGGCTTGACTCGACTCGGTTTGCTTGACTCATTTAAAGTCCTGTTACCACCTAGAGAGAAGAATCACTCTTTGCAATACTCCTGGCAGCAACAGCTTTCACTCCAACACAAAGCTGCCTACCTTCGTCACTGCAATTCAACAGCCAATGAGTTGCCCTGCCGGCCGGCATTCAGTTTCACGTTAACGTGCTGGTGAGCTCTCTTCCCTGGTGTGTTAACTCTGATATTAAGCTGCCTAAGTGGATCTTCCTTCCCCTTCTGCTGTGAGATAAGCCTTTTTTAGTTTTAAATTTTTTTTTTCCTTTCCTTTCTTGCATCCATTTTTTTTCTTAGCAAAAAAATAATGATGCTTAAAATCTTAAATTTTATTATTTCACGGAAAAGTTGCGTTGAGTAATGTTTCCTGTTTTTAGTTTTTAGTTTTCTGAAAATAAAAATTAGTTTTCATTTATTTTTTTATAAAAAATCAAAAAAAAAAAAAAACGTGTTTGGTACAACAATGGTGGTAAATAAAAATAAAACTAGAAAACATGTAAATCCCCTAATTATTGGCTAATTAACATAAGTAGCACACATAAACCCCCCTAATTATTGGCTAATTAACATCACTCTTGTCTTTCCATTCTCCTGTCCATAAAACTTTTACAATATTTTTAAATTTAACAATTGAAAATTTAATAGAGAAGAATGATCTTAAATAAAAAATCATGACAAGTTAGGATTCATGTAATCGATGTCAAATAATGAAGATAAAAGTTTACTAAGTTGAGTTGAGATTAAATTTAACAATTATATATATATATATATATACACATATTTATATATAATATAGGTATATTACCAACACTATATGGTTGACAATATATCTAGGTATATTATTAGCACTAAACGACTTAGAGCTATTTAGTATATATAGGTAATATATATATATATATATATATATATATATATATATATTAATTAAAGCATCATGTGTGCAGAGAAAGCATCGCAGAGCCTTCATTGTTATGGAGAAAGTCGACCTTGAAAGGAGAAGTCAAAGAGTTTTAAGGCAAAGTGGCGATTGGCGATTGATGCATGAAAGAGTTAGAGAAAAATTGTAGTTTATTTACGAGTGTTATAAATAAAAAGTGAAAAATTGTTGTAACTAATAAGCGTCGATATCCCAATTTCAGTAAAATTTTAAACCGCAAGAGTTGCTGTCATGTATCATTTCTGTTTTTGAAAATTTTAAAAACTATTTTTTTTTATTTCTAAATTTTAGCCTAAATTAGAAAACATTTATAAAAAAAAAATTCAAAAACGAACAATTAAATACAACTTTTTGTTCCAATTTTAAAAAAATAAAAATGAAAACAAAAAAATCGAAAACAATAACATTATCAAATACGAGCAATCATTAGAAATTTTCAAGTTTAGGCATTGCTAAGTGCTTCAATTCTTAACCCATTTCATGATTTAGTGCAATTCGTGCATCACTGGAAAAAAAAATGTTTGGTGCGATGATGGTTATGTGGGGTTCACTTGGGTCCAACATGTTTGCTCAAATATGAGCAAGGGCACTAGAATTTTAAATTGAGTGGGGTTGGCTTTAAAAGATATACCAACCCAAATTCAATTGGACAAGCTTTGTTTACTTAAATTTATAAGCGAGTTAAACCGAGTCAAATAGTGAGTTGCTCAAATTTATCTTCCTATAATTAACAAGTTTTAAATTATATTAACAAGTTAAAAATAAGTTTCTAATTTAATTTTTATTTTTAAGATAGAAGGATACAAAAAAATACCAATTGAGAGTTTTTGATACACCGGTCATTATCAATTTATCATTGTTCATGACTTGAGTAGCTTAATTTTTTATATAGCATTAAAATATTTATTATTTTATTGAGTCAAGTTCAAATTAAATTCAATACATTAATGAATTTTAAAATAAATTCAAACTTCTTAAACAAGTTTTTAATTGAATTGATCACAAATTGAACTCGAGTAACATGATTCAATTGATAGTCCCACGCTTAACACTAATAGGTATTTTTGTTTTTTTTTTGATAAATTGGTAAGGGGTATTTTGAGTTAACTTACACGCACCAGATTAAGTTCCTTTCCTCATAACAGTCAATCCCACTTTTTAAGCTCTAGCTGCCAACGATTGACGCAAAAGAGACTCGAATTCGAGATGCTTGAATTTTATTCTCAAAGTCTTTACCGCTCGACCACACCTCCGGATAATCTTAACGCTATGGTCATGTTTGGATGCGGGATATGAGGGTTGGATTGGATAAATATTATCCTATTTATATTTGGTGTCTTCTATTGGATTGGATATTTATATCCCGTGAACTATTTATATCCCACTTGTGTGAAATATAATTTATCTTTAAGAAACTGATGGTATTAAAATTATCCCGTCCTACAAGAATAAAAATATTTGGTGGGATGATGGTTATGTGAGGTTCACTTGGCTCCACCATGTTTGCTCAAATATGAGCAATGGCACTAGAATTTTAAATTGAGTGGGGTTTAAAAAGATATCCCAACCCAAATTCACTTAGCCTAGCTTTTATATTTTAACCTTTTTAGATGCATACTATTTACTGCAAAATGGTTAAGATATAAAAAAATTTTAAAACTAAAATCAAAAGTAGCATGAAATGAAAGAGGTTTTAAAATGTACTCATCTTTTCTTTCATTTAACTACTAGCTTTTATATATTAAATTTGAATAACTATTTTTAATTAAAAATCTTTATTAAGATGAAAAATGTATATTTATATTTGCAAAATAAAAATATCACCCTTAAATTTTTACCAAGATTATTAGTAATTAGTCATATATTAAGTACTTCCTTTTCTTGGGCCTCCAATATTATTACTTATTACAATATTAGATAAACGCATTGCAAATATAAAAAGAAAAAAAAGGATATGTTGTAATCTTATTATACGCTTATTTGTTCATTGTGAAAATACTTTGTATTATAATATAAAGTTTACTTGACTATTAATTTGAGTCAATTAACATGAATGTGACATCTATAAAAAAAGAAGCTTAAACTCATGTTTATACGTATTTATTAAATTTACCTTGATGGAAATATGTACTTTAGTATCTAATATTTAACATATTGTTTTGTAATTATTATAATTTTAATATAATTAAGAGTTTTTTATATTTATTGCATAAAAACTTAAAATTAATAATAAAAATATATCTAAATATTATTAAAAAATAAAAATCAAGGAAATTTAAATTTCTATTTTGCAATTGTAATTTATTTTAATATTCTCTATCAACGTCTTATTAAAATTCATTCTTTAATTGTATAACTTATATAATTTAGATCTATGAGGTCAATTAAACATGAATTCTAATAATTATATTACTTCTTTACTAGCTTATTTAGTTATTTTTATTTTTATTTGTGTTATTATATATTATTAAATTGTTACAAACTTTACAATATTATAACTTATATAATTTAGATCTATGAGGTCAATTAAACATGAATTCTAGTATTATTAATATTAAGGGTGACACATGCAAACAGTTAAGTTTAACTATTTTTGAAACAATTAAATTTTATTTTTTGTATCAAAAAGTGATTTGATTTAAAAAAATTTAACAATTGATTATCCATGAAGAATATTAAGATTTTTTTTTTTCATATTCAAAGAAGTTTGATATTCAATTTTTTTGTGTTTAGGAGTGAATTTTCTTTTATTTAATGAAATAATGAAATTTAACTATTTTACAGTGAAACAGTGAAATTTCATTGTTTCAGAGAAAATTTTTTATTTAAAATTCTTATGCAATATGAATCTTATTTGATAGATCTCGATTTTTAGAGTTCAAATATAAATTTTTTATTTAAAATAAATTTATATTTGATGAGGTATTGAATTTTAAAATTTGAAAAAAAAATATTTGGGATACATGGCAGTATTCGTGTAAATGTTGGAGAGACAATGAGAGATCTTTCGTGTTTTTTAATAAGGGTATTTTTGTAAATAAAATAGTGATGAACTACTAATTGCAATTAATTTTTCACAATACCACACTCTCTCCAAGATAAGGAAAAAAGTCTAGTGGTAAGGATTTATAAAATTTCTCCACTGCTCATACAAATCAGCTTGTGACATGTGACTTATCTTTTAAAATAATGAATTATTGTGACATCATTTATACCACCCGTAAGTTGATTTGCATGAGCATGGAGAAATTCCATGCATAATTATCACTAAACTTTCTTCCGACAGGATAAATATACATATATTTATATATATATATATATATATATGTTTTCATTCAAATTACCTCCTTGGGCCTTCAGCTCAATATATTCTGTCAGACTCAGGCTAGATTGCCATTGAGGATACGTACCAATGTTTGACAGGCACAGCTGGATAGCCTTTGAGAACTTGCATCAATGTTTGACAGGCAAGGCTGGAACTTCTGGTAGGCTTGGTCGGTTTATAATCCCCTCTCCCCCAAATCCCACCTCAACTTAACTCAAACTCTCGAAAAAAGATTTATAAATGTAAAATCTTGTTCTTTTCAAACTAATTCATCTTACAATTTTAGCCTAAATTAAAATTTTCTTATCATTTCTCTTATTTCTTTTTCAAAATTTTAGCCCACCTCTTAAAAGTTTTGATCCAATCCAATATTTACCCATCATTTTTTTATTCCAATATTTTGACCCACCTCAAAATTTTCACTAATTTTTTTTTTTTCAAAATTCTTCTAACTCCCTTAATTTTTTTTCCCTGGTTCCATTCTAGTTAAGAAGGTCAAAGTTTTGCAAAAGTACCAGATCCAAACCCCTAACCCCCTAACCCCCCAACCCTTAAATGATAGGGGTCCCATAGAAGACTTTTAAGGGTAAGATTGAGGAACATCACTAATCATTTCAACAATTCTCATAAATCAAAACAAGAAATGATCCATAAAAAGAAGGCAATTCAAATCTAATCAAACACCTACTTTCGCATACCTAACCAGCAGACCGAGACCTATTTCAAATTTTATCCAAATGCTACTTGACTAGATGATTCAATAATGCATGGCCCATTAATTAATGATCAACCAACTCCCCAAAGGCTTATCCCACTTTAGTCAATTTTGTCCTTATGATTACGTGAAAAGCATCTCAACCATGATTCCAATTAATCCAAACCACGTGTACCTGTCTTTATTCAATGCTTGAAAGTTCCCTCAATCCTATTGTCTAGGAAAGTCAATTGAGAGCAATGTTGTCATTTTGGAATATCACAATGCATCATTAATTTAATCCCAAAACAAAAAAAAAAAAAATCATGATATTAGCATTTTTGAAATCTCTCTCTTAAAAAAGAATCCAAGAATAAGATAGTATAATTTTTTTTTTATAATTATACATATTAAATTTAAAATATGTGACATAAATGATGATATTTTTATTTAAAATATACGTCACGTGTTAGAATTTAATATGTATGATCATAAAATTTTTCGAATATTTTTCTCTCAAAAAGTATTACCCACATGATATAAAGGCCTCTCATTGATTATTACTCATTTTAAAATGTGACAACCAATCAAATATTGACATATTATTTTTGCAGTAATTTTTTAGCCCAAAATCTTAATTATGTGGCAACATAATGTATCGTCCCATTAGGACAATACACGAGTAAATGCATGTCTCACTATATAAAAAAGGTGTACAAACTTTCTTTATAAATCGACGTGATGTTAATTTGAATGGTAAGTGTCACATTAAATTGTGACTTAATTGTAGCATACTCAAAACAAATCACTCATTGTTAAAAGAGGTATTTATGTTTAATTTAACTCTGAAAATTGTTGGAATTTAGATTATGTTCTAAGTTGACTAGTTATAGGCTAAAAGAAAATACATCACGCCATTTAGAAGTCTTGATTTGTAAAATCAGTCGCCATTACTTAAGAGACACACAAAAATTATATTTGTACCATTACTCTTAGTTAAATGATGTGCAAATGATGTTTTCATTTGTTTGCAGATGTATCAGATTGTTGTTTTTTCGGCGATATATATATATATATATATATATGTCGGAAGTAGATGTAGACTATTCTAGATTATCGCCCACCTCAAATTCTATAAAAAAAAATCACATATATAAAATTTTAGCCTTTTTCGAGTTAGTTCATACTAGCATTTTGACCTAACCCAATCTTTATCTATGGAATTCACACTCAAAATTTTGTCACACCCCAACATTTTCCCACTAAAAATTTTAAGAATCCCATAACTTTTCTCATTTTTCATCCTAAAATTTTGCACAACCCAAAAAAAATTCACTAAAATTGTTTTAGCCCTCTCCAAATTTTTTTCTGGCTCCACCCTTGTTAATATATATATATATATATATATATATATATATAAAATAAAAGCATGGGTATGTTAAGTTCTCCTCTTACAATCCCATATGGAATATAAAATAAAAGGTAGAAGAGATGGGAGCTTATAGTTGCACACCTCTTAAGCCAAGTCATTTGTCCCACATTAGCTACAAAATAAAAATTCGGACAAAGGATGATTTAAGACAAATATGGTATCTTAAAAATAAAAATATTTATTTCATAGTTGTATTTGGATTGTTTAGTTTTAAATTTTGATTTATTCTTAATTTCTCTAGTTTTTTAATTTTATTAGAGTTAGTATAGGAAATATAGGAATTAATAGTTTTCTATTCGAATTAATAGTCTTTATTGTAGTAGAATTAGTATAAAAATAAGAGTTTTAGTTTCTTAGTCAAAGTAGGTAGTATTTTAGCTATATAAATATGATGTAATAAGTTTTTATCATTAAGTTTCTTTTGATCAATAATATTTAATTATGAATTTTAGAGAAATTTTTTTTCTTGGGTGAGGAGTCCCCATGTTATTTGGTTTTTAAGAAATTAGATGTGTTCGATTATCCTTTACATTTTCGTTTCACATCATTTGGTATTAGAGCGATGATTTGTCTGACTCAATGGCAAACGATAGAGTTGAGAACACAAATCTCATTGGTCGTGAGATTGAGGCTGTGTTGGGTATGATTGAAGAAGATGGGCAGTAATTCAACAATCTATTTGCTTGAAATCTGCGAGATGCTTTTAGGATTCATATTCAAATCCAATAGAGACTCACCAATCAACAAGAATCGCATCGGAGGATTTTTGAAGGCCAACTTGTTGATAGATTTAGAATAGACACACATGATAAAAGTCATGATGAGAAAGTTGAAAAAGAAGAAAGCTTTGACACTACAGGAAGAGGGCACTATTAGTGACGCATGTGGGCGTCGCTAAAGATCATTAGCCTTTCTTTGAATGTCACTAGTAGTGCTAATACTATTAGTGACATTCAAAAAAAGGGCGTCACTAAAAGTTACTATTATTGACGCATTTTAGGGTATCGCTAATAATAATTGATGTGTTGCTAAGAAGATATGGGAAAGTGAAATGGGCGTCACTAATAATACATTATTAGCGAAACACGTCATGGATGTCACTAATAATGTACTATTAGCAACGTATGAGGAGTATCCCTAATGTAACACTTTTAGCAACGCCTGAAAACGTGTCGCTAAAAGTCCTATGTAATTCTTTTAGTGACGCACACTAAAACTATTGAGGAGTATTTTTAGTGGCACCCGATGTGCGTTGCTAAAACTTTTTTTTTTGCCACATTTTACACCTTCTTTTCTTTTTTTTTTTTTTTTTTTATGTTTTATTCCTATTTAAAACCTGTATCAATTCTGTTTAAAACTTGTTTCAATAATCTTGATATAAAATAATTTCATACATTATAAAATGAATATATTAAAAAAGAAATAGCATTATATATATATATAATTAATTAATTAATTACAATCATAATACTAGAATTTTTCAATAAATATAAAAATTAAAAATTGTCTCAGAAAATGTTAGTGCTAGACAACCTGTTGCAAGATTGAAGAAGTCCATGTTTTGTTTCCACTTTTGGCAATAGTCTAGTGAAGAACTGAGTTGTAATTATACCATATATATATATGGTAAATTACAGTGACTGCCTTTGAGGTTTGTTGATATTATACACGCTTCTCCTGTGGTTTGAAAAATTATAATGACCTTCCTTCTACTTTATTGTTAGTAACAAAAAAAATCCCTCTGTGAATCAACTGTTAGTTGACGAAACGATTTTTGTTGATGTCATCTTTCTACCTTCTTCTTAGTTGAAGAACTCTTTGGATGTTGCTTTTCTCATTTAATGAATCTAAGCAAATACACAAGGATTGTCATTTTCTTTGAAAACAAAAGATTATAAACTTAAGTTTTCTAGGTGTATGAGGTGGTGGCGGGTGTGACCAGACGAGAGAGATGGGGAAAGTATTCAATGGAAGCTTTAAAGAGAGATTAGATTTGGAAGTGGAATTTCAAAATTGAGAGATATATAAAGGAGACTTTCTGATAAAAAAAAAGTAAAAAAAAATATTTTGGTAATTAAAATTAAAACAAAGAAAGGGTATAAGAGACATTTCACAATTTCTGTTTGTGCTGTGATCTGTAAGAGACATTTCACAATTTCTGTCTGTGCTGTGATCTGACAAACTTTGACAAGGGAGGTTAGTGTAATTACCATAAGTTAAGGGGTCCATGTGTAATATCATTAAACATTAGGGGATGCCAATGTAATTTACCTTATATATATATATATATATATATATATATATATATATGAGAGGAAGGTGTTTAACTCTAACAATTAGTAAAAAGATGCTTAACAAGAGGTGCCCCTAAAAATACACTAATTTTAGATGATTGGCTATTATTTGATGTTTGAAATAGAATGAACACACACACACACACATTATTTGGTGATATTTGAACAAGAACACACGCATGTAGAAAAAGAAAAAGAAAATTAAAATAAGAAATTAGTGTATCTAAATCTAAATCACAATGTAATGGTTGATACACACTCGATATCCATTTATATATTGTACAACATTAAAAAGAGGCAGCAATGGATGATATTAGTATTTCATAGAGAGAGAGAAAGATTGCTTACTTGAGACACACACACACACACAGAGATTGAGAGAGAGGCAACAATGAACGAATGAACGATGACGACATCGACGATGAACAACGACTAGTGAGAGAGAGAGAGAGAGATTCAACTACAAGCGGCTAAACTTTGAAATCATAATTCAGGGTTGCTATAGACTATTAGCGATGCCCACAATGCATCCCTAATAGTCCCCACGTGCGTCGCTAGTGGTGCAATTAAAAAAATGATGTCATTTTATTTCTTTTATTTTATTTACATAAATATCAAGCTAAAAGTATCAATACCATTAGCGACACATGGGTGGGCGTCACTAATAGTGTTGATACTTTTAGCGACCCACGCGCGCATCGCTAAAATTTATAAAGTGTCGTAAAAAATTTCCCATGCTCACCATTCTTACTTTTTCACGCTCTTTAGCAAAGCTTTTACTGTGCGTTGCTAATACTAACTGATGCTACACTTTTCGGCTTGCAATAAATCTGGGCTCCGCGACCTGTAGAACACTCAAAAAGGGGATCAGAGGACCACTGGATTGGCTCCGGCAGGTAGCCGCTCCGATGCTTTAAGTAAGTAAACTGAATTGAAAAGACTATATTGAAAGCCAAAGAATGAGCATAAAAATAAAGTGTACCTTTAGGGTTTAATTTATAGACCGTGGCCTTCCTAAGTTGATTAGGATTCGGAGCCATGAATATGGGGATTTGATCATCGCAGATTGTAGTTACCTTGTGGAGTATTGTATTGTAAGATAGAGATAATCATATACAGTAGTTTCCTTGTTGAAGACTGTTTTCGTGTTGAAGACTGTTTCCTTATTCCCTACTTGGCATTTGTTAAGGAAAACCATAAGGTCGGAACCATACGAAACACTGCAGTGAATATTGCCCCGAGCATAAGGTTTGGAAGATATGTGCATAAGAATGCCCTGGAGGCTCCGCCTACTCTGTATGACCGAGTTTATCGGCTCTGTAGGATACGTATATGAGAATGCCTTGAAGGCTGTGACTGCTCTGTATGACCTGAGTTTATCGGTCTGTAAGCACACGTGTCTCAAGGTGATTGGTGTGTCCAGTTTGTGGTATATCAACTACTCCCCCCTCTGAGCCCTAGTTAGGAGCTAGGGCGTAACTAGGGCTATAGGCTTTATGAAGAGTCACACATTTTGTTTCTCCATTTTTCGAGACGTCGGTTTAATGGGTCATTTATTGCGCAGCTGATACTTGAGAATCCATCATTACCTTCAACCGTTGTGTCGAATTGTCTTGGGGGGCTCATATTTCGAATGTGTATATAAAGAGGGGGAAAGGACTTTTATGCCTTTCTTCTGCACTTGCTTCTACAGTATTAGAGACTGCCACCGCCAGTTGACGTATTTTGAAGGTCGAAGGATATCCGGTGTTCATAGCCTTTCTTGATTTCAGGTTTGATTTTATCCCCTTTTACATTCCCTTTTCATTTGCTTCGTTACTTTCTCTTGTCCGCCATGTCTAGGCCCTGGGTCACCTTCTGGTTCGGGCAGTTCTTCTAGGACCATTCCTCAATTACAACTCGTGAATCTTCCTTCTGTTAATGATGCTGAAGATAGACTAGTAGAGCCCCCCTCTAGTCCTGGGGGTTAGGATAGTTGACGCATTCGATGAGCCCCCGAATAGGGCCAGGTGAGACCTCTAGTCAATCTGGCCATAGAGAGGAGGGTGAGACTGCAATAACTGAGAAGATGTTAGTAGAGTTGTGGGAAAAATTCAATCTCTCTTCGAACGTTACTTTTAGGGTCCTGGATCCTCTGGATCGCCCACGCGAATGTTAGAGCGGGGGAAATCTGTGCCTATTTGGCTTGGTTTGAAATGGGACATTATTCTTCTGTTGGTTCAATCTTTGCCCTGCAGACCTTAATCTTAATAGTTGGAGACATCTGTTAAGTTTCATAGTGTTGGGGCATATGAATAATGTCGACGTGTCCCTTGACCTGATCCGTTGTAATATGGATCTGAAATACATGAGGGCAGAAGGCCTTTATTATATGTCTTTTGATAGTGGGTTCAGACCCCTTACTTTCTTGCCCTCCTCAAACAAGACCTGGAAGAAGTGGTATTTCTTCATAAAAGGAGGATGGGAATTCGAGGACTTCCAAGACCAATTACCGAGCTGATTAATTTTTGTATCTTTTGTGCAGTTAGGAGTGTGTGGAAAGACCGACCCCCTCTCCCATGCTTCAGGAGCAATACAAGAAGCTTTTACAGCCCAGCAACCCAGACCATTCCTCCATTGTTAACCGTGATAAGTTGATGGCTGCCAGGGGAAGTGTTAAGGAGCTTGCAAAGGATATGATGGCAAGGTGGGAGACCGAGCCATCTTCATCTGTGGTAGTGGGAGAGGCTTCTTCCCTAGTGGACCCTCCCATCCAGACAAAAAGGCGGAGGTTACTTTCGATCTTTTCTGAACCCACTGAGGGGGAGAGAGAGGCACCTACCCCCATTTCTGTGGTCCCCCCAGCCCCATCCAAACAAGTGGGCAAGGGGGCATCATCCTCGGTGGCCCTTGGTGCTGTCAATCAGGGGGCCAAAAAGATTCTGAGGGACTTTTGGGCCAAAGGCTCAATCAAAACTAGGCCCCAGAAGTCGGAGAAGCTTCTTGCTGACCTGGCTTCTCTTCAAGTCAAGGTAAGTTCTTTGGGTCTTTATCTCTTTTCCCATTTTTCCAAGTATTTTGGCTAGGTACTGAACTGTTTTCTTTGTACACTGCAGACCCTACACACCCTTTCTGCTCTGGCGGAGGTCTCTCCCCCTTCAGAGGAGGTTGAAAAACTTACAGGCCGAGTTGGACGATGTCAGGCTTCAGCTCGGTATTGCTAAGTCTGAGGCTTACGATTCCGCGGAGAGGCTGAAGGAGTCCCTAGAATTCTTTGGCCGTCATGGAGTCAGAGAAGAACCTTGCCGTTCAGCAGGCAAAGAGGCTGCAGAGGGAGATGGACAGCATGCGGTACCAATATAATCAAAAGCTTGAGGATGCAGTGGAGCAAGCCAAGCTTGGAGATCGAGATGGAGATGAAGATGGAACTGGAAGGAATGGCCAATACCCTGATCATGTTTGGCTTCAACAACTTCTGCTCTAGGTTCCTTGCTAAATTTCCCGATTTCGACATATCCTCGATTGTGCCTCCAAGGGTTACCCCTCCAGAGGTTGCCGTTCCGAGCGAGGTGGTCGACAGTTCTCCCTGCCGATCCCACTGAAGTTGTCGTCCCGAGTGAGATGGGTGATGCTGTTTCTACCGATCCTTCCCCAGCCGTTGAGCCTGCCTCTGCTGATCAGGCTTAGGAAATATGCTTAGTTTAGGTCTTTTGTTGTTTTTTTTTTTTTCCTTCCAGTGTAACAGACTATTTGAATGAAACAGTTTTTCCTTTCTCAAATGTCTTCATCCCATTTCTCTTGTGTTTGGTTGACCCATGTAGTATTTCCTTTGAATTTGTGGTTGATGTGAGAAATTGCTGCAAGTGAGGCTGTTCTGGATCCCTCAAAATCAACTTTTTTAACGGTTGGCAATTATCTTCTGAGCTGTATTTGCAATAAGACAATGACTGTAGGCTAGTTCTGATTGCTTCTTCTTCTTTAGATAAGATAGGAAAGCAATTTCAATCTGACATGTAGGGATCTGATATTGATCTTGTGTCACATATATATTGAGAGTAAATTTTTGAAGAATTCTGAGGTAGTTTGTTCTGAACCCAAGTTTTATAGCAGAAATTCGGTTTCTCATGTCTGTTCATTCTGACGATTGAGACTTTTGCCTCTTAAGTCATTCAGACCAAGACTGAGATGTATCCGAACTGATGGTCTTGTCGTACACGTGGTCTGTCAGAGATCAACGGAATTGGCCAAGACTGAGAGGTCTGTATGTTGGACCGAAGGCCTTTGTATAAATGTGGTTCGGACTCTGTTTGCTTGACCAGTACGGTATGCTTGGGGGAGCCTTGCATCTCGTCTTCTAGGTATCCGAAAGGACTGGTTTTATACGTCATTCATTTATACAACTGTCTTTTGGGTTTTCGAGGCCAACCCTTTATTTAACTGTTGCGACGGTTCAACTGGGTGACTTTTGGGCTTTGAGGGTCTATATATATGAAAGAGGAGCATACGGTTGCGCCCTATCTTTTTACTTTTGCTCTCAGACTATTCCCTTGTCAGAGAGAATTTGAATGTCTTTTAGAGGCTTACCGTTTGCCCGGAGATGATTGACGATTTTCAGTCCGAGTTGGGAATGATTAAACTATGGCCGAGAGTTAACCTTCCCTTTGATTCAGTCTCCAAGGAAGGATTAGAGGAGGCGAGGATCTTCTTGTCTATCTTAGCATCCGGTCAAGATTTCTCCGATTGGAAGGTGGACCCTCCTTGATTCAACCGAGGCTTGGAGCATTGGTGATGAAGACGAAGGTGGGGTGCCTCCTTCCCTTCGTGTCTTGGCAGAGACCCTTGCTCAAATCGGCTCGGGGTTTCATGCCGGATTTGAGGGAAACGAAGGTAGAGAATGGAGGCTCTACTGAGACCTAGAGCCCTCATCATCCGTTGGTCTTGAGATCAATGACAAGTGATGATGAAATGGCCTGGGTGCTTCTTGGTGCAGATTGGGGTTTAGGGTTCCTTCCTTTCAAATGGAGCCGGCGACAGGCAGTAATGGAGGTTTGGAACCTGGGTCCCTTTCTCATTCAAGGAAGAAAGTCATGATGTTGTGAAAGCATAGTGATGCCTTTGTTATAACTTTTGTGTACCTGTTTATTTCCAGTCTTCTTGTACTGATGTAAATTTTCTGAATCATCAATAAAATTGAGTTTCTTCTTCTCAGATCTGATGTCTTTTGTATTTGAATGTGCTCTTCTGGAGTTAAAACACCTTTTCGTGCACTTCTGATGACTAACGTTTCTGTACGTTTTAAGAGTAGATCAAAGAAACTTGTATAAAACTTGAAGTCCTAAATCAAAGTACTTTAAGCCTGCTCGGTACTGTAGTATCTGTTGCTTGCTGGTACATAAGCCAAATAATCCAAGTATCAGCTCTGAGGTATTCCGATCTAGGAAACTTTAGTTTGAAGATGTTTGGAACTTCTGTCTTTGGATGGACTGGATCATAGAATCTGTGTATTGAAGATGGACCAGGCTCGGAAGGCCTGTGCATTATAGATGGACCAAGTACTAAAGCTTGTGCATTAGAGATAGGACTAGGCTCTAGAGGCCTGTGCATTATAAATGGACCAAGCACTAAGGCTTGTGCATTAGAGATAGGATCAGGCTCTGGAGGCCTGTGCATTAAAAGATGGACCAAGTACTAAGACTTGTGCATTATAGATGGACCAGGCTCTAGAGGCCTGTGCATTTAAAGATGGACCAAGTACTAAGACTTGTGCATTATAGATGGACCAGGCTCTGGAGGCTTGTGCATTTAAAGATGGACCAAGTACTAAGACTTGTGCATTATAGATGGACTAGGCTTTGGAGGCCTGTGCATTAAAAGATGGACCAAGTACTAAGACTTGTGCATTATAGATGGACCAGGCTCTGGAGGCTTGTGCATTTAAAGATGGACCAAGTACTAAGACTTGTGCATTATAGATGGACCAGGCTTTGGAGGCCTGTGCATTAAAAGATGGACCAAGTACTAAGACTTGTGCATTATAGATGGACCAGGCTCTAGAGGCCTGTGCATTTAAAGATGGACCAAGTACTAAGACTTGTGCATTATAAATGGACCTAGGCTCTAGAGGCCTATGCATTTAAAGATGGACCAAGTACTAAGACTTGTGCATTATAGATGGACCAGGCTCTAGAGGCCTGTGCATTTAAAGATGGACCAAGTACTAAGACTTGTGCATTATAGATGGACCAAGCACTAAGGCTCGTGCATTATTGATGGACCAGGCTCTAGAGGCCTGTAGCATTAAAAGATGGACCAAGTACTAAGACTTGTGCATTATAGATGGACCAAGCACTTAGGCTCGTGCATTATTGATGGACCAGGCTCTGGAGGCCTGTGCATTAAAAGATGATCATTCTATGGAGGTATTAAAAAGAAAGAAACATCTTCATTGATAATACTTCCGTAAATGTTCCACGTTCCACGGCCTAGGAATAGGCTTCCCAGTCATGTCTTCTAGCCAGTAGGTGGTAGGCCTAACAACCTTCGTCACTCTGTAGGGGCCTTCCCAGTTCGGTGACAACTTTCCCATAGTGGGATCCTTGGTGTTTGGAAAGACTCTTCTTAAGACAAAGTCTCCGACTTGAAAGCTGACCGTCTTGAGCCCCACCTTAGATTTGTTGACCATTCTCTGCTGATAGGCTTTCCATCCTGATGCTGGCTTGATCCCTTTTTTCTTCAAGCAGATCCAAATTTTCTGTCAGCTGCTGATCATTAGAGTCTTGCTCGAAGGCTTTAGTCCTCAGAGTTGGCATACCGATCTCAACTGGGATTATTGCTTCTGTACCATAGGCCGGTGAGAAGGGAGTTTCAGAGGTGGGAGTTCTTCTGGTTGTTCTGTAGGCCCAAAGAACTCCAGGGAGTTCCTCTGCCCACTTTCCTTTAGGCCTGTTCCAACCTTTTCTTTAATCCATCAAGGATCATTCAGTTGGTGACCTCTGCTTGCCCATTTGCTTATGGATGGCCTAGAGAGGCAAAGTGTTGCCTAATGTTGAGATTTTCACAGAATTTCTTAAAGCCTTTACCAGTGAATTGCGTCCTATTGTCAGAGATAATCACACATGGTATACCGAACCTGCAAACAATGTTCTTCCAGGTGAAGTTCTTCAACTTCCTTCTCTGTGATGTGTGTTAGAGGTTCAGCTTCAGGCCCATTTAGAGAAGTAGTCAATGGCTACCAAGAGATACTTCCTGTTCGGTGGGGCCTTTGGTAATGGACCTACGATGTCCATCCCCCACTGAGTGAAAGGGCCAAGGACTAGTAATCGGGATGAGCTCGTGATGAGGCTGGTGTTGATATGGGGCAAATCTTTGGCATTTGTCGCACTTCTGGACATACTCCTTAGCTTGCCTTAGCATATTAGGCCAGTAATAGCCCTGAGTCAGAGCTCGGTGAGCTATCGTTCTGCCCCCATTATGATTCCCGCAAATACCCTCGTGTATTTCAGGCAAGACATATTGTAATTCTTCTAGAAGCTAAGCATTTCAACAGAGGTTGAGAATAAGACCTTCTGTAAAGCTTGTTGTTTAGGATCAGGTACCGAGCCGCTCTGATTTGGATTCTCCTTGCTTTGTTTTTGTCTTCTGGGAGGAGCCCAGATTCTAGGTACTGGAGGATTAGGGTCATCCAGTTCTGGGGCTGTTCAGTAATTTGGGTAACTTGGGCTTCCTCTATGCTGGGTCCTGGCTGGTAGGAGATTTTTACTGTGGAGTTCGTTTCAGACTTAAGGCAGAACGTAATGTTTGCCAAAGCATCTGCTCTGTAGTTCTGGCTTCTTTCTATTTTCTGGATAGTGAACGTCTGGAAGGAATGCTTCAAGTGGTTCACCAGTTCGGAGTACCGAAGCATCCTATCATCTTTTATGGAGAATTTTCCCAGGACTTGGCTTACCACCAGTTGAGAGTCTGAGAAGACTTTAAGGTTCTGAACCTCGCATTCCAGAGCCAACTTCATGCCTAGGATTAGGGCTTCATATTTCTGCTTCATTGTTGGAAGCTTTGAATCCCAGATTGACTTGCTTTTTCTAACGAGAGCCCATCAGGGGACTGTAGTACCAAGCCTACTCCTAAGCCCTGATCGGCTGACGATCCATCGATGTAGAGCAGCCAAGGTTCCTGAAGTTTCGATGAGCTGTGCCTTATCTTGAAGTGCCTAGGTGAACTCGGCAACGAAATCAGCCAAGGCCTGCCCTTTGATGGAGTTTCGAGGCACTATATGATATGTCAAATTCTCCTAACTCCACAGACCACTTTGCTAATCTTCCCGACACCTCAGGCTTCCTTAATATTGACTTCAGAGGATAGGCAGTTGGGATTTCAATTGGATAAGCTTAGAAATAAGGTCGGAGCTTCCGAGCTTGATATCACCAAGGCGAAGGCTAGCTTTTCCACTTCTGGATATCTCTTTTCTATGTCGAGTAGTGCCCTACTGACGTAAAATATGGGCCTCTAGTACTCCCCTGTCCTGTCTGACTAATGCGGAGCTGACTTGCGTTTTCAGAGACTACAAGGTACAAGAGTAGCTTTTCCCCCTGTATTGGTTTTGACAGAAGTTCTGGAGAGGCTAGATACTCCTTCAGCTCTTGAAAAGCTTTCTCACATTCTTCCGTCCACTGTAAAGCTTTGTTGCCCTTTAGAGCTTTGAAGAAAGGTAGGTAGCGATCAGTGGATTTGGAGATAAATCTGCTTAGTGCCGCGATTTTGCCATTCAACGCATGAATGTTTTTTCTGGTTTTCGGTGACTTCAGTCTAATCAGAGCTTGGATCTGAGTGGGGTCTGCTTCGATACCCTTCTGAGAGATAATGTATCCCAAGAATTTTCCCTTCGTCACCCCGAAGGTACATTTCGAGGGGTTGAGCTTTATCTTGTGCTGTCTTAGGATATCGAAGGTCTGGGATAAGTGCTGGAGGTGACTACCTTTTTGCAGAATTTTGACCAGCATATCATCAATGTATACCTCTATGGTAGTGCCGAGCAGCGGGTTGAACATCTTGTTCACCAACCGCTGGTATGTGGCTCCAGCGTTATTCAAACCGAAAGGCATTACTCTGTAGCAGTAGAGACCTCGTTCGATTATGAAGGCTGTCTTCTCTTGGTCTGGAGGGTACATCTGAATTTGGTTATACCCAGAATAGGCATCCATAAAACTTATGAGTTCATGCCTTGCAGTAGCGTCAACCAGTTGGTCTATCCTTGGCAGTGGAAAGCTGTCTTTGGGGCACGCCTTATTAAGGTCTGTATAATCAACGCAGACCCTCCATTTGCCATTTTTCTTCTTGACCAGGACGGTGTTGGCTAGCCATTCGGGGTAAAACACTTCTCGTATTATCCTAGCTTCAAGCAGCCTCTAGGACTTTCTCATTTATGATCCAATGCCGTTCTGGAGCAATCGGCCTTCTCTTCTGTCTGACTGGTGGGTGATCTGGATCTACCATCAGCTTGTGAGTTATGAGGTTAGGATCTATACCTTCCATATCTTTGGTCTCCCAAGCAAACATAGAGAGGTTGTCTTTTAGAAACCTGACTATCTTCTCCTGCTCGGTGTGTGTCAGGTTTGGGCCGATGTACAAATAACGCCCCTCTGACTCTGAACTGACCAACACTTTGATAGGCTCGCCAATGGGTTTGGCTTTGCTGTCCCATCCCCTTGGGCTCAGAGGTTCTTCGATGTTGGACGGGCAACCTTCCTCTTCGGGAGTGTGGGCGAGAACTGGATCTGCACAGTCCTGGGTGTACTGTAATTGCTATTTGGCAGTCTTTTCCTTGAGTACAATGGCATGGCACTCTCGAGAGGTTGGCTGGCACCCTCTGATAGAATAAACATTCTGATTGTGAACATACTTCAGACATTGATGGAGGGTCAAGGTGACCGCCCCTATCTGGGGCAACCATGGTCTCCCAATTATGACATTGTAGGGAGACTTCATATTCAACACCATGTACTCTGAGATGGTGGTTTTCTTCCCTTCTCCCCCTCCTACAATAGTAGGAAGGTCGATTCTTCCCAATGGGGTACTGAGATTGCCATCAAAGGCTGCCATCACGGCAGTAGTAGGCTTGATGTTGTCGTGGTTTATCCCCATCTGTTTGAGTGGCTCATGGAACAGTATATTGACAGAGCTGCCAATATCAACCAGGACTCTTCTGATCTCGAAGTTGGCAATTTTGAGAGTGATGACGAGGGCATCACTATGAGGGCAGTGCACCCCTGCTAGGTCCTGTTCAGTGAATTGGATCTCCGGTGCTGGTTTGAGCCTCTTTTCAACGTTGGAGATCTGCAACACTTCTGGGGCAGCCTTGGCCTCCCGAGCGTATCTCTTCCTTGCCCTGTTAGACATCCCTGTAGTAGGGGAGTCTGCATAGAAGACGTAGATGACATGGTTGTTCTGCCTCTGAGGCTCGTTTCGTCCTTCCCTCTATTCCTGTCTCTGCTCGGGCCTCTGGTCTGGCAGTTGTTGAGGCTTGTCTTCTTGGGGGTTCTGCCTTCCGTCCTGCTTGACGAACTCCCGAAGACGTCCCTTCTTTATAAGCTGCTTTATCTCATATCGAAGGGTCCTGCATGAGTTAGTCATATGTCCATGATCTTTGTGGAAATTGCAGTACTTACTTTGGTCCCGAAGGCTGGGATCTCCCTTGAGCGGCTCCGGCCATCTCCGGTTTTCCTGATCTCGGATCTGTCGGAGTACTTGGTTCGGTGTAGTGTTCAAAGGGGTAAAGTTAGCGAACTCCCTTGGTCCGGAATTATAAACAGCCTTGGGTGCTATTCTCTTTTCTGGACTCCTGACCCTCTTCTTGCTGGAGTCTCTTCTGTGGTCCTCCTTCTTGTGATCCTCCCTCTTCGGATTATCCCTCTGGCTCTGATCTTTGCCCTTCTAGGATGTGCGGTTGGCTTCTTCCAGGTTGATATACTTCCTGGCCCGATCCATTAATGTCGCCATGTGGGCTGGAGGGCTCTTTGTCAAGGAGTCTCTGAAGCCACCGTGAGCTAGACCAGCAGTTAAGGCAGCTACAAGGAATCTTGGGCTGCAGTCAGTGATCTCCGTGAGTTCGGCATTAAAGCGCGCAATGTAGGCTTTGAGGGACTCTTCCTTGGTCTGCTTAACATTTAACAGGAATTCTGGTCCCCTTCTGAGCCTTCTGCTGGTCATAAATCTGTCCAGGAATTGCCTACCGAGCGCATAGAAGCCGGTAATTGAGTTCTGAGGGAGGTGGTGGAACCATTTCAGAGTAGTTCCCTTCAAGCTGGTAATGAAAGTTTGGCACATAAAAGCATCAGAGGCTTTGTGAAGGGCCATCGTATGCTAGTAGTGCGATAGGTGATCTCTTGGGTCTCCAGTCCCATCGTACAGGGTGAACTTTGGCACCATGAACTTCCTGAGCCTTTTTTCTGACATGATAGCATGAGTGAACGGGGTGGCAAGTCTTCCGAGCAACTTGGCCAACTCTTTTTGCTCTTGAGGGTTCTAGGCACCTCTCAAAGCTATTGTTCGGTCCATAGATTTGGTAATTTCTTCTACCCTCCGTGGGTCTCTAAACCGGACATCTTGTGAACCTTGCCTCACAGCCCTGGTGTCAGGGTATTCGGGCTGAGCACGTCCCTTGGATGGAGTAGGGTTCCGAGCTGGCAGGACTGGTGCTGCTTGGGGATGAGGCTCCTGTGGTGTCGGATGTGCTCCCGAAGCCCTTGGAGTCGGGGCTCTAGTAGTGCTTCGGTAATGAACGTTAGGGATGAAGGCTGATGTTCCCCAGCTTGGGGCTGCCAACGGTTGTGGATCTCTGCCAACAGGAGCAACACCCTGGGGGTGTCCAGGCTAGTTATTTGGAGCCTGCTCATGGGGCTCTTCATTCTCAGTGGTAATAGGGGTTGTGTTCCCGCAACAATGTTGACCGGCGGGTTAGGAGGACTCGTCCCTTGATTCTGTGTGAGCGTTGCCAGTGTTCTAGTTATGGCAAGCAACTGTTCCTGCACCAGTTCGTTGTATCGTTTGATTGATTCGATCTCTTGTCACATGGGATCAACCGTTGGCCCCCTTGCTCATGGAGCTGGTGGCCGACGTTGAGAGCTTTATGGATTCTGAGTATTCTGTCGCGGTCGGAGATTTGGGGCCATGGTTCTCCGATGAGGAAAAAGATAGGTTTGTGAATAGAGCACTTGGAGATTAGTCGTTCCCACATACGGCGCCAAACTGATGCTGCACTTTTCGGCTCATAATAAATCTAGGCTCCGCGACCTGTAGAACACTCAAAAAGGGGATCAGAGGACCACCGGATTGGCTCCGGCGGTAGCCCCTCTGATGCTTAAGTAAGTAAATTGAATTGAAAAGACTGTATTAAAAGCCAAAGAATGAGCATAAAAATAAAGCGTACCTTTAGGATTTAATTTATAGATCGTGGCCTTCCTAAGTTGATTAGGATTCGGAGCCATGAATATAAGGATTTGATTATCGGAGATTGCAGTTACCTTGTGGAGTATTGTATCGTAAGATAGAGATAATCATAGATAGTAGTTTCCTTGTTGAAGACTGTTTCCGTGTTGAAGATTGTTTCCTTATTCCCTGCTTGGCATTTGTTAAGGAAACCATAAGGTCGGAATCATACGAAACACTGCGTGAATATTGCCCCGAGCATAAGGTCTGGAGGATATATGCATAAGAATGCCCTGGAGGCTCCACCTGCTCTGTATGACCAAGTTTATCGGCTCTGTAGGATATGTATATGAGAATGCCTTGAAGGCTGTGACTGCTCTGTATGACCAAGTTTATCGGTTCTGTAAGCACACGTGTCTCAAGGTGATTGGTGTGTCTGTTTGTAGTATATCACTAACTATTAGCAACGCCCATGCATGTGTCGCTAATGATGAGCGTCGCCAAAAGTATGCTTTTTTGTAGTGTGAATTAAGATCAAAGTATGAATCTATTTGAAACAAAAGATTCTACTAGCTCTTTAATAGAATAAGAAGAAAATGATAATTTAATTATTGTCACAGAGAAAGAGCAAGAAAATCTCATTGAAATTGTCCACAGTAAAGATGAAACTGAATCTAAATTTAGGAAGGATGATAATTATAATGCTTACAAAAAGATTAAAATTGTAACATTGGATCAAAACGATGATTTTTCTTGTTATATTATTGGAGTATTATTGTCATCAAAATAGGAGGCCAAAATTACAAATTTAATAAAAGTTGCGAAAGAAGAAATTTTTAAGTCTTCAATCGTCCTTGAAAAGATTCGATCGTTATTATCGAGTTATATATGGACAAGTTCAAGGTCGAGTATATTCTGTTAACTCGTGGACAAGTTGTTTTCAAGTGGGAAAGATTGATGTAAGACAAATATGATAACCTTAAAATATGAATATTTTTTTCAGAATTGTATTAGGATTGTTTAGTTTTCAATTTTGATATTGTTGACTTCAGGGGTAGTCCTTTGCCTTCTTTTAATGGTCTTATGTTGCTATTTCTAAGTTTTTTTTCCTCTTGTATGGGGGCGTGCCTTGCTTTTTGTATTAATAAAATAATTTACCAATTCTCAAAAATATTTTATATATAAAAATAATTTTCTATTCTAATAATTAATTAATATTATAAAGAATTTTTTTTTAAAAGTTATTAATTATCAAATAATAAGGTTATTAATTATTTACCATACAATAAAACTAAATCTTCAAAAAAAATTATTAGCTAATTGAATATTAATAATTAGAAGACTCGATACTCGAATCCCTCCTCATCTTTAATTATTCTTATCATCCCACAATGAAATTTTGTGGTTAGAGGGACTGAATATAATGAATGTGTTGATGAAGTTTCAATTTCTCAAACATACATACATACATACATATATATATATATATATATAAATATTTCTTTTTAACTAAGTAGAGGTGATGTGGACTATGCATGGACAATAATTTGCAATTTGTTTGCATTTTTTGTTTATCCCTTATTTGATAAACTATATCCTCGTGTTTCATTAATTTCATGTCACACAAAAGTGTTTATTGCTGTCTATTTATCTTTTCACGTCATAATCATACTTTTCAGGATATTAATTAAGATTATAGTTTGACGTTATGTTGTAAATACATATATCTCTTTATCAACCCCTTCCCTTTCAATTAAGGATCCAACTAAAAATATTATTGTCTAGGGACAAAAATATAAAAATATTTAACATATTTATTTAGACTTTGTTTGGTTAACAAAAATGCAAGAGAAAAGAAAGGAAAAATAAAAGCAAAAACAAATTTTGTTCTTATTTGTTTTTTGCCAAGTAACATTAATGATTATAATTTTTATTTTATAAATAATTAGTAATCAGAAAAAAGAAGGGCATATGTTGTGTAAAATTAAATAATTCTTCACACTTTACCTTATATAATTTTGTTTTCTCCCCTAATTCATGGTAACAAATAAAACAAAACAACTCTTATATTCTCCGTTTCTTCCCTCAATGATTTTGCAAGCCAAGCATCAAAAGGGTTAAAAATGGAGTCCCATCTTGTGCCTCTTTGTAGGGTAAGTTATACTTTAAAGTCTCTCAACTAGGACATCCATGCAATTGATTACAAGTTTTTTAATTGTAACTTAGATTTGTCTTTTCTATATTTACGAGACTCACAATTATTGGTAAATAACGTATGTAAACTACCATTGTTACCTTTAAGAAAAAGAGAATTTGCAAGCCAAGCATAACCTTAGGGCTTTCTTGTAAGAATATTTACATTTCTTTCATGGAAATTAATAGAAAAAACCCAAAAAAAAAAGAGAAGAAAAGAAGAAATATGCAGTTACTAACTGTATTTTAGGTATTTTTCTTGTTACAAATTAACTTACAACAAAATACAGTAGTGCACAATGTTCACAAGTACTCTATATATCTCTTGAAAGTGGGTCACAAGTTCAATTGTGGAGACCCGCACAGCACCGGTACATCTGATCCCATTTATCTGTCTCATCTGGAACTCAAATTAACCAGGCAGAAGGAAATGGTCCTCTAGAATCACTCTTTCTACAAGTTCAGCGATTTCCAATCACTTGAAATAACTGGAATGCACTCCCAAACTGCCTGACAGAGAATAAGACGCACTGACATAAAACAGTGAACAACATAGCTAGACACATATATATGTATAGAGTAATGTTAGTCTTACCTTCATATTTTATCAAAAGTGTTTATCTTCATGAGTTAGCAGTGTTGTATTGGTTAGATATCACATTATGTCATATCATAATGTGATATCCAGCCAATATAATACCGTCATCTCATAAAAATAAACACTTTTAGTAGAGTTTTTAAATAAACCTAACATTATTAATATGTATATGTTCAATCATTAGTAGCGTACCCTTTACCTTTCTAATATTTTACTCAGCTTACTAACTCTCCTCCTCCACAGTTGAAAGCTTAACAGTCATCCACTACACTCTTAGTCCCTTTATCACCAGACTGTAGGGCCAAGTCCAAGTGATTACAAGGAGATATTTTCGATAGGCTTCGAGCACTACTAATAACACTGTCACATAGAATATTTATTTTAAAGAGTATGTTATATTACATGATGCATTGTCATAATACTAATTTAGTTAAAAAAAATTTCCGTTACAAGAGACTACTGTTACCAATCATATCATTTCTTAAAAATTAATATTACACATAATATAATATTATTAAAAAAATACATTATTCCATTATATAATACTAATCTTATTTAAATTTTTTTTTTTATTATAATGGAACTTACTATTACCAATTATATCACTTTTTAAAAGGTAAAAAGTGACATGACATCAACAATAGAATTGACAAAAATTATTATAAAAACAAAATAGTATACTAAACTTGAAATTGTATCTCAAGCTTTTATCACTTATCACCGACACTACCATTACAAAAGAACACAAGTATCATAATATTACATTATTTCAAATAAAAATTTAGAATCAAATTTGAAAAATGTAAGAGGAAAATTGTAATTGAGGAAACCAACTTTATTGGATTAAGCCACTCACTTTTTGCCATGTGTATTGGTTGTTAAACTTTTTAAAAAAGAAAAAAAAGATCTTTTTCTTTTTCTCTTTGCATGCATAAAATGATTAATATGAACTACATATTAACTTTTAGTAAATGACGGTACCTAATTCACATGAGAATTTGTAGGGGCTCAGTATTATTTCGTATGGAGTAAGAAGAATGGAAACTTTTCCTTCGTCAAAGTCCATTTGGAGATGTAGGCATTGGACAGCTCCAGTTAAGTAGTTCTTCTATCATTTGCATTGCAACTCTGTTTTCTTCATCCACCTCATTACCAGCTTCAATCCCACAACTTGGTGACGTTAATGACGACGACGTCTCATCATCCAAACCTTGTGTCTTCTTCTTCCCAAGCTGAACTCTCATGACCCAGTTTGAGGCAGAACGGCCGGGGCCAGCATGATTTTGCCACACTCCGATCTGAGAATTATCGGTGTCAAGCCTTAAACAAGTGAGGGAAGGTGATGGGTCTTTACAACATTTTCTGAGCTTCGCTCTGAGAATCTCCGATAGTGCTGATGGAGGTAAGGGAGAATCTTCGCTAGACTGTGTGTTGCCGGCTTGATTCTTTCCTACCGGAAAGTTTGTCTTTGCGTTTTGGCCGTTCATCAAGATGGCCGCTTGGTCATACGCACGTGCCGCCACTTCAGCAGTCTCAAATGTTCCTAGCCAAATCCTTCTCTTCCTGCAACAAAAACAATGAGAATCAGAGAGAGAGAGAGAGAGAATCGTGGTGAAAAGTGAAGGTATATATAGTGGTGTATGTATATATAGCTAATATTGTATTATATGCAGATGTCCACACTTGTATTGATACAATGAAGGGAATATATTGGCGTTGCATGTGCAAAGTATATAAATGTTTATGATCATGTGTGTGTGGTGGAGGTGAAATTACAGTAATGGATGGCGAATCTCAGACACCCAAGAGCCCCACTGGCGTTGCCTGACACCTCTGAACTTCTTTGATGGTACCATGTTAAGAGAGAGTGATTGAAAGAGTAGTAGAGAGTATGGGGGAGAGGGAATGGATGAGAGGTGAATACCAGAAGATATAGGGAGGGAGGAGAGGAGAGGAGATAATGCATTATCTGTCGGTGATGGCGTAGAGGAGAGGAAATTAAGTCCATGTACTTTGGAGTTGCAATAAAAGTTTCAGCTGCACCACTTTGACCAAACCTTGTGTTCATGACAACTTTAGTAAATGAACGTATAAATGCAAGCTTGCTCCATCAAACCCTCCCACTCCACGGCTCGACTCAATTTGAGGTGTAAACTGGAAATTTTAAATGAGATTTTTGTTTTGTTTCTTAATATTAATATTAAAAATATTATTTAAAATTTATTATTCTTTTTTTTTTAATGCAAAGTTATTAATTAATTTTTTGTATTCAAATATTGCTAAAATATATATATATATATATATTTTTCTTGTAACATAATTGATCTTACTTAAAATTTTATCAATTTTAATTTTGAAAAAATTCTTTTGCATTGTCAATAATATTCAATAAGTAATATATGTGTTTAGAAAAAGAATCTAATTTTTTTCATTATATAATTGAGTATCTCAATTGTACAATTAATGTAGGCATGCAACTCCTTTACCTCTAATGTGACATTATAAGAACAATGAATTTATTTATATAAAATAGTTATAATCAATAAAATTATTTAAAACAAATAACACATAATTTAGTTCTTTTTTCCTTGCAAACAAATTAAGTACAAGTGTTTTTTTTATACTAAACCTTATTTTTCATTTTTTTTAAAATTATAAAAGTTCTTTTATTTATGATTTTTTTTTTTAATTTTCTCGAACTTCATCACCATGTGCCTATATTTTTTCTTTTTTCTTTTATCCACGTATTTTTAATATATATTTGTAATTATATCCTATTACAATAGGATTCTTTACTTTAGAAAAACTACTTAAATTTGTGTAGGTTTGTTTCTTTTATTTTTCATGGCCATATATATATATATATATATATTATAATTGAGTTGTAATAGAATATTGTATGTTTCCCTATTAAACCTCTACCTAGTATTAATAAATCTATTAAATATATTTTTCAATTACAATGCCATAGCAACTATTCTAATTAAAACTCTACCTAGTATTAGTAAATCTATTAAATTACATAGTATTAGTAATATTACAATATTAGTTATCCAGTATTAGTACAAGATTGCTATATTAGTTCCCTAGTATTAGTAATATTACAATATATATATATATATATATATATATATATAGAAGACGTTTAGTTTTTTATTTTTATTTTTTTATATTTTTTTGTTTTGTTTTTTGGTATGAGATATAATTTGTTAAATTATTATTTTTTTTACTTAATGAAACTTTTTAAAAGTAAGACTTAGATTTTTGTGTGTCTTACATTTCTAATTTAATTAGATTGTAGTATAGATATCCATAAAATTTTGTGGCTTTCTTGCAAGTGGGCCTAAAACAATTGCTTTACTTTTTATGCTAAAGCCGGCCCTGCACCCCTAGGCTACACACACAACAAAATAATAATAATAATAATAATAATAATAATAATAATAATAATAATAATAGTAGTTCGGTTGACTTCTCCCATAATACCATACAATTACAAGAATTTTAATTGTTTTTAAGATTTTTTATATTACACTAACTTTCTACTATCATAATTGTTATCAACATTAATGAAAAATATACGTTTACTACTTTATTATTAGAGATAATTATATTGAACTTTCCTATAATATCTAATAATTACATGTAAAAAATAAGAGAGGTTAGTGTAATATATAAAGTTATTTTAGTTATATAAAAAAATTATTAAAACCCTAATGTACGGTGATGAATTTTGTAAGGAAGGGGTAGAAGCGGTCCCAGGGGGTTGGAGGCAATGGCCCCCCAAAGTTTTAAAATTTTTACTTTACCCCATATTTTTATAGAAATTTTTTAAAAATTTAGAAATTTTCCCTTCAAATTTTTTCATATTTTTACAAAAACACTCTTAAATTTTAACTATTGTATCCCCCCCAGCTTAAGGTCTAGATTTACCACTAAGAAGAGAGAATTTATATATTGTTAGTATAACAGGAAATGTCAGTCTAGTTTTAGAAAACATGAGGAAGTTATCTTAATTATCCACAAAAAGGGTAATATTACACAGGGGAGGAGGCAAGATTGTTTAAGGGGGGGGGGGGGGGGGCTCAGTCGATTAAATAATAATATAATTCTTAAATTTCATAACATTATACGAAATGAAAAAAAATTACAATGTAAAAAACTAATTAAAAATTTCTAAGTAAATACGGGATGAAATTCTGTATATACTAACATTGCCATATAGTTTTAAAAGAGTTTGCAGAAGCATATCTTGTCAACTTAGACATAAATGTATACAAAAGAACAAAAAAAAAAAGAAAGCCACAAATTTCATATCAAAGTGGTACTCAATGATGTTTTAAAGAGTAGAAATCATCTATTACATATCACATGTACTAAAATTTTTAGCGATTTCTTTCTCAATGTAGACAACCAAAGAATTTGCAAGAAAGTCATCATCCATCTTATTGTGAAGTTTTGTTTTAGCAATCTTTGACATGGCCGAAAATGATCGTTCTGTAGTAATAGTTGAAACTGGAAAGAGTCAGCACAAGACGAATCAATCTATCAACTAAATGGTAAATCTTTGATTTTCCCGTTTCTACCAATCCTCGGCATAATTCAAAAATTGAAGAAAAATTTTGTAACTTGGGATGATGAGACACATCAAGCTCATAGTGTTGCAATTGAAACCTCAAATGAAGCTTTTCTTGCTCTGTAAAATCTTGAGGATAAAATTTCTCAACAAGACTATAAGCATCATCGACTTTGAAGGATCTATATGATTCCTTAGGATCCAAAGTTGAGCTAAGAATAAGAAGTTCCGTTGCTTGCTCACTAAATCTATTGTTTAGCTTTTGCAACTGAGAGTCTATTGCAGCTGTAAATAAGTAAACTTGATAATGATGCTCAAATGTAACGTGGTTTCATTGATGCCGAGAACGACCTCAACCTGTTGTGTATCAAGCACTCATGTTAGGGATTTCAATGTCATATCGTTCACAAACAATTTCACATTCTCAAGAAAAAGTGTCCCTAACCATTTTCTCTTAACTTTTAAATGAGTACTTTTGTAGTTGTGACTAAATGCATAGCATTTGAAATGTCTTGGGTTTGTTGTTGCAAAGCTTGACAAAGAAAATCAATTATCCCTAGGATTCTTTTCATTAAATGCATGATAAAAGCAAACTCAAAAGATGTCATAACATCATATGATGAATCATCATCTCCACGTTGAGAATAAGTTGATCCTTTACTGATGATGTTTTTAAGAACTGTGCAAGTAGCCCTGAACATCCTTATCAATCTACAAACAGAATTAAAATGAGAGCCCCATCGTGTATCTCTAACTCTTTGCAAAGTACCCATTTGATTTGCCCCTTTTCTGGTTTCAAGTTCATCAATAGCAATCATATGTGCATTTTCAACCAGTTGAGCAACTTCTAGTTCATCTTTTCGTTTACAAGACGCACCAACGATATTGACAATGCAAGTTAACTTCATAAAGAATTGATGAACTGAAATTACTTCCCTTGATATTGCAACTAATGCTAATTATAATCGATAAGCCATACAATGTACATAATATGCATAGGGGCAATCATTAAGAAACAAGGCTTGTAAGCCGTTCCACTCACCATGCATATTACTAGCACCATCAGTAACCTTACTTGCAAATATTTTGTATGTTGAGATTGTAGTAAGCAAGGAAAACAAATATTTCCTTCTTGAGAGTTAAGGCAAATGTATCTTTAGCATGCACAAGGTCAAAGAAGCGTTCTATTACAAAACCTTCTTTGTCAACGAACCTTAAAATGAGAGACATTTGCTCTCTTTTGGATTCATCTCAAGCTTCATCCACAATTATAAAAAATTCGGACTCACCCACTCCTTCACGAATTGTATTTCATACCTTGCTTGATAAGATGTATAAAACCTTTTTTTGAATTTTATGTGAAGTAAATTTGGCATTTTTTGGATCATTTTCCAAAACAACCTCAACTACGTTGTCATTATACATTGCCAAAATCTTTATCAATTCAAGAAAATTACCTTGATTTTTTGAATCAGAGCATTCATCGTGACCTCTAAAAGTACATGCTTAAAATGTTAGCCACTGAATGTTGTCTACTGAAGTCTTCAGTTGCAGCCGATTATTCATTATTTATTTCGAAGCTTCTCTATCCATCACCTTATCAATATGTTAAGACTAGTTCATCAGAACAGTACCACACTTAACAACATTATTATGAGGTAAACATGGGTCTTTGCCCACACGGTCAAGCAAAGCACAATTCTTGCCATCATAGACTTTCTTCCAATTTTTAAATCCTTCAACAATAAATGCAATAGATCCTGGACGCCCCATTGGCTTACTAAAAAGATAGTACGATAAACAATATGCAGGATCCTTTGAAGGAGAGTATTCTAGCCAATGAAACATCTTAAACCAATATGATTGAAATCGTCAAGGATGACTTTCAGATCCTGTAAGTGGATACTCAGAAAAAATAAATTGATATGGACCTGCCTTCAGATAAGCCCACCTAATTTTATCCCATTGATTAATTGGATAATCCCATACATGGGCACGTAATCCAAGATCACGTTCTAAAGTTGAAGTATCTACTTCTTGAGATTCAATTCTCGGAATCTTAGAAGGACGATGCTCAGAAAACTCAAGTTTGAAGACTAGGTGTTGAAGAAGGCATATCAGATTTTGAATCAACACTTTTTTTTCTTAAGAATGCATCAATTGTTTTTGGCTTGCCCATGTTATGTAACCTAAAATTTTCAGATAACATGAAAAATTATTTATCAATTAATTTCAATCTCTTGCAAATTCTAGTATATTAGTAAAAAAATTATGTCCCAAAATTTTATAAATCAAGCATACTTGTGCAACTAATTAAAACATATGAAAATATTAAAATACAACCAAAACCAAACAAATAAATCAAACATACTTCAAAGTTCAGTGCAACAATGGTTTACCTTGTGGAAAAAATACTTGCTCCTCTCCAATTGTTGTTCAACAGAGTTGTGATTGTGAAGTAAAGTTCCACAAGTGTAGCTTAAAGACCTGTTCCACACAATAAAAAGAAGAAAAAACATGAGTTTATTAAGAAACTTAATCTCAAATTCATTTGTCATTGATTATTATTATTTATTTTTCATGAACTTAAATTTTTTAAAATGCAAAAAGAAAAGAAAAACTAATTTCATTAATTCTTAAAATATGTGATTTCAAAATAAAATAAAATAAAAGGTGAAAATATTTTTCATAAATGTCCTACATATTTTTATCAGTATATTCATTTTTTTTTTTTTTTTGCTTTTAAGAAAAAAAAAAACAACCAAATAGGAAATTGTACATAGAAGAACATATTCAAACAGCCAACTTGCACAAGAAAGTCCATTGACATTCATTCAAGTTCCTTATAATTTAAAAGATAAAAATATTCATGAAGCTTCCACATGGGATCATAAAAATTGAGTTTATTAAGAAATTTAATCCAGATAAAAATTAAATTTCAACAAGTATCAAGTAGGATTACGGAAAAAAAAAAAGCATGGTTTATAAATTAAAATTTAAATAATTAGTAAAATAAATTTTGGTTGTAATATTTTCATTAGAGAGAGAGATAGAAGAGTGGAAAATACCCGGTAGTCTTAGTAATCAAAAACCAAAACGAGTTTAGGAGTTGGGAGTGTTGGCCAATTGAAGGATTCTTCAAACAGTAGAGGAAGCCATAGGAAATGGGATGATTTCAATTTCAAATCCTAATTTTTTGTTTGTGTTATATCATCAATCATGCATCTAAGTTTAGAAAGGGAGGGTCTCTTTTAATTTAGAAAGGAGGGAGTCGCAGAGTCGAGACTTTTATTTATTTATTTTTTTGTAATAAGAGTTTCAATTTTTTAAAGTGCTGACATGGAGATAAATAGAATGCAAAAATATTAAAATGGGTAAGCACTACAGCCGTAATATTTGAGAAGTTCGAAGAATAGGAGATTTGGTGGGCCAATGTCTTTTAGTTTATAGCTATATATTGATGAAAAGGTGGTTAGGTTAATGATCAACTCTTTTTTTTGGGGGGGGGGGGGGGGGATGTAACACCCCGACCTGAATATGGGATCATCGAGTCGTGGGTTATAAATTAGTAATCGACGCCTTAAGTAACAAGGTCGGTTTCAACCCCGACACATGAATTTTTAGTAATAGTCCGAAAAACTCAGGAAGACTGTACATCACTTTCGTTGCAGTCACCAACATGTCGGTTCCGTGATAATTATACTTTCACGTCAACCGCTGGTTATCGATACGAGTGCGAGATTTGGGCGCACATTACGAGGATACGGGAGATCAGTGTAAAGATGATAAATTTAAGAAAATAATTAATTTTTAAAAGTAATTATTTATTTTAATATAAGAAATAAGTTGTAATATATATATATCTATATAAAATTAAATATATATATATATATATATATACTATATAAATAATTATAACTTCAAATATATATGTGTAAATATATACACATGTGTGCATGAATATATATGTATGCATGTGTGGGTATTAAATGAAGGCATGCATCTAACCAATGGGTAATTGAGGTGTGTGTGTGTCGGCTGAAAAGAGTGTGTGAGTATAAATATAAAGACATATACATATATATATATATAGCCATATATAGGCAAAGACAAGACACACACACCTGGCCATCATAGCCAGCCCCAAAACAGTAAAAGAAAACTGAGCACGGATGCTGCCACAAGTTAGGTTATTTGGTGGGGCAAAATCAGGAAGTACAATGATGATGCATGGTTAAAAATACATATATACAAACATACATATTGTATACACACATGCCACATGAAAGTTTAGTCACATACAGAGAGGGAGAGAAAGTTCCGAGAAGAGGAAGAGAGGAGATTCAGAAGGAGAAGGAGAGAGAAGAATACCATTTGAGGTAAACCCACTAAACACCACAATTTCTCTCTCTAGAAAATATACATGTATGTAGGCCGTTTCGATTTGATTTTTGTATATATGATGTTTAAAGTATATAGACATGAACAAGGCATGAAAAATAGACTTAAAAACACACCAAAACATCAAGCCGTACACAAAATAGCCATGGATGACCTTGCACATAACAGGTCTGAATCCATGACAACAAAACCGAGTTTGACGTATTGGGGCTTCAAGTAGATATCATGAGGGTCACGAAAATATATAACCGCGACCAAAAACCCTAAGAGAAGGCCACGAAAACTCGACTTGCAGGTCTGGGTTTAGAAAACCAACCTTATAAACTTACGTTTAAACCCAGAAATATGAATGAAAACTAAAACCTTATGATCAGGGGATCCCAACAAAACAAACCCCATCGAGTTTGGCTCAGAAATTAGCATATACGAATGGGTTGCAGGTTTGGATTATCAAACCTCTGTCCAAACTCGTTGGACCAGTTTAATCCCTCCAACGAATGCTAGCAGAATCCTTGACATTCCATAAATGATTTGAGGTGAAAACAGTGGGGTTCCATCGAGCCAAATCACATGAAATTGAAGCTCTTTAGCTTTGGGATCTAGGGCAACAGTAGGGGTCGAACGGGGAAGACGATGGTGAGTCAACTCGGTTTTAAAAGCCCTGACCGAGTCGACTCGGACACGTGGTGGGTTTTAGAGCTGCCACCGAATTAAATACAATGACGTCGTTTTGGGCCTTATATATAAAACTGTTAGTTTTTAAAAGAAAAGAGGAGAAGTCGGGGTCCCTAAGGTTCGAAACCCAGACCTCACGCGCCCCAAACCCTTCACTTTCCACTCGGCCACGCGTGCGCGTGTCACATGTGGGCCAAATTTTATATATATAGCATATATAATAAAATCAAAAAAAATAAAAAGGTGCATTTGCACCCAACAGGATTCGAACGCAGTGTTTATTAGGAAAGAGGTGACACGCTGGCCAGCGTGCCACCCATTTCATCCGGTCATCTTATGCAAACTAAATATATATATACATAATACTTGACACAATTAATTTAATTAATTAAATTAAATAGTCAAAAAATACCCGGTGTCCAAATGAGATGAGTTATATATATATTCTTACTATCTCAGACCTCCTGAGTCCATTGGTGAGGTCCACGACATGAGATGAGGTCCCAAAAAATTTAAGACCCGTAAAAATGTCCAAATGACCAAAATGCCCCTGCCCCATAAATGAGTCAAACGAGGTCCAAATTAAATAAATAAATAGTGGATTTTGACTATTTTAAACATTTTGAATCTAATGGTGGGGACCGTTTCATGAGACGGGACTCCAAAAAATTGAGACACGTTAAGGTATAAATTACCAAATTGCCTCTACCATGTCCTAAGCCGAATTAAATTCTAAGAAAGCCTAAATTGACTTTATTCAACGTTCCGAACTCAATAGTAGAGTCTATTCAACCAAAAGAGATGTCTAAAATAAAAAGACATAAAATTTGATGAATAGCATATGTCAGATGGCTATAAATTGAAATATTGCCGAAGTACTAAACTAAGGCAAGTACAAGGAAATGAGGTGAGAGAAGACACGACGCGTTAACATGTGAAGTAATTAAATTTAAATTAAAGTTAATGGAGCTACCAGAAGAGTATAGCTTTAAAAGTTAAAATAAATTAAATTCCTAACACATTAAATTGTGTTATAGGTTAAAAGTACGAGTTAAATTAAGTACATAAGAAATTTATGAAGTCAGTTAGGATTAATACGATTTAAGCATAAGATAAGAAGCATCAGTAGGTGATATTGCAGTGTTGTGAAGTTAATGAGATTATATATGAATTGTTCTTAGGAACTACAGAAGAAGTGGGGAGAGCGCATTATTAGCACTGACCTAAGGACCAAGGTGAGTAACCTTGCCTTTGAAGTGGAGATTTAACTCCATGAATTTGAAGAAGTTTTAAGTTCAATTTATTTGAAGCCTCGAATATCAAATTCAGCATCATATGATTCCTATTTTAAAATGTTTTCTGCTTTCATAAACTGTATTGTGACATGCTGGGTGATTGGTCTGAATCACGGTTTTCCTTTTTAATTATGTTTCAGCATGTCTGGGTTTAAAATGCTAAATTTTCATAAATGTTCTGAATTTGATTATTCCAAATATTGAAGTTCTATTGCAGAAGTTATATATTTCATGTTTTAAATATTCATGAAAAATATCTATTAAAGAAGCCATGTGATAAGTTATATATATATATATATATATATATATATATATTTCATGTTTTAAATATTCATGAAAAATATCTATTGAAAAAGCAATGTGATAAGTTATATATATTTCATGTTTTAAATATTCATGAAAAATATCTATTGAAGAAACCATGTGATAAATGTTTTACAAGATAAATGTTGTTTAAAACACCCCCTATGATGGTTGAAATCCTTCGGTATTCAACAGTAAATGCCAGGTAGCAGGATCTGATCCCCTTGGTACGGGATATCTCTATTGTAGCATTGCAGCATTGTAGTAAAATGGGAGTCTGGTTCGAAACAGATTCCACCTAATTAAAGAGAAAAGATGACAAATGTTGTTGAAAATGGAAGCAGGTTTTACCCCCATTTTCCTATACATGTTTATATGTTTTAAAGTAACGATTTCGAAAATGGAAGCAGGTTTTTACCCCCATTTTATTATACGTGTTTATATGCTTTTAAATTGCATATGCTCTATTTGAAGAAATGTGTATTTAGCTTGAATACTTTAAATGTTTCAAAGCTATTTGTTTTAAGAATGCATATACTCTGTGTTCTAAAATGTACAAGCAATTGGTAGTGAGTATTTTATAAACTCTCATGTGCTAAACCACTATCAGTTGAAAACCCCATGACGAATGCAGGAATTACTCACAAGCTTAGATTAGCTTACCCGAATTTTTATTCGGACCCCCCTTTCAGGTGATTGATGGCAAATTGATTTTGAAGACAAGGATGATGAGTCTAGCTCTTTTGGGAAGACGTGTTTAAGTAGCTCCTTTTGGAAAATCATATGAACTTTAGTAGCATGTTTTGTATTAGCAGACAATGTAAGGTTATGTATTAAGCCTCTCGGGGTAATGGACATGTAATGTTATTAAAATCTTTAAGCCTTTAGTTATGCTCTGAATGTATGATCATGTGTACCATTATGAATAGCGGCAGTATTGGACGGATGTGAAAATTTCAAAATGAGAAAAGAAAAGAAAAAAAGTTTTTCACGCTTCCGCAACCACATGTCGCACATCTATTCGATACCGCTGCCTATGCGAGCCTTGTCCCAAGGCCTTCGATTCTTGGGGCGGCGGTCGCGACACGGGGTCCGCGCGAGGCAAATTTCGGGTCGTGACAGGGGGGGACTTATGTAAATAAGTATTATACTTAAAGAAGGAAATATACATACAATGAGATTTTTACAAAAACATTGAGAGGGGCGACGACCCTTGCTGGCCCCCCCTCCCTCTGCCCCTAATGTTACATATTGGTGTATGTATATGTTCTCTCCTAGATCATCTAATAGTTAAAAACTCATCTTCATTTAAACTCGAACTTATAATAGCATTGTCAAAAAAAAAATAAGGGGGGTTACTCATCCATGGATCCCTGAATAAGTGCATAATTGGTATAAGGTCTAGGAAAAATTTTCTTAACCTAAGAAGTCTATCATTTTTTACTTGACCAAAATAACATCTATCAAACAAGATCCATATTTTATAGGAAATTATGTAAAAAAAAAAATTATCTTTTTCAATAGAGAATTTTTGTCAAAAATTCTCTGTCCACTAAACATGGATAGAGAAATGTCTGTCTTGAGACAGAGAAATTCCTTCAACAAAAAAATGTTACACATGTTTTTAACCATGCATCAAACAATTTTTATTCCTTAAGAAAGTGGTAATACTCTAACATTGATAAAACAAAAAAAAATTAAAAATTCTGTCAAAAAACTCGTAGTTTTTTAATAGAGAATTTTTGTTGAAAAATTCACTGTCTTTGAACAGAGAAATTTCTTAAATAAAAAAGGTATGACACATGTTTTTAATAATGCATCAAACAACTTTTGTTCCTTAGAAAAGTGGTAATACTCTAACATTGATTAAAAAAAAAAAAATTAGATAGGAAAAAAGAATACAAAACAAAAAAAAATAGCAACAAAGAAAATTCTCTCTACTGAAAAGTTCTCTGTTAGAAAAAATAATTTGTGAAAATTTCTTAAAAATCCTAACAAACATATTTTGTTTTTTTTAAGAATTTGTGAAAACTCTCTAATTAAACCACGTCAATTGGTCAAGGCTTTATAGACATGATAAAAAATAATAGCATCATAAATCTACGACATCTTCTAGTTTCTTTGTGTACGCACAAAAGAAATCAACATCTTCTTCAAAGTCTAAGCTTTTTAAGTTTCCTCATGAATTTGATTAGAAAGATCACACACACACACACACACATATATATGGACCATAGGATTTGCAGCTACATAACATAAGCAAAGGAAAAAGTCATGTTGCCCATTTTTAGAAAAAGCTTACCACGCATTGAATTAATGTCTTCCAACTGAAAAAACTAGACTATTTTCAAATTAATGCTCCTTATGGTTTCCTCCTAATATCTAACAAGAAATATAGTTTACCCAAAACATTAAAAAATTCAAAAAGTCTAAACAGAGGCAAAACCTTTTGAAATGAGAGTATTCGTCTTTCTATTTTGTGTTATGTTCGGTGCAAGGAAAGAACAGACAAATCTCAAGCAACGTCATTGCTTGTTGCCGATCTTAGAAAAAAAAAATCTAAAACTGATTCGTTGGATCTAGTTTTGACAAAGAGCATTCCATAATCTAGACTGAGTATTCATACAATTTACAAAAATTATACAAAATTGGGGGAGATAGTTGCGTAGAACGAAGAAGAAAGAAAAGTGAAGGGGAAGGACCTACCGAATAACGCAACAACGATGACTAAAAAAAGTGGGTGTTCTCTCTCCAATAGTATTAAAAGATAATTTAAAATTTGGGGTAATTTAGTAATTAAAAGAAATATAAAATTGCCACCTATCTATTATTGGACCTAAACTCACACAATTTAAAAATTCAAGGACTTTTGGGGTTATAATATTTCTCCTTGGATCTTAGCCCGTAAGACTTACTTTAAGGAATCTTTCACTAATAAACTCCCAAAAAAAAAAAAAAGAAGACCTTGGAGCCCTTAAATCTAGCTCTCAATTAAGGAATCGTTAAAGAAATTCTTCACATGGATAAAAAGGGGGAAAATCACGCTAATAAGAAAAATGGAGAAAGCACTATAAAAGTTTCGATTTAAAGAATATGAGATCATTTTAACGCAATAATTAATAAAATAGTATGATGAGAAACTCGTAATTGAGCTCACCAATCGTGATCTTCGGTCGTGTGGCCAGATCATAAATCGGGGTCTCCTTTCAAGGTTATTTTGCACAAGATTTTCTTGTGAGGAGAGTAGTTTAAAGGATACCTGTAAAGTATTGAATTAGGAACCTTGCATTCTTAAATACTTATTCTTTCTAGTGTCTCCAATCGATCTAGCATTGGGTTTTATATGACAAAGAAATTTCATTTAACAGAACCCTACCGAATGATTGATTTGACCAATTGAACCATGCATCGAACCCTAAAATCAATATAGTTCTTTTATTACATTACTTATGTAAAAAAAATCTATATTTAACTATGCGAATTGGCTAGTTTAATTGAGAATCGGTTGATCAGGCCAAGTGTCACGACCTGAAACCAACCCTATATGGATCTCATGTCGTAGGGGCCGACCCAATGGCCGTCCCTACTTTTTCCATTCCTTACCAATAATAACAATAAGCAATGCAAACATGACATTAAAGTGTGGAAGCTTTATTACAACATTGTTCCAAAAACTAAAATAAGTTTGATAATAACCAAACATAAACCAACATAACTTAAACATAAACCATTGTTTTAGGTGGTGAGTGTATGGCAGAAACTACTGTATTCTATTGTGCTCCTTAACCGTCTCCCTACGCTCTGGATCTCCTATTGTGGGTTTGTAGCATCTTCATCTGAAAAATATAATATAAGGGGTGAGCTAACAAAGCTCAGTACGTAAAAGCCTATCCCCAATACGGGTGGGGATGACATAGATGAATACAAGTCAAGGTAACATGATAGCCAGTCATGATGAAGATTGCAGTTAACTGTTAAATGCCACAATGGCCAATGAATAATAAAGTCCAATAACTAAGTGAGAGTGATGGTGTAACATGAATATGGATAACGTTCAATAATCATAATCAACATGAAAACTACCACACTGAAATGGTCACAGTCAAGTCCAATCAATAAAGAACAGTCAACATAGAATTATTCATAGGGAAATGAAAACACCCTATGAATCCAATAAACGTCAACATTTCAATTAAAGATGAATGATGCCTTTATTCTATTCAGGGTTTGGCAGACCATCAGTCTTTTGGGTCCCGACATACCCCCCATTTAACATAAATGCATATAACATGCCCATTAAAATTCATTGCGCAAAAATGTCATCATTGCCATGTGTCCGTTTGACCCGTAGGTCCCATAAATTGACCCATAGGTCCCAGTCAATCAGATAGTATCAGATGGGTAATGTGATTGAGCACAAAACCTAGGCACTTAACATAAATCAGGATTCTATCGTATTCTATATGAAGTGTACAAGCATGGAACATTATAACAGAAGCATACAGTGAATAGACATCAATGCAGTAATCAAGTCATGAGATATCAACCAATAGACATCCACCAGGTAGAACAATATCCATGGTGGGAACAATAACAGTAGGTATATATACATAAGTAAAATTTTGGCAGTAATAGAAAAAATTGTGGCTTAAAAAACCACGTATCAAAGATATGAATTTACTTACCTTTTCAATGCGTCCTAGAAATCCGTGATCTTCCCTTTCCCTTTCGAGTTTCTTATATATCAGTAAACATGTTTCAGCTTTAATGTCATTCATCAAATTTGATATACCACAAGACGACAGACCAATCCCCATGCGACATCTGTGTCTACAGATCAATTAGGGGCTCGGTCATCCAAAGCATGCTGAGCATTCAGAACAGACCTACAAAACTTAAAGGGCTGAGCACACGCCTACAGAGTAGAGCTACATTCTTACGGAGCCTACAGGTCTGAGCACAGACCTTTAAAGCACTCTCCGCTATTCAAAGCTCATCACCGCCTTAATATCTGCCGAACAAGGAATAAGGAAAGAATTCTCCTACAAGGAAACTGCCACACATGGTTATCTCTATTTTGATACAATATCCAACATGGAAACTACTATCTCCGATGATCAAATCCATACTTTCATGGCTCCAAATCCTAATCAACTTAGGAAAGCCACCATCTATAAATTAAACCCTAAAGGTACGCTTTATTTTTCATGCTCATTCTTTGGCTTACATTGCATTCTTTTCAAATCAGTTTATTAACTTAAGCATCGGAGTGGCTACCACTGGAACCAATTCGGTGGTCCTCTGATCGTCTTCTTGAGTGTTCTTCAGGTCGCAGAAGGTCAAAGTCAGCTACAGCCAAAAAGTGCAGCATCAGTTTGGCACCGTTTGTGAGAAGCGACAACAATCTCCAAGTGCTCTACTCACTAATAAATTTATTCTTTTCTTACCGGAGAATCATGGCACCCAATCTCTGACCAAGGAAGAACGCTCAAAGTCCACAAAACCCTCAACATCGGTCGCCTACCGGACGAAGAAGGGGACAGACAGCTGATCCCATGTGGCAGGAGCTCGAGTCAGTCAAGCGACATAACCAGCTCATGCAAGAACAACTTCTAGCCATGTCTAGAACTTTAGCAATGCTTACTCGAAATCAGGGGACAAATCCTCCAAGTCCACTGATCAACATTGCTGCTTAGGGGACACAACCCCCTATTGTCACTACAGAAGAAGGGCCCCATGAAGAGGCTCCTAACCATCGGTCTATACACCCCCAAGTTGCTACTCATATCGGTAGAGATCCTCAGCCGTCAGCGGCCACAGGCTGGGGAATGCCAGCCTTTGTTCCAGATGTCCATTATCGGAGCACCACCAGGGCTCCAACTCTTGGGGCTTAAACCCAGCACCTCTAGAGACTCAACCTCATGCGGTTCCAGTTTTCCCAGCTCAAGAGCACCAGAACCCTTTTTCATCTAAGGGACATGCCCATCTCGTTTACATGGGAGCCAAAGCCGTAAGGCAAAATTCTCTAGGAGTCCCGCCTAGGGACCTACGCAGAGCTGAAGAGGTGGCGGAATCCATGGATCGAATTTTTGTTATGAGATGTGCTCAAAATCCTTCAGAGCAAGACGAGCTGGCTAGGTTACTCGGAAGGCTTGCCATACCATTCACTTCTGCCATTATGTCGGAAGAGAGACCAAGAAAGTTTGTTGTAACAAAGTCACCCCATATGATGGGACTACTAATCTAGGGGACCATCTGTCACATTACTAGCACACAATGGCTCTACACGGGGCCTCGGGTACCTTCATGTGTTGTACCTTCATTACCAGCTTGAAGGGTACCGCTCTGAAGTGGTTTCACCACCTTTCCACCGAACTTAGTCACTAGCTTTTATGAGCTCGGTAGGCGATTTCTAGACAGGTTCATGACCAGCAGAAGGTTGAGGAAGGGACCTGAATTCCTGTTGAACGTCAAGCAGACCAAGGAGGAGACCCTCAGAGCTTACATCGTGCGCTTCAATGCCGAACTTACCGAAGTTACAGACTGCAACCCGAGCTTCCTAGTAGCTGCTCTGATCGCTGGCCTTGCTCAGGGAGGTTTCAGGGATTCTCTGACGAAGAGTCCCCCTACCGACATGGCAGCTCTCATGGATCGAGCCAGGAAATATATCAATCTAGAGGAAACAAAAAATACCTCCCAAAAGATTAAAGAGCAAGCCTAGAGGGATGACATAAAGAAGGACGACCAGAAAAAGGACGATCAAAAGAAAGAGTCGAATACGGCCAGGAAAAGGGACAGAAGCCTAGAAAAGAAAGGGGTGCCCAGAACCCCGCTCAATGCTGCCCCTAGGGGATTCGCCAACTTCACTTCGTTGAACACCTCTCCGAATCAAATACTTCGGTAGGTCCGATCTCAGGAGAATTTGAGGTGGCCGGAACCTCTGAGAAGGGATCCAAACCTTCGAGATCAAACCAAGTACTGTGACTTCCACAAAGACAGTGGGCACACAACTAATACATGCCAGGCCCTCAAACATGAAATTGAGCATCTCATAAGGAGGGGTCGTTTGCAAGAATACATCAGACAAAACGAAGGGCAGAACCTTGGCAATGAAAGGCCCCAACAGGGGAGACCTGACCAAAAGCCTGAATAGAGACAGGAACAAGGATGGAACGAACCTCAGCGACAAAATAATGAGGTTATCTTTGTCCTCCATGCTGATATCCCGACAATAGGGACCTCTAACAAAGCACGAAAACGGTATGTTCGGGAGGCCAGAACTACTCCCACCATCCTACCGATCTCCCATATTGAGAAAAGGATGAAACCAGTGCCTGAAATATAGTTCACGGAACAAGATCTTGCTGGGGCTACATTGTCCTCACAGTGATGCCCTCGTCATCTCTCTCAAAATTTCTAACTTCGAGATCCGAAGAGTTTTAGTGGACACTAGGAGCTCTGCAAACGTTTTATTCTACGAGCCCCTCAAATTGATGAAGCTTAATCCCAGTGACATCAAACCCACAGCCATGATCATGGCAAGATTTGATAGGAATCTCAACACTCCACTAGGAAGGATTGACCTCCCCACTACAGTAGGAGAAGGAGACGGACAAAAGACCACTATGACAGAGTACATGGTCCTGAACGCCAATTCCCCTTACAATGTTATAATTGGGAGACCATGGCTGCATCAGATGGGAGCAGTCACTTCAACCCTCCACCTAGTGCTTAAAGTACGTCCACAATCAATCCGTCTATTCTATCAGAGGGTGCCAATCAATGTCTAGGGAGTGTCATGCTTTCACTCTCAAAGAGAAGGCTCCCAAATAGCACTTACAGCATGCCCATGAGTGCGTGGACCCAATCCTTTCCCACCTTCACGAGGCAGAAAATTGCCCTTCCGGAATCAACGAGCCATTAAGCCATAGAGGAAGGGACAGTAGGGCCAAGCCTATAGAGGAACCCGTCAAAGTACTGGTCAGCTCAGAATCGCTAAGGTGCTATCTGCAAATAGGTCCAGACCTGACATCTGCCAAGCAGGATGAAATAATCAGGTTTTTGAAAAACAACCTCTCCGTGTTTGCTTAGGAAACAAAGGACATGGAGGGAATAGACCCAGGCCTTCATTACCCATAAATTGATGGTAGATCCAGATCACCCACCAGTGAGATAGAAAAGGAGGCCACTCGCTCCAGAGCGGCATCGAGTCATCAATGAGGAGGTCCAAAGGCTGTCTGAGGCCAAGATGATACGAGAGGTATTCTACCCTGACTGGTTGGCCAATACCATTCTGGTCAAGAAGAAAAATGACAAGTGGAGAGTTTGTGTCGACTACACAGACCTTAACAAAGCCTGTCCCAAGGATAGCTTCCCTCTGCCGAGAATAGATCAGCTAGTCGATGCTACTGCGGGGCATGAACTCATGAGCTTCATGGATGCCTATTAGGATATAACCAAATCCAGATGTACCCTCCAGATCAGGAGAAAACAGCATTCATAACCGAACGAGGTCTCTATTGCTATAGAGTAATGCCGTTCAGTCTAAAGAATGCTGGGGCCACATATCAACGTCTCATCAATAAGATGTTCAGCCCTCTGCTCGGCAGCACTATAGAAGTCTACATTGACGACATGCTAGTCAAAAGCTTACAAAAGAGGAACCACTTGGCACTTAGCTCAACGTTTGACATCCTGAAGCAGCATAAGATGAAACTGAATCCCTCAAAATGTATGTTCGGAGTGACGAAGGGAAAATTCTTAAGGTATATTGTTTCACAAAGGGGCATTGAAGCAGACCCCACTCAGATCAAGGCTCTGACTGAGCTGGAGTCACCAAAAACCAAGAGGACATTCAGGCTCTGAATGGCAAAATTGCAGCCTTGAGCAGATTTATTTCCAAATCTACTGACCACTGTCTACCATTCTTTAAAGCCTTAAAAGGGAAACAGAGCTCTATAGTGGACAGAGGAGTGCGAGAAGGCCTTCCAAGAGCTAAAGGAATATCTAGCCTCACCTGAACTCCTATCAAAGCCAGTCCACGGAGAAAAATTACTTCTCTACCTTGCAATCTCTGAAAACGCTGTTAGTTTAGTACTGGTCAGGCAACACAGGGGAATCTAGAAGCCCATATTTTATGTCAGCAGAGCATTGTTAGACACAGAAAAAAGGTATCTTGAAATTGAAAAGCTGGCTCTTGCACTAATAATCTCAGCACGAAAGCTCAGACCCTACTTTCAAGCCTATCCTATCGAGATCCTATCGAGATCCCCACTGCTTATCCCCTGAAGTCCATACTAAGAAAACCTGAAGTATTAGGGCGATTAGTCAAATGGTCAGTAGAACTGGGGGAATTCGACATATCTTACGTCCCACGAATCTCTATCAAAGGTCAAGCCTTGGCCGATTTTGTTGCCGAATTCACCCCAGCACTACAAGACAAGGCCCAGCTCTTTGAAAACTCAAAAACATGGCAGCTCTATACTGATGGATCTTCTACTGACCACGGTTCTGGTGTGGGCCTGGTATTACAATCTCCTGATGGGCTCGTAGTAAAGAAGGCAGTTAGCTTGGGGTTCAGAGCCTCCAACAATGAAGCAGAATACGAAGCCCTTGTCTTGGGAATGAAGCTAGCTTTGGAATGCGAGGCTCAGAACCTCGAAGTTTTCTCTGATTCCCAACTAGTGGTAAGCCAAGTTCTGGGAGAATTTGCCGCTAAAGACGACCAGATGCTTCGATATTCAGAACTCGTCAACTCATTAAAACAATATTTTCAAACATTCTCCATCTAGAAAATAGAAAAAGGCCAGAACTGCAGAGCTGATGCTTTGGCAAACATGGCATCTCACTTAGATTTAAGGGGTGATTCTATGATAAAAATGTCCCATCAGCCAAAACCAAGCAGCCAAAACCAAGCATTGAGGAGGTCCAAGTCGCCCAAGTTACTGAACAGCCTCAAAACTGGATGATCCCCATCTTCCAGTACTTAGAAAGAGGACTCCTCCCTAAGGACAAGAACAAAGCCAGACGAATCCGAATTAAGGCGGCTCAGTATCTGATCCTGAACGGCAAGCTTTACAGAAGGTCATATTCTCAACCTCTGTTGAGGTGTCTTGCTCTAGAAGAATCTCAGTATGTCCTGGCGGAAATACAAGAGGGAATCTGTGAAAATCATAACGGAGGCAGAACCATAGCCCACTGAGCTTTGACACAAGGCTACTACTGGCCTGGTATGTTAAAGCAGGCTAAGGAATACGTCCGAAAGTGTGACAAATGCCAAAGGTTTGCTTCCTACCATCACCATCCCCACCACGAGCTCAATCCTATTGCCAGCCCATGGCCCTTTGTTTAGTGGGAAATGGATATCATAGGCCCATTACCTAAGGCCACACCCAACAGGAAATATCTTCTGCTGGCCATTGACTATTTCTCCAAATGGGCAGAAGCAGAGCCTCTAACATACATTACTGAGAAAGAAGTCAAGAGCTTCGTCTGGAAAAGCATCGTCTGCAGGTTCGGCATATCGCGTGTAATCATCTCAGATAATGGAACACAATTTACTGGCAAAGCCTTCAAGAAATTCTGCTAGGATTTGGGTATCAGTCAGCATTTCTCCTCTCCTGGTCATCCCCAAGCTAATGGGCAAGCAGAGTCGCCAATTGGACAATCCTTGATGCCCTTAAGAAGAGGTTGGAAGAAGCCAAGGGAAGATGGGTCGAAGAACACCCTGGTGTACTCTGGGCTTACAGAACAACTAGAAGAACTCCAACCTCCGAAACTCCCTTTTCACTTGCTTACGGAACCGAGGCAGTTATTCCAGTAGAGATCGGTATGCCAACCCTAAGGACTAAAGCTTTCGACCAAGAGTCCAATCATCAGCAACTAGTAGAAAATTTATACTTACTTGAGGAAAAGAGGGATCAAGCCAGGATCAGGATGGAAGCGTACCAATAAAGGATGGCTAACAACTCTAAATTGGGGCTCAAACCTGTCAGCTTTTAAGCTGGAGACCTCGTTCTAAGAAGGGTTTTTCCAAACACCAAGGATCCCGCAATGGAAAAATTATCACCCAATTGAGAAGCACCCTATAGAGTGACAAAAATTGCTAGGCCTACCACTTACTGGCTAGAAGGCATTAATGGGAAACCTGTTCCCAGATCTTGGAACATAGAACATTTGCGAAAGTATTATCAATAAAGAAATTTTTTCTTTGAAAGACTCTTTGAAGTATTCCCATCAAATGTACAGACTTCTAGTCTGGTCCAGCAAATGTACAGACCTCATGGTATGGTCCATCAAATGTACAGACCTCATAGTCTGGTCCATCAAATGTACAGGCCTCGTGGTCTGGTCCATCAAATGTACAGGCCTCGTGGTCTGGTCCACTAAATGTACAGACCTTATAGTCTGGTCCATCAAATGTATAAACCTCATGGTCTGGTCCATCAAATGTACAGACTTCTAGTCTGGTCCACCAAATGCACAGACCTCATGGTTTGGTCCATCAAATGCACAGACCTCATGGTCTGGTCCATCAAATGTACAGACTTTTAGTCTGGTCCACCAAATGCACAGACATCATGGTCTGGTCCATCAAATGTATAGACTTCTAGTTTGGTCCACCAAATGCACAGACCTCATGGTCTAATCCATCAAATGCACAGACCTCATGGTCTGGTCCACCAAATGTACAGACTTCTCTTCTGGTCCACCAAATGCACAGACCTCATGGTCTGGTCCATCAAATGCACAGACCTCTTGGTTTGGTCCATCAAATGCACAAACCTCATGGTCTGGTCCACCAAATGTACAGACTCATGGTCTGGTCCACCAAATGTACAAACTTCTAGTCTAGTCCACCAAATGCATAGACCTCATGGTTTGGTCCATCAAATGCACAGACCTCATGGTCTGGTCTACCAAATGCACAGACCTCATGGTCTGGTCCATCAAATGCACAGACTCATGGTCTGGTCCACCAAATGTACAGACTTTTAGTCTAGTCCACCAAATGCACAGACCTCATGGTCTGGTCCATCAAATGTACAGACCTCATGGTCTGGTCCATCAAATATACAGACTTCTAGTCTGGTTCATCAAATGTACAGACCTTATGGTCTAGTCCACCAAATGTACAGACCTTATGGTCTAGTCCACCAAATGTACAGACTTCTAGTCTAGTCCATCAAATGTACAGACCTTCGGATCTGGTCCAAAACAAAGAGGTTGATTTGCTCAATTGATTCCCAAATATTCTCAATCTAATTATTTGCACAAATCTCAGGGTTCGGTAAGCATAGTTGTTACTACATTTACTCAAATTATTGCAGGTTACTTTGCTCGAAAGACTACTCTACAGTGCTGATCTGAATAGAGCAAGGACAATTAAAACTTTGTCAAGGACAAACTCATGTACTACCGTGCAGTAGTAACTTAATATATCACCAAGACAATTTAGCTCGCATAATTTGCAAAATATTTCAGTTCGGAGAAGGTACAGATACTATGAAAATCTACCTATGCAAATGGAACCATTGACGGAAAGTTATTGGCAACAGTGCTTAGAAAAATGTGCTAGCTCGAAAAGAACACAGTTTATTGAAAGGGAAAGGAACTCAATTTTATTGATAATCCATGAAAAAGTTACATTAAAATGAGTAAATCAACAAAGAGACAAACTACAAGTCTAAAGCTACAATAATTTTGGACAAGGCGTATTTCGATTTTATGCCATCATGGCCTTCTTCCTCTAGCTCCTCTAAAGTCAAGGGTCCAAGGTCCCAAGACACCATTACCGCCACCACCGGCTCCTATTTGAAAGGAAGGAACCCTGAACCCCAATCTGCATCACCGCCTGCCCTGGAACCAATATAGAAGGATGACTCCGGGGCTCACGACACCTTCATTCTCTGCCTTCACTCTCCTCAAATTCAGTATGGCACCTTGGCCGGCTTGTGCAAGGGTTTCTGTCAAGGGAAAAAGGGGGAGGAGGCATCTCCTTATCATCTTCATCATTAACGCTCCAAGCCTCGATTGAATCAATGAGGGCCCACCTCCATGAGGGGGAATCCCTATCGGATGCTAAGATGGACGAAGAGATCTTCGTCTCCTTTAGTCTTTCCATAGGAACCAAGGTAAAAGGGTGGGCTATCCTTAGCCATAGTTTGATCACACCCAACTCAGACTGAGGAGCGTCAATCACCTCCGAATGACAGCAACTTCTATAGCAATTCAATTCCCCTTGATAGGGAAACATCATGAAAATAGACAATAAGAAGAATGGGCGTGTAAGCTCCCTCTCTCTCCTCTATATATTGATCCTTGAAGACAAAGAGTCATACATCCAAACCGTCACGATGGTTTGGGAAAAGAGTGGCCTCAAAAGCCCTAAACGAAGGGTGCATAATAAATGATGTGATGAATCGTCATCTTATAAGATAAAAAGACAGAACGCTTAATCTTCTTGAGCCTATAGCCTAAGTTACGCACTAAAGCTCTAACTAAGGCTTAGGGGGGGAATAGCTAATATACCATAAGACGACAGACCAATCCCCATGCGACACCTGTGTCTACAGATCAATTAGGGGCTCAGTCATCCAAAGCATGCCGAGCATTCAGAACAAACCTAAAAAACTTAAAGGGCCGAGCACACGCCTACAGAGCAGAGCTACATTCTTACGAAGCCTACAGGTCCGAGCACGGACCTCCAGAGCACTCTCCGCTATTCAGAGCTCATCACCACCTTAATATTTGCCGAACAGGGAATAAGGAAACAGTCTCCTATAAGGAAACTGCCACACATGGTTATCTCTATTTTGATACAATATCCAACATAGAAACTACTATCTCCGATGATCAAATCCCTACTTTCATGGCTCCAAATCCTAATCAACTTAGGAAAGCCACCATCTATAAATTAAACTCTAAAGGTACGCTTTATTTTTCATGCTCATTCTTTGGCTTACATTGCATTCTTTTCAATTCAATTTATTAACTTAAGCATCAGAGCGGCTACCTGCCGGAGCCAATCCGGTGATCCTCTGATTGTCTTCTTGAGTGTTCTTCAAGTCGTAGAAGGTCAAAGTCAGCTACAGCCAAAAATTGCAGCATCAATATTTATGCCTCGTTACTCTAAATATCTCTTTTACGACTTTATACTTTTACAACTTTTAAATTTGATCTAATTTACCCAAGGGTAAAATGGTCATTTACACGTCTCTATTTTTTGGGTTCTGTTTTCATAATTTGAACTTCACCATTGAGTCCAGAAGGTTTGAAATAATAAAAATTTACTATTTACTTAACTCAATCGGAGTCCGTTTGACTCATCCTTCGACGTAAGGGCATTTTGGTCATTTTGACCTTTTTACGGGTATTTTATTTTTTGAGACTCCGTCTCGTGAAACAGACCTCACCATTAAATCCAGAAGGTCCAAAATAGTAATTTTTCATTATTCATTCGACTAATTTACCTGTTAGAATTTAATTTGAAATTAATTAATTTAAATTAATTTATTAAATTAATTAAGTGTAGCTAATACATATAGTATTTGAGCCCAAACAAACCACATGTGCCCAAGTGGCACCGTGGGCTAAGCTTATCACTCTTTCCCCCTTGGTCATAGGTTCAATTCACTGCTCATACCAAATTTTTTCCATTTCCTGTACATTTTTCATTGTTTTTCATTTCCTATACCTTTGTAAGCCAATCATTGAATAGCTTTTCCTTTCCAACCAAACACCCCCTAAACTCAAATTTAAAATTTTACCCAAAAAGTAACACTGTTGGGCAACCATTTTCACGGGTGGGTTGGGTCGGAGCCGACCCGGTTTGGCCCAAATTAAATCACAAAAACCCCAGTTGCGCAGCAGCCTCCCACGCATGGCTGGTCATCTTCTCCGTCAATGGCGACTCGCCGATGATGAATTTTCTTATGTTTTTCAGTGGGGTTCATACCTAATAGTCATGGGCAACTCAAATCTACCCTCAGTTTTCCGATCGAAGTGCCGGATATCCCCCAAAATAGGGAAAACCACAACTCCAGCGGAGTTGTACGGTTTTCCGACAGCCCCTTTTCTCCTTCCATTTTCTCACATTTTTCTACACCGTTTTGATCCCTCGTTGTTTCTATGTGTTTCCGCACCTATGGGGATCATTTTGCCATCATAAAACCCAAGCTTCATGCCTTACAATCCTAAAAATCAATTTAGCCGAACAACTTGTAAATCCATTTCCCCACTGTTTTCTTCATCAATTTGCTCTGTTCTTTATTGCATAATTTCTCTAATTCCAATGCTCATGCAACCTCAATATAATGTCTATAATTCATGCTTTCATAAAAAGAAAACCACAGGTCATGCTTTCATGCTTAAATTTAAAAAAAAAAAACCTGAATTGATCCATTATACCAACCTGATTCGATTCCTTATTCTTTTTCTTGCTTCTGCTCCAGCTGCTATTCCCAGTCGTAGCCAAGTTCCAGCTGCAAGCCTTCCTTTTTCTTTCTTTGTTTCTTCCTGCTTCGCACCCCTATTGCACCCAACTGTTCCTCTTCTCTCCTTTTTTTTTTCTTCTTCTTGCTGGTTCTAATTGCAACGCATACCTGTCATGCTTTTATGTTGAAACTGCCCCTCACTTAATTTTTCTTCTTTCTTTTTTTTTTTTCTCACTCTCTCTCTCTCTCTCTCTCTCTCTCTCTCTCTCTCTCTCTCTCTCTCTCTCTCTCTCCCCCTTTGACCCTTCATGTCCTGCGCGTATAAACCTCCCCCTTATTTCTCTTCCTTTTAACAGTTACATATTGTAACTAATATACTATACACCTTCACATATATATTTATATATATATATATATATTTATACCTATATACATACATATGTATATATATATATATTGTCCCCATATTCAAATTTTTTTTTATTTATTTCAAATTCTTATTTTATTTTTTTTATTTTTTATTTTAATTTTCTTCCATTTTAATTTTATTTATTTATTTATTTATATCTATTTTTTTCTTTTATTATCGTTATTCTGTTACCCTGACATTCGTCCATATATTCCAACTATTGAAATTCAACCCTTTATTTCATCATCGTAGCATTAGGCCTTATTGGCTCGGTTACAATGGGTCAAGGTATTACATTCTCCCCCCCTTAAATAAGTTTGGTCCCCAAACTTAACTAAATCACGATGTAAATAAATGAGGATACTGATCACGCATTTCATCATCTCGTTCCCAAGTGGCTTCTTCAAGTCGAGAATTCCTCCATAATACTTTCACTAGTGGAATGGTCTTGTTCCATAGAACTTGCTCTCGTCGGTCTAAGATCTGTACTAGTTGTTCAATATAATTCAAATCCTCCTGAACATATAGCGGCTCGTGTTCGATTGTCTGATCTGGGTTGTGCACACATTTCTTTAACATCGAAACATAGAAAACAGCATGTACGTGATCTAACTCAGATGGCAATGCCAACCGATATGCTACTGGTCCGACTCATCCAACAATCTTGAATGGTCTAATGTATCGTGGTCCTAGTTTCCCTCTCTTGCCAAATCTGACCATTCCTTTCATCAGTGATACCTTTAGAAACACGTAGTCACCTGTCATGAACTCCAACTCTCGTCTCCTCGTGTCAACGTAACTCTTTTGTCGACTCTGAGTTGCTAGTAAGCGTTGCCTGATCAGATGGATCTTATTGGTGGTCTGCTCTACTATTTTTGGCCTAAATAGCTTCTTATCACCCACTTCTGCCCAGAATAATGGAGATCTACACTGCCTACTATATAGTGCCTTATATGGTGCCATACCAATACTGGATTGGTAGCTGTTGTTATACGTGAACTCTACTAATGACAGTTGATCCTCCCAACTTCCTTTGAAATCAATAACACAGAATCTCAGTAGTTCTTCTAATGTCTGTATCGTCCTTTCGGACTGTCCGTCTGTCTCGGGGTGATACGCAGTGCTAAGACTCAACTTGGTACCCACAGCCTTCTATAGACTCCTCTAGAACTTAGACACAAACCGTGGATCTCGTTCGGATACAATGGATACTGGGACTCTATGTAATCGAATGATCTCCCTGATATAAAGCATGGCCAATCGTTCTAAAGTCTGAGTCGTCTTGGTCGCAAGAAAATGGGCTGTCTTTGTTAGTCTGTCAACGATCACCTATATAGAATCGTTCCCATGTGATGTCTTAGGCAACCCTGATACAAAATCCATCGTGATATGCTCCCATTTCCACTCTGGTATCGACAATGACCGTAGAAGCCCTCCTGGCTTCTGATGCTCAACCTTGACCCTACTGACATTCCATGCATCGTGCAATGTGCTCAGTTATATCCTTCTTCATCCCTAACCACTAATAAGTGCCCTTATGTTGTGGTACATTTTTATGTTTCCTGGGTGTATAGCAAATCTAGAACTGTGTGCCTCATCAAGAATCCTTTTCTTAATCTCAGGTACGTCTGGTATGCAGATCCTGTCATGATAGTATAACACCGCATCTCGTAAAGAGAAATCTGTATTCCCTCCAGTCTCGGCCTCCTAACAAAACTTAACAATCTTGCTATCATGAGCCTGCAATTCCATGATCTTGTCAATAATCGTAAGATCGATTGTGACGTTGGCACACATGGCCCTAGAACCTGGCAAAACCACCTCAACCTCTATGGCATCTAAATCTCGCAGTAACTATTTCTGCGTAGTCAACAAGTAAGCAAAAGTCCCTGACGACTTCCTGCTAAGAGCATCAGTTACTACATTCACCTTCCCTGGATGGTACTGAATACTGAGCTCATAGTCCTTGACCAACCCCAACCAACATCGTTGTCGCATATTGAGCTCTTTTCTGCCTGAACAAGTACTTGAGGCTCTTGTGATAAGTGAAAATCTCACATGTAGCTCCATACAGATAATGCCTCCAAATTTTCAATGCAAAGACAATAGTTGCAAGCTTAAGGTCATGAGTTGGGTAGTTCTTCTCATGTGTCCTCAGTTGCCTGTGAAGCATAAGCCACTACCTTTCCCTATTGCATCAAAACACACCCCAAACCTTGGCGTGAGGCATCACTGTAGATCACAAAGCCCTCTGTTCCCATCTGGTACTGTCAGGATTGGAGCTATAACCAATCGATTCTTCAGCTCTTGAAAACTTTGCTCCCTCTCCTCAGTCTAGATAAATGGAGTATCTTCTTGCTCAGCTGAGTGATTGGCATGGCTATCTTGGAAAAATCCGTTGATAAATCTCCTATAATAGCCAGCTTAAACCAATGAAACTGCGAACCTCTATGACAGTAGTCGGTCGAGGCCAACTGGTAATAGCCTCTATCTTCTAAGGGACTATGAAAATCCCATCCTTATTGACTACATGCCCTAAGAAAGGAAATGCTTGGAAGCTAGAATTCACACTTCTTCAACTTAGCGTATAACTTTTGGTCCCTTAGCGTTTGTAGGACCTTTCTCAAATGCACCTCGTGTTCCTCCTAGTTCTTAGAATATACTAGAATATCATTCAATGAATACAATCATGAAATCATCCAAGTACGGCTTAAACACTCTGTCATTAAATCCATGAATGTGGCTAGGGAATTAGTCACTCCAAAAGGCATAACCAAAAACTCATAATGTCCATACCAGTGTTCTAAACACCGTCTTTTGAATGTCTATGGGCCTAACCTTCAACTGATGATAACCGGACCTTAGATCAATCTTTGAAAACACCTAAGCCCCCTTCAACTGGTCAAATAAATCATCTACTCTCGACAGTGGATACCTGTTTTTGATGGTAACCTTATTCAATTCACAGTAGTCTATACATAACCTCATGGTCCCATCTTTCTTCTTGACAAACAGTAAAGGTGCACCCCATGACGATGAACTGGGTCGTATAAAACCCTTGTCTAGTAGTTCCTGTAACTGTAGCTTTAACTCCTTCAGTTCGGCTGGGGCCATTCAGTAGGGTGTCTTAGATATCGGTGCAGTGCCTGGTAGTACATCGATGCTAAACTCAATCTCTCGATCAACAGGCATCCCTGGAAGATCGTCCAAAAACTCCTCAGGGAATTACCTAGCAATGGGAATCTGCTCCAATATAGGCTGCTATGACTCAGTGTCCTGGATGCTACAAAAGAAACCATGGCACCCCTTTGTGAAAGTAAACGTCTAGCCTGTATAGCAGAAACAAAATAAGGTGGAGCAACCACTCCGGTCCCCTCAAACTCAATGGTCGGGAATCTGGGGCTCTGGATAAGCACTCTCTTGGTCACATAATCTATCGTGGCATGATTTGCAGTTAACCAATCCATTCTAAGAATAACGTCAAACACGTATCAGATCGACAAGTAAAGGTACCCCCATAATTTGTATCTCACAATTCTTATACATGGTCTCCCCCATTAATGATTGCTCAGATGGTACAGTCACATTAAGTATCCTAGGGATTCTGTCAATCTGTTCAACTTAGCAGCATATGCAGGGGATATAAAAGAGTGAGTAGAACCAGTGTCAAATAAAACATGGGCAGGATGTGCACAAACTAAAAGAGTACCTGCGACCACAGAAATCGAAACATGAACATCCCTTAGTACTAAGGCGAAAGCCCGTCTGGCCTACTATGGAACATTTTCCTTGTCCATTCTTGCAATTCGGTGGCCTATTCGCTTGTAGCTGTAGACACTAGGTGCTGGTGCCCTGGGCGCTAGTACTGGTGCTGGTGCTGGTGCCCTAACCGAAGCAACACTGGCAGTGGCTCTGTTATTCTAAGGGCACTCCCGAGCAAAATGTCTCCACCTGACCGCAATAATAGCAAGCATTACTGTCCTTCAAACACTGACCCTTATGAACTTTCTGACGATTGGGGCATTTAGTTGTAGTCCCCTCAGCTAGTGCTTGGCCTCCTCAGACTAGGCCCTGTGGTTTTGGATCCAGTCCCGGGTCTGGATGAATGAGGGTCCTTGCCTAGAGGAAGAAGACCCTACCCTCTGATTCTGACCTCCTACCTGGCCTCTTGCTTTGCCCGTCTCTTGACGAACTCTTCGCCACTCATCTCAATGATTCTGGCGGTGGCCACTATCTCATTGAAGGTATGTAACCACTGAGGCCTCAATCTGTCCTTAATGGCCCATCGTAGCCCCTCCTCAAACTTTCCGGGCCTTAAGATCCTCACTGTTGATAACATTCGGCGTGAACCTGGCCAACTCATTGAATGCAGCCTCATACTGATCCATTGTTATATTGCCATGCTGAAAGTACCATGAACTCAGCAATTTTTTCGATTCTTCACTTCCCGGGGAAAGTACTTCTCATTGAACATCGTAGTAAAATGCTGCCAGTCCATGCCCGACTCCCTGACCTCCTCAAGCATCCACCATTTGTGGGCAGCTCCCTTGAACCGATATGTGGCATATGCCACCTTTTGTGTCTTAGTGAATGGAAAGATGCAAAAAATTTTATTCATCTCCAAGAGCCACTCTTCTGCAGCTATGGCTCACTAGGTACCGTCAAAGGATGGCGGCTTCATCTTCTGGAACCGCTCATATGGGAGTACCAGATCATACTCATCCCTCTAAGAGCTACCCCTATTGACAGGCCACTCCCGTCGCGCTAGGCTGGCTAGTGTTCTGGTTAACTGACTGCTCTTGTTGTACCGGCTGACTAGCACACACGTTGATAGGCAGCTCCTATTGTATTGGCTGGTTAGTGCCCGTTTGATTCGTACCAGCTTAGCGTCTAAGGTAAGGCCTCGATAACCCTCTCCATCAACTGTTCCAACCGCTCGATACACTCCATTGCGGACAGTGGTAGTCCTGGTGTCAACCATTGTTGAAAAGACATTCAATACATTTACATAAGATAATGGTCAGTAGTTACGTATCGGTATTACTATCGCTTCATTTCTATACATAACAGTACAGTGTCCTAGTCCTGTCTCCCATGACTCGCTAACACCTAAAACCTTGCTATGATACCAAGCTATCACGACCCGAAACCCACCCTTATGCGGATCTCCTGTCGTGGGGCTGACCCAATGGTCGTCCCTACTTTTTCCATTCCTTACCAATAATAACAATAAGCGATGTAAACATGACATTAAAGTGCGGAAGCCTTATTACAACATTGTTCCAAAAACTGAAAATAAGTCTGATAATAACCAAACATAAACCAACATAACTTAAACATAAACCATTGTTTTAGGTGGTGAGTACATGGTAGAAACTACATGTATTTTATTATGCTCCTTAACCGTCTCCCTACATTCCGGATCCCCCTGTTGTGGGTCTGTAGCATCCTCACCTTAAAAAATATAATATAAGGGTGAGCTAACAAAGCTCAGTAAGTAAAAGCCTATCCCCAATACGGGTGGGGATGACATAGATGAATACAAGTCAAGCTAACATGATAGCCAATCATGATAAAGATTGCAGTCAACTATAAAATGCCACAATGGCCAATGAATAATAAATTCCAATAACCAGTGAGAGTGATGGTGTAACATGAATATGGATGACGCTCAATAATCATAATCAACATGAAAACTGCCACAATGAAATAGTCACAGTCAAGTCCAATCAATAAAGATCAATCAACATAGAATTATTCATAGGGAAATGAAAACACCCTATGAATTCAATAAATGTTAACATTTCAATTAAACATGAATGATGCCTTTGTTCTGTTTAGGGTTTGGCAGACCCTTGGTCTTTTGGGGCCCGACATACCCCCCATTAACATAAATGCATATAACATGCCTATTAAAATTCATTGCGTAAAAATGCCATCATTGTCATGTGTCCGTTTGACCCATAGGTCCCATAAATTGACCCGTAGGTCCCAGTCAATCAGATAGCATCAGATGGATAATGTAATTGAGCACAAAACTCGGCACTTAACCTAAATCAGGATTCTATTGTATTCCATATGAAGTGTACAAGCATGGAACATCATAACAGAAGCATACAGTGAATAGACATCAATGCAATAATCAAGTCATGAGATATCAACCAATAGACATCCACCAGGTTAGAACAATATCCATGGTGGGAACAATAATAGTGGGTATATATACATGAGTACAATTTTGATAGTAATAGAAAAATCGTGGCTTGGAAAACCACGTATCGAAGATAGGAATTTACTTACCTTTTCAATGCGTCCTAGAAATCTGTGATCTTCCCTTTCCCTTTCGAGTCTCCTATATATATCAGTAAACATGTTTCAGCTTTAATGTCATTCATCAAATTTATGCCTCGTTACTCTAAATATCTCTTTTATGACTTTATACTTTTACGACTTTTAAATTTGATCTAATTTACCCAAGGGTAAAATGGTCATTTACGCGTCTCTATATTTTGGATTTTGTTTTCAAAACTTGGACTTCACCATTGAGTCCAGAAGGTTTGAGATAATCAAAATCTACTATTTACTTAACTCAATCAGAATCCATTTGACTCGCCTTTGACGTAGGAGCATTTTGGTCATTTTGACATTTCTATGGGTATTTTATTTTTTGAAACTTCATCTCGTGAAACGGACTTCACCATTAAATCCAGAAGGTCCAAAACAGTAAGTTTTCATTATTTATTTGACTAATTTACGCGTTAGAATTTAATTTGAAATTAATTAATTTAAACTAATTTATTAAATTAATTAAGTGTAGCTAATACATATAGTATTTGAGCCCAAACAGACCACATGTGCCTTGGTGGCACAATGGGCTAAGCTTCTCACTCTTTCCCCCTTGATCACAGGTTCAATTCACTACTCATACCAAATTTTTTCATTGTTTTTGATTTCCTGTACCTTTATAAGCCAATCATTGGATAGATTCTCCTTTCCAACCAAACACCCCCAAACTCAAATTTAAAATTTTACCCATAAAGTAACAAGTGTTGGGCAGCCATTTTCATAGGTGGGTCGGGTCGGACTCGACCCGTTTTGGCCCAAATTAAATCACAAAAACCCCAGCCGCGTAGCAGCCTCCCACGCACGGCTGATCATCTTCTCCGTTAAAGGCGACTCGCCGACGACGGATTTTTTTACGTTTTTCAGTGGGGTTTATACCTACAGGTCATGAGCAACTCAAATCTACCCTCCGTTTTCCAATCGGAAGTGCCGGATCTCCCCCAAAATGGGAAAAACCGCAGCTCCACCAGAGTTGTGTGGTTTTCCGGCAGCCTCTTTTCTCCTTCCATTTTCTCACCTTTTTCTACACCATTTTGATCCCTCGTTGTTTCTATGTGTTTCCATACCTATGGGGATTATTTCCCCATCATAAAACCTAAGCTTCATGCCTTACAATCCTAAAAATCCATTTCCCTATTGTTTTATTCATCAATTTGGTCTGCTCTTTGTTGCATAATTTCTCTAATTCCAATGCTCATGCAACCTCAATATAATGTCTATAATTCATGCTTTCATAAAAAAAAAAAAAAAACCACTGGTCATGCTTTCATGCTTAAATTTTTTTAAAAAAACTGAATTGATACATTATACTAACCTGATTCGATTCCTTATTCTTTTTCTTGCTTCTGCTCCAGCCGTTATTCCCAGCCGTAGCCAAGTTCCAGCAGCAAGCCTTCCTTTTTCTTTCTTTCTTTCTTCCTGCTTCGCACCCCCTATTGCGCCCAACCGTTCCTCTTCTCTCCTCTTTTTTTTTTTTTTTTTCTTTCTTCTTGCTGGTTCTAATTGCAACGCATGCCTGGCATGCTTTTATGTTGAAATCGCCCCTCACTTAATTTTTCTTCTCTCTTCTCTCTCTCTCTCTCTCTCTCTCTCTCTCTCCCTTTGACCCTTCATGTCCTGCGCGTATAAACCTCCCCCTTATTTCTCTTCCTTTTAGCAGTTAAATATTGTAACTGATATACTATACACCTTCACATATATATATATATATATATATATATTTATACCTATATACATACATGTGTGTGTGTGTGTATATATATATATATATATTCATATATACTATCCTCATATTCAAATTTCTTTTTATTTATTTCAAATTCTTATTTTATTTTTATTTTAATTTTGTTTTATTTTATTTTTAATTTTCTTCCATTTTAATTTTATTTATTTTTTATATCTATTTTTTTTCTTTTATTATCGTTATTCGATTGTCCTGGCATTCGTCCATATATTCCAACTATTGAAATTCAACCTGTTTATTTTATCACCGTAGCATTAGGCCTTATTGGCTCGGTTAGAATGGGTCAGGGTATTGCACCAAGTCCTTAAGAACTCACTAGTTTTAGTGCAAGTGTTTAAAAGTCACTGCACGTACATGGATATTATTACAAAAAATGTAAGTCTTCTAAAATTTTTATATAATACAAAAATTGAGTATATAAAATAATTGAGGAAAACAAACAAAAATTAAAATAGTAACCTAGCCTTGTTCATTTTTCACTTTTTGGCTGCTCGTGATTAGGTTTTCATCTTTATTTCAAAAAAGTGTGCATGGAATTCATGATCTATCACATGTCTTAGATTACAAGAACCTCCATCATCATATCAAATCAAATCAGTATAGTACAATCTGGTGGGTTTTCGAATAAGTGCAAGTTTGAGATTGCATCGGCATTTGTAGTTATGCTTTGGTATCGTTCGTGGATTCGAGACGGTGGTTACAATGAAGAAAGCTTGTAGATTTGAGATTGAGGAAGCATCAGAATAAGGAACAAACTTGAGGTATTAGGGTTTGTTTATTTATTACTATGTTTGTATCTTCCAAAATCTCTTCTAGTGGATTTGGAGCATCTGGGTAAGTGCCGCGGGATTGTTCGACACAAATACGATTGATCTGTGGCAGTTTTCCTCATCAACAAAAATCTGTGTGCATATTCTCTTTATTGTTTTCTTTATTTGAATGCATTTCACGTAATTGTTATTGCACACTTCTGTAACCCTAACTGGTAAGTAATCAAATTGAAGTTCAATTTTGTTAAGTAGACCTATTCACCTCCCTTTAGGTCTAATCTTCCATCTAGGTATTTGCATAGTTTTTTGGTTTGTTTCAAATTTTTTTATTCAAATAAAATTTTAAAAAGGTGGTTGAAATTTTGTTGGATTCCAATTTTAAAAGGGAAAGAAATACGATTTTAGATTCGTGGTCACATTGAGTGCAACTGTTACTGCACCAGTTAGTAGAGCTTGCTCAAGGGAGCTCTTCCTTCGCTCAAGTGATCGAGTGCAAAGCCCGAGTAGTCGTAATATATAAATCATGTGAAAGGGTTCTTTTAAGAGTAGTTTCACAATGTTTCTCCCCTCTTTTTCATATTTTTTCTCCCTGTTATATTTTTACATTGGTACATCGCATTAAAAATCTATTATGGTTATCTCATTGTTCGTATCAGGATCTTCCTCTCTATCGATCAATTTTATGATTTGTCTCTCGGTAAGCCTTCGAAGCTCTTTCTTAAGTTTCTTTGGTTTCCTTTATCTATTTTTAAATTCTAGGACTAGTCCGAAACTGCCAGTGCAATTTCTGAACTTAGTGCCATTGTAGTATCATCACTTAATATGTCTCTCTAGTTTATTGATCTCGATGGCTCCAAAATGCTATCAGCCCATAGTACGCTATGTACCTCGACTGACAGCAAGTTAGTTTCGGTCTGACGTAGTTCGAGATATGTTCTCATAGTTTGAGATCTAGACTATTCTCCATGAGTGGTCGGTAGTTGTTAACAATTTTTAGGGCACTATGGCCCTTCGTTAGTTCACAAAGAGAAGATGGCTACCTCTACTCTCTATTCGAGGTCCGACAGGCTATCCATTAGTTCACTAGTTCTATGTGAACATCGAGTCTGTCGAGGGTTAAGACTTAGCCAATGCCTATGTCTAGGGTATTTGTTTTCATATCTGTCCAACTATACTAGGTACTTAGCTAGGTATCACAAGACCCTTTGATGTTCAGCACCCTTACCTTCCTACAGTTGTCACTCTATTTGAGGCCCTTATTCCGACCACCCTCCATGAGGTCGAGGTGGGTGTTTTTCCTTCATGAATGGAACTTAAGTCACTCACCAAGGATTATCGATTTCTCCATTTGATAATTTATTCAGTTCTTCGTTCAGTGAGTCACACTGGCACCTTTAGTGTGTCGCGTAGTCGTTTTCTCCATGCTATAGGAAAATCACTTCCTATAGATGTTGTTACTCTTATCAATCGATACATTCTTGCGACCACTATTCCTTGTCTCAATACCGATGCTCTCCCATTTGGTTGTGTCATTACAGAACTATGTGCTTATCACTCGATTCCTCTTTTTCACACTAATGAGATAGCCCACCAACTGCGAGATTTCTAGCAAGCTACTCGCTGTCAGTTGAGGAGTCATCTTGTTATGACATGGAAATTTTTTTTTTTTTATCATTATTATTTATTTATCTATTTATTCCTTGTTCCTATTATTATTATTATTATTATTATTATTATTAAAGTGGAATGTATGTATATATGTGATGTGTATAATGTATGCATGAATATAGGTATGTATATACACATATATATTATTTAATTATTGAGTGCATATAGATGGGTAACATGTATGAATTATGTATATATGTGTAGCATGTATATATGTGTGGGGGATACAACATAGGTACATGTATGGATGGATGTATATTGAAAGTGTATATGAGTAGGTATATGTATGTGAATACATTTGGCAGTGTGTGAGGTAGCAGACCTAGTGTGTGAGGTGTGTAGGGTCGGCTGGGTGTGTGTGTTTGGTGTGTGTCTAGTGTGTGAGAGAAGTGAGCTATATATATATATATATATATATAGGCTAGTGTAGAGCAGCTTTGCATTAAATGCAAAGCTGCATTTTGGGGGAAGGAAAGGGGCTGATACAGGGTGATAGAGGTCACAGAGAGAGAGAAACGTGTGAGGATGGGTTTGTGATGCATAAGGTGGTCTCGGGTGAGAAGAAAAGAAAGAAGAAAAGAAAGGGAAAGGAAAGAAAGCTGAGAGCAAGGGAGAGGGTTCTGAAGAAGCAGAAGTGACCAAGAGGAACGGAAGGAGAAGGGAAGCAAACCAAAAGGAAGAGAAATCTGAAATTTTAGGTAAGTGGGTGTTTCAGTTTTGAATTTCAAAAGCATGATTCGTTTGATTTAGATTATAGGGTTTTATAAAGCATGATTTTAGCTTTCAAATGCAAAAAGAATGAGGAGAAATAGGTGAGAAACTAGGGAGAAAACCCTAGTTGCAGGTTTCGGCCATGGAGGTTGACCTTCATCATTTTATGTGTGAAGCTTCCTTTAAATGATCCTAAAATAACCCTATGAAGTGCAGAAAGAGAATGGAGAAAGAAAGAATGAAAAACAGTAGAAAAATACGCAAGAAATTGGAATTTTTCAGTTGGCCGGAGATTCGGCCATGAGCCTTTGAGCTCTATTTCGTGGAGATGGGGACGGTTTGAAGGGAAGTGGAGGTTGGATATGGAACCTACACGAAAAACCCTAGAGAATGGCATTTCAAAAATAGGGAAAACTCGCCGGAGGTCGGTCGCTGGTGCCGGAGAAGGCGCCGGAACCCTACCGCTGCTTCACCAAAAAATCGGGGAAGAAGGTGGGGTGCCGGGTCGGGTCCCGGGTCAGATCCGGGTCCGGTTCGGACAGGTACGGGTCGCCCCTGCCACGTGTCAGCCCATTGTTTTAAATTAAAATGGAAATTGGGCCGTTTGGTTACAAGGATAAGAAATTTAGAAATTGGAATTTAATTGAAATCGGGATATCCTATTCCAGTTTTAGCCCTATCCCCTGTTTGGTTAACTTGATTTAGAATAACAAATTAAACTAGTTTTAATTTGAACCTTTTGAATTTGAACCTTAACCCTGAACTTTCAGAAATTACAAATTGACCCCCCAACTGTTAGAAATCACACTTTGACCCACCTGATTAAATTATAATTAAAATATTAATTAAATTAATTAATTAATTATTTAATTTAATTAATTAAATATTCAAAAAACATCCCGGAGTCCAAATGGGACAAGTCATAGGTGTATTTTGACTATCTCGACCATTCTGAGACCAATGGTGAGGTCCGTTTTACGAATGGGGTCCCAAAAAATAAAAGACCCGTAGTAACCCTTAAAATTACCAAAATGCCCCTAACTTGAAACACTGTCAGACGAACTCCGAATTAGGTAAACAAATACTGAAATTTTATTATCTCGAACATTCCGGACTCAACCGTGGAGTCCGAATTGTGAAAAGAGGTCACGAAATGTAAGGACACGTGTAAAGTGCAAAATGACTGTTTTGCCCTTTTGAACCCCGGTGTCCGAATTGAGTTCTACGAAAACCTAGACTTACTTTCTTAAACGTTATAAAACCAATGGTAGAGTTTAATTTAGCAGAATAGAAACCTATGAATTTAAAGACATAAAATTTGATGAATAGCATACATTCAAACAATAATGGACTGAATTGTAATTTCTACTTTTAGGGACACTGACAGGACAGGAGGAGGCGATCTGATCTCCTACATTTTCGTCCGCCCGTTCAGTTACATATAGTTCACGATCTTCTAGGGTTGATACCAACCCATCAGGTATGGTGTTTTGCTAGTGTTAGAAATGAAGTTAAGTTAGGAATATTTGTGAATGACTGGAATGCTGTATGTGTTTATCTGTAATGTGTTTACCTGTTTATTTGGAATTGGTTGTTCACATGTTATGTGTTACTTGTAAGTTAATAAAGTGAAGAACATGAATCATGATGTACGAACATATGAGATATGCATGTATATGAAACTGACTAGTGATTTATTTCTTATTGTCCGAGCATGTTATATTATTGAGATTCATGTTTATTGAGATTACATTGGCATATTGGCATATGATGAATTCCTTGAGAACATGGCGTGGGTAAGCACATGGTGCTTTGCATTATGAGGGTGTAGATCCTGTGGTGAAAAACCCAAAATTGGCCATTGCATTGGTACTTCGAGCCATCGGGGAGTACCCGTAAATGAGACATGGGTGTGGCATAGAGTTGTGCATGGGTGGGTCATGCATACCATTCATATATATTACTGCGATGCTTGAATGTCATTTAGAAATAAATGTACACTTTGCACATGCCACGCCTTAGCTTTATTTCTGGCGTTAGCATTTCATCATACCAGCAGTTGTGTGCCCATGTGCACATTTTCAGATGAAGCCACAGAGACTTAGGAGCCTGAGAGGTGAAGCTGATGTATTGTTCATGAACTGATTTTGTGTGTGTTAACCCGAATGACTGATGAACCTGATCGTGTACTTAGATGGTTGATGATGGAGCATTTTAGTGAGTATTACTTTTGTCCTTTTATTATTTCTTCTGCTCGTACTCCCGGTTCGTCAATTGGGGTGACACATCTTCACCAGGTTCAGCAGGCGATTATTTCTGATGTTGATGACTTCCTCGTAGATGATATTAAGGGCATCCCCTCAATTCATCCTACCGCTCTTTTGTGGCATGTTGTTTCATCTTTCTCAAGAGCTGTTAGTTTGTCAAAGCTAGTGACTCTGGTTGATATCGACCAACATTATTAGCGGATTAGGACTAATTTCTTTCTTCCACTCCAAGGAGTTCTTGATCAGCAACAGCAATTGCTTAACCACATATCTTGCCAGCATATAAAGATGTAGACGCATCAGCAGCAGACTGCCAGTGATATTCAGCGTCTGGCTACTCGTCTAGAGGACTTATTTGATGATAAGTGATTTTGTTGAGCATTATGCAGCCAGGTTGCATTGTATCAGTTTCATTATTTCTCTTTTATTGTTATCTTGTTTTGGATTCCTATAATAATTAGTTGTGGATTGCTTATTATAGTTGTTATGGATGTCTTTATATCTTTGGTTATCTATTGATATTCATCTACCTTTGCCATTGCGACAAAAAGGGGGAGTGCTATATGTATTTTTTTTTTTTTTTTACGTTGATAAGGAGGAGTTATATTAAGGAATGCATGCATGCTTATCTTATATTATCAGCTTATTTTAATTAATGTATGTGATATATCTTATCGTCGATTATTATATTTCATCACTCGATGCTTTCACGGGGTACGACTTATGTTGGTTTTGCAGGTTAAACAAGTGCACTTGATTCTAATTCAAAAGCAGTTAATTGTGTTCATGGTTATCATAGAATCAAACTTTGTAATTCATTTTCTTCTAAGTTTATAGGGGTTTTACAAGTTATTTTGCTTTATGTATCCATGTATATGTTTTAGATAGTTTTGTCACGGATTGTTAAATGGGGAGTTTGTTAAGTCTGGTAGTCTAGTTGTGTGTTGGCAAATTCGTTTGACAAAACGACTTGAGTTGTATTCAGTTTATTAGAATAATTAGAGTGCCTTAAGTTATGTTCATTCTTTAGCAAGTCACTATGGACCATCTCTGACTATGGTGGATCTTCATATGTATCTAACAGGTAATGAAATGATATTCTAAGGCCTGCACACACTCACATGCATGCATACAGTGTGTCGATCATTTGTTGAAAGACATCATTTTTCATGTTAGTGTTTTTAGAAAATCATAAGAATTTTTTTGCATATGATTTCTATTGAAAATTATTTTTACAAAAAGATTTTATGTTTTTCCTTAGTATGCAAGGCACTGAAGCTCGCTCGAGCGAGCTCCCTCGATGCTCAAACGAAGTCCAATGAGGAATTCACTAGAGCTCGCCAAGGTGTTCGCTAGAGTGAAGCTTGCTCGAGCGAAGTCCAGCGTGTTTATCGCTAAAGCTCACTAGCTAGCTTGCTCGAGTCCGCTCAAGCGAACTCTAGTGAGTGCTCACTCTAGCTTGCTAGTTAGCTCACTCAAGCGAACCTTGGCGTAGTGCATTTTTCAATCTTTTATTTTTTATGCGTTTTTACCTATTTTGCCAGAATATAAAAGAAAAATGAATTGTTTTGAAAAATAACTTTTTGGCTGCTCTTGATTAGGGTTTCCTTTATTCCAAAAAAATGTGTATGGAATTCATAATCTATCACATGCCTTAGATTACAATAACCTCCATTATCATATCAAATCAAATTAGTACAGTACAATTTGGTGGATTTTCTGGATCAGTGCAATTGGAGGAGTTCAAAACTACGTGGACATTCGTAGTTGTGCTTTGGTATCGTTCATGGATTCAAGACTGTGGATACACTAAAGAAAACTTGTTGATCCAAGATTGAGGAAGCATCAGTGTCATGGCCCGAGCCCCAAAGATCCATGGGTGACCTTGTAAATTAATGTCAAACTAAATAAACGATTCCTGTATATCTCAAACCACCTTGTGATATGCATATTCTCACTTGAGTTTTTCATAACAAAAATATTCATTCACATTCCATACACATAACCCAACAAGGTTTCTATACATAATTTTCAAAAGTGTATTCATCCTGTGATTAATATTTCTAAGTCAAAAAAATACTAGTCTTGTTGAGGCTTCCGAGCCTTCACATTAACATATAAAGATCTTTGGGCCCTTTATATTCCCAAAATAACAAAAGACCAAAATAGAAGTTGTGAATTTAATTACATCCCAAAAATAAACTTAAGAGTCCAAAAGAAATGTCCTTCTCATCCATGTCATCAAGTGACCGACTCCTTGTCGTTACCTGCATCTAGTAGGGGCCAATATAACAACCCTAGTAGAGATACTAAACAAAGGGAAGAATAAACGATGACAAGTGTAGGCATGCGTTAAGTGTAATGCCAAGCAAGTATCACCAAACATTTCAATTCAATGAACATGTATAGAATAATCAATTGAAATAAGAATATCAATACAACACTAGTAACATATTTCAATGCTCACAATAAGAATGCAACAAAAAAAGGAGGTTACTTAGATTATCATCACCTCACTCATCTCAATGATACGATTTTCTACTTCCACTTCTTCTATAATCCTTCAAGACTACCTAATAGATCCCGGATTGAGCTTGAGTGCTTTTTGGGATACTAACCCGATGAAAACATATGATCACCTGCATGGGGTTATGGTTCATAACCCAAGGGAGACAATCCCTGTCACAAACATTTCAGATAACTCTCCATGACTTCCCCTTTCTCAAATTATAATTTCTTCATTCATTTCTTCATTTTCTCAACCCTTCAACTATTTAGATTCTTATTCGTTCCTCACAAGGTATTTATTCAATCTTTCATTCAATCAAGGGTGTCCAAAGGGGCAATAGCATTCACATCAAAGGAAAAAATGTCACATATGTAATACAACCAATAAATTTACCATACAATATCATCACCATCATTTAAACATTTTATCAAACACTTACTAGGCATGTCAACTTCCTACAAGTTCATGAATAACAAGTAAATAATTCTTGAACATTCAAGTAAAAAACTTTTAAGCCGGCACCATACATCGAACACACATTTTAACATTTTAGACAAGATATATCAAGGGATAAACACATAAGATTCATCTACTAGTTCATCTAAAAATCTACATCATTCTCTACACAAATTTCATACAAGATGGTGCATGTAAATGTCATGCAATGCATATTTTCTTCCTAACATTTATTTTTCACCTAGGTTAGAAGCCCTACCTCCCAACAAGTGTGGATTTGTGTGTAGAGAGAGAGAGAGAGAGGTTCCAATTTCAAGCTTCAATCCTTGCTCCCAAAACCTAAGAAATGATTTACACTGTTTATTTCACTCAACCAAACTAGATCTACAAAGAATTTCAAGAAATTTGAAAAAGAAATGAAAAACCCTAAATTTTACCTCGTGTTCATGAAGAAATCTTGAAATTCTAACTTTTCAATCGGTAGAAATTCTTCTTATACTTGAATCCTTATGGTGTGATGTGTTAACAAGACTTGAAGTTTCGTGAATACCCAAGAAATTCCCTAACCCATGTATCATTACTCCATATTACGTTGTTTAAATTCTTTCCACCTCATTGTTATGTTTGTGAGGTTTATTATCAAGCAAAAGTAATAATATTCATCATTTATTTCTTTTATGTATTTTCTAATTTTACGAAACGTTATAATCAGAATAGGGAACAGACTTTAGGTATTAGGGTTTGTTTATTTATTACTATGTTTGTATCTTTTAAAATTGCTTCTAGTAGATTCGGAGCATTTGGGTAAGTGCTTCGGAGTTTTTCAACACAGATATGATTAATTTGTGATGGTTTTCTCGTCAACAAAAATATGTGTGCATATTCTCTTTATTATTTTCTTTACTTGAATGTGTTTCATGTAATTTCTATTGCACATACCTGTAACCCTAACTGGCAAGTAATCAAACTAAAGTTCAATTTTGTTTCATTCAAACTAAAATTGACCAAGATTAATTTCAAGATTTCCAAGGTAGACCTATTCACCCCCTTTAGGTCTAATCTTCCATCTAGGTATTTCCGTTATGGCCGTTTTAGGGATTACATTTTCAAATGTATAAAAATGCGTTTGAAAAAAAAAAAAAAAGGTAACTCAAAATTTTTTTTTCCTCAAAATTTTAAGCGTTTGGAGAAGTAACATCAACAAAAAAAATATTTTCTTTTTAAAGTTTGGCTTTCAAGATAGTTTTTATAAATGAAAACTCAAAAGTAAAGTAGAAAAATGGCCACAAACTAGCCCTATCCACTATGGTATATGAATGTGGCTAATGTTCATTTTGAATAGAACAATTATTAAAAAAAAAAACTAACAAAAAAATTAAAGATAATGGTCCCAAAAGTTGGTGTAAAATTTGACGGTCTCATCGATTAGTTGGGATTCTTATTCATTAATTCAAATTTAATCAAAATCGTCGTATTTAGACAAGAGTATTACTACTATAAACTCAAACTCATATGAGACAAAGTGTTTTAACCAATAAATGATTTAGGAATTGAGTTTTCATTTATTTGAACCATTTATTTTCTAATCTTTAAACCATCTATGGGTTAAAATACCCTATCTCATATGAGTTCGAGCTTATAGTAGAATTACCATTTAAACAATGTTAATCATACAGTTCCAAAAATAGCTCAATAATTAATGTAACAAATAATTTTTGTTGTGTAATAGAAGGTGTATTGTACGATTATTACTTTACAAGCCAATGAGAATCTTTCAACTTTGAATTCTGAGAAACCCAGCATCTAACAAACTACAACAAATACAGATAGAAAGTCCAACTCAAAGTTGGGAGAAAAAAATAAACTACACATTCCCCTAGTGAAGAAAGTGAGAGTCGAACCCATGACCACCCCAAATAGCTAATAATAATTAATGAAGCAAATTTTGTATATAGTTGATCTAGTGATTGCAATCAATTTAATGTTTAGAATTCATTGAGTCTGAGTTGGAGTGTAGGAAGACAGTGGAGGAGCCCCTAGTACTAAAATAGGGTTAGAAGAAAATGAAAAGAAACTTCTTTAGAAAATGGAAAATAGAAAGAAAACAAGCTTATGGCTTAGACCATATTGAAATAAAACATTCACTTTGTGTTATTTTTTTAAAATCATTAAAGTTGTTAAATCTATTTAAATTTAAATGAGCATTTATTGGAGTAAGTCAAAAGTGTGTGCTTAAAAATGTACAAAAATTCATTTGAGAAAAAATAGTTCAAAATTACTTTTTCCTAAATATAGTGTTGTGTCATGTGTGTAAAAATAAAAATAATTTTAGAAGTTTGAGAAACGAAACATATTTTTCAGACAACTTTTACGAGTGCTAAAGCTTCACCAAATTGGACTTTAGAATTCTTCCTCTTCTAAATTTCAAATCTAGAACAGGCTAAGGGCCGATCCATATATAATTGGATGGAACCATAGTCCATGGACAACTCAATTGAGTTCCGGGCTTTCATCAAGGCCCAAAACACCCTGTCATTGCCATGAGTCCATCACAATCAACTCACCAACCGTCAATCCTCTCATCACTACGACGCTGTTTCTTTACAAAAATGGGTCCGTCCGCTATGCCATTACCCACCGGATGGAACTACGTTTCTTCCTCTCAAATCTTTTCAGATGTCTTGCAAATTTTTCAAGCAAAGGCGGAAAGAGATTCTCTCTCTATATTACATTATATATATATATATATATGTGTGTGTGTGTGAGTGTTAATCTAATTTAATTAAACAAGGAGATATCTCTTTCTTGAAAGCCAAGATGTTGCTTAGATTCTCTTCTGCCATATATATGAGTAGCGTCTCCACTATGACCTTTTCTCTACAAAGTACTTTTGCTGCATTGTCGGAGCTGTTTCTATACAAATTCAACTCACTCACGCACATTAAGGTAATAGGTTTGTATGCAAAGATGTAAGAATTTTTTATCCGACACATGTAATTTTAAAAGTTATTTTTCGGACTCAGGTAAGTTTCAACTTATATTTTAAAGACATGTCTTTTTGAAAAGCGTCAAAATCTAAGACGCTTCTAAAAATTTTTTTTAACTACAAATGTAAGAGGAATTTACGTCTTTAAAAGGCGGAGAAGAATAATGCACCTCATAGCATTCTAATACGCTTGTTTTCTGTTACAGGCCTCTTCTACTCGTACGCTTTTAGGTTGAGTATAACCATATCGGGAGTTGTTTCTCACATACAGAAACTCGGAACAGAGATTCGAGGCTTCCGAAGCAAAGAAATCAACAATTTCGCCCTGTTTTTCCAGCTTTATAAAGCATTTTCTCTATTTTCTTTCCGGCGATCTTCATCACTTCTCATTTCTCTCTCTTCGGGCCTTATCCTTCAAATATTCCCCGGAGTTTCACGGCTGCTTCTGTTGCCAGGTCTGTCGTCACCTTCAATATTCCCCGGGTTTATTCATTTCAGTTTTGAGAGAGCGGGCGGCAAGCTGTTGGGCTTTGCTTGTCGAATTTCTGGATGACATCTATGGCCGGAACTAAGAACAGTGGCAAATCAAAGGCAGCTATTGAAGAATCTCAGAACATGTCCCAAATGGAATGGGAAAGACCTCAAGTTAAGGAGTTCGATACCAGCTTCGAGAGGCGGCAAGGTAGGCCAGTTTTTGAGAAAACCTCCATGTCAAATAGGCCTCTCAAGAAGGTCAGAAATCCAGAGCGTCATGTCCCATTTCAGTCCTCTGCTTCTGTAACTCATCAAACACCTTTCTCTCTTCCCTCCTCTGTTTCTAACTGTACTAGTATGCCTATAGCTCTTCCTCCTCCGTCCTCGTCGATGCCATCTTCAAGGCTTTTATTTCCTTTTGCATTAGATGGGTCTCAGCAGTCCATAGAAAGCTCACAACAATTCAGAACAAATCCTCTGCCTATGCTCCATCCACAGCAGAAAAATGAGCAACAGATGATCTCTTTCGCTCCCCACCACCACCATGGTTTTGGGTACCCACCATACTTTGCAGGGGACTCGGCGTCGTTGCAGCTACAACAACAACAGATATTGCAGTATTGGAGTGATGCATTGAACCTTAGTCCAAGAGGAAGGATGATGATGATGAACAGGTTGGCACAGGACGGCAGGAACTTGCTTAGGCCTCTGATGCCCTCTGTTTTTCCGTTTCGAGTTTCTGTATATGAGAAACAACTCCAGATATAGTTATACTCAACCTAAAAACGTCTGAGTGACAGAAAACAAGCGTTCTATGCCTTTAAGAGGCGCATTATTCTTCTCTGCCTTTTAAAGGCGTCACACCCTCCTAAGCTTCTGGTCAAAAAAAAAAAAAAAAAAATTTTTAGAAGTGTCTTAGATTTAGACACTTTCAAAAGGACATGTTTTTAAAAAATAAGTTGAAACTCACCTAAGTCTGAGAAATAAATTTTAAAATTAGGGTCAAAAATTCAAAGATGTAATATGTTTCTTTCCAGTGTTTTCCTTCTTAATTTTCACATATTTTTGTTACTGTTTGCGCGATTTACAAGTGTTCGGGTGAACAATGGCTCCATCTCTGCTTCATGGGATGCTTTCCGCAACCATCTATGAGGTTGATACACTACGTTTGAACAATAATGGATGTGGGATTAATTTGTGCCGCAAGGTACATCTTTCGTACTTCAAAATATGCATACATTCATATATATATATATATATATGTGTGTGTGTGTGTGTGTGTGTGTGTGTTTGCGGTTGTTGTCATATGAAGCTGCTATAACCTAAACCTGCAAAACCAAGAATCGTGGAAAGCTATGGAGTACTTTTTAAAAGCCAGAAGAATAGGTTTCTGCTTGGTACCGCTCCCTCTTTTAAGGGGCACAAGTGGCCGTAATGTTGATATTCTTTGCACAATTCTCAAAATCCTTGATTCTTCCGGATCCTGATATCCTTAAGTTTCTTTCCCTGTTTGAATTTAGGATAGGGATCCCTGGGTTGAGGTCTTCTGTGTCAGTCCTTCGTCTTCCATCCGTCCTGATTCTGATTTCACCTCGGAAGTTGTTACAAAGTCGCAGGTCCTACAAAGTGATCTTAAGGACCTCCAAAGATGTTAGAATGTCCTTACCTGGCCTCGGTAACTTTAGAGTGCATCAGTGGTGTGTGTGTGTGTGTGTGTGTGTGTGTGTGTATGTATGTTGTGTATAGATCCGTAAAGTAAATATTTTTTTTGTGTGTTTATGAATTGCACCTATTATTTCTCATTGAATTTGAAGTTTAATTATCTTTAAAGAGGGAGGAATGTCCATAAAATATGATCGATAAACTCTTAATTACATTCTTTTTGGAAATCTTATATGACAGTCTTAACCAATTGGAAAATCTTTATAAATATGTGTGTGTAAGATAGTGAGTAACTATTAGTATTTGAGGAATATAGGTTGAAGTTTGAACTGTATGGATGATGGGAAAGCGGAAGTGAAGTGGATTGAACAAGAAAGAAAAGGGGTCTGAAACAAATTGAAATGCTAAAGCTCTATTCAGGTGCTGTGATTATTATTTAAATATGTGACTGAAATGTGAATACAAGCTTCTTTCATACAAGAGTTTTACTAATGCTATATGGACTCCAGCCCTAGAACAGAGCAGTTTGCTCTTCAACAAAACTGGGTAATTTCTGCAGAATACTTCTGCCTACAGAGCTGCTGCTGCTGCTGCTGCTGTAGAGATGTTTCTTATTTTACCTCTAATTGAGAGGTCTTGGAGGATTAGATAAAATGCTAACAATCTCTTCAATTTATAATAGTTGTTGGATCCTTCATTTTCTCCTTTAATGCTCATTGGGAGATAAATAACTTCATGAGGAAACTAACAAGCCTTTTAGGAATATTGTTCCAGATTTTTCTCCCATTAACTTCTCATTGAAAATTGCAAATTACCTCCCAACAGTGGAGTCATTAGGGGTATCATGGGAGACAAAACCAATTCAGTAGAGGGCACCACCAATGCATTAGGCTTTCACCACTGTGGGGTCTGCAGATGGTCAGTGATTATCCCAAATTGTAGAGGTGATATTTCCTCTTAGTTGTATGATTTAGAACGTTAAGATGGATAAGCAGCAAGATTTGGAAAGAGGAAACATTGAATGCATTTGGGAATTGTGACAGGCTAAAGATGACAAAAATAAGGGAAAATTTGATAATAAAAAATTTGCAAGAGTTTAGCCATATATGCACTGCAAAGATTAGTGACTAACCTAGAGAAATAAGACATTTTGGCCTCTGACTTGAACAAAATTATGACAAGCAAAATAGGTTCATCTAGCTGATACCAAAGATTGTTAGGAGAAGGCCTGTTTTAAGAACTCATACATAGAATGAAACAACCTGTGGGAGAAAAAAAACAGCAAATGAACTATTTCTTGGCATGTTGGATGATTATCCTGCTTATCTCTAGGAATTTAGATAGAGAATTTCACCAAAGGCTTTATAAAGCTTTTGTCTCGGTTCATATTCATTTGCGAGCAATTTACATTTTTGATCTTGTAGTCTTCACTCCAACTAGGAATACCACACCCACTAATTATGGAATGATACTGATGATAAGTGTTCTGGTAAGGTTTGTTAAAAAAAAAGGTAAAATATTATTATTGTTTCTTCCTCTTTTATTGGAAATGTGTAAACTATGAAAATTACCTCAGTTTGTGAAATATGTGATTAGATTGTATAAAACATATATTAGCTTTTGTGATTACTACTTTAATCGAAATGGTTCAATGTTTTTTTCACTAGAATCTGATACAAGAGTGTTCTGTTTTTGGTATTTAATACTGAAATTTACTTGAACCTCTAGAATTACCAATCAAAAGTCAGTTGAAGCTCATTAATAACCGGCAAACTTTAATATATATTTCTATATTACTGCTTCCATATTCTTCTAATGTGCTTAAAAATATTTTTTTTTTAAAAAAAAAGATGCAGATAATTTAAACCATATGCATTTGTTTCAGTTCAATTTAAGAAATGTGTGTTTTTATGTTTCAAATATTTAATCATAATATCTGACCTATAAGGATATCATGTGACACTTCCAGAATGGATTTACAAGAACTGCAATTATTTTTTAGATTCTGCTTCTGAATATTATCTGTTAAATTAAACATATATCTACTATAATTCTGATACTTTTGAATTGCAGGACCAATGGGTAAGTATCTTTACTTCATAACTTGTTTCTCAAAACTTTGGTTCTGGGATCCTTCATCTTGGCTTCTGAATCTTTGTCTCGAAGGCTTATCTCAATGAAGTTTTTGTTTGCAATCTTTTCAGTTCAGTTTTCTTTAATGTTCCATTTTTTTCTCTGTTCATTTATGATTCTAAGGTCTTGTTCTTTTCATTTTTACTTGTTAAATCAGCAACCACATGGAGTGTAAACTTTTATCTGAATAGATTTAATTTTAGGACAGTAATCCGAAAAATAAAATAAAATAAAATAGTGTGAGAACATTGACATTGTACAAGAATCTGGCACAATGATCTTACAAAACTTGAAAAACGGAGTTCCTGCAAATGCCAATTTTTCTCAACATGTTTACATGATTCTGATATGCATCAACGTGAATTTTTACAATAAAGGGGTACTTCTATTGATTGCTGAAAATACTGGAATGCTTAGTGATACGCCATAAAATGACAGACCAATCTCTACATAACACGTGTACACACAGAACAGACAAAACTTAAAAAACGTGTATACACAGAACAGACAAAACTCGTCCATTCAGAGCAGGGTTATATACGGACTCCAGAGCTTGTTAGCTTGAAACCCTATGCAACCTCTGGACTCACCTTCAGCTCAGAAGGCACCATGCCCATGCACAAGAGGATCCCGAACAGGTCACCGCCTCAGGTATCCTACCGAGCTAAAGATAAGGAAACAGTGCGCAATAAGGAAATTGCCATTCCTGGGTTTCTTTCACTTCTTATAGAGCAAAGTGTTCAACATGATAACTGCCATTCTCCGATGACAATCAAATCTCTACTTCCACGAGATTGAATCCTAATCGACCAAGAACAGTCCACAGCCTATAAATTAGGCCTTAATGTACGCTTTTTAATTACAGTCATTGAATCACTTTCAATTACAGTCTTTATTTCAGTTTTATTGACTTTATCATTGGAGCGGCTACCGCCGAAGCCAACCCGGTGGCTCTTTAATCTTCGTTTTTGAGTGTTTGACAGGCGACGAAGAACGGAAGCCCCGCTGATCAAAAAGTGCAGCATCAATTAGTATCATTATCACGAGCATTCTAGTATGACAGTCTTGTTCTGATCTTTGCTACTTCCTAATGCACTTCCCATTCCATTATGTGTACAAAGGGAATTCCTTTGAAGATTCATTAACTCTGCCACTTCTCTAAGCAGTATCTTTGTTGTATAAACCTCGTTTTTTCAGAACGTTTACAGATCATGCTTGACTAGTAGCCTGATATGACTGGTTAAATTTACATATCACATAATTTACTGGCAGACCACACAAATAAATTACCTACTGCCATGTACTTTCCAATACCGAAATTGTTCATACTCTTCTCTTTTACATGTTATTTTCTTCTTCTTTTTTCAATTTGAAAATCTTTCTTCCCTTCTTTCTTTTCTTTTCAATCACTGAAAATTTGGAAAGTGGTGAAACCCAAAAAACGAGGAGAGGATTTTTCTACCAAGTCAAGAGAATGTTGCTGTGTGGGCCAGAGGTATTCCTTATTAATATTACAATGTCAACTTCTCTTCAATTATCAGTTAATCATCTACCATTTTCTGTACTTCAGTTTTTACATGCGAAACATTATTCTAAATATCAAAATCATTGTGCAGATTGTTGATTCCAAACTCTATGCAACTATTGATTTAGAAAAGGCCAGGGTTGCACGGAGCAGATTGATAGAAGATGAACGCTTAAACCCTCGGTGGTCCGAGTCCTTTCACATCTACCGTGCCCATGAAGTTTCTAATGTTGTATTCACTGTCAAAGATGAAAATCTTATTGGTCCAACACTAATTGGAAGAGCTTATCTGCCTGTTGAAGAAATTATAAATGGCAATGAAGTGGATAGATAGATTGAAATATTAGATGAAGAGCTTATCTGCCTGTTGACCATAACTGTATACCTGGAGATTCTAAAATCCATGTCAAGCTGCAATTTTTCAATGTTACTCAAGATAGTAATTGGTCTCAGGGTATCAGAAGTGCTGCATTTGAAGGAGTCCCTCGTATATTTTTCAAGCAGAGGCAGAGCTGCAAAGTTTCACTATACCAAGATGCTCATGTCTCAGATGTACCTATCCCCAAGATCAATCTTTCTGGACGCCGTATGAGCCTCACAGATGCTGGGAAGATATCTTTGATGCAATCACTAATGCAAAACACTTTATTTATATAACTGGTTGGTCTGTATATTCTAAGATCACCTTGATAAGAGACCCAAGAAGGCCAAAGCCAGGGGAAGGCATTACACTTGGGGAGCTGCTCAAGAGGAAGGCTGATGATGGTGTGAGCATTCTTTTGCTTGTCTGCGATGACAGAACTTCAGTTGAGGCATTGAAGAATGATGTTTTGATGGCAACACATGATCAAGAAACTGGAGATTACTTCCAAAACACAAATGTAAATTGTTTTTTGTGCCCCCGTGATCCCGATGATGGAAGGAGCATAGTTCAGGGATTTGAAATTTGTACCATGTTTACTCACCATCAGAAGACAGTGGTGGTGGACAGTGAAATTCCTGGGAGAGAGTCCCAAAAGAGGAGGATTGTGAGTTTTGTTGGCGGTATTGATCTTTGTGATGGGAATTATGATACTCTAGATCATCCCCTATTTAAAACCTTGGACACAGTCCATTATGATGATTTCCATCAGCCCAACTTTACAGGCTTTTCAATCTCAAAAGGTGGTCCAAGGGAGCCTTGGAATGACATTCATTGCCAGCTAGAAAGGCCTGCTGCTTGGGATGTCCTGAAGAATTTCGAGCAAAGATGGAGGAAGCAAGTTGGGAATAAATTCCCACTCGACAAGCTTGATGAAATTATTATCCCCGCAAAGTCAATTGTATCATCACAAGACCCTGAAACATGGAATGTTCAACTATTCCGATCAATTGATAGTGGTGCTGCTTCTGACTTTCTTGAAGAACCTGAGAGATCAGCCGAATTAGGTCTTGTTAGTGGGAAAGATAACACCATTGACCGAAGCATTCAAGATGCTTATATCAATGCCATTAGACGAGCGAAGAATTTTATTTACATTGAAAATCAATATTTCCTTGGAAGCTCATATGGTTGGAAATCAAATGATATCAAAGTTGAAGACATTGGTGCTTTGCATCTTATACCAAAGGAGCTCTCACTTAAGATTGTTAGTAAGATCAAAGCACGGGAGAGGTTTACTGTCTACATTGTAATTCCAATGTGGCCAGAAGGTATACCAATGAGTGAATCTGTTCAGGCAATATTAGATTGGCAGAGGAGAACAATGGAGATGATGTATACTGATATTGCTAGAGCTCTTCAAGATAAGGGGCTTAGTGCAAACCCTAGAGACTATTTGACATTCTTCTGCCTTGGGAATCGGGAGGCTAGGAAGATCGGAGAATATGCACCTATGGAGAGACCAGAGCCTGATACTGATTATAGTAAAACTCAGCAGGCCCGGCGCTTCATGATCTATGTCCATGCTAAAATGATGATAGGTATGTCAATGGCTTTACACTAGCATATAATATGAATTTTCTTTTTAATTTTATAAGAAGTAGCTAACTGTTACTGATAACCAGTTTTGTCATTCAACATTCAATAGTACGCAATTTGCTCAAGAATATCTCAAATATTATGAATATGGTCTTGAACAATATTTCTAGTAGAGTAATGTATGCTTATCCTGTTACTTCACTATCTCCCTCTCCTAAATCATCTGAACCCTTTAAATGTCGTACCATAAAAACTCATTTTCTCTGGTTTCTCGTCTTTTGCACAATATTATTTTCAAGCTCATATAATTTCCAGAACAGAATAAACCCCTGATGTTAAATCATCATAAGATTTTATTAGACAATGGAAATTATAAATCAATTCAAATTGTTGCAGTTAGATCAAATCTGACATGGTACTCTAAATTCTGTTTTCAATTGATGATGAATACATTATCATTGGGTCTGCCAACATCAATCAAAGATCAATGGATGGTGCAAAGGACTCCGAGATTGCAATGGGAGGCTAACAACAAAATCATTTAGCAACTGGGCAGCCAGCCAGGGGTCAGATATACGGTTTTCGAATGGCCTTATGGTATGAGCACCTTCGAAAAGTAGATGACTCCTTTCTCCGTCCACAAAGTCTGGAGTGTGTCCGGAAAGTGAATGAGATTGCTGATACAAATTTGAATCTCTACTCAAGCAATTTGTTTGATCAGGACCTTCCTGGCCATCTTCTTCGCTACCCTGTTGCAGTCTCCAATAATGGAGAGATTACTACACTCCCAGGATTTAAGTTCTTCCCTGATACCAAAGCTCCTATCCTCGGGACCAAATCTGACCGCCTTCCTTCAATCCTCACTACTAAATTGTATTCTTCTACATGGCTATACTCATGGTAAGTAATAGTAATCATTGGTCCTGTCACACCTGTTGTTGTAGTAGTGGTAATACAATATCAGAGGTGTTAGTTGTAACAGAAGCATTCACTTACTATAACTACTGTTGTAAATAAACAGTCCCTTACCCATCTTAACCATGACTGTTTGGGAGATGGTGGTTCTAATTGCAAATTTATTTGCATTCTTGTAATGTTTGGTCATGTTTATAATGATTGAACTCACTAAATGAATCAATAATTGTAATAACGGTTCTTTATATGTATTTAATTGTTTCTTTATTGAATGGTTGTTTTCTAACTATTTATTTATTTATATACTGCAGAATCATAACTTATGCCTTGAACCACATAAATTGCCACTGAGAGATCCTCTAGATACACATTCACATAGCTTAAGAAAAAAAATGGATGTATGGCTTAGAAAAGTTACCGGATTTATAATATTCAGGAATTCCTATCCACACTATTCCAATAACTTATATTAAAGATGTTTAAAAATTATGTTTTTATGCACTTCAAAGTTCAAATATAATAATTAATTTGAATCACCCTCCTAGGGGTCTGAAATGCATTATCCATGATACTACATATGAACATACATAAATAAATACATACATACATATTAATGAATGCTAGCTTTATTGTAAGGGAAGCCTAATCTTGCTCTTAATTATTTTATGCCCCTACTAATTTGTCATATTGGTTATCTGATTTATTTTTTTAGATGCACAAGACATTCTTTATGGTGAAAGAGCCAAGAGATTGGTGGAAAGAGTGTTTGAGTTTGCCAAGGAGACCAGTCTTTGCAACCAACAGGACATCACCTGATGTGATTTGTTGAAAAAGGCAATCTATAGATGCATCTGGACGATACTGCTTTCATTTATCTGGGAGAAAACTAAAATGTCACATTGGAAATTTGGAACCAAGCTTTTTGCCCAATGTAGCATTTGGTTATCCAGGAAATGTATGGATGTTTATGGTGAAGAATAATTAGTAATTTGTTAGTATATGGCATTATTATTTAGAAATTATTGTTCAAGACATGAAGAGTTTAAAGTAGGGTTAGCGCTTGATGCAATCGTAAAATGCTTCGGTTGTTAATTGTGAGAACATGGGTTTGAGTGTAAGTGAAGTTAGTATCCCCTCTTTAAGAGAAGTTATTTCATATGACATTTACATCATGCAACTGTCATTGTGATTCCACTATTCGAATTACAGTGATTGTCACATGATCCTAATGGTCACATGGACAAGCCCAAAACACAACTTGCAAATTTATATGCTGGAAAATGTCATTCCAACATAATTCCATAACATAAACTTTGTACTCGTACAAATTGGAATGCACTTTATTGGCATTCCCAACTAAAACTTTTGTTCCCATTTTTTTCTTTTTATTTCTAGCTCAACTAGTTGCATGTCCCATATTTTATTTGAGTGCATTTGGTTCATGGAACTGAAAGTTGATTTTTGGATTTTTAATTCTTAGAATTATAAATATATGGAGTTTAAAGTTCACTGTTTGGATGGGCCATTTGAGATTCAATTCTTCCTAAAACTGAATTTGAATTTAACTTTATAATACCTACAATTTATAGTTTAATAGTGAGAGGCTTTTAGTAATGGTGGTGATGGTAGTTGATGTGATGATTTTGATAACATTTGTGATGGCAATGGTGGTGGCGACTATATTATGGTAGTGGTTGAGGTGGTGGCAGCATTGGCCGCTATGTGACCTTACGGATAGTTGGGATGACCTTACCGGAAGATGTCACGGTGAAGGTCATTCATGGTTCGTATATTTTAGTAAAGCAGAAAAACACAAGAAGCCCCTGGCATCATGGAGGATGCACCGAGACAACTCAAGCCGAATTGAATGAAATCTCTAGAGAACCTCCTCTCGTCATAGAGTTACATAGAGAAGCTCTATGATCAGCTACCAAGTTGGTTTGGTTAAATACATGCTCAATGCTGAAAGAACTCGAGACATGGGTATGGCATGATGATCTGTTTAATATTTTGAAAAATCACTGTGACTTGCCTATGGATACTTTATATGTCAAATTTGAACTGGATGTTGAATCTCTTTGCAAATGTGTGCATTGTGTAAGTTTCCCGTGTTCTAAGGAACTGCTGCCTCATTTTGTTACATTGTAATGTTAATTGCATTCACTCTCAAGGTTGACAAGGGAGAAGATGAAGTTTCAATACTGCCTTGAATTTATTTTCTGATTTCTTATAGTGTGGGCTCTGAAGTGCAGATCTGCAGAAAAGGAGATGTCTCAAAGTTATTGCTTTTGGGGAGGTTAGACATCTATTCTAACTAACAGAAAGGTGCCCTCCCTTATATATCCATGGATGGAGACTCAGCCTGGCATCTCTTCTTCAGAAGCAGGGCAGGTAATAACTACTAATCTCCATAGAGGGAATTGAAATATATGTTGATGAGTATTACTTCTTGTTAACTTGTTTCTTCTGTTCTGGATTATTTGGTTGCTTCTCTGTATTTCTAGGCACAAAATTGGTTCAGCAAAATAATGCAAGTTGGGTTGAGGATGACTTTAGGTTGAACTTTTGTGTAAAACTCTCTGATTTATATCATAGTCAGAATTTTCAAATTCTCAGCAGTAGAAGTATTGAAGTCAGTCCAAATTGTTGGAAAACAGCTGTAAAAAGAGCAATTGGGGGGGTTTGAAATCACTCAGTAGGCATTGACTTGAAGCTCCTTTTTAAGCTAAGAGCAAAGTTGGCATGAGCGATTCTACCATAGCTAACAATTAAAGCAATGTTCTAGGCTATTTATAAAGAAGTCCTAAATTTTATGTGTCCATTCTATAATCAAACTAGTGTTCTAATATCAATAAAAGTACAACTCTATAAAGAAGACTCTATAAAGATTAAATTCTATTAATATAGTTTTATTCCATCTTATTTTAATTTTTTTATTACTATCTATTTATATTTAAAAAATGTGAATATTTATTATTGTAGTCTACTTAATATTTTTGTAAATTTTATCAGTAGAGTCTCAAGTATTTAATTATGTAAAAACTCATTGATTAAAATTTTATTCAATATATATATATATATATATATATAAGAAACAAAGCATTGAAAATGCTTTTATATATATATATATTATATTTTGTAGAGTTTTATAATACTAATAGTAAAAATATATATATATTAATATTAAAATAAAAGCTTCATTTATACTTTTGTTTGGAGCCAGTCCTGAAAGTTGGTCCCTCCAATTCCCAACTACTCTAGAAGATATTTGTGTACAGAGAGGGACTCTTGTTTCTATAGATACTTTTAACTTGGAATTGCAGTTGGGCTTTGGTGGTCTTGTTGAACATATCTGAGGCAGTCATATATAATTTATGCATATAAAAGGCAAGGGGATAATGGTGACAGGGCTGTGATATATAATCAACTATCAATATTAACAATGATTTGTGCTAAGACTTTTACCATTTGTCACCACCGTCAACAACAATACCTGTTTGACGCATCTCATGAAAATGGTCCCAAATATCAGAAGTAGCAAATGTAGATAATAAATTTATGTGGGAAAGAACACATTTACAATCCCATGTTTGTTACCTCATGTAAAGATTGTCTTATACTCCTTGGAATAATATATTTAAAAAAACATTATATATTTAGGTTGATAAATTTTTTTTTTTTTCATTTTCTCAGGTTTGACTCAATATAATTTGAGGCCTAAGACGAACAATTTTAAATAGGATTTTTTATTTTTTAATGCTTTATTTTTCTCTCTCTCTATATATATATATTATTGATATACCATAAAGAGCAGGCCAATCAGCACGTGACACGTATGACCATAATCCAACTCATGCTCGGCCAACACGGTTCTCACTCAGCCAATGACTAAAAGCTCAAGCATCCAGATCATCACAAAAGGTCGGAAGTAACCGAACATATGCCTTCAGAGCACATATATCCGGACAAGGGTCTTAGTACTGATCACAGGGTTCAGACCAACATTCCAGACCTCGTCACCGCCTTAGCGGATGCCGAGCAGGGAATAAGGAAGCAGTCTTCAACAAGGAAACTACCATATATGGTTATCTCTATGCGATACTCAACAAGGTAACTGCAATCTCCGATGATCAAATCCCTACAATCATGGCTCCGAATCCTAATCAACTTAGGAAAGCCACGGTCTATAAATTAAACCCTAAAGGTACACTTTATTTTCATGCTCATTCTTTGGCTTTCAATATAGTCTTTCAATTTCTTTTACTTACTTAAGCATCGGAGCGGCTACCGCCGGAGCCAATCCGGTGGACCTCTAATCGTCTTTCTGAGTGTTCTACAGGTCATGGAACCCACACTTATTGCGAGTCAAAAAATGCAGCATCAATTATAATATTTTTAATAGAGAGATGTATATATTCATGAATAAACTCTAATAACAGAGTTCTTATATAATTGAATAATTTTATTTATGAAATTAAATTTTTATTAATTTTAAACTTTTATTAAAATTTAAGATATTTTGTTATAAATAAAATCTAGTCACATGCACTTTTTACTTGTTTGCAAATGGTAACAGATTAAGTAGCATGAGTGTTTTAGAATATTTATTCTATTTTTTTTTTATATAATAAATTAATTTAGAATATTAAAAATTATTTCAAACATTTTTTTTGTGTAAGTGAGTAATTCTTGTTCTATTGTGGCATAAAATTAAAACAAAACACTATTTTACTCACAAAAATTTCATTTTATCACACACACACACATATACATGCACACACAAAAATATGGACTTGAGCTCCTCTCCATTACTTTTTTCCTCAAGGTAGTCTAGCTACATGATACATCACCTATTATTGAATTATTTTTTAGCAAATACATGATGTGGTGTGCATTTAAGTCCATATTGAAAGAAATTAAGAAAAAATTGTAATGGAAAATATCCTAATCCCAAAAATATATATCATATATTTACCTGTTCTCGTATATATTTTTATTCGCACACACACAAGATTATTAAGATTATTTTATAATGATTGAAATGCTCCCTATTATACATAATATCAAATTTTCTGAACATTACCCTTCCTCACTTCTCGACATCAACATGTCCAAAACATGATTCAAAAAAAAAAAACCTATAGAGAACAAGACTACAATTGTGTAAAACTATATTTGTTTTGATTTTTCTTATAATAATACTTTCTTCAACCTGTGAACATCCAATATCACTCCAAAATCCTTAATTATGAAAAATCATAGTGAGTAGACTAATTATCATAGTTATCAAAACCGAATCAAAGAATGACTCAGCAAAAGAGGTAGTTCGCGATTCACTAGTTCAACCGGTTAGTCAACCGGTTGGACTACTGGTTTATTAATACAGGGTTTTATTAAGTAGTTACCAGTTTATATAGATATATATTAAATTGGGTATTAAGATATTAAGGTCGAAGGTTGGTAAAGTGGTTAAGTCTTTGTTTCAATTGAATTACCCACTGTTCAAGTCCCTCAACCTTCAATTTTTTTTTAAATAAATAACAATTCTTTGCCCATGAGATAATGCAAGTAGCGTGAGTGCGTAACACTGGCGAGTTCAGTGGCTTGGTTCATTGCCGGTCTAGCACGAAAATGGCTGGTTCAATCCGATTTTCTTCGGTTCTTAGACAAAAACAATCCAATTAAAAAACCGAACCGGATGGGGGTCCAATTCGGTTCTGATAACTTTGCTAATTATACAACTAGTATAATTATACCTGAATAAGAATGTTAATTATCCATGAAAAAGGGAAATTCCAGTGAAAATTATTGTTCAAAAGCAATATTGATTTGTATTAAATACATAAAGTGTATTATGTATAATGTGTATAATACATAATAAGTAATAGGAATAATGTGTTAAATACATAGTGTATTATGTATAATGTGTATAAAATACTAAGTATAATACAAAAAAATATATATATAAAATACAATAAGAAGTGGAAGAGAGTTGTAAACCCTAATAGACAAAGTTGAATTCCAACCATGCTCATAGCCAAACCTTACTGATATACCACAAAATGACAAGACCAATCATCACTTGACACGTGTAACTACGGGTCAGCTCAAGCTCGACCATTCATCTCAAGCTCGGCCATTCAGCTCATGCTCGGCCATTTCAGCTCACGCTCGGCCATTTAGTTCAGGCTCGGCCATTCAGCTCAGGCTCGGCCATTCAGCTCAAGCTCGGCCATTCAGCTCATGCTCGGCCATTCAGCTCAAGCTCGACCATTCAGCTCAAGCTCAGCCATTCAGCTCATGCTCGGCCATTCAGTTCAGGCTCAGCCAGTCAGAGCAGACCCACAAAGGTCGAGCACGTATCTTCGGAGCAGATCTACTTCTCTGCAAAGCTCACAGGCCTTCAATACAATTCAGAGCTCATCGCCGCCTTAATATACGCCGAGCAAAGAATAAGGAAACAATCTTTTACAAGGAAACCACCACTCATGGTTATCTCCATTTAATACAATATCCTACAAGGTAACTACTATCTCCGATGGACAAATCCCTACTTTCATGGCTCCGAATCCTAATCAACTTAGGAAAGCCACTGCCTATAAATTAAACCCTAAAGGTACGCTTTAGGCTCATGCTTATTATTTGGCTTTCATTACAGTCTTTCAATTCAGTATTATTAACTTAAGCATCGGAACGGCTATCGCCGAAGCCAATCCGGTGGTCCTCTGATCTTCTTCTTTGAGTGTTCTTCGGGGAGACAAGCTCGGATTGTACGTGGGCCAAAAAGTGCAGCATCAGTTTGGCACCGTCTGTGGGAACGACAGTCAACATGCTTCGTTCTCTACCACTAACATCGCTCCCTAATGATTATTTAAATTCTCTCAAATTCCATATAATTTGATATACGTTAAACAAGATTGAATCAGATTAAATCTTTATATATCAACGTATATATCAAATTCTGTATATTACTTGCAAGATTATGTATATATAGATACATGTCTATGTATGTAGTCTGAAGATCTTTTATATATACATATTCGTATGCGTCATAACAAATCAGTACAATATGTGTACTGATCAAGCTGTTGATCTATAATTTTTTAGCATAACAAATCATTACACATGGTTTAATTTTTTATTTTTCGGTGCACGAAGAGAAGCACCCGTGATCTAACCTGTGATCTCACCTTTTAATATTATCACAGGAAATATAAAACAATTGTTTGTTTGCCGTTGAAAACACGGAAGACCACCACAGTTGTCTTCCTTTAGCTTTCGCCTCCTCTCACCGACCCAAACATGGACAGCACATTATATTTGATTGTGAGACAGATTTGTTCATGTTGTAAATTATATATATATATATATATATATATATATATATACACACACTCGTACGCATTAACATAAACATCAATCTTGAGATCTGCATCAATCTCAAAATCTGTAGAATAAAATATGAGATTTGCGGAAACACATATTATTATTTAAATATTAAATTTAAATGATTCTGTGAAAAGCATCTCAGACTTCGTTGCATCTCTCATCTTTTTATAGTTATATACTTTGCTTATTAATCTAAACCTGCTTGTTGATGTAATGATTTCAAAAGTCTCAGCAGTGCAATTAGTGGGCTCCTGTTCTTATGCATATGGATAGGCGCATGGCAGAATCAGAGTACATGAAACACAAAACCCAGCCCCATCTATTACGCGATCTGTGTTTCGGAAGATGATCTTCACTCCAGATCTGCAAAAGTGTTCATTCCTGATCCATGTTAGGGGCATACCGTCGACGATCTCCATTACGATCGGCAATTTCTATCATGATCGGCGATCTCCTTATAGGCCATCTCTAAAAATCATCTATCAGGCAAAGGATTTGGCATTCCTGAGTGGCCGAACAGTGCAGATTTGGTTTCCCTTATGCTTGTTTAAAAAATCTAGCTCTAGCAACGGCGGCAGCAAGAGATCAGAGCCAAAATCAATCAATAATGGATGATCGACGCTGAGATCAGTAGCTGGCCCACGTCGCTACCCAACCGCGAAGCCGACCTCGCCGCTGTAAAGCCCACACGTCTTTAACGCCACCGGCATAACTGGTCGCCCCAATGATGACTGATGTGAATCACATGAGGTCAGGACCACTCGAACCAATGAGGACGGCACGCTTACCCCAGCTGACCTCTGTAGAAACGAAGGCCTGATCTTGATCAACTTAAGCTCACTTTGCCTTGACTCAGGGCTGGGTTTGTTTAGATGTGGTATCCACTGGCTCCTGCTAAAGTGGGTGGAACTCTACTCAATACATTCAAGGTCAAAGGGAAAGAAAATACCAAGTGTTCAGCCAAAAGGTAACAAAGCATGAGAGAAAGAAAAAAGGGAAGAACAGGGACCGTTGAGTTCGCCTCTCGGTCACTATCTCGCTTCGACCTGATTCAATAAAGGTTGGAGCAGCAAAACACGGACCTCGAAAAGGCTTAGAGACCGTCGAGTTCACCTCTCGGTCTCCACGGCAATCCAGTTTTATGATCTTCAGAATCGTCTCGGATATGATCAACCCAGGCCGTAGAGTGGTCGCTAACGGCAGCAGCTAGTTCCATTGCCAGGCCTCCCTCTATTAACATTGCATATCCTGACACGCGAAGACAAATCAAAGATGAGAAGAGGTCTAGTGCAAAGACTTGATTCTGTTGAGATAAAATTATATGGTGATCCAAATTATCAACAGCAACAACAACATGTTTCTTTCTCAAAATCGGCTTGTAGTAGCACTTTAGAGACCATTAAGGGTTTGGGTTTATCTCTTTCCCAGACTAAAAGCCGTATAAAACCCCGAGAGCGGGCAAAGGACAAGGTGGCAAAGAAGGAAAAGAAGAAAGAGAATGAGTCTCATATTGCCAAACGCTCAAATATGAATCATATTTCCCAGAGTTCTTTCACAAAACTTCTCACTGGAGAAATAAGCAGAGTTAGTAACAAAACAACTAGTCCCAATATATCAGCTCGGCACAACCCTGCTAGTGGCAAGTCTAATTTGTTCCACGTGTTAACCCAGCACTGGTCTTCAACTCCAATGGATAATTTTGCCTCTAAGACCTTTTGGTCCATCCTCATTCAGAACCTATCACACATCTTCTGAGTTTTCTGAACAAATCCACTTGGGAAATTCCCTGCCACAATTTATGATGGTTTCACCTTTCAATGTTGCAGGAGATCACCATCTAGAGCTGCAACATTTCTCTTTTGTCCAGGACCATCTTGTTCCAAGATGCAACTGTGGTCGTTGAGAGTAATTACAAGCTCAACTTTACAATCTCTTCCGGCGTGGCTGATTTCAATAGGGGGACCCTTCAGTCCAAATTCACAGTCTTTATTGCCTCACCTTCAAAGGTTTTCTCCTACAGACAGATCAAATGTACCCTTCTTCATCGGGACTGCAACTCCAAATACTGCTCTTGTGGAGAATCATCATTAATTCCCACTCGGACTTGATGGCCACTTGCAACATGGCGACCGGCATTCAAAAAAAAAAAAAAAAACACCTCTTCCTCACCATCCACACCAGCATCATAAGACAAAAGCCAACTTCGCGGCCTCATAACGCCACCCAGATCCAGGCATTAACGACCACCAATCAATTACCCATGGATCATCATCTATCATTGCTATATTATCTTTGTTGTGATCTGAACTTCCAATTCAGTTTGGAGATATTTACTACAAGGAGTTCTGGAACGAAATCCTAAAGGCAGTGTTATAAAAAAAAGCTGCACTTGACAAAGACAAGGGAAACTTACATCAACTAAAGGACAAACAAGTGGTGTATTTCAGCTGTCATTCACTAAGCCAAGCAGCGAGCCGAGCCGAGCCGTGAAAACTAGCAAACTGATTTCAGACCCAAGTGTACCCAGTTCAACCCCAGCAACTTTCTCGCTCTAAAACCAGTCCAGAAATTACTCCAGAAAATTTTAGAATTCAACACTTGGCCGAAGCGAGTCATTGGAACTCCTCTTGGATTAGTTTTATCCGACAGCACAATCGATATCCGTAATTCTAATGTTGTTCCTCACAACGAGTCTTTCGATCTGGGTTTTAAAGTTAGAAATTACTTAGACTCCTCCTCGCGTGTGGTCTGAAAATCGAAAGCTAAAAAGCAACAGTATTTTCGTCAATGTTCACCTGCAAATCAGACAAAGCGATGGCACTAAAGCAGCCCCGAACTTTTGTGGCCATGTTCGGGGTTTGGGTCATTGCGGTTCGTGACACCCCATATATTCTCCATTGCTTCTCTGATCACAAAGAAAAACTCTCTCTGCTCTCCATTGCTACAACTCTCTGCTCTCGCCCAATTGGACCATCAATGGAGAGTGGAGACCAACTTCCAGAACTCCATCAATTTTCGCAGTAAAAGCCATCATCCGTGATCCCATTTCACCAAAAATACGATTTCTGATTTGAGAAATTTTGAGCACCTTTTTCCTAAAAATATAAGACCTGTTTTTAGATCTCTTGAATCTTGCTTCAAACACCTCTGTTACAGGGCATCACACTTTCTACAATGAGCTTCGTATTACTCCTGAAGAGCATCCTATGCTTCTCACTGAAGCACCTCTCAACCCCAAGGCTGTTCTTTCTTTGTATGCCGGTGGTCGAAAGAATCAGGCACCTGTTGCCGTGAAACTTTGGCCTCAATAAATCTCAGACCTCCACCTGTTGATTGCCACAAATCACTTGATGAAGATGATTTTTCAAGGAAACCCATTATTGCCAAGAAAGTCAATACAGCTACAACAAATGCTATATTATATTCAATAGCAGACCTATAGATGGCTACGGGCAGCCTTAGTATGGAAAATCTTATTGTTGAGGGGTCCATTAGATGTGTTTATTAGGCTCAATTTGATGATGGGAAGGTTCTTGCTGTGAAGAAAATAAATTCGTTTGTTTGAGGATTTTATGGATATAGTTCTGGATATATCTACGTGACATCACCCGAATGTAATAGAGCTAGTGGGTTATTGTTCAGAGCACGGGCAACACCGGTTAGTTAATGAGTTCCATAAAAACGATTCTCGATCTCCTGCATCTCTCATATGAAGATAGCAAGCCATTAACATGGAACCACCGTGTCAAGATTGCTTTGGGGATTGCACGTGCATTAGAGTATCTACATGAAGTTTGCTCACCATCAGTTGTTCATAAAACTTTCAAATCGGACAACATATTACTGAACTTGAAGTTCAATCCTCACCTTTTAGACTCTGGGTTAGTAAGCTTTATGCTGATAAAAAAAGGCAAGTCAATCTGTGCACTTGATACACTATACACTTTAGTAATTCTAACTCTTCATCGTCAACACTATTGGGTCCTGTGCGGCCAAACATTGACGGACTACTGGGCCTCATGGAGGAAGGCTCGGTCGGCTACGCCCGCTGGTTTTTCAAGATCAGGTTCTTACTCCTTCATTGGCTCTGGGCTACCAATTGCTACTACTTCTGGCCGTCATCAGCCGCAATCCGGATGAACGAAGAGCCGCTGAACATAGCCTCAATCAAATTCAATAGCCCTTAATAAGGCTGCTACAGATCACAGTAGATGCTAACTGTGATATGGCGGTGCGACAGGTTACAAGTATTCGTTTCAGGAACTTTACTGCAGAGAACTGATCACCTCATTACCCTGATGAGCGATCACTGATCTTACCAAGTGATAAAGACTTGGTTAGACAGAATATTCTTTACCAAGTCCCTTCTTTAGTGCAACTGGGCACCACTAGGCAATTCTAAACCAGGAGAGGAAGACTGGAGCCCATATAGCAGACATAGTCCTTGAAGGCTCCCACCGCGGCTGGAAACTTCCGCCTAGCTCAGATCCCTCAACAAAACCGATCGCGGTATCACTGTCGACATCAAGGATGGACTTGAACTTTTGGCTCCAATTTCATTATTCTGAAGATTTCATTATGGTAGTTCGCTAGTGAAGTTGGATGCCAACCTTAACAACAAATGTATTTCCCATCAAAGATTGGGTCTCCGAGAAATTTGGATGCTTATTTCAACGAACTCTCTGGCCTATCACATGCAACTTCTCGCACACATGGCTCCAAAGAAACAACAGCCGAGAACACAGAGGCATCTGCTTATCTGTCTTAAAATCACCAATTATTTGATGGAATTCCATAGCTCTTGATGTTCTGAAATGGCGATTGGTATCAGGACCAACCATCATTATTGGTTTCAATTCAAAGTTGTCATCTTCTGAATCCCCAAAAAAGCACACATAATTCCCTTGGAGTAGACGCGGCAGCTATCTTTGTGGGGGATACGGAAGCTAAATTGAAAGGCCAACCATGGAAAAATTATAGGACTGCTGGCACCAAGGTTACTCCTCCTATGAGACTTATTCAAATCCTGCAGTCCTTGCGAGCAGAACTTTCAAAACTACTAGACCTCGGAAACCTTAGGAATCTGCAGTCAATAGAATTTGGAAATAATTCTTTGAATAGAAGCATACCTAACAATATATGCAACTGCACGGCCGTCCTAGCTCTTGGCCTCATCTTCAGCAATCTCACTGGCACTTTTACTAATAAATTCTCCAGAAGAAGCATAATTGTCATTGCAGTACTCATCTGCTGGTGGTAGCAATACATTCCCTGAACACCGTTGCATATTATTTAGCACCACCAATCAGGATTGCTGCAAGGCACGCTCTTTAGCCATGCATGACAATATTTTGTGGTTCCAAAGCATGTCCTCAAAGAGTTACCATCTAAAGAGAAACTCATGTACAGATTGAATACATTAGACTGCCGCCTCCTCCTTTGAATCTTCATTTGCTATATTTAGAAGCAACATTCTTTCGATACTGAATTTTATCAAGGGAGAAACTTCTTTCTCCTAAAGACTTCACCCATAGTAACAGAGAAGGAAGATGGCTATGGACTTCTCATAGTTACAGGAGCCCAGTTGGATCTGTTTTGTTTAAACAAGAGCAGAGAGCTACATCACAAATTAGTGACATCCCATTCGTCAATCAAGCTTATTATGGTGAAGAAATCTTTTATTTCAAACTGCACCTTCTCGTTGTGATAGATGACTTCAATCAGAATTACTAGCTTGTTGCTGGCTATTTAAAATCTCCAGCATGCTTTTCTGAAAGCTGAGGCCGTTCTTTTGATACTACAATGCCCCATCATTGGCCAGCTTATTGCTATCAGATAACAACTTCACTAGTACTGTCGATAACACTTTCAGAAAATGTTTGAATCTCACAGATTTGGTTTTATTTGGAAATCACCTCTCTGGTGAAATTCCTGCTTATCTTGAGGAGCTTCAGCAGGTTACATTGGAACTGTCAAAAAACAATTTACCTGGAAAGATTCCTCATCGGCTGTGGGATTCAAAACACTTATGGAGATATCACTCAGTAACAATTTGCTTAAGGGCCAGCTTCCAGTGGCAGTCGCAAAGGTCTCTACCCTATAGAGGCTACAACTGGACAATAATCTCTTTATGGGAAGCATCCCCAATTCCACCAGTGAACTCAACAATCTGATTAATCTGTCTTTACATGACAACAATTTGACTGAAGATACCACCGTTGAGCTTTTCAAGTGTACAAAGCTGGCTTCTCTGAACCTTGGTACAAGTAAGCTTATGGGTCCCATTCCTAAATCCATATCTCAGTTGAAACTACTTGACAACCTGGTGCTATCTAGCAACCAATTATCTGGTCTGACATCCAAGGAAATTTGTTCCGGATTACAAAAGTACTAATGTTGCATGGAAACAAGCTCAAAGGAAATCTTCCTTATAAGATTTCAGGTCTGGCTAACTTAACGCAGCTTGATCTATCTTTCAAATTCTTTGACAAGACTAGCTCTTCCTCCGTTCTTCGCAATGAGAAATCTTCAGGGTCTCAGATTTTCTCACAATCACCTATGTTGCTCGATCCCCCTAGTAATCTTGGGTCAATAATGCAGAGCTTAGCCAAGCTTAGCCTGTCAAATAACTTGCTTATTGGACCATTGCATTCAGTGCCACATTTATTTCTTTAGCCCTTCTGACGTGTCTTCTCAAAGGGAGGAAACTGAAAAAGGAAATTATCATTCTTGACAAGGAAAAGGCTTTCATCAGCTTTTCTCTCTTTTGCTAGATTTTGTTGTCCCTAGTCAAAGTCAGTTTATGGCTCTTCAGCCTAAGATAATCATATATGAGAACTCAGTCGCCTCATCCACCATGGCCGCAAGGTTCCTCACTGGCCCAACAGCAATGGCCACATCTTTCAGGCTATTGGCCTACGCGAAGGCCTCCGTCGTATGGATATTGTACAGTGGACAACCCAAAGAGCACGCCTATATGCAGCTAGCCTTATAATCACCTATCTAGTCATCAGCTCAGCAGCTCACAGTGTGTCAAAAGGAACTCTTTTCCTGTTGACTTTCTCCATTATTAACAAGATCAGGATTTTACAAAGATATAGCTCTCTTTTTAAACAATGCCAGCACAAACATGGCGTCTCTCGCTCTCACTTCGTTAGAAGATTTGATCATAAATACAATTGTATACAAGCTGAGGCACATAATGGCCAGCATAGCTTTCACTAGTAGGGTAAAAATCACAAAATCTATACTGCAGGGAACCTTTCGAGCCAGTTGACAAGAAAGATATGGGCATCATTGGCAGTACTCTTATCAGTTTATACATCAATGTACAAACCTTTAGGTCTTATCCAACAAATGCACAGACCCCCTAGTCTGGTCCATCTAAATGCACAGACTTAGGTCTGGTCCATCTTAATGCACAGACTTAGGTTTGGTCCATCTAAATGCACAGACTTAGGTCTGGTCCATCTTAATGCACAAACCCTCCAGGTCTGGTCCATCTTAATGCACAGACCCCCAGGTCTGGTCCATCTTAATGCACAGACTTCATGTCTGGTCCACTAAATGTACAGACCCTCAGGTCTGGTCCATCGTATTGACCCCTAAAGTCTTGTATCCAGTACAAGTCCTTTAGGCTTGGTCCATTCAATATACAGACCTTTAACAAGCCTTGTAACCATTACAAGAGCTACAGGTCTGGTCAGTTTTTTCTCACCCTACCGACTTTTATAAAAAACCTTGTTTTATTTACAAATGTTGCAGGCCAGTATATCATAAATCATCGAGCATGCGTGACTCTTTAAAAATCCTAACCTCAGCTCTATACGGATCTCACAGAACTGAGGCTTGAGGGGGGGGGAGTAACTGATATACCACAAAATGACAAGTCCAATCATCACTTGACACGTATAACTACAGGTCAGCTCGAGCTCGGCCATTCATCTCAAGCTCGGCCATTCATCTCAAGCTCGGCCATTCAGCTCATGCTCGGCCATTTCAGCTCATGCTCGGCCATTTAGTTCAGGCTCGGCCATTCAGCTCAAGCTCGGCCATTCAGCTCAGGCTCGGCCATTCAGCTCAAGCTCGGCCATTCAACTCATGCTCGGTCATTCAGCTCAAGCTCAGCCATTCAACTCATGCTCGGCCATTCAGCTCAAGCTCAGCCATTCAGCTCATGCACGGCCATTCAGTTCAGGCTCGGCCAGTCAGAGCAGACCCACAAAGGTCGAGCACGTATCTTCAGAGCAGATCTACTTCTCTGCAAAGCTCACAGGCCTTCAATACAATTCAGAGCTCATCGCCGCTTTAATATACGCCGAGCAAAGAATAAGGAAACAATCTTTCACAAGGAAACCACCACTCATGGTTATCTCTACTTAATACAATATCCTACAAGGTAACTACTATCTCTGATGGACAAATCCCTACTTTCATGGCTCTGAATCCTAATCAACTTAGGAAAGCCACTGCCTATAAATTAACCCTAAAGGTACGCTTTAGGCTCATGCTCATTATTTGGCTTTCATTACAGTCTTTCAATTCAGTATTATTAACTTAAGCATCGGAGCGGCTATCGCCGGAGCCAATCCGGTGGTCCTCTGATTTTCTTCTTTGAGTGTTCTTCAGGGAGTCAAGCTCGGATTGTACGTGGGCCAAAAGTGCAGCATCACTTACCCTAAACATGATAGGGCAAGAGAGATTTCAATAGACATGTGTCCATGCAACCTAACCTAAAAAATTGTTTATAAACGGCTAACACCACCACAAACCAAACCTTTTACATGTCTAAGAGAAATACAAAAGAAAAAGAGGGGGAATTTATGCTTTAGAGGCTGAAAGAGGAAGCTGGTAGAGAAAGGAAAAAAGTTAAATTCAAGTTGTAGATAAGTAATCTTCTGTTTCTTCTCATCCATTTCAGTTCCTATGTGTTAAATAATGTTGATAAAAACCCTTTTTAGGGTCTGCATGGCTCTAAAATTAGGCTTGTCAACGGGCCGAGTTTGGGTAGACCCTTTAAGATCCGTACCCGGACCCGCCAAGTTTAAACGGGTCTAGACCCAGATTCAGATCCGGATATTCGACTCCAAAACCCGACCCATTTGCAAAAAAAAAATTGGGAGCTAAAATTTTCTATTTGGAGTAGTCCAATTTGGTTTTACAAAGAAAAGATTTTATTGGCCTCAATTATGTCATTGTTGATTGAAACTATTTTATATGATAGCCACTATTATTTTTATATTTCGTTCTTATGATTGGACACATGATGAACGGTAAAATGACAATAATTGTCATCTAGAAGTCTTTTGATTTTTATCAAGAATTTAGACCTACAAAAGGTTTCCTTACTCCTAAATATAGTAAGAAATGGAATAAAAATGACATAGATTGAAAATGACATAGAATGACAATGTCATAAAATGAAATAAAGATTACTCATTCAAGATAAAAGAATGCTTATAATGATTTTTAATGGAATGTTCATTCAATGGAATCGAGTATTGATAACTAGATTCATGAAACAATTTCATAAAGTGATTTCTAAAATATTTTCATAACACAAGACGATGCTAGAAGGCTGAAGACGACAACTTCACTAAGACTCTCTCTGTCTCTATAACTTTTATGTATGTATGTATATATATAGTAACTTTGTTAGGAGGTTAAATACTCTAACTTCAATATTGTATTAGAGAGAGAGAGAGAGAGAGAGAGAGAGAGACAATGTGTGTGTGTGTGTGCTTGTTAATGATTTAGCGGGTCGATTTTTTAACAGGTATTATTTAATAGATCTATAGCCGGTCTATTTAATTAATTTTTAAAGGGTCCGGATCGGGTCTTGTTAACGGGTCTGGATCTTATGTAAACAAGTTCGGGTTCGGGTCGGGTCGGGTTAGGTCGGATCGGATCGGATCGGACCCGTCCCATTTACAGGCCTACTTGGAATGGCCTGTCTAAGCTTAGACTACCATTGTTGGAGCTTGAAAACACAACCCAGAATTGAACTTACATTAGACCTAATTTTATGTATTGGTACCTGATTTACACATGAAATAAACTAAGAAAATGTGTGATCGCGATCAAAAAACTCAGAAATGAGCTATGAAACGTGAGGTTGTAAGTTCAGCCATTAAATTGTAAATGGATTTTAACCTAGAATTTCTTAACATATGATGGAAGCCCATGCTCTAAAGAACACAAAACAACCAGTATCATTTGAAATGACCCAGAAATGAGTCCAAGATAGAGCTCAACACAGACCTTAGAGGTGATGATCGAACCAAGCTTTTTGGCTCAATTCATTGTGTAAAACCAATGCCAAAGTTTAAGTTAGACCTGCATAAATCATTTGGATCTAATTTGGGATTGAAATAGTGGTCAGAATCAAGCGAAATAAGGCCTTAAATTTCTAAGGTTGCTGTGAACAATAAACCCTAGCATGAGAAAGGAGATGAACAGTACAGGTCGCGGGTTCAGGCTAACCCGTGTAAGATATGGATCCTGACTTAAGCTATACGATGTCATGTTAATGCTTGGGAATTTAACTAAATAAGAATGAAACACTGTCATTTTGAGTTTTGGGATTAAATGGAACGGCGTTGTTTTGAGCGACGTAATGCTGACGTGGTAAACCGGCTTAGACCAGTCAACTATTGAGGTTATTGAAACGGTTCACTTATGGTTAGCTAAGAGCCAATAGTTATCTATATAACTAAATCGGTTCAGCCTTGTAAATGTCAAACCAGTGGGTTTTGGCCAAAAATGAATTAGACCAATATCTTTGTAAATTATGTTTTGACCCCAGACTTTTATAAAAATTTTGGAAAGCCCTAGAAAAATAATTAAAAATTATTTTAATGCCCTTTAATAATTAGGTAAAATTTACTATTTTACCCCTAGACCTGAAAGTAGTGTAATAAAGGCTAACTGAAATGCAAGAAGAGGCATTTCCAACATTTTTGGGCATTCTGGATGATTTGAGAATTTGACTCCGAAATATATGAATTGACAAACTAGACTAATTCTAAATAAGTCTTAATGAGTTAATTAAGCTATCAAATGAACCCCAATGACCACAAGGGTACCTACTCAAAGGTTTTTCGACATTCTGGACTCAATGGTGGAATCCATTTTGTTAAACGAGGTACTGAAAATACAAATACACAAAAATTAGTAATTTCTAGATTGCTCTTAATGATATATGGGCTACTAGATAGACTAGAGAAGAATAGAAAGGGGAGACCCAACATTGTTGGATGCTCTGGACCTAATGATGAGGTCAGATTGAGCATTCAGGAACTCAAAAATGGTCCCAAATGAAAGTGCAAAATTAGAAAAAAAAGGCCCCAGACCTAAAGTAAGCCACAAGAAGGTTACTTAAAGTCTAGAAAAGGCTAAGTTTAGTATCTTTGATGTCTTGGATCTAACGGTGATGTTCGTTTGAAAAAAATAGGACTCCAAAATAAATTATAAAATGATGAATACGTTCCTAAGACTTAATTAAGCCACCATAAGAGTATAGAGTAATAGGAACGAGTCATCCTTTAAGTTTTTTGGGCTTCTAAGCCCGATTATTAGGTCCTCTCAGGCTAAGAAAATGTTTAGATAGTGTTTCAAGTACATATGACCAGACATGCCTTAAATAGTGTCGATTCTTGTTATATAAACAGCAAAGGCAAAGGATAGTGAGAAAAGACAACTAAAAATCTCTAGATAAGGACTACAGGTGAGTAATATGGTATTTTGAAGTGCAGATTTTTGCACTCTATGTTTTATGATTGTATTTTTATCACACTCCCATTATTGAACAAATTGTCATCGTCTTATTGATTGAATTGAAATTGTTTTATCATCAAACTACTATTGTCCCATTGAATTTAGTTTTAAAATGTGAAGCATGAAAATTGTATCCAATTGATTGAATTATTCCAAATCATCTATTGAATTATTTTAAATTATTTTACCACGCCATTATATAGTTTTGTTGTGTTATCACTAACCAAAATAGAAACTTATACGTACACCTAGTGTACAAGATTATGCAGTAACTGTGTCATGACCAAGCCTATATGGGCTATTTGCAATAGCCATTGATTATCCAAGCGATGGTCACATTGTTCATTATAGAATTGGTATATTCCTTATTTAATTGGAAAGTTTATCACCTTTTGGCATAACTTTCATTGCATTGAAAATTATTACCTTACTCCTAGCAAATTTTATATTCCTATTTTATAACTGGTTGCCAAACTACCTATATTGAAATTGTCAAATTGATTGTATCGTATTGCAAATTATTTTAGAGCTTGATTGATACTTTAAAATTGTTACTGATGCTGCACTTTTTGACTCGCAACACGTGAGGGCTCCGTGACCTGTAGAACACTCAGAAAGATGATCAGAGGACCACCGGATTGGCTCCGGCGGTAGCCGCTCCGATGCTTAAGTGAGTAAGGGAATTGAAAGACTGTATTGAAAGTCAAAGAATGAGCATGAATTTAAAAGCGTACCTCTAGGGTTTAATATATAGGCCGAAGCTTTCCTAAGTTGATTAGGATTCGACGCCATGAATATAGGGATATGATCATCGGAGATTGCAGATACCTTGTGGGCATTGAGTCGTAGATGGAGATAATCATAAATGGTAGTTTCCGTATTGGAGACTGCTTCCTTATTCTCTGCTCGGAATCCGCTAAGGCGGTGACGAGATCTGAAGCTATGGTCTGGACCCTGTGGTCAGTTCTGGATATATTCGTTGGTCATTTCCGACCTTATATGATGATCTGGACGTCACTGTCTGAGCGAGAATCATGCTAGTTGAACATAGATCGGACTGTGGTCATACGTGTCAAGTGTTGATTGGCTTGTCCTTTTATGGTATATCAGTTACTCCCCCCCCCCAAGTCCTAGTTTGATGTAAGTAACTAGGGCTAAGAGAGTTATGTATCTCGCTTGTTCGCCTTCCAAGACAATTGTTGGGGCGCCATTTATTGCGTAGTTGGCGATTAAGTCTTTTCAAGATCACAATTACACTGGGCGGACAGTTGGTTTTCTCGAGAGCATCATTGTTCCGAACCGTCATGGCGTTTGGGCTTGGTGGGTCCCTTCTGATATCGCGTTTATAAATACGGGATGAGATTTTTGAAATGACCTTTCCCTCGACATTTTTACTGTGCTAGAAGATTTCATTCGCCATTGTTGGTTCGTGCGACCTTGAAGAATACAGATCCCCTAAGTGAAAACAGGTTCGACTGATTTTTCCCCCTCTCTTGCTTCTTTCTTCTTGAGTTTGAGAATAATGTCTGTTCCTTCGGAATCTCGAATTGTGAATGAGGGAGTAGGAGACCATTCTGAGATGGCTGGTCCGTCTGTTGTAGGAAATGTAGGTAACCCTGCTCTTGAAATTATTGAGGAGAGGCCTGTTGATCCTCCCCCTAGTCCAGGGGTTAGAATAGTTGATGCTTTCGAAGAGCCCCGAGACAGGGCCGGGGAGACCTCTGGTAGGTCTTCTCATAGAGAAGAGGGTGAGAGTGCCGTCACTCAAAGCCTCTTGGATGAATGGAGGGTGAAATTCGAATTTCCCCCAAATGTGACTTGCAGAGTTCCAGGACCTATGGACCGTCCCCAAGATGTTAAAGCCGGGGAGATTTGCGTTTTCCTTGCCTGGTTTGAAATGGGCTTAAGGCTTCCATTGCCGGATTTAGTCAGGCAATTCTTTTGCTGGTTCAAGCTCTGCCCTGCCGACCTGAATCTCAATAGCTGGCGGCATCTTCTAGGTTTTATGGTGCTGGGACACCTAAACAAAGTGGACGTGTCTCTGGACTTGATCCGTAGCAATATGGATCTGAAGTTCAAGCAGGGAGAGGGCCTCTATTATATGTCCTTCGAGAAGGGGTTCCGACCCCTGTCTTCCGTTCCTACTTCCAACAAGACGTGGAAGAAGTGGTACTTCTTCGTTGGAGGAGGATGGGAGCATAAGGACTTCCAGGCCGGAGAGACCTCGTCGTTTCCTTGTGTTACGGGCCATAGGGGTGAGACTTATTCTCTTGGGTTTGCTTTAGCTTTGCTTATATCCTCAGAACTGACAAACTTGGTATTTTTCATTTCCTTTGTGCAGTCAAGAGTGCTCGGAAGAGGCCCAAGTTTACTAAGGCTCTGCAGGATCAGTACCGGGCTTTGCTTTCAACTTCTAACCGGGCTCATACTGTTATCGTCACTCCGGACCAAGTGATGGCCACCCGTAGCACAGAGTTTAAGAGGAGGCTAGCCTCGAGATGGGAAGTGCCGAAACCTCAAGTGGTGGGGGAGTCTTCCTCCCCAGCTGAGCCTGATGCTCCTTTAGAAGTGAAGAGGAGGAGACTGATCTCTGGTTCCCCTGAGCCCTCCCCTGCCGAGGCTGAGGAAGCCGAGCCTGCCATTCCTGTATCGGCTATTCCTCTTGGTCCGAGCAAAAGGTCTAGGAAGGGGAAAGCTCCTGCCGCACCTTCTGAGCCATTTGTTGAGCCGGATTATCAAATTGCCAAGAAGGCATTTGATCAAATATGGGCTCAGGGCCCGCATCGGTACAGAGGGGATGATCCCTCCAAATTGATGACTGAGATGATGACTCTCCAGATGAAGGTAACTTCTGAAGCCTTTCCCTGGCCTTTTGTTTGCTCATTTGTTTCACTCTAATTTATCTGTCTTGCTTTATACAGAGCATGCATAGTTTAGCTGCTCTGATGGTGACCCCCATGGGCCTTGAGGAGGCCGAGAAGCTGAGGACGGAGGTGAACGAGATGAGACTGGAGCTCGGAACAGCCCGTTCCAAAATTCAGTCTGCTGAAGAGGGTTTGGAGAAAGCTACCACCAGCCTTAAGGTAGCAGAGTCTGAGAGGGATATATTTGCTCAGACGGTTGAGAGGCTTGAGGCGGAGTTGGTTGGTCTCCGTAGTTCCATTGATCAGAGGGTTCAGAAGGCAGTTGGTCAAGCCAAAGCTGAGGTTGAGATGGAATTAAAAGAGGAAGTTGATCAGATGGGTGATGACCTGATCCTGCTCGGCTTTGAGAATTTCCGAACTAGATTCCAACTTCAGTTCCCGGACTTTGATGTGTCATCAATCGTTCCTCCTGAACCTACCTCATCTCGTCCTGATCCGGATAAGATTGCTGGGGCTCGTGCCCTTAATTTGGAAAAGGGTGCAGGCCCCTCTGGGAAATCCTGAGGCTTTTATAGGCTTTTGACTTTTTTTTTTTTTGATGTAGTGAATATATTTTCCCTTCTGATCAATAAAATTGACTTTTCTTCAGATTCTGCTTGTATTTTTCCTTCTTGTGAATTTTGTTGCAAGTGTGGCTGCTCTGAACCCTTTGCATGCTATATCAAACAGTTGCTTTCTAATCTTCAATACTTGTCATTGAATAATGAATATAGATCTGCCTTATTAAAATAAGACGAGAAAGTAGATATAGCCAGATAGATAGAGCCTGACAGAGCGGGAGTGGATCCCTGTAGAGTTCTGAGATAGACTGCTCTGAATTAAGAGTCTGTGAGGTTAACTGAGCAGCTTGTGCTTGTTATTATGATGCTCGGTATGCTGAGTACTCGGGATTGGGATATATCCGATCTGCTTGGTCTTTGTTATGTGTCTTGACCCGTTATGAAATAGTTAAGACCAGTAGGTCTGAATCTTTGAATTGGGGGTCTATTTACTTTAGACTTTGTTCCCCTTTTTATTGATTTGGGAGCTTAAGTACTGGACTGCGGTCTCTGTCTTGAGAATTCTGTACTCTGTCTCTTGGTATATTGAAGAGGCTTATTTAATGCACCGCTTAGTCATTCGACCGTCGTTTGGGTTTTCGAGGCCACTCTCTTTTTCACCGTTGCGACGGTTCAGTTGGGTGGCTTTTGGACTTCAAGGGTATATATATATGGAAACGGGGCATACGGTTGTGCTCAACCCTTTTGCTCCCCGATTTGTTCGTGAGAGAAACCTCATATGCTACTGGAGTTTCTCCCATTCGTCCGGAGATGATGGAAGATTCCTTGCCTGAGTTAGGAATAATGAGCCTGTGGCCGAGAGTTAACCTCCCCCTTTTTTCAGTCTCCAAGGAAGGATTGAAGGAGGCCCAAGTCTTCTTGTTTCCTCTGGCATCCGGTCGAGATTTCTCCGATTGGTGGTGGCCCCTCCCTGATTCAACCGAGGCCTGGAGTGTTGGTGATGAAGACGAAGGTGAGTTGCCTCCCCTTCCTCACGCTCTGTCAGATACCCTTGCTCTAAGTGGCTGGGGTGAAACAGACGGTGTGAAGAAGAAGATTGAAGGTGGACTACCTTCCCCTCCATGTGTCTTGGCAGAGACCCTTGCTTTATTCTTCTGAGGAGTCATGCCGATTACAAAGGTGGAGAATGAAAAGTCTCCTGAGGCTCAGAGCCCTCATCATCCGTTGGTCATGGGACCAGTGATAGTGATGATGAAATGGCCTGGGCACTACGTGATGCAGATTGGGGTTCAGGGTTCCTTCCTTTCAAATGGAGCCGATGAAGGCGGTTTTGAAGGTTTTGGATCTTGTGCCCCTTTATCATCCCAGGAGAAGAGCCATTATGTTGCCAAGCGTAGCTTCTGTAATAGCTTCTGTAATAGCTTCTATAGTACCTTCTGTAATAGCTTCTGTAATAGTTTCTGTAGTAGCTTCTGTAATAGCTTCTGTAATAGCTTCTTGGTACTGATGTAAATCTTTTTGAGTTATTAATAAAGTTGAATTTTTTCTTCTCTGATCTGATACTTTCTGTGAATGTGCTCTTTTGAAACTTAAGCATCTTCTAATGCGTTGCCGATTGTTCTGAAAATAAATCAAAAACTTAGAAAAATGCCAGAATCAAAGTACTTCACCTTTGGTTGAAACCATGGTGCTGGTTTATTTGACAGATAAGTCAAATAATGTAAGTGTTAGATCCGAGGTATTCCGTTCTAGTAAACTTTAGTTGACAGGTGCTCGGAACTTCTGCCTTTGGATAGACTGGATTACAGAACCCGCTAGTTGAAGATGGTCCAGGCTCTGAAGGCCTGTGCATTAATAGATGGACCAAGTCATAAGACTTGTGCATTAATAGATGGACCAGGCTCTGGAGGCCTGTGCATTAATAGATGGACCAAGTTATAAGACTTGTGCATTAATAGATGGACCAAGTCATAAGACTTGTGCATTAATAGATGGACCAGGCTCTGGAGGCCTGTGCATTAATAGATGGACCAGGCTCTGGAGGCCTGTGCATTAATAGATGGACCAAGTCATAAGACTTGTGCATTAATAGATGGACCAGGCTCTGGAGGCCTGTGCATTAATAGATGGACCAAGTCATAAGACTTGTGCATTAATAGATGGACCAGGCTCTGGAGGCCTGTGCATTAATAGATGGACCAAGTCATAAGACTTGGGCATTAATAGATGGACCAGGCTCTGGAGGCCTGTGCATTAATAGATGGACCAGGCTCTGGAGGCCTGTGCATTAATAGATGGACCAAGTCATAAGACTTGTGCATTAATAAATGGACCAGGCTCTGGAGACCTGTGCATTAATAGATGGACCAGGCTCTGGAGGCCTGTGCATTAATAGATGGACCAGGCTCTGGAGGCCTGTGCATTAATAGATGGACCAGTCATAAGACTTGTACATTAATAGATGGACCAGGCTCTGGAGGCCTGTGCATTAATAGATGGACCAGGCTCTGGAGGCCTGTGCATTAATAGATGGACCAGGCTCTGGAGGCCTGTGCATTAATAGATGGACCAGTCATAGACTTGTGCATTAATAGATGGACCAGGCTCTGGAGGCCTGTGCATTAATAGATGGACCAGTCATAAGACTGTGCAATAATAGATGGACCAGGCTCTGGAGGCCTGTGCATTAATAGATGGACCAGGCTCTGGAGGCCTGTGCATTAATAGATGAACAGTTTTAAGGAAGTAAAAGAAAAAATTTTTTTATTGATAATACTTCCGCAAGTGTTCTACGTTCCATGGCCTAGGAACAGGTTTCCCAGTCGTGTCTTCAAGCCAGTAAGTGGTAGGTCGAACGACCTTCGTCACTTTGTAGGGGCCCTCCCAATTTGGTGACAATTTTCCCATGGTGGGATCCTTGGTGTTCTGAAAGACTCTTCTTAAGACGAAGTCTCCAACTTGAAAGCTGACTGTCTTGAGTCCTATCCTGGATTTATTGACCATTCTTTGTTGGTAGGCTTCCATCCTGATGCTGGCTTGATCCCTTCTCTCTTCGAGCAAATCCAAGTTCTCCATCAGCTGCTGATCATTGGATTCTTGCTCAAAGGCCTCAGTCCTCAGAGTTGGCATACCGATTTCAACCGGAATTACTGCTTCTGTCCCATAGGCTAATGAGAAGGGTGTTTCAGAGGTGGGAGTTCTTCTGGTTGTACGGTAGGCCCAAAGGACTCCTGGGAGCTCTTCTGCCCACTTCCCTTTGGCTTGTTCCAACCTTTTCTTTAACCCATCAAGGATTGTTCGGTTGGTGACCTCTGCCTGCCCATTTGCTTGTGGATGGCCTGGAGAGGCAAAGTGCTGCCTGATGTTGAGATTCTCGCAGAATGCCTTGAAGCCTTTACCAGTAAATTGTGTCCCATTATCCGAGATAATTACACGTGGTATGCCAAATCTGCAGACAATGTTCTTCCAGGTGAAGTTTTCGACTTCCTTCTCTGTAATATGCGTCAAAGGTTCGGCTTCGGCCCATTTAGAGAAGTAGTCGATAGCCACCAGGAGGTACTTCCTGTTTGGAGGTGCTCGTGGTAACGGGCCCACAATGTCCATTCCCCATTGCGCAAAGGGCCAGGGACTAGGAATTGGGATGAGCTCGTGCTGAGGCTGGTGTTGGTACGAGGCAAATCTCTGACATTTGTCACACTTCCGAACATATTCTTTAGCCTGTTTCAGCATACCGGGCCAGTAGTAGCCCTGTGATAGAGCTCGGTGGGCTATAGTCCTGCCCCCATTGTGATTCCCGCAAATTCCCTCGTGAATTTCAGCCAAAACATATTGTGACTCGTCTGGAGCCAAACACTTTAACAGAGGTTGAGAGTATGATCTCCTGTAAAGTTTGTCGTTCAGGATCAGGTACCGGGCCGCTCTGATTCGGATTCTCCTGGCTTTGTTTTTATCCCTTGGGAGGAGCCCGGATCTTAGATATTGGAGGATTGGGGTCATCCAACTCTGGGTTTGTTCATCGATTTGAGCAACCGATGCTTCCTCAATGCTGGATCCTGGTTGAAAAGAGATTTTAATGGTGGAATCTGCTTCAGACTTGAGGCGGGAGGCCATGTTAGCCAGAGCATCTGCTCTGTAGTTCTGACTTCTCTCAATCTTCTGGATAGTGAAAGTCTGGAAAGAATGCTTTAAACGGTTTACCAGTTCGGAGTACCGAAGCATCCTTTCATCCTTAATGGCAAACTCTCCCAAAACTTGGCTTACTACCAGTTGGGAGTCAGAGAAGACATCGAGGTTATGAGCCTCGCATTCCAGGGCAAGCTTCATCCCTAAGATTAGGGCCTCGTATTCAGCTTCATTATTAGAAGCCCTAAATCCCAGGCTGACTGCTTTTTCCGATGTAAGTCCATCAGGGGACTGTAGTACCAGTCCTACCCCTGATCCTTGATCGGTTGACGAACCATCAATATACAGCAGCCAGGTTCCTGTAGTTTCGGCGTTTTGTGATTCGTTCTGCAGTGCCGGGGTGAACTCGGCTACAAAGTCGGCTAAGGCCTGCCCTTTGATGGAGTTTCGGGGTACATATGCTATGTCAAACTCCCCTAGCTCCACAGACCACTTGACCAATCTTCCCGATACCTCGGGTTTCCTCAGTATTGACTTTAGAGGATAAGCAGTTAGAATCTCAATTGGATGGGCCTGGAAGTAAGGTCGAAGTTTTCGGGCTGATACGACCAAGGCATAGGCTAGCTTCTCTACTTCTGGGTACCTTTTCTCCGTGTCAAGTAGTGCCCTACTGACGTAGAATATAGGCCTCTATACTCCTTTGTCCTGTCTAATTAGTGCGGAACTGACCGCGTTCTCAGAGACTGCTAGGTACAGGAGCAACTTTTCTCCTTGTACAGGTTTTGACAGGAGCTCTGGAGAGGCTAGGTACTCCTTTAGTTCTTGGAAGGAAAGCTCGCATTCTTTTGTCTATTGCAAGGCCTTGCTGCCCTTCAGAGCTTTAAAGAAGGGTAGGCAGCGATCGGTGGACTTGGATATGAATCTGCTCAATGCGGCGACTCTGCCGTTTAGTGCCTGAATCTCCTTTCTGGTCCTTGGCGACTTCAGTCCAATCAGGGCTTGGATCTGAGTGGGATCTGCTTCGATACCTCTTTGAGAGACGATGTACCCCAAGAATTTTCCCTTCGTAACTCCGAAGGTACATTTCGAGGGGTTGAGCTTCATCTTGTGCTGTCTGAGGATATCGAAGGTCTGGGCTAAGTGCTGGAGGTGGTTGCCTTTTTGGAGGCTCTTTACCAGCATGTCGTCGATGTATACCTCCATGGTGCTGCCAAGCAGTGGGCTGAACATCTTGTTTACCAACCGTTGGTAAGTGGCTCCAGCATTCTTTAAACCGAAAGGCATCACTCTGTAGCAGTAGAGTCCTCTTTCGGTTATGAAGGCGGTCTTTTCCTGATCTGGAGGGTACATCTGGATCTGGTTGTATCCAGAGTAGGCGTCCATGAAACTCATAAGCTCATGCCCTGCGGTGGCGTCAACCAGTTGATCTATTCTCGGTAGTGGAAAGCTGTCCTTGGGGCATGCTTTGTTGAGGTCTGTATAGTCAACACAGACTCTCCACTTGCCGTTCTTCTTCTTGACGAGCACAGTGTTGGCTAACCACTCGGGATAGAAAACTTCCCGTATCATCCTGGCGTCCAGCAACCTCTGGACTTCTTCGTTTATAACCCGATGCCGTTCGGGAGCGATCGGTCTTCTCTTCTGTCTGACCGGGGGGTGATCTGGATCTACCATCAGTTTGTGAGTTATCAGATTAGGATCTATTCCCTCCATGTCCCTAGTTTCCCAAGCAAAGATAGAGAGGTTGTTCTTTTAGAAACTTGACTATCTTTTCCTGCTCGGCGGGCATAAGGTCTGGGCCGATGTACAAATAACGCCCTTCTGTTTCCGAACTGACCAGTATCTTGATGGGCTCGCCAACAGGCTTGGCTCGGCTATCTTGTCCCCTTGGGCTCAGGGGCTCTTCAACGCCGGATGGGCAATCTTCCACCTCGGGAGTGTGAGTGAAAACCGGATCTGCACAGTCCCGAGTGTACTGTAATTGCTATTTTGGAGCTGTCTCCTTGAGGGCAATAGCGTGACATTCTCGTGAGGTTGGCTGACATCCCCGGACCGAGTGCACGCTCTGATTGTGGACGTACTTCAGACACTGATGAAGGGTCGAAGTGACCGCCCCTATCTGGTGTAACCAGGGTCTCCCAATGATGACGTTGTATGGAGACTTCATGTTCAACACCATGTACTCTGAGATGGTGGTCTTCTGCCCTTCACCTTCCCTAATAGTGGTAGGAAGATCAACTCTCCCCAGGGGGGTGCTGAGGCTGCCATCAAAAGCTGCCATTACGGCAGTGGTGGGCTTGACGCTGTCCTGGTCTATGCCCATCCGCTTAAGCGGTTCGTAGAATAGAATGTTGACTGAGCTGCCAGTGTCGACTAGGACTCTTCTAGTTTCGAAGTTGGCGATTCTGAGGGTGATAACAAGGGCATCACTGTGAGGGCAGTGTACCCCTGCTAGATCTTGCTCGGTGAACTGGATCTCTGGCCCTGGCTTGAGCCTCTTTTCGACGTTGGAGACCTGCAAGATGTTTGGGGCGGTTCTGGCCTCCCGAGCATATCTTTTTCTCGCCCTGTTGGACATTCCTGTAACAGGGGAGTCAGCATGGAGGACGTAGATAACATGGTTGTTCTGCCTCTGAGGCTCGTTTCGTCCTTCTCGCTGCTCTTGCCTCTGTTCGGGCCTCTAATCTGGCCGCTGCTGAGGCTTGTCTTCTTGGGGGTTCTGCCTTCCATCTTGTTTGACGAACTCCCGAAGACGTCCCTTCTTTATGAGCTGTTCTATCTCATACCGGAGGGTCCTGCAAGTGTTAGTAGTATGCCCATGATCTTTATGGAAATTGCAGTACTTACTTTGGTCCCGCAGGCTGGGATCTCCTTTAATCGGCTCTGGCCACCTCAGGTTCTCCCGATCTCGGATCTGCCGGAGTACCTGGTTCGGAGTAGTGTTCAAAGGCGTGAAGTTGGTGAACTCCCTTGGTGCGGAGTTGTACACCGCTCTGGGAGCTGTTTTCTTCTCTGGGCTTCTGACCCTCTTTTTGTTGGAGTCTCTTCTGTGATCCTCCTTCTTATGGTCCTCCCGCTTCGGATTATCCCTCTGGGTCTGATCCTTGCCCTTCTGGGCTGGGCGGTTGGCTTCTTCCAGGTTGATGTATTTTTTGGCCCGATCCATCAATGCTGCCATATCGGCCGGGGGGCTCTTTGTCAGGGAATCTCTGAAGCCACCTTGGGCAAGCCCGGCAGTAAGGGCCGCAACAAGGAACTTCGGGCTGCAATCCGTGATCTCAGTGAGCTCAGTGTTGAAACGGGCAATGTAGGCCCGGAGGGATTCTTCCCTGGTCTGCTTAACATTCAGCAGGAATTCTGGCCCCCTTCTGAGCCTTCTGCTGGTCATAAATCTATCCAAGAACTGTCTACCGAGCTCGTAAAAGCTGGCGACTGAGTTCGGAGGGAGGTTGTGGAACCACTTCAGAGCTGTTCCCTTCAAGCTGGTGATGAACGTTCGGCACATGAAAGCATCTGAAGCTCCGTGAAGGGCCATCGTATGCTGATAATGAGATAGGTGATCCCCTGGATCTCCAGATCCATCATAGAGAGTGAATTTGGGCACCACGAACTTTCTAGGCCTCTCTTCGGACATGATGGTGAAGGTGAACGGTGTGGCTAGTCTTCCGAGCAGCCTGGCCAGTTCGTCTTGCTCTGGAGGGTTCTGAGGTCCCCTTAAGCCGATTGTCCGGTCCATAGACTCGGCAATCTCCTCTACCCTTCGCGGGTCTCTGAGTCTGACATCTTGTGAACCCTGCCTGACAGCCTCGGCTTCAGGGTAATAGGGTGGGGTGCGCCCTTCGGATGGAGGAGGAATCCGAACTGGTGGGACTGGCGCTGGATGATAAGGTTCCTGTGGTGCCGGGGGTGCTCCCGAAACCCTCGGAGTTGGGGCTCGAGTAGTGCTCCGGTAATGCACGTCGGGGACAAAAGCGGATGTTCCCCAGCCAGGAACTGTTGATGGCTGTGGATCTCGGCCATCGTGAGCAACGCCTGAAGGGTGCTCAGGCTGGTTAGTAGGGGCCTGCCCACGAAGTTCTTCATTCCCCGTGGCAACCGGGGGTTGCGTTCCTGCAACGAAGTTGGCCGGCGGGCTAGGAGAAGCCGCTGCTTGGTCCTGCGTGAGCGTGGCCAGCGTTCTAGTGATGGCTAGCAACTGCTCCTGCACCAGGTCATTGTGTCGTTTTATTGCTTCGATCTCTTGTCGCATAGGGTTGGCCGCTGGTCCTCTTGTGCGTGGAGCAGGCGGCTGACGCTGAGCATTTTGCGAACTCTGAGTATTCTGTCGGGGTCGGAGATTTGGTGCCATGGTTTTCCGGTGGGGAAAAAGATGAATTTACGAATAAAGCACGTAGAGATTAGTCGTTCCCACAGACGGCGCCAAACTGATGCTGCACTTTTTGACTCGCAACACGTGAGGGCTCCATGACCTGTAGAACACTCAGAAAGATGATCAGAGGACCACCGGATTGGCTCCGGCGGTAGCCGCTCCGATGCTTAAGTGAGTAAGGGAATTGAAAGACTGTATTGAAAGTCAAAGAATGAGCATGAATTTAAAAGCGTACCTCTAGGGTTTAATATATAGGCCGAAGCTTTCCTAAGTTGATTAGGATTCGACGCCATGAATATAGGGATATGATCATCGGAGATTGCAGATACCTTGTGGGCATTGAGTCGTAGATGGAGATAATCATAAATGGTAGTTTCCGTATTGGAGACTGCTTCCTTATTCTCTGCTCGGAATCCGCTAAGGTGGTGACGAGATCTGAAGCTATGGTCTGGACCCTGTGGTCAGTTCTGGATATATTCGTTGGTCATTTCCGACCTTATATGATGATCTGGACGTCACTGTCTGAGCGAGAATCATGCTAGTTGAACATAGATCGGACTGTGGTCATACGTGTCAAGTGTTGATTGGCTTGTCCTTTTATGGTATATCAGTTACTATGCTTCACATCTACTATTGATTGATTGAAAGACCTAGATCGATGGAGAACTGTTTTAACATTTTTTAGCTCTAAAAACTCCATTGATTTAAAACCCATGAAAAAGTACCACGATTATTCACTGAGCTTAAGTTAACTCACATCAGCTCCAAATATGTTTTTTTAACAAATGACGAAGACTGATAGATGGACCCAATGAGGAGATCATTTTGGAAGAAGTTTGGCTTGTGAGCTTGGTGAATTTTTGTTCAGCATTACAGTTACAATCAGACTTTTGCTTAAGTTGTAATCTTTTAGTAAATTATGGACAAGTAATGTTGTGTTATGGATAACATTTTGGATCTCCTAGTTAATGAAAACTTAATGTTTACGATGTAAGTAATAACTTTACTCTACTAAATGTGATTGCATTCATTCATAAAAATAAAATAAAAAAAAAAAAAAAAACTTGAGAACTTCTACTGCCAACTAATCATTTTAAGAATACAATTTAACTTGGGACTGAACCGAAGGCTTTGCAGCCGATTGGATTCTACAATCCGCATATGGTGGATTATAGGATGTGACAAAATGTATATCAACATGTGCATGTACTGTGAACAAAATAATATGCAATTAATCATCAACTTACAATACCCATTCGGTCCATTATATATCTATACACACACACACACACATATATATATGTGTGTGTGTGCGTGTGTGTATATATTACATATAATTATGCTATAGGTATTACATATATATATATAAAATATGTTTAGGTTGATTTACACCATATAATTATGAATTAATAAATGAACATTCCATTCCTATACTATTCTATTTGCTACCAAACAATGGATAAAGAATGATCATTTCATTTTCATGTCATTTCCATTCCATTCCCTATTTCATTCCATGAAATGAGCATTCCATTCTTGCGTATCAAACATGGTCATAGTGTTTTAAAACAATTTCTTAGGTCTTCTTTAGTATAGCATTATGGCACTCTGCTTATGCATTTAACTATTTTCGATCAACTCTGTTATAAGTAATATTCAAATAAATTTATTTTTTTAATAATTAATAAATTTTAAAAAAATCAACTTGATTTTATAATGAATACTTAATAATTTTATTATCTAATAATTAATAATTTTTTTAAAGAAATCTTTTATAATATTAATTATTAGTCAAATAATTTAGTTATCTATATATATATATATATATTTATTTATGACATGTTTTGGTAATTATATTTGTTAATTTTGCATAATTAAAGTCAAAAATATTGTTATTGGAGAAAACCATGACCAAATAGGTACAAGAAACATGATTTCTTTGACTCATACATAAAAGGGTCTCATATCATAACTTGGGGTTTAAAATAATCATGTGCACATAAAGTAATTATGTGTCTTTAAACATGTGCACAAGAGTGTGTAAATATCAAATATTCATCAATGTCTTTGATTGGATCAACATTAGTCACGCGTGTCCTGATTTGATCAGATCGCTCATTTTTGTGTGATTTACACGCTTAGTATGCGGGCATATTTTAAATCTTTGATGGCATCCATAAGATAAATGGGAATGGGATTTATTATTACTAAAGGGACCAAAACATACATTTCACATGGTCGATATAGCCAACGATCATGTGCATGTTTTTCACGCATTTTCTTAACTTGTATAAATTATTATTTGATGTTTTAATGTTTCCTTATCCCACATGTTTTAATGATGTTAAATACGATGGATGGGTTATCTACCTCCCCTCCTTTATTCTCTAACTCATCAGATGTGTTGGGGAATGTGTTTACGTATCCCGACTTTCTATGAGGTACCTTTTTACCAAGGATTTACTTCCTCATTAAATGATTCTTTGGAGATAAAGATTCGGTTGGCTTGCCATTCTGAAATCCAATACAAAGGTTGCATCCAATCTATAAATACTGAGTATTGGGACGACTAATCCTCTCATTCATCTTCTAGGGTTGAAGTTATGTCACCTTTTAGTAATCTTGTATGTCTTTTTCTTGGGGCCATCCGTTTACCTTCTCATTCTTTGGTTTTGTTGGAAGCATCATCCTTTAACTTATCTTGGAGCCTATGATAATCTTCTTAAGATGAGAGGATATTTATTTTAACATTGTCGTTTAAAGTCTTTCCCTCTTTGTTAGACTTCATACATGTGAGCAAGGATTGGTTTTCATATTATAAAAAGGAGTTTCCCTTACTATCAAGAGCATGTTTCCATTCCTGTTTGTCAACCAGCTTAATAGTGATGATCAGGGGTCTCCTAGGACATTTGGGGGCTGCCCCTTATTGGTGACAGGTTTGAGTCCTTCAAAGGAAAAAACTACAAAGATTTACCATCAGCTCAACACACACACACACACACACACACACATATATATATATATATTTATTTATCTTCAAGTAGCCTTCCAGCTTGGAGAAAACTCTTATAGCAGTCAGTGATCTGAAGGAATCTCAAAGACTGAAGCCTTGAAGATTGAAGATTGCGAAGATCTTGACGGCCCTTGGTTCTCTTATAGATTCTTTTTCTTTACAATCTAGCAGCCATTCTAAAGACTGAAGTCATAAAGACTACAGACTTTTATTTTGTTCTTTATTTCTTGAACTTGTAGCCAGAACTATATGGCCCCATCTCTTATACTTTAGAACAAAATTAATAAAATTTTAGCTTTCTTATTTCTATATTTATCTTCTTCAAATGTATTACATGCACTTATTGAAGAAAATTAATAAAAGTATAGATAGGTTGTGAAACTTAAGGTAAAAAGCCTTAATTGTTTAGCTCAATTTTAAAGATGAGTTATTGGACTTGGCTTGTGAAAGCATAGAGTCCAACTCTTTGAATAACGCCGGTCGAGCTGAGGTAAGCTTGGTTTGATAGGTCGAGCTATGGAACTTAGGCTGAAAAAGACTTGATTGTTTAGCTCAGTTTTGAGGACAATTTGCTAGACCTAGATTGTGAAAGCATGGAGTTCAAATCTTTAAAAAACCAATCGAGCTAAGGTAAGCTCAAATTAACGCTCTTTGAATAACCAGTCGAATTGAGGTAAGCTTGGTTTGACCGGATGAGCAGTGTAGTTTAGGCTAAAAGATCCTTAAATGTTTAGCTCAGTTTTAAGGATGAGATTTTTGAAATAGTTAGTGAAAGCGTGGAATCTAGCTCTTTTGAATAACTTGTAGAGCTGAGGTAAGCTTAGTTTGATCGGACAAGTTGTAGAACTTAAGCTAAATTTTTTTTTAAGTGTTTAGCTCGATTTTGAAGGCCTTTGCATCATGCACATCTTTAAAAAGAGAAATTAGATCATTTTTATTAATAATATTATTTCAAATATTTTACATTTCAAGGTTTTTATATAGGATTTCCACTCAAATCTTCTAGCTAATAGGTCTCTGGTCTTATAACTTTTGTGACCAAATATGGGCCATTCTAGTTTGGGGCTAATTTTCCTACTCTAACTTCTAGGAGTTTTGAGAGACATATATCAAAACTTGATCTCTTGATTTGAAAGTCCTTGGATGTATTTTGTTGTCATATGACCTAAGTATTCTTTATTTATAGGAGACCATCTTTAAAGCTGCCATTTCTCTTTTCTCCTTCAATAGATTGAGATTAATGCTTAAACTTTCTTCAATGCATTTAGGCGAGGAGAAATTTGTACCTAATGACAGTAATTTGACCTCGACTAGAATGATGGCCTTTGAGCCAAATGCTAGAGATTAAGGCTTAAACTTTCTTCAATGCATTTAGGCGAGGAGAGATTTGTACCTAATGACAGTAATTTGACCTCGACTAGAATGATGGCCTTTGAGCCAAATGCCAAAGAGAATAGGGTTTCTCCTGTTGGTCCCTTTTGAGTTGTATGGTATGCCCAAAGAAATTCGAGTAATTCTTCCAGCCATCTTCCATTTTTTTTCTCCAATCTCTTCTTAATCGTGATAATAATAAGACCTATTAGTGAGCTTAGTCTACCTATTGGCTTGAGGATGTTTGGTGAGGAGAAGTGTTGTGCAATTTTGAGCCATTCATAGAATTCTAAAAATTCTTTGCCTTGGAATTACTTTCCATTTTTTGTCACTATGACCTTTGGGATCCCAAATCGGCAGACTATGTTTTTCTAGGTAAAGGACCTTACCTCGCCTTCGATTGTGTTCGCTAGTGGTTTTGCTTCTACCCACTTGGCGAAGTAGTCGACAACCACTATAAGAAACTTTCTACTATACGTAGTATAGAGGAGTGGTCACAATCCATTCTCTACTAATCAAAAGGCCAAGGACTAATAATTGGGGTAAGTGGTTGTGCTAATTGGTGATTTTGTTAAAAACCTAAGGGAAAATTTTGTTCACAAGACAAGCTTAAAATGAGCAACACTCTGTTTCTCGTTCTCATTCATTTTCATTCATTCGAAAGGCCTGTATCAAATGAAGAGTAGCAACAAATGTACTCGTTTGATATTCGTTCCTTGCTTGTTTGAACGAGTGATGGTTCGTTCAAACGAACCCTGGGCAAAAACAAATTTATAATCTATTTTGAAACTCATTTTGGATTGAACAAGTTCACTGCAAAAATTCACGAAAATTCAGTTGAGAGCAGTGAAAAATAGAGTAAGAGAGATTTCAATTGTGAGAGCTATATTCTTGAAAGATCAAAAAGATTTTGTTATAACATGAGAATTTTTTTTTATTATTATTATTTATTCTTGCAATTGTTAATTAATTATTATTATTACTATTATTATTATTATTATTATTATCACTATTAAGAATGTGATGTGTGTATTGTATGTGTACAATTATGTGTATGCTACATGTGCATGTATATATATATTATATGCATATTTAAATTTGGAGAATATATATATATATATGTAATTATTTGTGTATATATATATATGTATATAGCAGTGCACAGTGCACTGTGTGTACAGTGTGTGCATGTGTGTGTAACCGGGTGTGTGTGTGTGTGAGTTTGAGTGTGATACACTCAAACAAGGCATGGGGTGAGGTTGAGTGTGTGTGTGGGATTCAGGGAGTGGGAGAGTGCAGAATCAGCAGTGAGTGGTTGGCCTTGGGGAGAGAGAGAGAGAGAGAGAGAGAGAGAGAGATATATAGAAAGAGAGAAAATAAAGAGAAAAGGAGAGCTAGTCTCGGTTGGAGGAGAAAAGTGAAGAAAGGGGAGACCGAGGGCAAAGAGGAGAGAGTTTTGAAGAAGCAGAAGCAACCAGGAGGAACTGAAGGAGAAGGAAAAAACCTGCACAGAGAGAGAGATCCGAAAATTGGTAAACATATACGATTCTGTCTTTAATTTTTTCAATGCATAAATCGTGTATTAGAATATGGGGGCTGGTAGAGTATCAAAAATGGAAGATAATGCAAAAATAATTATGGAAAATGGTTTAGAAACAAGAGAGATATAGGGAGTTGCAGGTCACGGTTGGGAGAAGTGAGTTGTGGTATTTTATGTGAAAACCTTAGTTTAAAAGAGGGGAAAAACATAGGGTGAGGTGCAGAAAGTGAATGGGATTGAATTGGGTTCAAAACAGTGGGGGAAAATGGAGAAAAATGGGTGGCCGGAGAGTTGACCGAGGGTTTGACCCTCTATTTCGTGGAGATGGAGGGGGTTTTGAGGGAAATGGGGGTTGGGGATGTGATCTACGTGAAAAAAGGAAGAGAATGGCATTTTGAAAATGGGGAAAACACGCCGGAGGTCGGTTGCCGGCGCCGGAGAAGGCGCCGGAACCCTACCGCTGCTTCACCGGAAAATCGGGGGGGAGAAGGGGGTCTGCCGGGTCGGGTCCCGAGTCGGATCTGGTTCCGGTTCGGGCGGGTACGGGTCACCCCTGCCACGTGTCAGCCATTGTTTTAAATTAAATGAATTTGAACCTTTTAGAATTTAAACCTTTGAATTTGAACCTTTTGAATTTGAACCTTAACCCTGAACTTTCAGAAATTACAAATTGACCCCCCAACTGTTAGAAATTACCCTTTGACCCACCTGATTAAATTATTAATAAAATATTAATTAAATTAATTAATTAATTATTTAATTTAATTAATTTAATTAATTAAATATTCAAAAACATCCCGGAGTCCAAATGAGACAAGTCATTAGTGTATTTTGACTATCTCGACTATTCCGAGACCAATGGTAAGGTCCGTTTTACGAGACGGGTCCCGAAAAATAAAAGACCCGTAGTAACCCTTAAAATTACCAAAATGCCCCTAACTCGAAACACTGTCAGACGAACTCCGAATTAGGTAAACAAATAGTGAAATTTTATTATCTCGAACATTCCGGACTCAACCGTGGAGTCCGATTTGTGAAAAGAGGTCACGAAATGTAAGGACACGTGTAAAGTGCAAAATGACTGTTTTGCCCTTTTCAACCCAGGTGTCCGAATTAAGTTCTACGAAAACCTAGACTTACTTTCTTAAACGTTCTAAAACCAATGGTAGAGTTTAATTTAGCAGAATAGAAACCCATGAATTTAAAGACATAAAATTTGATGAATAGCATACATTCAAACAACAATGGACTGAGTTGTAATTTCTACTTTTAGGGACACTAACAGGACAGGAGGAGGCGATCTGATCTCCTACATTTTCATCCGCCCGTTCAGTTACATATAGTTCACGATCTTCTAGGGTTGATACCAACCCATCAGGTATGGTGTTTTGCTAGTGTTAGAAATGAAGTTAAGTTAGGAATATTTGTGAATGACTGAATGCTGCATGTGTTTATCTGTAATGTGTTTACCTATTTATTTGGAATTGGTTGTTCACATGCTTACATGTTACTTGTACCTTATGAATATTTAGTGAATGATGAATGTGACTCACGACATGTGTATATGTTGATTTTACGAGATATGATTGCATGTGGAATCAGTTAGGTGATTTATATATTATTGTCTCGAGCATGCTATATTGTGGAAACCATGTATCATTGAGATTGCATTGGCATATTGGCATATGATGAATCCATTGAGAACATGGCGTGGGTAAGCACGTGGTGCTTTGCATTATGAGGGTGTAGATCCTGTGGTGAAAAACCCAAAATTGGCCATTGCATTGGTACTTCGTGCCATCGGGGAGTACCCGTAAACGAGACATGGGTTGTGGCATAGAGTTGTGCATGGGTGTGTCACGCATACCATTCATATATATATTACTGCGATGTTTTGAATGTCATTTAGAAATAAATGTACACTTTGCACATGCCACGCCTTAGCTTTATTTCTGGCATTAGCATTTCATCATACCAGCGGTTGTGCTGACCCATTCGTGGGCAACATTTTCAGATGAGGATCCTCCAGCCACATGAGACTTAGTGATGCCCTGAGAGGGCGAAGCACGTGATGTATTTGTGATCCATGAGACTTGTATTTTGTTATGTAAGGGCTTAAGCCCGAATGACTGATGAACAATGTATTCGATGTTATTTTATGTATGGATGATGATGGACGCATGTTTAGTGAATCTAATTACTTTTATTCTTTTATTTATTTTACTTTCTGTCTCGTCAGTCGCGTCCCGGGTTCGTCGGGAATTCGGGGCGTGACAGATTTTATGAGAGATCAATCATAATAGTCAATCATGCATTTTTCTACTTTCATTCATTGATTGATTTAGATCATTTGCTAGATCCAAATCAAATCTAAGAGCCTCTTGTTTATGTCATTTCATCATTGATGAAGAACTGAGATCAACTTTATAGATGCATTGTTGATTGGATCGGTGGACACCGAGATTGTAAGGATTTGCAATTGTGGAATGGCTAGATCGGAGGATTCTGAGACCGTCGAGGATTCCGATTGAATGAGGATTCTGACTATGACGAGCTTGTGGATTCAAGAAGAAATTGAAGACGTGATTGGGTAGAATGGAGCTTGAGGTGTAGAGTTTGGTTCGTAGATACATTATAATTTAATTTCTATCATAGTGGAAGTCTTCCTTGAGCATTGGCCCGGCTCTGGAGTTTTACTCGAAGGATTGTTGTCCTTGGTGGTTTCTCTGCCATCAATTGGTTTGTAAATCTCTCAATCACTTCATCTCTTACAATTTACAAATTTTTTTGCTTTAATGCTTTCGCTTGATAATGATATTGATATTGATATTAAGTTTTCATGAATCTCATAATTGAGCACAAATTTGATTAATTGAAAACTTAATTGAGCAATTGAAATTATAAATTAAATTGAATTGACATTTGATCATTTAGTTGAATTTTTCATTGAATTGATTAAATTGATTATCAAATTGAACTAATTGATCAATTGGGTTGTTATTGATAGGTTTGTATCTTTGAACAATTTTTGAGTATACATTGATGGAAGGGCTTACATTTTAGATTAATCACATTGAGTGATTTTGTTATTGTGGCATTGTTGTTGTAGACAAGACTTGCAATTAACAATTGAAAAATTTTCAATTCTAGAACCAACCTATTCAAACCCCCTTTCTAGGTTTAATTCACACTTTGGGACCTTAAGTGATATTCTAGTGGCATCCATTTATAACATTGGCAAATCTGTCAGTGTTGAGGATCCAGAGGAAGTCTCCGAGCTTCACATATATTAATCCTCCATCAGCAATATTTCTATCTTGTTACGAATTAGTAAGTTGCCCAATGAGTTTGATGATGAAGTCTTTTAGCAATTGTACCTTAATTGTTGTCCTAGGTTTGGAGTGAATATCAAATTCTCCCAACTTGATGGACCACTTCATGAGTCGTCTTGAGGTCTCTAGTCTGTGGAGGACTAACTTGAGAGGATAAAAGGTTAACACAACAATAGTTTGGTCCAAAAAATAAGGCCTTAACTTTCTTGTAGAAATCACAAGAGTTAGAGCGAATTTTTTAATCAAAGGATATCGAGCCTCCACCCCTTATAGTGTTTTACTAACATAAGACACATGTTTTTGTCATCCTCATTCCTTTTTTATTATGGGTCGAACTGACTAGGTGAGATGATATTGCTAAATACAAATAAACCTCCTCTGTTGGTGTGGTTTTAGAAAGCATCTCCCCTGGCCTAAGGTACTTCTTAAGCTCTCGAAACAATTGTTTACAATCTTCAACCTACTCGAAATGCTTGTTTCCTTTGAGAATCTTAAAGAATGGGAGCCATTAGTTTGACGAATTTGAAATAAAGTGATTCAATGTTGCTATCCTTCTTGTTAGACTCTGAACATCGTTCTTAGATTATGGGATTCCATTTCCATTAAGGCCTTGACTTGAGAGAGGTTTACTTCTATCCCTTTTTGATTCACCAAGTAGCCTGCTAACTTCCCTTAGGTAACCCCCAATGGCACACTTAGTGGAATTTAACTTCATTTGAAGTGTTCATAGGATCTCAAACATCTCTCCCAAGTGACGGAAATGGTCTTTTCTATGGATACTCTTCACCAGCATGTCATCAATATGCACCTCTATAATCTCTACTATCTGATCATTGAACATCTTGTTAACTAGTCTCTAGTACATTATGCCAATATTTTTCAACCCAAAGAGCATTACCTTAGTGCAAAATAATCTTTTCTCTATGACGAAAGCAATTTTCTCCTAGTTTGGTGGGTGTATCCTACTTTTGTTATATCTTGAGTAAGCATCTATGAAGCTTAGCTCATATACTTTTGTGGCGTCTACCAATTGGTCAATTCTCGAGACTAAGAGACTATCATTTGGGCATTCCTTCTTTAAATGTGTATAATCCACACAGACTCTCAACTTCCCCTTCATTTTCTTCACAAGGGCCGTATTGGCTAGCCAATCTGGATAGTAGACTTCCATGATCATTTTAACGTCCAACAAGCACTGAACCTCATTATTTATGGCTTTGTTATTCTCTTAAGAAAATATTCTTCTCTTCTGCCAGACTATTGGATAAGATGGATCCACCATGAACCTATGTACAAGGACCTCATGATCTATCCCCTCCATATCATTCATGGATAATTTAAACACATCTTAATTTTTTATGAGAGAAATTGTTAAATCTCTTTGTTGCTCTTTAACTAGATTCATTCATATTTATACCATTCTATCCAGATCCTCCAGGTTAAATGAATTTGTTGACTTCACTCTAAGGCTACATGAAGCTAGATCGATCTCTAAGGTTGAGTAGTTGCTCATCCAACTCAAGAGATTCTTTTATAGTTTCAATCTAACATACTAGGGTTGGAGTTTTCACCCAAGGGCACCATTATAATTGTTATTTAGTGGACTTCCTTTTAATGGCTACTACAAAGTATTCTCTAGAGGCAAATTGATCTTCCCTAATGGTTTCTACATGGTCACCGGCTGGAAACTTCAAATGAGTCACTTTAAGGTTATAATTAATTAACTAAAATTGATTTAATCAACTAATTACCCCCATAGAGTTGCAAAGATAACCTCAAATTATTTTTTAAATTTATTATCCTAATTAATTAAACAAAAATCATCAACTTAAGTGTGTTCAAATAGTTATTTAAATTAAGACGCTTATCAAATAAATGACCAAGTGCTTAAAATAAATAAAATAAGAAGCACAATATTTTAGAGCACACTTAATCAAGGGAGACATTGAATACTACATGAGAAAACCTCTTAGGGAATAAAACCCACCACTATGAGAAAACGTATTACTAAGAACACCAATCAGTACAAATAACAAAAGACCATTGATTACTAACTTGCTATGCTACCTAATAGAATTACACTAATAATCAATCTCTTATGTAGTCCTTTATGTAACATCCTTATCTGCTGACTGTGATTTTTAGTCATACTCCTTGCAGCAACCCACTTCAGCTATGATCTAACTTCCTTGAAATCCACACAAGCTGTGCAATGTTACTAGAAGTGTCTTAAGATTCTTTCTTAGCAAAAACCTTCACATTTACCTTTGTGAAGAAAGGGCTATACTGAATCCAAACTCTAGAATAAATGATTTAATCACAGGGATTTAAGAAATGTCAAATGCTCAATATGGATGCAAGGTATGTCATCTAGAATGCAAAAGACATAACTCCTTACTAAAATCTTTTGTCACTTTGTTTATATAGACGAACCTAAACCTAGTGAAACTCGGATTAGGAAAACCAATAAGAATCTTTGAAAAGTCAAAGCGTGTTCAAATAAGAAAGGGTTCTTTATTTAGAAGAAGCTCTATTTGACTTAGATTAGGGAAATCAATAAGACTCTTTGAAAAGTCGACATGTGTTCAAATAGGAAAGTTTTTTGTTTAAACGAAACTCCATTTGAATGAACCTTGACCGCATTCTAACGGCCTAGGTACAAATTTTGTTATTTTCTTAGTTTCAAATTTTAACTCAAGTTCAAAACCACAAAGTGTCAAAGGAACACTTATTAGACATATATTAATAATTTTTTAAGCCTATAGCCAAAACTAAAAAGTTCCTAACGAAGTTAAATTAAAACATAAGTTCCCGTGGAGAATCCCAAACACTAAAACACTAAATGCATATACATTTTACAAATGCACCTAACATAAATGCATGGCGTGCATGTGTGTTTATACCTTTCATGTAGTAGATATGAAGTAATAAGTTGTTGTGAATATTCTTCATATTTAGAAGTGCAAAGTTATAATTCAATATAGTTTGATCAAGTCTTCAAGAAAGTGATAAGTTAACATTGCAATGATAGCGAGACTTAATCTAAGCTAACAATTAAAGACTCAACAAAGACTTAACAGAAGTTTTCTTCACATCAAATATTGACTGAAAGTTGACGATATCACTCCTATTGTGTGTAACCATGGCCTCCATAGAATTATATTATAGGGAAGGGAGAATCTACCACTATGAACTTAGCAAACACAATCTTCTTCTATTATCCTATTCCTATTATGGGTAGTTTAACTATCTTGCTTGGCTGACATGGTTCACCATTGAAATCTGCCTTGGTCGTTCTGGTTGGGTATACCTCTAATTTTGAGATTTTTATTTTCAACAATGCCATCATGAAGATGACATTTTTTGAGCTTTCCATATCCAACAAAATCTATCTGACTTCAAAGTTTTAGATTATTAATGTAGTCAGAAGGTCGTCATTGTGTTGTTGACGAATCCCCTACAAATGTTCATCTATAATAGTTATCACCAAAGCCTTCTTAGGGCTACAACCACATAAAATTGGTGGCTACGACGATGCCTCACTTCTTTTAAAAATCTCTTTCTCTCCATATTTGAATGCCCAGATGGGTTTAAGCTTGTGAACAAGGTGTAAATCACTTACTAGGGTTGTTCATTTCCTATTACACATTCCCTTGGGGGTTGTGGTTCATGTCCTATCTTCTTTGCTCATTCATTCTACCTTATTGGCCTTAGATGAATTTTTACAGTTTTTCATGTCTGATCAGATCCTCAATCTCCATTTTCAGGGCCTTTCATTCGTCAATAATACGACCATGATTGCGGTAGAAGTCGTAGTACTTTGATTTGTTCCTTTTTATAAGTTTCTCTTCATTTGTCCCAGCTAATGAAGGGGATCCTTATGTTAGTGTCACAACCCATACCCCATATAGCATGGAGTTATGGTCCATGACCGGCCACCGATGCCTCATACAGAATTAAATGAGTTGTATAATGGATAATTTAATAATATAGCAGAAACGTAACATTTTTAACTTGTCAGGTTCACATTAAATTCATGCCAACCATATTCGATCAGAGCAAAATCTAAGTTTAATATCAAACTCACACTTACTAAATTTATTACCAGTTATTTACATCTACAACTGACCCAACACACAAAAGGTCATCGTATATATACAAAAGCTTACATAAGCTTAAAAGAGATATTTGCAAGTCTCACTATACAATTTTACAAACTCTTCTTCCTTAAGTTCCCTCCCCATCTTAATCTTCATTACTTGAACAATTGGTTGGGAAATGGGGTGAGTTAACAAAGCTCAATGAATAATACCAATACCTTGTCATGGGTTTTTATAGTAAAAAAACTTTAAATAAAATCATTGATATCAAGTATTACTGAAACATTTCAAATACATTTTCAGAAACAAAATTGTTATTTAAATATTTGAATAGTAATAAGTAGCCCAATAAAGCTCATAACAGATATCAAATATCATTTAGCATGCCCATTACAATGGTCAGAACAGAAGAATCTGCGTCGACTCGGATTTGAATGGAATGTCATATATAATGACAGTCACTTATAGTGACACTGAAGAGATCTCAAGACTACTTATAGGTCTACCGGCTCTTGGTCCCCCAGTAAAGATATAATAAAGGGGGCCCATGTAATGGCATCTATAGAAACACATTCTAAATCATGTGATTATCCATGGATTTGCAAATCTATTTATCAAACATTCTTGTAAAATGTACTTTAATTTCATCAATAGAGAATATAGCATAATGCTTTGCTTGTTTAAATACATAATAATATATTTGGTAATATCGCATTCAATTCACCATTTCAGGAAACCAGATTACTCACCTTGTGCTCTTAAAGCACTCCTTGATTCTCTTTCTCTCCTAAGGATCCCTACATACATATATTTCATATTATAACCATATTTGAGTGCAATGTAACATTATTTAGTTACGCTTGTTCTAATATAGTTCAAACAACACAATCTAGGATTCTAATAAAATCCCTCATATTCTAATTCCATTGGAGCTTCCTTTGACTCTTGTTATAATTCATTTACATCAAATATAAGGTTTTTAAACAAGTCCCATCTCTATTTATTTTGCATATAAGCTTCATTTTTAACTTCCAAGTGTTGATTATTTCAACACTTATATCTAGCATCTTGAATAATCATTTAGACTAATCATTTAACTTTAATTAAGGTGTTTTTCTTTAATTTCCAGTAGCATTTTTCCTTGTCATTTCTCACATTTAGAATTTCTTTGATAATCTAATCATACTAATCATAACTTAGGCAGTGCTAGGGTTGTTTTAACACCATTAATCATTAACTAATTAGTTTAATCAACACTCATTAATCATGATACATCCTTCTACATCATATATGTTGCTCTTATATCCATGTAATTACTATTCCATGCAAAAATTGTTAGGACTTCAAGATTAGTTTAGAATTTCATTCAATTCTTAATTGAATTTGAGTTCTTAGTCATTTTTAAATGTTTCTTTTCTAATTAAATGAAAGAATAAGAGATTAGGATCAGAATTCATACTTTTATTGTTCAAAAATTCAACCTCTAGGTTAGCCCTCCTTAAGCTTCTTTCTTTCTCCTTCTTATTTTCTCTACTTTCTTCCTTGCTCTATTATTTTGTCCAACATATTTAGAGAGCTTATTGCTTGTCTCTACAATTTATTTTATAAGGCATAATAGATACGAACATATATCTATATGTGGGCTAGGTGTCACTTTGTGAATTCTCACATATTTAAAGTATCTTGCTCTTATTAGCTCTATATTTTCTCTCTCTTACTAATATGATTTTTGTCCTTTTTTTGTACATATATATATATATATCATATGTATAATACATACATATATATAGACACACACATATATATAGACAAATCTCTACACAAGTTCCTCAAGAATAGTCAACAATGGTGAGCTAGATATTTCAAATTGTGGGTCCTTTACCCATGTGAACAATTGTCTTTCCTACCTTCCTCTAATCAAAATTAATTTGGATAATTATAATGTTTAAGTTATAACTTAGGATTAGTACAAGTCTACCTCACTTAAACACCCTAATTAATCCAATTGGGAGTAACTTAATTCACTAATCATGTATTGATGTTACTAATTAAACATAATTAGTTTAGATATAACAATTTTAAGAACCTTCTAATAACCCATCACAAACTAGTTTAAGTTAGCTAAGTATGCTCTAATTATGCTTAACCTTAGAACAAGTATTAACCTAATTAATCATGTTTTAGCTCAAGAATCATTTTAAAAGCTTACTAGAAATATCGTTTTGTTCCTAATTTCCCCTACTAAGATTTTAATTATTACTTTACTATCCATACTAGTAAACTCATCATTTTGAATTACATAATCATGTTTATGGCATAATCTAATCCACATTTTATCATTCTTTGAAGTAGATTCACTTATAGAAGTAGAGTATAATGAAAGTAATAAGATCTAGGATATTACAGTTAGATCTAAAGTAAGACATGCCTTAGTGACGTGTTCAATAAGATGAACGCCACAAAATGCCAAGTCGGCAGTGTCATCCTCTTTAAAGCTAGGGTATCCCAACACTTTGAGGGTCTTTTTTTCTATTTTTTCTCAGCATTTGCAACCTTCTTCTTTTCTAAGTTCTCCTATTGTTTCTTCTTTTTTGGAAAGTTTCCCTTACGTCTTCTTGGTTGATGTATTTTTGAGTATGGGAAAACAACTCCACTATGTATTTTTTTTGGGGGGGGGAGGTTTGGTCATGGAATCATGAAATCATCCCAACCATAATCTAGTGGTGAGTATTACCGCTGCTAACTTCTCATCACACCCTTCTATCAAGGTCAATTCTTTATTAAAGTGAGAAATGAATTCCTGTAGAGTTTTTTTTTTTTTTTTTTTTGCCTAAGGTTAGCAGGTGGTTGGGCCTCTTCTTGATCCATTTATTGTTGATGAAATGAATTATAATCTTCATCCCTATATAGTAAAAAGACATCACTAATCGTGGGGATAATTTACGAAACCACATTAAGCCAGTCCCCTTCAAACTTAACATTGATGCCTTATACATGATAACATCACTTACTCTCTAAAAAACCATGAAATGGTGATACTGGCTGAGGTGGTCAACAGGGTCTCTTTTCCTATTGTATTGTTTGAATTTTGGTAAGTTCCTTTCTCATTATAGACTCTACAAAATGAGGCTCTAACATTCCCAAAATGGTAACTATGTCAAGGTTCCCCTTTCTTTGTGAGCCTCGAGCACGAGTCTCGTCTTGTTTCAGTCCTCTAGATTTTGTGACATTTCCCTAATAAGTCCTTCTTTGTACACAGTCCTAATTTAGCCTGTACAAGTTGAATCCCCTAGCCTTGTTCCCATTTGGTCGGAGTCGTCACCCTTCTTCTTAGTCTTATGTTGACCGAGATAATGAGCACCCTCGTGAAAGGCCTCATGTATAAAGGTCCTTACTAGCATTTCCACAGTCTGTCTAGGACTATGATTTGTTAGGCTAGTGCTTGGATCTAGATTGTGTTAGAGGCTTATACGATTTCTGAGTAGGGTTCTATGTGATGAAACGATCCTCCGATGTGTTGAGTTGTCACCTCAGGTAATGTTTCACCCTAGTTATCAGTATTCGTGCCAGATTACAACATTATAACCATTACTTGACCAGATCAGTGAGAAGATCTGAATGACAAAATAGACAAAAACTTCTGAAGTCATTTCCCATAAAAAGTGCCAAGCAGTTGAAGTAGAAATCTAACCAACAACTAAGATAAGTTGTTTTCCCTACTAGAAAAATCACGTGAGAATTATTGTGTACTGGTGTTGTGCCAGCCAGGACTCTCTGATTATCAAGTTAATAAACAACAAATAAAGAATGGGTAAAAATGGTTGGAGTGAAGGATTATGGTTTTTAGCATACCTCTGATTTGAATTATTTTCTTACTTTGTAGCTGAAAGTCCTATGTAGATAGGGAAAGCTCGTTGACCATTCTTCTCTAAAGACGGTGCAAGAGGTGTTTTATCCTTTGTTTGATTGTAAGAAGATGTTGTATGTAATGTGTGTGGTTTCCAACTTAGCTATTAGGTCGGTTTGCGATCAGTTTAGATTTATTGCGTCCCCATCTCGAATGTATTGGGCCCTTGTGGAAAGGCTGGTCGAGCTTGCCTTTGTTGGTAAGAGCTGAGCTTTTGTTTAATATGAGTATGACTAGTTGTTATGCCAATATCATTTATTCAATGGATGACCTATTTGGTATAACATAGGGCATGAGAGCATATCTTGTGCGCATGGATTTCCTAGTTATCTTGTACTCGAGATACGTGTATCCATCCCGGAGGCTTTCGATTTGGGTCCCATCAATTTGAGTTCATGGTTGGGAGTTTGGTGATATAAAATTATTAGATGCCAAAAGATTAAAAAATGACATAAAATGAAAATGATGTGAAAATTTTCATATTTCCATCCTTTTCATGGGGCTGACATATCCTCTTTGATCCAACCTAAATCCACTAAGAGCGAATATCAACATTTTTTATAACATTATACACGAATATTAGTAACGCATTTGAAAAAAAAAATAACAATTTTGAAATAATTATACTTATCTCTCCTGGAGTTTTTTAAATAACATTGTTACTCCTATTATCCTTATCTAGTAGAGAACAATAAAATCTAATGAAACAAATCTATAGCCAACAAAATCGATGCAATAGTGAACATAATTGTATGGTCTTAAAAGTGCTAAACTATTTTACTTTGAATATAGATCTACAAAGATGAATTGAAGAATGAAAAAGATTACCTTACGTTATTTCTGAATAGAAAATTATATGGATTTTAAAATCCCCAAATCACAATCTATTGTCATTGCAATCAGAGGACTCAAACCACAATCTACAATCATTGCAATAGGAGGAGAACTTCCAATTTCACACACACCAACACACACACACACATATATATATCTACAACTAGAAGAGAGCTTACAATCGGAAGAGATCTTTTCCTTCATCTCCACAAATCAAACCCAATCCTTACAGAAAAACCCAAAGTGATTAAAAAAAATTAAGGGATGAGTTAGGTTATGCAATGGGGTTTTAGGTTGGGGTTTGCAGTGGTGGAACCTTGAAGATGACTTAGCCGCGCTAACGACACAATAGGTAGTGTCGGTGTAGGGCTATGGTTGGATGGGGTTGTCGATCGTGGTCGGAGGTGATCGTAATGGTCAATGGTGGTTGGCCCAATTAGCAGTGTTGGTGGCGTTAAATGGTGGTGTTTATGGCACCAGCGGTCGTGACGCCTCTAACAGTGGTAGAGTGGTGACGATAGTGTTGGGCAGTTGCTGGTGCATCGAGGACAATTTTCTCCAATGGTGGCATTGGGAACTGGGTAGAGAAGTTGAGAGAGAGATGTGAGATAGAGAGGGTTGCGTTAGAGAGATTGAGAGATACGTGAGATGGACTTAAAATATACTATTAAAATATAAAGATAAATCGGTAAATAAATTAATTCCGTTAGGTTCGTCCGAAAGGACTAATAAAAGGTATAATGTTATTTCAAAACTTCTATAATATTATTTGTAATTGTTATAAATTATAAAGAAAGTAAGTATAATTATTCATAACAATTTTTCATAAGACATAATAATTTAAAATAATTAATTATAATAATTATATATGATATTTTCCCAAATCCACTACACTATCTAATCTAAATTAATGTCATTTAAAAACTACAGTCACCTTTTAAATAATTAATAATTAGGAAAGATTTCAAAAATCCTTAATTATTATGTTTATTTATAATTTTATTAATAATTCTCTCTCACAAGTATACAATTTTAAGTATAAAAAGAGGACATGCATGTGTGTGTGGGGTATTTAGATCATCTCTATTTCATTTTAAAATAGTGAGACACCGGACACACACACACACATATATATATATATATTTCTAATGATGTTTATTTTTTTATAACAAAATATGTATTATGTTTGATTTAAATTATTAGAACATTCCTAATATCCTTTTTATAAATAAATTTTAATGTCACTAATAATATATTATACATATTTATTTTCTATCCTAGTAATTAAAACTATAATTTGATACCCTGATGTACTTTGGGCCGAAAGTCTACCTTACTTATAATTTTTCTAATTAAAATTCATAAAACATAAGTAGAAGAAAAATAAATTAATCATTCAAAAGTGATTTGATACCCCGATGTACTTTGGGCTGAAAGTGTACCTTACTTATAATTTTTTTAATTAAAAATCTTAAAATATAAGTAGAAGAAAAATAAATTATTCATTTAAAAGTATAGTCAAATAATAAAAATGTTAAAGATAAAATCTAAGTGTTTAAAATTTGAATTTTTTCTATACGATAATTAAAACTTAAAAAATGAATTTAATTGTCAAAAAAAATAATAATTTAATCTTGTATATTTAAGTTAACTTATAATACCACTTATCCATCCATAAAATTAAAAAAAAAAAAAAAAAAAAAGAAACATCCACACTTACCCATCTTTCTAAGAGCAACTCCAAGGGAGAGTTGCATCTGGGGTGCCAACCCCATAATTGTCAAAATGGCACCTCAAAATTAAAAATTTTCACTCCAATAGGAGTGGCATCCAAGGTTGCAAAATGTCATACATGTTCTTGAGGTGGCATTTACACAAACTTTGGAGAGAGAAAATGGAGAGGTGCCAAATGAACTGTTCGGCCATTTCCAGCCATTTCCATTTCTACTGTTCCAACGGCACCATTCCAACGGCTATATTTCAACCAAGAAATTCTATAAATACAGAGATTTGTGAAAAGAAAACTTACCAAAGCCAAGAGGGGTGTCGTCGCGCTGGCAGTAGTGGTGGAGAGAAAGGAAGAGGAGCCATGGATGAAGGCTTGCGGCGGAGGGAGCGCGCGGCGGCGGAGGGCACGGTGCAGAAATATGGGAAGGAGGCGCAAAGAGAGGGAAGGGGAGGGAGCCACAAGGGGGAGGGAGGCGCAGTCGCGAAGGGGAAGGGGAAGAGAAAGGGGAAAGGGAAGGAAGATCGGGTGTAACACCCTGACCTTGCTTAATTAATAATTAGTCTGCTAATTATTAATTAGCACCGACTTAAAGAATAATCAAGGGAGTTACTTGGGAATCTCTCGGCGGTCACGATAGACCAACAAAATAATTAAATATGTCTGGAAAAGAGGGTGTAACACCCGGACCTAATTATCAATTAATTAGGTGAAATGATGTCGTTTTAACACTGACGGAACTCGCATTAGCTAACTACGAAAATCCCGAGTAAATAATAACCGACACGGGGCCCTTGACGTTAAAGCTAACTGAAATACGAAACCCTCGGAAGAAACTACGTCCAAAAAGAACCAACAGAAAAGAAATTACGAGGGGAATAGTGAAAACAGAATTCTGTGCAGCCAAACAGGACCTAAGCCTAAAATGTGGGAAAATACCCAAAAGTGAGGCCAAGAGGACTTGAACACTTGACCTAAATAAGTAAGCACATGGCACCCAAAAAGTTACCAAGTGGGCTGTCAACATCTTTGTGCCTATATATACAACAGAATTGTATATATCTCTGAACTATCCAAGGCCACCTCCCAAGCTGACCAATGGCCATACATGCAAACCCTTCATTATTGGCTTACATCAGCCCACATCACCCCTACCAATTGTATTACATGCAGCAAAGTAAAAACAATAAAATATATTTATATGTGTATATGTGTACATAGATAGATGCACTTTGCATGTTGAGTGGGGCCTAGAAGAAATCAAAAAACTACTTGACTGTGTTCTGTATATGGCTGTGGGCTGTTAAGGAGAGAGAATGATGAAAGAGAGAGAGTCCATGTGAGACATTGTGTGAGCTTGTGTGTGTGACCATTGGAGGTGCACGAAGAGGGAAGGAAGGGGAATGAGCACTGCATGATTGAACTGAGACAGGGCTGAAGGCCCATACTGAGCCATGGAGGAGCAATGTCAACCAAAAGGTAAAACACCAAAAAACTGCTCTATATTTTTGTTGGATTCTGGTACTGTTTTGATGTTTTGGACCCTACGACTACATGCATGATAGTTAGACTGTAAACTTAGGTTAAATGCGTGAGGGTTAGACCACTGAAACAGGCCTAGAACACCAAATCAGTGAGAACCGCCATTAATGACCTCCATGGGAGCAAGTCTAAAACGACCATCACCAAATCTGTGTTTGACATCCATGACATGATCTAGACCTCATGAGGGTTCTAAAAACCCTAGGCCGCGACCCAAAATCACATGGGAAGGTCACTGAAAGGCGAGTTACAGGTTCGGGTTTAAAACCCGACCTCACCAAAACGACACCAAAACTGAAATTTGTGAATGGGGGCTTGAACCTCATTATTCGTAGGTTACCATAGACGAAACCCCATCAATTTTAAGCCAAAAATGGGGATTTACAACCGAGTTGCAGGTTCGGTCATCTTTCAATGGACCGAGCATTTGAGCTTGTTTTGAAGCTTAAAACTAATGCCAAAATGTTGGCCTAACATCTAGAACTTATTTGGGATAGAAAGCAATAAGAAACCATGGCCAAAATATCACGAAATCAAAAAGAAAGGAAACTGGAAATTAGGGCAAAATTGGGGAAGAAGGGGGAAGACGATGAACAGTTCTGGGTCGGTTCGGGTCGGTTTCGGGTTCGGGTCGGGACCCGACCCATCTCATAAACGGTTTAATTAAGACGGCACCGTTTCGGTCTGAGTGTTTTGTTTTAAAATTGGAAATCCGTCTGTTTGGTAACACGGATAATAAATCTGAAATGGGGATTAGGTCAACCCAAAACATGGATAAGGGCCAATTGGGAATAACAGGAATATGTTATTCCGCTTTTTTGAAAATAAGTGAACCAGTTGGTTTTAGGGTCTTGGATTTGTTCAACTAAATGAACCCTAGAACCGGACGGTTCAGAACCTTTATTTTTATGAATTCTGTTTTGAACCCCAAATGTTTCTAAAATTACGGTTTGACCCCAACTGTTTTGCAAAATTACACTCTGGCCCAACTTATGGAAAAATTATGCATATACACCCCTGGAAAAATAAATAAATAATAAAATAATTATTTTAATTATTTTATTAATTAGATAAAATTATTATTTTACCCTTAGACACTAGATGAGTCAAACGAAGCCCAAATTAAATAAATAAATAGTGTATTTCTACTATTTTGGGCATTCCAGACTCAATGGTGGAATTCGATCTAAGAAATTAAGTCCCAAAAAATAAAGACACGCAAATGATAAATGATTGTACTGCCCCTGATGATGCCCAAGGTTAATTAAAAATAAAAGATAGTCTAATTTAACCATGTCGGGCATTCTGGACCTAATGGTGAGGTCCATTTTATGAACTGAGGTCCCGAAAATTTAGCTATGGCCTTGTGAAATTACCAAAATGCCCCTAATACTATACGAAGCCCAAATAAAGTCCAAATTGGGCAAAATTGATACCAATAGAAGCCCAAATACTTATGGACTCATATATATGATTAAATGATGAATCAGGTCAGAATTTTAAGAAACATAAAATGACCAAAATACCCCTGAGCACGGTAAGTGCAAAGTAGAGGTCGAATAAAGGTCAATCTGATCTAATAAATTATTATAAGCATAATTATGAAAATCGAAGGGCTAAATATGACTCCGAAACAGTCAACGTGTAAAATGAAAAATGACTGATGTGTCCCTGATGATCAAAAATAGATACCAAATGAAGTCTAAAAAAGCTCAAAAATTTATATATACGATATGTGGACTATTCTGAAGACCATGATAGGGTCCGGGGTAAGAATGAAAAAATTATCATTTTGCCCCTGAGGACAAACAAGTGCTTAATTGATAATGACTGGAGTCAAAATGACGTAAAATATTATTCTAACTACTGCTAAGCCTATTTAAGGAATTTAATAACATAAGTCGAAACCCAATGAGAGGGTAATAGGCCAATGAACTTAATTAGGCCATCTGATAGACTCCTAAGATGATGAATAAGACATGAATGAATAAATTCTGATTTGTTTGTAATTAATGATGATTATTCAGGCTATGCAAGGATATGCTTGAAGTGTTTGGCGATCATCAGAGTATTTGTAAATGGAGAATCTAACACTAAGAAACCGAGGTAAATAAATATGAACTTTGTTATGTGGTCCTTCCTTAGCCAGTCACATTTATTTGCATTTGTTGCCAAACTTGTACTCCATTACCTATTTGATAAACCCGATTTCTTTGATTGATGCCAATCTATTGGTGATTACCTAGTGAACTTGATCTCCTTGATTGATGCCAATCGACTTGTGATTATTTGTTCATGCTTGTACCTTGGGTTCGACTTATTTATCTATATCATGTTGTGATCTTGACTTGTTGATACTTGAACATATTTGTACAATCATGTATACTGTGCCATGATCTTTGTGATATATCTTGTTGATGAAAATCTTATTGATCCACACACTTATGTCTCGTTGAATGAGGTTTTGGCTATTTTACATGATTGTATATCCTGTGTGGAAATTATTGATCATGATATTCGGTATGAGCCCAGGGGTTGTGCTCAGTCACAACGGCCTACCTATTCCCAGATGTGGGGAGGACCCTTTGGGGTCTGTTATTTCTTTCGGGACATGTTGTGTGTGTCCTTCGGGACTTATAGTAAAAAAGCTCTGGCGCTATTCAGCTAGCCCAAGAGAGAGAGGCGGACCTTGAATATGCGTGTTCTAGGGGTATGTCGGGCCCCGTTCTGTTACGCATCTGTTTTGTTAGAATTCGATATTAACGTTTTACATTATTGGATGATCATATTTTACACCCTCTAAATGATCATATTATTTGCAAGCATGGAATACTTTTGATTGGCTGATGTATTATTGGTGGCAGCAATTTGTTGTGTTGAGCTGGATCTCTTTGACTGATTCTCTCTTATATTATTCCTTGTGAGAATAAGCCTTTCTAGACCCTCGGTTCATTATGTTATATCTTAGTGACTGGCTGTGTATCTATCTGTTATCCCTTTTTCTATATCCTTGTGAACTAATCCTGACCCATGGCAAAGTTAGGAATTTACTTACTGAGCTTTGTTAGCTCACCCCTTATTTATAACCATTTTTCAGGTAGCTTATGACGGATGATATGCAATGAGATAACTAGCAGAACTAATGAAGCAGAAATGATTTACACCGACAAGGTGAACTCCAAGTTAAGTTGACTACGTACTCTGTAAGGTTAAGTTCACAATTTGTATTATAATATTACATAATTAGTGATAAGGTTAGCCTAGTATGTTGGATCACTATGATTAAATTGTACTTGGAGACATTCTAATTGTTGATCATTAGAGATAAGTTTGATCAGCTGAATTGTACTGGTGTGACTTCCGCTTTAAGTAATTCATTGATATAGAATGGACGTATTGGAGCATGTATATTGATACTCTAGTGATATTTGATGACTTATTCTAGACGTGCTCTGATGTGTCTGGATGAGTTGCATTTTTAATTTAAAAATGTTTTATTTTTCGCTACTTTGACCATACATTTAGAATGCAATTCATTGTAAAGTTCAGAAGTTGGCTTTGGTTGGTCGCATTGACGGCGGGAAAAACCAACAAGGTGGCCAACTGGTATCACGTCCTCGAGATCCGCGTAGGATGGGTTTCGGGTCGTGACATCGGGGAGACTTAGGAAATTTACCAAAGCCACAAAATGTTTATATATATATATATATAATTGATTTTAATTTAAAATAAGTTTTTTTATTTTAGTTAATTGTTAAAATTTTAATTGATTTTTAAATTAAATTAATTTTTGTAATTTAAATTGAATTTTTTAATTTTAGTTTATTTATTTATAATTTTTTGATTAATTTAGGGTGATTTTATTTATTTAACTAATTTTTATAATTAAAGAACTTTTTTCTATTTTAGTTAATTTTTATTTAAAATTTAAATTAATTTTTTAATTAAATTAATTTTTGTAATTTAATTTGAATTTTCTAATTTGATTTAATATTAAATTATTTTTTTAATTAAGGGTAATTTAATTTATTTTTTAATTGATTATTTTATGCTCATTCTTTAAATTGATTATAATTTTTTTTTAGATGAATTCACAATTTGACTGTGCTTTCACTAATTTGCTTATGAACAACACTAATTTAAAATTTGAAATTTAAAATTAAAAATTTTAACTATAAAAATATATCTATGAAATTGCAACAGTTATGAAAATTATACTCGTTCAAATATAACAGTTAAGTTTAATTATATCTTTTAATAAAAAATATTAAATATAAATAATACCGCATTTTAATATCTATCATTAAAACAAATTTATAATTTAAAAATACTAAAATATTATTTAAAATTATAAATAAATGCATCTCAAAATACAAACTCACTTTGAAGTTGTTCTTACATATTCTTGATAATCAGAATCTCTCCAGAGTCGTTTCCTCCGTACCGCCGAAAAAAGCAAAAGCATTTCCGCGTGAAGGCACACGTTTTCTCTCTCTCTCTCTCTCTCTCTCTTCGTAGCGAGGCAAACCAAAAGGTCCAAGTTTGGTCAAGTCAGTCTTCATACAGTCTTCACACTGCTTCTTTTGATCATTCTCTCACTCTTTCACTTTCTCATTTGCATTGGCTCTCTCTCTCTCTCACAGATAGTTCGGATTCTTGCTTGATCGTCTCGAAAGGTTAGTTGGGTTCTTTAAGTTGTGCAATTTCGTCACTTTCCAATCAATTTTACCACGATTCTTGTATAGATTATGTGGGTTTTTTCTATTAAAATTTGAACTTTCTGTTTTCGATCTATTGATAGTCTCTGACGCTCGTTTGTTTCCTGAGAAATGGAAGGAAAAGGAAAGAAAATTTGAATTTTGATTGACTCAACCACCAACGTGCTTTTGTTAGGCTTAGGTGAGTGAAGGGTTGGGTTTTTTTTGCTCCCTAAATAATACAATTCCACCAATTCAAATTTTAGTTTCGTATATTTTCATACATTTTCTTAAATTTTTTTGTAGGTTCAAGTTTTTATTTTCTCATCAAACCAAACATACCATAAAAAGAAATTGAATTTATACTTGTAGTTGATCTTCATTAATTGTTTCACTTCTTACGTTTTAGTTTTAGGATCATCACATGGGAAGTTTTGAACTTGTTCAATTTTATTGCGTTTTACTCTTTTTGTCAATTTTGTATTTTCTGTAATGTCCTTTTGCTTTGACCATTTATGAGGTTACCCAAAAGCGTATATTTATTTTAAAGAAGTTAAAAAAGAAACGGTGATTGCTTTTGTTGATCGGAAATTTATCATACATTTTCTGTAACATTGTCGTTTATGTTTAGGACCCTTTATTTATTTATATATATATATATATATATATATATAATCCTTACATAAAAAATGATTTTGGTATCATATATTGGGTCCTGTGTATGGCTGAGTTTGCTTTGGAAAAAAATGTATTAGAGCATCTCCAATTGTTAACCAAATTTCATACCAAATTTAAATTGAGTAAAAATGATCAAAACCACCTCTCCAATGGTTTAACCAAATCCATCTTTACTCAAATCAACAAAATACTGTTCATTGTATCAAAATTTTACTCAATGAAATAAAGAAACTTTTGGGATAAGGTGGAAATATTTAAAAACTATTTGAGTAAAAATTTAAGTGACCATGGGAGAGCTTCATACCAAATGAAGCTTTTAATCAAATTTTTATTCAAATTTGAGTAAAAATTTGGTTAACCATTGGAGATGGTCTTATAATCTCTAGTAGGACTCAGGAATTGGGATTTGAACTTGGAAACTTTGTGTGAATTGAATATAGCAAGAGGGATTTAATTTTATTGTTTGTTTGGATGACTCAAAATGTTATTTGTGTATCCCCGACCCTTTTACGTTTAATTTCATTTATGTTCTGTGATTTGTAATTTTGTCTCTGGTTTTTGTGTCAAGTAAGATGAGATTTATTATATAAATTGGTTCTTTTATTGATAAATTCAATTGTATGTTATAAATCCATGGGTATAGTGTCCATTTGGTTGTTGAAGAAAGGATCGAAAGTAATGATATATGATTTTAAATCACTCAGCTATGCCCTCTGGTGTTTTTAAGCTTTAGTTGAGTATAGGTTTGCATTTTTTCGAATCCTATTAATGATCAGAAAATTAACTACATTATAAAAAATGTAGATTGATCATAATTGTGATTAAGTTAAGATGATTATTTTCATTGATTGAAAGTAATCATATATCTCTTGCAATATAATCATTTACCCTCTGAGAGGAATAGAGAATATAATTGAATTTTCAATCGTATGTTTTAATTGGGGTACGCTTGGTACATTGGAATGGATTTTATAATTGAATGAAATGGGTTCAGGAATGGAATGGAATGGAATGGGAATGACTATTCCATTCATTTGTTTGGCAAAATACACTAAAATGAGATAGTAATTGCACTTCAGTATTTCGTTTGAACTTTGAACAATTTAATTGTTGGAATGGAATGAAATAAAATGAAATACTTTAAACACTTTAATTATTTGAAACAATTCAATAAACCTAAAATTCTTTTGTATGTTTATTAAATTATTTTTAATGAGATCATGTACATTTTATAAATGATCACACACACACACACACACATATATATATATATATAATAAATGATAACATATAATTTTTAAAGAGATCGTGTACATTTTCTAAATGATCATATATATATATATGTATATAATAAATGATAGTATATGTGTGTTTGTATGTGTATATGTACATGTGTATATGTATATTGTGTATATATATACGAGGTTGTCGAAATGTGTATCGGATAGCGTATCGTTTTTTAAAAAATGTGTATCATAGCGTGTATCATAAGAGATGCACAATTTTTAGAAATACATTTATATATATATATACATACATATGAATATATAAGTACACATTTGTAAAAATGATATAAATAACATTTCAACTTTCTTATAAAAACAAAAATTTAGATTAAATTCCGTAATCCATACTCCATACTCCATAGTCCATATAATACAAGAAATAAGAAATTATAAATATTAAATACTACAAGTTCCAATCAGACAATAATAAAATTTCCTTTTTTGGTAAGTTAGATTTTATAAGTTATAACCAAACAATATATACAAGGTATAAATAGAATGCAACCCACAACCCACAAATAAATTTGTACAAGTTACATAATGCAAACAGAATGCAAACACTGCTAGAATAGAAACTTAGAGTTTGATGGGTCGATGACAGAGTTGGAAAGCGTGATCGTTTAGTGCAAATGAGGAACTAGAATAGCTTTTATACTAAGACAACACGACATCGTTTTTCCCATAGCCAAAAAGCAAAAAAAAAAAAATTGCCATTTCTGGTTTCTGCACATATCTTTCAATATGGCGTGTCGTATCGAATCGGAACTGTATCGTACGATACGGTGCAAAATGATACAAAATACTACGACGTATCGTTTTTCTATTGTATCAAAACGTATTGTTTGATACGTATCGCGTATCGTACGATACTAACGACTATGTATTATATATATAAATGTGTGTGTGTGTTTGTATATATGTACATATTATGTGTATATGTATATATTATGTATATGTACATAGATATATGTATTATATATGTTTGTGTGTGTGTGTGTGTATTACAATCATATGTCCGTATAAATTTGTGTATACGTACATTGTATATATGTGTATATATATCTACATGTTATGCGTATCTATATTGTGTGTGTGTGTGTGTGTATGTACATGTTATGTGTATGTGTATATATGTGTGTGCATATATATAAAAAGGGATGTGTAATGTTTGTTTTTCTAAGTTCATTGGTTCAGGAATGGAATGACTTTCCTTAGGTTTTGGAAAAAAATTTCCATCTCATATTATGTGGGAATAGTATTCTTGAAGGAATGCCCATTTTGACATTCTTTAATATTACCAAACACAGTAATGAAATAAGATTAAGAATGATCATTCCATTTCAGAACCCATTCCAGCGTACCAAATTGGACGTTGTTGTTTCCCAGAAAATAGAAATTTGCCTCCGCTAAGCCAAATGGTTGTATAAGGTTTTGTTTTTTGAGGTATCAAATAAATAGAAAGTAGAAACCCTCGTTCCAAATCTTTAGTTTCTTTTCATACTTGCATGATCTACACAACCAAATGCAGCATAGTTGTCACAAGGATTTATTAGTTAAGGTGGAAGGCACAATGTTGGTGTTTAATGACATATTTATGTTTATCTTATAAATGTTGGGTTTTGTGTCAGGTGGAATTGGAAATTATAGGATAATTTTTTGGGATTTGACTTCGGATATTTTGTGGAGAAAATAATGGGGTCAGAGAGAAGTGAAATTAATATGGTGGTAACTCAAGTCAGTGTTGGTGGATTTGATAACTATGTCACTGCCAAGATGCTTTTGGATTACTTTGAGGATAATATTGGAGTAGTTTGGAGGTGTAGATTGAAGACTTCTTCAACTCCTCCAGAATCCTACCCAAATTTTGAGATCGATGCTGCAGATGTCAAAAGAATGAATGATTATGAAAAGGTGGAACCCCATGCATTTGTGCATTTCGCGTCTCCCAGTTCAGCAAAGTCAGCCCTGGATGCTGCTGGGCGTGCTGAGCTTATGTTGATCAATAATCCTCTGAAGGTTAGCTTGGGGCCTGAGAATCCATATAGCATGAATCAGAGGAGGAGGACTAAAGTTCCCTTCACATTATCTGGTGTGTGTATGGAGATTGGACTTTTGGTCACCCGAGATGAGTTTTTTGTTGGCTGGAGAGGTCCTCCTGCTGGGGTTGATTTTCTTGTGGATCCCTTTGATGGGACTTGCAAGTTCCTTTTCACAAAGGATGTTGCATTCTCCCTGAAAGGCACAAGCAGACACGTGGTAATAAAGTGCAATTTTAAGGTTGAGTTCTTGGTGAGAAACATCAATGAGATCAAACAATATCGGGATATCTCTTCGTTAATAATTGTGTTGCAGCTGGCTTCATCTCCCTTGCTTTACTATAGAACTGCAAATGATGATATTGAAGAATCTGTTCCATTTGATTTGTTGGACGATGATGATCCATGGATTCGTACTACAGGATTTTACGCCTAGTGGGGCCATTGGTAGGTGTAATACTTATCGAATTTCAATCCCACCTCGCAAGGGTCCAAGTCTGACAAAGGCCATGGCTTATCTTAGGGAACAGAGGGTACCAGATGACTGCCCCAAAAAACAGCTTAGGATACGTGATGAACCTGATTTTGGGATGCCCATGTCAGATCCTTTCTTTTGTATTCAATATAAGGAAGGCATAACCTTTAAAATCATGTTTTTGGTGAATGCTGTCATGCACAAAGGCATAATCAACCAGCACCAATTGTCGGACGGATTTTTTGATTTACTGAGAAGACAACCAGAGGTGGTCAATGCAGCTGCATTACAGCACCTATCTTCTTATAGGCGCCCAGTGTTTGATGCCTGTAAGAGGCTGAAGCTTGTCCAGGAATGGCTGCTGAAAAATCCCACGCTTCTTCAAAGACCTAGAGAGTTGGATGATATCGTTGAAGTTAGGAGGTTAGTTATCACCCCAACAAAAGCCTATTGTCTTCCACCGGAAGTTGAGCTTTCCAATAGGGTCCTTAGGAATTATAGGGAAGTTGCTGATCGGTTTTTAAGAGTTACCTTTATGGACGAAGCTATGCAGACACTTAATAAGAATGTTCTTTCGTATTATTCTGCTTCTATTGTGAGGGACATCAGATCAAATTCTTCTAACCAGAAAACCACAATGTTCAAGAGGGTGAAGAATATTCTAAGTGAGGGGTTTTATTTATGTGGTCGAAAATATTTCTTTTTGGCGTTCTCAGCTAATCAACTGAGGGACCGTTCCGCCTGGTTTTTTGCTGAAGACAAGAGAATTAGTGTGGGTAACATAATTAGTTGGATGGGAAGGTTTAAAAACAGGAATGTTGCAAAGTGTGCTGCTAGGATGGGACAATGCTTCTCATCCACTTATGCCACAGTTGAAGTTCCACCAAATGAGGTTGACTCAAAGCTTCCAGACATTAAGAGAAATGGGTATGATTTCTCTGATGGGATTGGTATGATAACACCCGATCTTGCTATGGAAGTTGCGGAGAAATTGCAGTTAAGAGTGAACCCGCCAGTGTGCATATCAGATCAGATATGCTGGTTGCAAAGGGGTTGTTGCCTGTTGGCCAGCAAAAAATGATGGGATCCGACTTTCTTTGAGGCCAAGTATGGAGAAGTTTGAGTCCTACCACTCAATTCTTGAAATTTGTTCTTGGACTCGGTTCCAGCCTGGATTCTTGAACAGGCAGATAGTTACATTACTTTCTACTCTGAAAGTTCCAGATGAAATATTCTGGAATATGCAGGACTCTATGATTTCTAAACTCAATCAGATGCTTGTAGACGCGGATGTGGCTTTTGATGTTCTTACTGCTTCATGTGCTGAGCAAGGATATACTGCAGCAATAATGTTAAGTGCAGGTTTCAAACCTCAAACTGAACCTCATCTACGAGGCATGTTAACTAGCGTAAGAGCTGCACAACTTGGGGACCTCAGGGAAAAGGCTAGGATCTTTGTTTCTTCTGGGAGGTGGCTGATGGGGTGCCTAGATGAGTTAGGGGTACTTGAACAAGGCCAGTGTTTTATTCAAGTGTCAAATCCTTCACTGGAGAATTGTTTTGTGAAGCATGGCTCTAGATTTTCTGAGACAAAGAAAAATTTGGAAGTAATCAATGGCACTGTCACAATAGCAAAGAACCCGTGTCTTCACCCAGGAGATGTGCGGATTCTGGAGGCAGTGGATGTCCCTGGGTTGCACCATCTTTTTGATTGTCTGGTTTTCCCTCAAAAGGGAGATAGACCACACACAAATGAAGCATCAGGAAGTGACCTTGATGGTGATCTCTACTTTGTTACTTGGGATGAAAATCTTATTCCACCAAGTAAGAGGAGCTGCATGCCAATGGAGTATGCACCTGCAGAAGTTAAATCATTGCCACGCCCAGTCAATCAGATGGTAATTATATACTTCGTTTGAATATTATCTTCTTAATTCATTGTTATACTGGTTTTGAAATCATAATCATATTTCAAG